>VRYO01002772.1:50818338-50874326 GCA_009812075.1 Sialia sialis | reverse complement strand
GGCTGCCCCGGGGATTGTGCATTGCCTGGGAATTTACCTGCGGGGCCGTGTCGCCTTCCCGTTTTCCTTCTCAGCTCCTCCAACTTTAAGCTTTTTATCTAGAATGGATGAAATGAAGGCAGCGAGCTTCATCCCTGGTTCTTTCTCTGCGCTTCGCTGTCTCACGGTGGCGGGGATGAGAGAAGAGAAAGTGAAACTGTGCGGGAGGGATGAACGGGAGGGCTGGCTCAGCTGTTACTGGGAGGGAAGGGAGAGAGAGGGACAGAGTGGCTCTTGGGGTCTGGCGCGGCCACAGAACAATTAGAGGTTGCTTCTTGCCAAAATCTGAAGCGCAGTTCAAAATTTCCCGGACCTCACTATTCCTCTACTATCAATAGATGGCTGAAGCCATTTTACTTCGCAGAAAGCCAAAGGAATAGCTTGGAGGACAGGAAATCTGATTATTAATGTCACCGAGTCTTTATCGTTCATCCATTTTTTCCTGTTCCTTTGTTTACTTGTAAGTTGAGAAAAATAATTTGGATTTTCTGAAACATAATTTTAAGGAAGGTGTCAGGTTCTGATTTGAAGACATGAAGAGGCAGACAGTTCATTGTTTGTCTTTGGTAATTTGTTGCAATTTTTTCAAATATTTACCTTTAATCTGGACCTGCCCTTTGTTAAACCTTTTCTCTGACAGATCAGAGATCTTTCTTGGTACCTGGCATTTGGTCATCACAAAACTATCAAGTCAGCACCACCTTTGTTTTGGTAAACTAAAGAAATTAAATTCTTTGAGTCTTTTCTCCTGCTTCTGGGTAATTTTTGTGGTAACCTTTTTAATACACTGACACCAGAACAATACACAGAAAAATGACTTTCAGTATTGATGTCACCAGTGCAAAACACAGCATTAAAGAGTCTCCTTTACTTTTCTGCTCAGCCTCTTTCATCTATCCGTGAAAAGGTGTCACCAGTCCTTTTCTAATCACAACAAGAATTGGTATTGAATTACTTATCTGGTACAAGGAACACTCACTACAGACTAATATCTTATTAGTACAAAGTAGGGGTAGTTTTGCTTGGATCCTTACTGATAAGACAGATAAGGGTTAGTATAAATGCTTATATTACTATTTTTCCTAAAGATTTTTTAGGGTTCTGAAATAACCTTAAGACTGCACACTTAAGTACTCAGGGACAGAAGGAAGTATTAAAATGATCGCTTACAGCTTTTCTGAGTGATATCAAAAATACATATTTTTTTGCCAAAACTGTTAAATTATTCATCAAAGAGTTTTATGGTGCTTTGGGGAAGAATTAGGGAAGTATTAATTTTCTGCAGATATGTGATCAAAGAAGAAAAAACAGAGAATGGCTTTGGCCTTTTCCACACAGCTGAATAAAAGAGGGTCATGGTGCAAGCCTGCGTGTTGGAGCTGTGACTCTGCTTGGCTTGTGCACTGGCACCCTGAGAGACAGCTCTGCCCAAGCACTTTGCTATGGAGGGGAGAGCAGGACACAGTGGAGACAGCTGCCAGCTGGTGCTGCTCAGCTGGAGGGGTCTGGATAAAAATTTTAAAAGCCCCAAGACTGCTTCTATGCAGTGGTCTGGCTATATCCCCCCATGCTGCTCGGGGGGTTTGGTCCCTTGTGCTGCTGAATTCTCAAGGGCCAGGGAGGGTGTGGGTCACCCTCACCCCCTCAAATTGTCTGACTTTTAGCAGGAGTACCCAGGCACATGGATCTGTGACAAATATGTGCTATGTCTGAAATGTCTATTTTATTGATAAAGATAATATTACCTGTAATGGCAATTCTGTTCTCAGAGTTTTTGTGATGTTAAACAGAAATTGTGTGGAGCACTGAAATACTAATGGTGATAGCCATGGGGACAGTGAGAAGAAAATCTTGTTTTTTGTTTGGTGTGGGATTTAGATTGCACACACTAAGTAAGACCTGAAGTCTTATGTGGAAGAAGAGGATAATATTAAGAGACAGCCTCAATTCTGGAATTTTTAAACTCCTGTCTGTTTGATTTTGCAGGCTTGATGCACATATCTAATGTGATTTGGCAGGTTCTGTGAAAATAACCTCAAGTGTTGGTGCTTTATTGCTTGTCACAGAATATTCAGGCATTTCTTTATTTAGCTACACCTTCTTTATACAATCCTTTTTTGCTGCACTCCAGGCCTCTTCTTGCCAGCAAACATTTCCATTTATTTTTCTATCAGCTTTTTCCCTCCAGATGAAGCCCCTGCTAGGACAGAAATACAGGGTGCCTAACTAGGGCTTTATGATTTACTCACTAAGTTCCTTCTCTGCTCCTACAGACATACTTATATATGCTTTTTAAAATGTCCATCAAATAGTGTAGTTGATACCTCGCAGGAGTTCAGAGGGAAAAAACCTTACATGTGTTTTCAGCCTCAGGCAAAGATTCAAAATCTGGTGGATTTGGTTCCCGTGCCTTTTCCATGGCCATCCTTGGCTCCTGTTTTAAGTGAATGAAAACTGGGGCAGGAGGAGGGGATCAGAGAGAGGCATACCTCACATCCTAGCTCTGCTGCAGGCTGCAACAACTTGCACTCACAGAACATCATAATGAAGAAGCTTAAAGCTTTCTTAAAGGTGAAATACCGCTATTTGGAATTTCTGACAGTGGTGGGACAAATCTGCTGTTCAAGTAGGCTCAAGTTCAGGTGTTCCTCAAGAAAAATGCTCCTTCTTTTCCTCCATATTCCCCAAACTGCACATCTACCTAATTAAAAAAAATCTCCTCCTTGTCCCTGGAGAATTTCTGCACTTGATATTTTTTATTGTTGTGTCTGCCTCTCAGCAACAAAATTTCCCTCTCTTTGGATCAAAAATTTGGTTTGTTTAATAGAAAAGGTTTGTTTCTGTCTCCTGACTGAAAGATTTCTGACTTGTTTTCTTCACTGTTTACAGACAGCTGCTAAATCTCATGTAGTTACCTAGTGTGACAGATATAAGGGGTTTAGAAAACATGAATCAGAAGTCACATTCATGTTTTTATTATGTTTTTTAGTAACAAAGCTATAGTCTTTTTGGTTTCTGATCCTATAGAAGAATTAGAATGGTGTTTTACAATTTTTTGGGAAAGAAATGCAGTTAAAAAGACAACAAAAATTTTGAGCTGATGATGCATTTCTAGAATCCAATAGTTTACATTCAAGACTTTCATTTCCCCTGCCCCCCTGTGAGTGAACAGTTTAGGAGAGCTTTACCCTGTTTGAATTCTGCTTAGGAACCTCATTTAAAGGAGCCTTTTTCTGATCCTATTTATTGGGAGTTTTGGGCTGTGGTGGGTTGTTTTTTTCCCTCCTCTTTTTTCCTTTTTTTCCCCCAGTGATTTATTTCAGTGTTTCTACTTTTTAGCTTTTCTAGGAAAATAAGACTCATATTCCATTGTGATGTAGAACTAGAGAATTTTTGGTACAGTTACCAAAGCAAATTTGTGGAAGTTAAGTGAAACCTTAGCCTTCAGTCTTGCTGTAGTCATCAATGCTACCTTTATTCCTCAGTGAACTCCAAGGGAGACATTATATATTTTTTAAAATGTGCATGCATCCTTTTGCTTAAAGCAAGGGAGCATTCATTACTTTGTACAACAATGTTCTTGGAATTTAGGCCACATGACATGAGGGATGAGTACATTTCAGTGTAATTTGTTCCATTTTATATTTTCTATTGCGATAAGTAAATAAGTAGTAGCATTAGTCTTTTGAATAAAAATTATCAGAGAAGAATGTCTTCTGGGACAGGCTTTGAAAAGTTGAGTGTAAGGTTCCAACCCAAACTACACAGTGACTCTATAATTTCAGATATTATTTCAAATATTTGTCCTACCTTTCAGATATTTTTTTTATGTGATACACAGCTAGATCTGGATTTCCTTCTTCATATTTCTTCCTCTGTGACAGGGGCAATTTGTTGCCTGGCTGAACCATTGAGACGTGAGACTCTGTCCTACCTACTTCATATTTTGTACATTGGCATAAATCTACTCTATGTAGATCACACCCTCCCCTACTGCAGCCATTTAGATATTCATTTGATATCAGTGACATTTAAAATTTCAGTGTCTGTCTGAAGTTAAACTAGTCACCCTCACCTCCTTTCAAGGTCAAGGTAGAGAAATTAGGACAGAAGACCTTACCAAGATGCCTGTCTGGGAATGGGGTTCGTTGCTCCCTGGAGATGCTTCTTTTCCTTCATAGCGTACTGGTGAACATCAGGGTAACTGAGATTTAGTTCTCTTACCTTCCAAATTCTGACTTCCTTAAGTGAATCATACTTTATATTCTATGACTGTCTTTATAGTAAGCCTAGGCTAGAAGCTGATGAAATAATTCTGAAGATAAAACTGTCTTTGGGTAGGTGGTCACTACAGCAGCAGTTAAATCTGCCAGTCAGCATTGTGTTTATCTAAATTATAAATGGCTTGAGCTTATATCCATGTTCTTTCATAATATGGACACTGGAAAAAGTGTGCTGCTTTTTTAGTTAGAAAGTGAGTACTGAGTCTCATAAACCAAATGATGATACTCAGCCATGATCACTGAAGAAGTTTCTCAGACATCTTGAATGAGTGAGTGGGATGAAAGACCTTACAAAAGAAATGGAAGTGCTCAGTCATTATCTCAGACAGAAAGGAATAAAACCACAGTAAGGCAACACTTGACTTAAAAGTGTAAAAACGTGTCTGCAAATAATGTTTATTTGAGGCTGTGGAAAGATCTGGCAGAGCTGACACAGCAATGTGCTGTACCAAGGCAGTGTATGAATGTGGGACCTTCTATGCAAGTTGTGCAGAGTGCATGCTTCAGCTAGCATGTGTCCTTGGGGAGGGGAGAAGCAAATTCAGGGCTTTGGAAGTGTGTGTGTGTCTTTAAGTAATGAGGAATTCCCACTGCAGTCTGCTCCAGACTTCTGGGAGGTAAATTCAGCTGGACTCCCAGGCCTGGTGAGGAATCCATGAGGAATCTGGGGGGATCCATCTGTCTAAATGCAGACCTCTCATGCATATTGGGTACCTACCACTGAAACCAAGGCTCCCTTTACAAATAAAACAAACAAATAAATAGAGGCTAGGCCTAGGGGATGCAGCTCATCCCCTCTTAATGTGAGTGCAGAAAACAGGCCAAGTGAATTGCACCCTAAACTGCGCTATTTCTCTCCATTAAGAGAGTATACTACAAAGGAAACCCTGAGTGACAGATGAAGTGTAGATATCAGCAATCAGAGATGTCTAACTTTGAGTGAGATAAATTTGATTCTCTGTCACAAGGCCTACAGGTAAATCCACAAAAAGATGACATAAGAAATTGGTGACTCGAGGAAAGCTTGAGTAATCCAGCATCCAGACTGATAGGGTACAAGTACAGCAGTCTTCTGGTTGTTGAGAAAACAAAACTCATGAAAGACCATGAAACTGTCTTTAACTCAGGTTTAATTCCTGGCTGCATTCATCTGGTGTATTTTTTTATTTTGACCAAAATTCTTTCCAAAATTCCAAAGGCTAAATACTTTTCTGGCTTGATACTAATCTGTGCTTGAGTACAGTAGAAGGAGCCTGAGAAACAATAGTGTCATTGAGAAAAAAATGTGTACTTGCTGCCTACTTACTACTCAGGAATTCTGTATTACTTGTGTGAATTATGTTTAGTGATTTCTTTGCCTATACCTTTAAGTATTCTTTTTCTTTATTTCCTCTCTTACCTCAAAAATATGTGAACGTATTTATCCCAAAAATGTGTTGACATATGGATATACTTCTTTGTCAGCCTTTGATGATAGGCTGAGAAGTTTTCTGTAGGGGGGTCATGCACCCTATGCATGAATCCAGACTACAAGGCAGCTGAAATACTGTTTTCTTGTAGTTTCAGGGTAAATCCTAAATACTGTAATTAAAAATGGAACACAGTTTCAGGTGTGATAGCCTGATCCAGTAGCTCAGTAGCTGGGCTGACCCTTGCTGGATGCCAGATACCCTCCAAAGCCACTCTGTCACTGCCCTCCTCAGCTGGATAGGGGAGAGAGAATATAGAGAAAGGCTCGTGGGTTGGGATAAGGGCAGGGAGACATCATTCACCAATTGCTATTGTGGGCACAACAGATTTAGCGAAATTAGTACAATTTATAACCAGTCAAATCAGATTGGGGCAAAGAGAAATAAGATCTTGGAAACACCTTCCCCTCATATCTCCACCCTTCCTGGGCTTAACTTCACTCCCAATTTCTCTACCTTCTGCCCACCAGCAGTGCAGGGTCATAGCAAATGGGAGCTGTGGTTATTTACCATGTCTCTGCTGTTCCTTCCTCCTCAGGGGGAGACTCCTCACAGTCTGTCCCTGCTTCTGCCTGGGGTGCCTCCCACAGGAGACAGGCCTCCATGAATTTCTCCAGTACGAGTCCTTCCCACAGGTGCAGTCACACAGGAACAGATTGCTCCAGTGTGGGTCCCTGCAAGGTCACAAGTGCTGCCAGCAGCCCTGCTACAGCACAGGCTCCTCTCTCCACAGCTCCTGCCGGGAGCCTACTTCCCAAAGGGTCACAGTCTCCTTTGGGCATCCTCCTGCTCTGGTGTGAACTTCTCCCCAGGCTGCTGGTGGGTCTCTGGTACCCTGTAGACATTCATGGGTTGCAAGGGAATCTCTGTTCCTGTACCTGAATCACCTCCTGCCCCACCTTCTTCTCTGGCCTTAGTGTCTGCAGGTCCGTCCCTCTCACATATTTTCTCTCCTCTCTGTGTCTGCTGTTGCCATTATGCAGTAATTTATTTTCCCCCTTTAAATCTGTTATTCCCAAAGTGCTAGCTTGGCCTTGGCCAGTGGTGAGTTCATCTTGGAGCCAGCTGGCTTTGACTCTCTCGGACATGGCGAAAATTTCTAGAGGCTTCTCACAGAAGCCATCCCTGTAGCTCCCCATCTGCCAAACTGTGGCATGCAAGCCCAGTGCGTGTGGATAAGGCAGTGCAATCACAGTTTGGATCATTGGCGTGGCTCATGTGCTCAGATTTGCTGTCTGAAAAGTCCTTTGATGGTTCTACCTGTTTTCCAAGACATAGCAAAACTCTGTAGTAAATAGAAAGCCATCCTGGATGCTAATTTGTAAACTGGTATAGTGCTGATTCTGTGCAGCCCTAACAACAGCCTCTTTATTTAAGTGTGATTGCGTGGGAGAAACAGAGGAACTTCTCAGTAGTGACACACTAAGGAATAGACAGTGCCTGCTTGGTTTCCCAATGGCTAATTGAAAGACAACTGTCTTTTTGTAAATTTGTTCAGTGTATTCCTCATGACGTGTCATGCAGCAGCAGACACCCACCATTGCTGGCGACACAGTGACGCCTGGATGTGAGCTCTGTATGTCCTTTTTCTCTTTGTCTGGGTGTTCCCCCTCACCCAGGGAAGGCACTCCTAAAATGCTAATGCATTACTGAAGACAAGAGACTAGTGCTACACCTATGCCAGGGCTGCACGCTCTAGTGTGCTCGCAGTGTTGTAGAATTACGTAGTTGTGATGGAGGGAAGCAATAATCATAAAAGCTACACGTGTGCCAGTCTTCTACTCACAGTTTTATTTTCCCTGCACTCTAAGTAATTTCCATGTTATTCTCTACCTGTGATTCCTTTTCTCCACACTCCAGCTTCTCTGAAAATAGCAAATTTCTCCTTCCTCATGTACTACATTAGAAGCCTGTTTTCTTGCCTTACCTTGTCTTGCCTGCCTCAGTACCTCACCTTCCTCTGTGCTTTCTCTTTCTGTCTCATATAGGGTTTCAAATAGCTGTAGGAACCTTCCTATCAGTGTCTGAATTGACCAGCTTTGATTAAAATGGCTGCTTGGACATGCATTTTGCATGTAGACCCCATTGTTCAGGGGTTTGATAGGTTAGCTCAATCCTGTCTGTATATTTTGATTTAATTTTGGTGATGTTGATAAGTGAGTGTTCACTTTAATTGCTTTCAGATATTATGTGGGTAACTTTGGTACAAGACACTGTCTAACATAATTCAAAGACAGATCTCTCACACACCTGAGAGATGCATTTGGGTGGTGAGTAGGATAGGGAGCAGTGCTTTTTGGAGGGTTTTTGAGCCAGTGCTTCCATTTATAACTCCTGAGCTTCTTCAATATATTTCTTCAGCAACTATTCACACTTTCTGTCTTTTTCACATATTGTGTCAAGAGCAGCAGACAAAAGCCAATTCCAGGTAAATTGAATCCAAAGTGAGGTGAATTGAAACCCATTTCAGAATACATGGTATTGCTAATATGCTTTATGCCTCCATAAATGAGGTAGAATCATATTTCAGTTTGTCTGTCAAACAATAAGTTTTTGATATAAAGATCTAAGAACCTAAAAGTGATGACAGTGTCCACAGTGTGGATGAACTCTTCAGCTACAATAATTTGCTGCATAGATCAAAAACTTCTCGTGGCAGAATAGTGAGGTTGAACATCCCTGGAAGCATTGAATAGCATGGACACAGCCACGGCTTTTTTCATTATACATACTTATAAGAATGGCTGAACAACAGAGCTGGGGAAAGTGGAGGGGAAAGGTAGTGAAAGCTTCCAGTGAAGCAGGGGGAGTAGCCAGTTTTTATTTAGTATGGTGGACCTGAACTAATAGCTATTGCTTCAGACTCACAGAGTAACTTATCACTACTTTGTTTTTGTTTATTAATTTTATTGCTCCAGGAGTTGTATTGAGGGCAAGAACTGCTGCATACTAGGAGCTTTTCAAAGATATTTTTGTCTGTGTACTGAACAGAACCACTTAAGTGCATGTCTGGTGTGTGTATCGATCTCATAGACTGTCTCCTGCCAGGTGGGTAATAAATGCTCAGCTGTGACAGTTCTGAAAGTCTAATAGCCAGACCACCTCTACAACAACCTCTGGTGTAATGATGGGGAAAGATTACAGAGCAAATAAGGACCATTCACTCTTTAAAAACAATTAAATAATTTATTTTGCATGCTAAAAGGCTGTTAGGAAGGAAACCCTTCCCCACTTACCACTCAGATGTTTTCAGTGCAAGCACTGAAGTTCAGCAGTTGGCAGGTGGAATCTCCAGCCCAAATTTATACCACATTTATTAATTTTTGTTAATGGTGCATCTCTATCCTCTGCACTTCCAGCTAGTTTTCCATTGCTGCTGCTTTAATGGAAAGTATTATCTTATAGTGAATGAAGTAAAATAGAAGAGGTTTTCTGTTCTATTTATCATCTGTTTACAGGGTTTTGATTAAAAGAATAAATGTGTTTCTCCAGCCAGCTCAGCTGAAACAAGACCATCAATTTCTCAAAGCTCATAAAAGACTTGAAGAAATAAATCTGAGGCATTCACTCTCCTGACAAGCTGCCAGAGCCTGCCGAACTTGCTTTCACACTGGCATCTTTTCTGCCCTTGATGTCATGTGCAAAACACGAGGATTTGTACCGTGCTAATCCCTCTAATGAGGGCTTCTCCCAGCCTCTATATAAGCCCTGCTCAAAGCTGTGGCTGCTGGGCAGGCACCACAGAGTCAAAGCACCCGTCTTTTGAGCTGCATTGAAGGCAATTAGAGGCTGGGATTAAACAAACACCCAACACCAGCATCCTCAGCAGCAAGAGTCACTATCCTGCTTGGCTGGGGCATGGAGCTGTGGTGAGGCCAGGTTGTCCCACAGCATATATCTCCCTGCTCTTTGCAGTCAGGTCCAGCAGGGAGGCACAGCCAGCTGCAATGGGAGCCCTGGGGTGGCTCTTCTGGGCTGGGCTGGGCTACCTGAGCTGCTGCTGTCCCCCACTGGCACAGGCACAGTTTCCCCGTGTCTGCATGACAGTGGAAGCCCTTCGCCTAAAACGCTGCTGCCCAGCCCTGGGGACAGAGGCAGGCAATATCTGCGGGTCCCTGCAGGGCAGGGGACAGTGTGAGGGGGTGCAGGCAGACACTCAGCCCTGGAGTGGCCCCTACACTCTCCAAAATGTGGATGACCGGGAACGGTGGCCCCTCAAGTTCTTCAACCACAGCTGTCGGTGCACAGGTGAGATGGGTGCTGGGGAGAGGGCATGGGGATGGAGGAGTCTGCTAAATAACCTTGCTCCAAAGGCCAGAGACTTTCCTGGTGGTATAAGGCATCAAGAAGGATTGAAATATTGCCATTATCCTAAAAGTTCTTCCATATTCATGATACTGTTGGTACTTTTTCAGAGCAGCAGTATCAAGGAAGTGTTTTCCCTCATGTGAACTTTTGTGTTTTCCTCTTTGCCCGTGGAGCTGTCCCCATAGACAGCAATCCCCTTTCTCCACAGGGTTTGGGACCTTTCACTGCTGCTTTCACTGCTACTCTGGTGCACTGAACCTGGGTCAGTGTGCATTGTTTGAAGATTTATTCCTCATGGACTAGCACTTTGAAGCATGACATAGCCCTGTGCTGAAAGTCTCACAATGTCAGGCCAGGGTGTTTCCCAGGTTTGTTAACTAAATTTACATCTTACTTTGATCCAAGCTGTGTCTGTACAACCACCAAAGAGGCCATCCCAGCCTTTTCCTCTTCATCTCCGTCTACAACTCCTCGCTGTGACTTTCTCCTGAGTTTGCATGCTGGAGGTGAAACAGATCTGGGAGGAGATGTGCTTGAAGGCTAACCTGGCCAAAGGGATAAAGTTCTAATGAGACCACTTCCCTAATGCTGGCAGGAGGCAGTGGGCAGGAAGGTGAGCTAAAGGCAGAATAAGGTGACAGGACCCTTTCTCAGCAGCAGCCCTGGCTGAAGGGGGATAAAAATGAGCAGGAACTGCAGCCTTGGCCCAGACTTCTGTGCAGGGCTGGCAGGAGATGGTACCACTAGTAGGGTAAAAAGCACATCCCAGGCACTGAAGTCTCTTTCTAGGCACATTTCAAATGAAACATGGGATTTCTTGTTGAAAACATCAAGTTGTTTGAATTTTCTAACATGTGAAGGATAAACTGCTTTGCTTCTGCCTGATCCTAAGAACGAGCTGAACTGTTTTGTCTAAAGTGTATACATTGGCTCGCACCACCAAGAAAGCCCAGCTCAGTCTGGGAAGGCAGCACTGCAGAGAATTTCAGCCAAAGAGGTTAAATTTTCCAGTGCAGTTATCAACTGGAAACAGAGAATTAGTGGCAGATGACATAAATGAATACATGCTGTTACCCAAACTCCTCAAAGTAAGAATAGATTTCATAGTATACATCAATTTTTATCTCTTCCTTTGACTGGATTTCAAATGCTTGTGCTAAAGGACTTTTCCAGATAGTTTGCAAAAAAAAAGAAATTGGATGCACACCTTTTTCTTAAAGTTTGTTCTATACTTCCAAAACTGAAGTCAGATATCACAGACAGACACAGATCCTGGATCAGAAGAAGTCTGGAACACTTGGGCATGCACCAATATTTACTCAGTTAAAGTAATTAGAGCATCAAAATCTAAATTAAATGGAGTAAACTGAAGAGCAATGGGGACAGACATGCTTTGCATAGGCAGACATTAATTTACTTGTCCAAGTAGGGATAAGCACTGGTATTTGATATTTGCAGGACTGGATCCCAAGTTACGTGAGCAGAATGTGGTGTCCTTTCCTTCAGCTTTACTTCTGAGCTGGTTGCTCCCTTCATCTCTCTAAATCCCTTGGATTCCTCTTTCTCCTTGCAGTTTTTTAAAATCTAAATACACCAATGATAAAACAGTAAGCAAAATGTATCGTTAAGCAGGATTTTCAGAAAGTTTTCCTGGGCTTTACTCTGCTAGATGCTGTATGCAAAACCATTTCTGGGAGAATCCTAAGAAGTTCACAGCTATGTGGGATTTGAATAAGATCTGATGCCTTTACAATGCTGGTGATTGTGGCTCCAGGTCTATTAGGGGTTTTTTGGGATTTTTTTTCCCACTGGGTTTAATCCATTTGTTGTTTGTCTCCACACCAGGTGTAAGTGGTGTGACATGTGGTGTTTATTAGGCATCTAGAGCTATGCTATCTGTGTAACATAATGGTAGGTAAATACAGTAACAGAAATTAAATATACTCATTCAAAGGGACATGGAACTGTGCACATCCCTGCTATTAAGGTATCTTATTTTCCAAGTGAATGTTATGTGCAAACTGCCTGTTTGGAATGATTCCTGGATTGTGCAAATTCCAACTCCACCAAGGCTCTGTCTAGCACTTTAACAATATAAACAGCTGTGTTCCATCTTGGCACTGTTTAATTTTTAGTTTAGAAAAGGTGTGAATGATAAGCTATGGGAACTCCAACAACCATGTAGCTGATTATTTGGTTAGACAGTACCAACTGGATATGTCACATAGCTGATGGCTAGGAATCATATGGTAAGAAACTGGAGGAAATGTGAGGAATAGAGCTGTGATTTTCCAAAGGTGGGATTCTGGAGTTTTCACAATAAATTTAGCTTTTTTCTAAAAATTCAGTATCTAAGGAGAAAAGAAACTCTGAAATTTTTTCCATTTCTTGAAGCTGTTCACTGAGGAAAAGTGCCTTAAGATCATATCTATCCAGGTTTGGGTCCTGAATATTTATGGAGGCCCCCTGGACCCCAACAACCTAACCTAACCAAAAGGAAAAAAGCAAATCCAAAACACAAATATGGATGAATGGCTATAATGGGATCAGATTATTTTTTCCATTTCTAGGTTTCAGCAGATATTATGCATTAGTTTTTCTTTAACTTAGGACAAATAGAGCAAGATTGGAACAAAAGAAAGATCCAGCTTTGCTTCCTACTTTTTGTGCCAAGGTCAATAAACAATTGCAGGTTTGCAGTCAGGATGCTGCAGGCTTCACTCACTGTGTTTGTTGCAGCAAAAATATCATCTTTGTAAAGAAATATGGGGTTAGGGTATGAATGTAGCTGGAAGGTAGCAAAGAGTTTTTAGTTCTTGACTAATTTCAGTTTTGAATCCATTGAATGTGTTCTGCAATTAGTTTGGGTGCCTCTTCTATTATTCATTTTATATAAATTCTTAAACTGAAACTATTGATGACAGATCCTGACAGTGTGCAGCACATGTGAAGGGGAATGTGCTGATTTGTTTATCAAGGAGGTGTACATGTTGAATTAGACAAAGTGATGGATACATAAGTCCAGCCTCGAATATTGAGACTTGTAGCTGTTTACACAACAAAGCAGTATTTCAGTGAGACAGTTAAATTTAGTTTAGAAGAAAACTATTTTAGAAGGCTTGTGAACTAAATGCTATTTTGAGTTCTAAACGATAACGTTGTACTGCTGGGATACAGATCTGATATAGCATTTTAAAAACTCAGTACAGATGACTATTGTGAAAAACCACTGCAGCCAGTCATATGGTTGCTAGTACAGATTGTGACTGTGATTAAACAGTGACGTAGTTTGAGTTCACTGAGGAGTTCAACTTAATTATCATTCTTTTTTTCTGCTTTCGCTTTCTGAGGTTTACATTTGGGTGTATGCCAAACATTATTTTTTAATAGAAGTTTTTTGAGAGAAAAAAAATAAAATCCTTTTTAATTGCTGTGCTATATATTCAAGTTGGGGACAGATGATTTAGCATCTATTCTTTAGCTGTAGTCAAATTGTCAGTTAAGCCATGTAGCTAACATGATAGCTACCCCAGGAGCTAAAAATTGGACTATTGAAGTGATTATAAAACACACTTCATTTACTTGTTATAGGGTAATTATAGCCATACCTTAATGACCCTAGGAAATCCAGAGTAGGTACAGAACTTCCGTATCTTACAGCCTGTGAGCGTGTCCAAATGAAGAGCTAGAAAAGAGAGAAGAACTAACTGTTTGTCCCATATGGTAACAGTTTGATCCCAGCCTTGAGAAATTGCATTATGCAGTACATTTCAAATCTAATCTAACTCCTGTTTTATTGCAATAGTGAAGAAGTCTGAAAAGGAGTCCTTTCTCCCCATCCAATAAATGATGAGCATTAAACTGGTGTCTATAGAATGAAGAGGCAGGCAGCTTGGGTTTCATCTTGGTACACTAGAGCAAGGCAGAAGATGATAAGTACTGAGAAAAGACAGTAAGTTGATGGAGTTACTAATTTGTATTATGTTTGGTGACTGAAGGCTAATGATATGTTTCAGCCACTAAGAGGTAGAAAATCCACGAGCTCAAGCATGCCCCAGGCATGAGAAGCAGCTACAGTGGTGTGTGATGACTGGTGTTAGCTACACCAGTGATGTGTATGAGCACATACCGCGTGTTGGGTCATAAGGAGTGCACTTCTATCAGTGCCATACCAACGGATTGATCCACTGGGAGAAGTAACATGGCCATAGTGCCTACAGAAACAGCCAGATTCACTCAACTTGGCTGAGAAAAAGCACCTTGAGTGTTGGTGAGATTTGGTACAGAAGAAGACAGTTTCCAAGGCATGTGATCCCATCTCCAGACAAAAGGGTTAATAGAGAATATGTAGATGATTTTTTTGACCGGTGGCAGTGCAGTGGACATTCCTGGAAACAGTGGAACAAGCCGGGAGCATCCAACAGTGATACGATCTCCTTCCTGTGCACCAGAATGACCTTCCACACTATGTTCTGTGGAAACCACAAGAGATGATAAAAATCTCTGTTGTCCCTGGCAGAGCCTCAGGAAGGCTGTACATTGAGCTCCTTTGTTTTATTCACTGAAGGTGAAAAAATACTAAGGCATGAATTCTTGCATATGCCTAGGGTTCCTGTGTGCAAAAGGATCTTGAAAGGGTCTCACTGCCTCACTGGAAATATCTACTGTGCGCTGTATCCTGCTATCATGAGATTATTTTTCCTGCTCTTGTGGAGCTGTACCATTGAGGTCCACCACCACCAGCACTGCAGATAGGGAAGCTAAATTGTGAGAGACCAGCATTTCACAATGCTGTCATGTGGGAAGTGCACACGGCAGTAAATGAACTTTCTGGAAACAGTAATGCATAATTTCCAGATCAGTGTTCTGGTAGAGTGCTTTAGAAACAAGTGCTGAAAGAGTGGTTTGGGTGGGTCATAAAAAAGCTGAGTCTGATTACTGCAGTAATTTCCCTTTGAATTATGGGAAATCCCACAGACCTCCATCATTTTCTTGCCATTTCAGCTGCTGCATAATGGTAGTCCTGTGACACATGGAGTCTGTTGAAAGAAAATGACAAAAAGCGAGTTTTGATATCATGAAGTGTTGTTGTTTTGAGTGCTTCTGACAATGGAACATTGCCAAATAGACCTGAGGATGTGACAATAATGTTCAACACAATCAGCAGAAGTATTGCAGTGTGAAATACCACTTTGCCTGGAAATCATCTCCTGTTTGCAGGTCTCCACTGCTGTCCTGCTTACTTAGTAAAAGCTCTCACCCCATTGAAAACTGACTACGGAAGCGATGGAAAGATGGAGTTCTTGGATTCCTTCATAGATAGGCTGGTTAAGGGAGAAAATCCTGCAAAGAACCAATTGGATATAATTAGCTCCTGCCCAAGGGAAACAGGTGACAAGTCATTGGTCCACCTGGTTCCAGATAAATACAGCATGAGAAAAGCTTTCTTCCCGTGAAAATAACTCGTCATTTCAGCTTTTAAAAATTTCTCAGAGCTTGAGGAGCTCCACATATTGTCTGATAAAATTATTTCAGTCATCAAGATCTGCAGATTCAAAGGTCCCTTCCTGAGAGAGGAATAGGCACCATCAGAGCCTCAACAAGTGACTCAGAGTGTCGTGTTCTGGTACCAACCCAAACAAACCTGGTCCTGCACTGACTTTGGTTCTGTTAGTGCTGTATTTCAGTGTGATGCTTATCCAACACTGTGACTAGAGAGGTCCCTTAAGTGACTGGAGGAATAACTCAAAAGAATTTCATATCATTTAATATAATTATAACCTACTTGTTTTTTTGTGGTGTATGTCTTAATCCCCTTTAGCCAGTGCAGACTCTGGCTTTGGGTGCCTTCTCTTATAGCTGGAACATGGTAGCTGAACCCAGCTACTCCTACTTGCATAATGACAAAATGTAATCCATATATCTGGAAATTATCCTCATGGGGTGTGCATGATCCAAAACCTCATTGGAGTCTTTGTGCCTGTGGTCCCTAAACTTAGCACTGATCCTCAGCTTTACGACAACAAGCAAACTCAGAGATCTCAGGGGCTCTGAAGTAACCAGCCCACAGTTGGTCCAAACTCTGCAGTAAGAGTCCTCATGTCTTCTTGGCAGGTCTCACAGGAGTCTGCCACAGCTGTTTACTCTTCAGCAGCCTTACCCTAAAAGCTAGACATAAGCTTCAGAGTCTTATTGGTAACAGCTCTTGAAACCTTCTTGGGGGTCTTTGAATTTGGTAATAAGCCCTACAGCCCCCAACAATCTGAAATCTTGCTTTAATGTTAATTGTTGTTCTGGTCATAGGCTCAAGCCTCAAGCCTCTCAGACCATCTGAGAACATTTCATAAGACACTTCCTCATCCCCATGTTAGTCCTGGATCTAGCAGCACCAATATGTGTTGTGAACAGTGAGATTTTGTGGCATTTTGGAAAACAGTTGTCATGGTTGCTGTGGAATGAGTGTGTGGGGAGTTGGAGGGGAGGTTGGGGGGGGTTAAGGAGTCAGTGCAGATTTTTGATATCAGCATGGAGATCCCAGAGGACCCCTGGTTGCCATTCTGCTCCCCCCTGCCCCTGGGAGCATTTCCCCATGTCCTACACTGGCAGCACACAGGCAGGGGGCAGGTGTGTACTGTGGGAATGGCTGGTTGCTCCCTGGCTCCCCAGAAATGGGGGAGTAAGATCCAGTCGGCTTTCTACTGCTGCCAGCTGTCTGCCGCAGCGTGCAAAGACCACACTTAAAGCAAGCTCTGCTTTCCTGGGCTCTTCCACCTCATCAGAAACTCTGATCTAATATCCTAGAGCAGACCTGATTACTTGCCTTAGGAGCGATGCCAGCGGGGAACTACAGTGCTGCAGTGTTTCTCAGGCTGTTATTGCAGTACTATTTAATAATGCTTAGAGCGTGACCAGCAGCAACACCACTGCTTGTCCTGGTTTGTGCTGGGCCCCAGATACACTGTTAAGAGGCACTAGTTTCACATAAGTTTTGTCTTTAAGAGAACTGTTTTGTTTAGGACTTTTTTTTCCCCCTGTGCTTAAGGATCCATGTGAACTGACCCTGTTTTGGGTTTGATCCTGGAAGCAGAGGAGTACTTGAGAGCCAATTGAGCAAAGCACTTCATCACTGGCTTACCCTCAATTGCTCAGCTCTCTGTTCAGTGAGAGTCTCCATGTGCCTGAGGACTTTGCAGAGCTCTGAGCACCTCAGGGCGTCAAGCCCATTACCCAGCACTTCCCCAACTGGCTGAGTGTGATTCTTGGCCCTGCTGTGGCTCTGGGAATGAAGCCAGCCATCCTTCTGGTTAGTCAATTGGCAAAGCTGCCAGTCTGCTCAGCTGCTGTCCTTTCCAGGAACTGGCATCTCTGGGGAAGAAGAGCATTTCTGTTAGTTTTCCCTGATTCATAATGTCATGACTGATTTTTCCCTCTTGATCCAGGAAACTTTGGTGGCTACAACTGTGGTGAATGCAAGTTTGGCTGGACCGGCCCCGAATGCAACAGGAGGAAGCCAGCAGTTGTCAGGAAGGACATCCACTCTCTGACAGCAGAGGAGAGAGAGCAGTTCTTTGATGCTCTAGACCGTGCCAAGACAACCATTCACCCGGACTATGTCATTGCAACTCAGCACTGGAGAAGTCTGCTTGGTCCAAGCGGAGAGGAACCACAGATTGCCAACTGCAGCATTTATAACTACTTTGTTTGGCTTCATTACTACTCAGTCAGAGACACACTCTTGGGTTAGTGCTATTCTTTTCCAGTGGGCTCTGCAGGTAAAGAAAAGGGTGGAAGTAGCATTGCTGAACAAAGCTCCCAGTAGGCACACAGCTGTGGAGTGAAACAGTTGGTGAGAAGCTGGTGGCTATCAAGGAGAGATGTCCTTTGGGCCTGCTATGGTCTAGTCCCCACATCCTATGCACCAGCTGCACTCCTGGTGCATCTTCAGTCTGAGAGGGAGCAATACACAGTCTTCACTTGAGTCAACTGAAGTGTGGTCAGGCAGTGACTGACTTCAAAAAGATGTTCCCAGTCCACAGGACAAGGTAGATGCAGTGGTGTTGGGAAAGCCACAGACCATGCAGAGATATTTGGGATCAGAACGCTCCTGCTTTCTGTGGCTTTCAGCAAGTCACCAGGGATGGGTTTCTCCTGATTAACCACAGTCACCTTTTAAAACCAACCTACCTTAGAACTTTGGGTATCTAACCCCTTGCTTTCTCCTGAATTCAGATTCCTTGGCCTCATTGCTTTTCTAGACAGAAGTACCTGTACCAGCCCCTTTTCACAAAGCCTACTTCTTGTAGGAGGTTCACCTCAGCATGGCTTTTCTACCATGTGCAAGCTGAACAGCCCATATCTGTTTCCTTGCTGGAGGGTGACTGCTACTCTGGACCGGGTATCATTCAGTTTGCCTCTCTGCCACAGTTCTGTTTTGCAGGGCTGGAGAAAACAGCTTCTGGCCTAGTGAGAGCAAAGATTCTTTGTGGGGCAGGGCAGTCATGTCGAAAGGGAAAGAGAAACATCTAGTGCTGCTGCAATGGTAAATAAATGCATATGTGGGTTGAAGGTTTCTATCTACAGTGATAAACGAATCCATATGTGGTTTGAAGCCTCTCACCTCTCACCAGCAAAAGCACAATACAAGAAATAACAAGCACAATTTGAAGAAAGTTGGCAAAGGATTCTGGATTACTACTGGGATGGAAAATGCTGAGGTTCTCTTGATAGACACATGGTGTAAGTCTTTCAGCTGAGCAAGAGATAATGCACATATTAGCAAGGAGACAGAGTTTTAGAGTTTTAAAATCAAAATCCACTAAAGTGAGAAGAAATCTTCACAATATCCAACTTTTTTTGGGAATGTGAAGTTTTAATAAGCATTGAAGCAAATATCCACTGAAGAGTTTGTTTCACTTGTCCCAAGTAAGTGATGTAGCTTCTGATGTGTGCACTCTTTTCAAAGATGCAGAGCTGAAGGTTCTTGTTTAACTCCACTCCAGGCTATAAAAGGATGTGCTGTCTTCCTCTCCAGCCTTGTTTGACATCTAAATGCTTGTTTTATAACCCCTTTGTAGGTCCTGGCCGCCCCTTCAAAGGTATTGATTTCTCTCACCAAGGACCTGCCTTCGTTACTTGGCATAGGTACCATTTGCTGTGGCTGGAGAGGGAGCTGCAGGTTAGTTGAATAGCCTTTCCTTTTCCTTGTACAGCCTTTCCTTTTCCTTGCACTGCTTCTCCCTTTTGCTCTGCACTTTGTTCAGCCAGCCAAGGGTAAGCTACCTCCTAGCATAGTTTCTCACCCAAACTCCCAGGAGTATTTGCTCTTTGATAATTTTTTTTTGTTTTGTTTTAAGTGAAATTGGTGCTTTCTGAGTGCTGAGGACTGAATGGTTTCTCACCATGAACAGTGATGTGAAGGTTATCATGGAGATTTTTTCCTTTCATCTCCACAACAGAGGATAGAAGATGTGAAGTAACAATATTTATTAATAAAATTGAAGCAACACCTTCACATAAAACTTGGCAACAAATATTGTTGGCTGATGTTGAAGATACTGTTCCTATGAAACCAGCTCTAAATATTAGTCCCTTTAAATATGACATATTTAATACAGACATATATTTAGCAATATGCCTTTTAAATAACAAATTTGTTAACAAATATATATTAACACGCCTGAGAGTCAGCTGCAGAAGCATAGACTAATTTCCATTTGCATGACTTCTATATTGGCAGTGTTGCTGTATTTCAGCCTTACAGATCTCTAATGAAAATGGCTGCTTATCAAAATAGCTGCAGGATCTTGCTTGTTTGTGAAATCGTATCTGGCAAGCAAGCACAATCAAATGCACTGTACTCCCCTATTAACACAAGTTCTGATTCCTCCCCAGGGCCAGTTTTCTGGAACGAAAGCCAACCACATGCACAATTTTACCCATTACCCACTTACATCACTCAATGCCTCTTACTTGCTTAAGGCTCAATTCATCTCTGCTCCTGCTCTCCTGCCTGGTCTCTGAGTTGGCAGACAGCCTAACGTAGCCAAAAGAAGTGCAGCCCCACAGTAGGGAAACTAGTGACAATGTCTTTGCTTAGACTGATTTAATGCCACAGTCTTGCGGAAGGAGTCGGAGCGGCACTGTGAAACGCAGGTAGTTGAAATGCAGAATGAAAAGCTGAATATTCAGTGAAATATCCAGTAAAACAGCTTGAAGGAATCCCTTTCTTTCTCTTTCCTTTGGAGCTGATTCCCAACTAAAGCATTTCTGTCCATCGCAGCGCCTGACGGGCAACGAGTCCTTTGCGCTGCCGTACTGGAACTTTGCCACAGGCAGAAACGAATGTGACATCTGCACGGAGCAGCTCTTTGGAGCACCACGGCCCGATGACCCTGGCTTGATCAACCAGAGCTCCAGGTTCTCCCAGTGGCAAGTGGTTTGTAACAGGTAGGGGAGTGTCCAGGGCAAGCTCACATATGGACAAAACCTTGCTGTCATTCGGCATTGACAGCATGGGCTGCTCTCTCAGTGCGAGTGAGCAGGAAAGGAGCCAAGACATCTTCTTTAAAACTGGAAATTGCCATCAGTTTATGTGTACATGATTCTGTGTAAATTTTCTCATTGTGTGGAAGTTTATTTTTAAAAGATGGTTCTTCTAGTACAGGATTTTAGTTGATTTAGCCAATTTTTGGCTGCCAAAAGTCTGAAGAGTTTCCCTACTGGCAAGTATCTTTCTAAAAAAGAAGTGCCTATGTCTTGGTTCTCTGTAACATACACACAACTGATCACAGCAGCAGAAAAAGAAAATTGTTTTGGCACATAGGAAGCTAGAGATAGGCTGGAAAGTCTGCTACCTTGTTTTGGATGAGACTTTAACCCTGATATATTTAACACAGTTTGGGGATTGATTTTGAAATATCTGAGATTTCACATGAAAAACAGCTCGGAGCCAGCCAGGAGCTTGCTGCCAGCTCCATGTGGGAATGTGCTGACTCGTGTGAGAGCAGGGCTTTGACAGGGGATTCAGAGGCAGAATCAGGGTGCTGTGACATAAAATGCTGTTAGTTACAAATACCCATACATCATTCTTCTCTCAGCTCAGGGGCAGTATGCAGCTAGCCAGAGGTACCAAAAGCTTAAGGTTTTTCAAAAGAATCTCTTTTTCTGGATACCTAAAGAGATATTTGAAATTCCAGCTTTAGGCATCAGTTGGCTTTATGTCTTACCCCTTCTTTATCCTCAGAGATAAAAAGGGCATTGGTTTTTTTTTGCAAACCGAAGTGACTGAACTTTTGCCTTACCAAGGTAGAAAAGATTTTGTTTCACAAGTGTATGCTGTTTTTCTCCTTCTTCTTCCCCCTTTCTCTCCCTGATACAAAGGATTTTCTCCCCATTAGTTGCTGAGTAACATTTCCCTTCATTTTTTTCCCTTTTTGTTAAGTGTTAAAAATAATAGTCTTTACTCAGGAGTGAAAGTTTGTCAATTCAAAATTGAAAACTCTGCTTTACATTGCCTGACAAAAACTTCTTCCAAAGCCCTTGGGAGGGAAGAGGGCACAATGGGAGTTGTGCTCGCCTCTTCTAAAGCATCCTTTCTCTGTGGATAATGAACCTGGTAACTCTTGGTCTAAATGACTGGTGGTCTGCAGAGGATGCGGGGCCACAGAAAGCTGTCATGGTGACAGTCCTGCAATAAAATGACAGTAATTTCCTGACTGTAAGATGCACCCTTTTGACTAAAATTTTGATCGAAACCCAGAAGTGCGCCTTATAATCCGGTGCACCCTATATATGGACAAAGTTCATAAATTTGCCAACCTGGAAGTGTGAGCTGCAAGCCACGCTGAGCTGAGCCGTGAACTGAGCTGCGAGCTGAGAGAGCTGCTCCAGCTGCGTGCCGCTCCAGCCACACCAGCTATGAGAGCTGTGGCAGCCGCACCAGCCGCGAGAGCCGCACCAGCCGCACCAGCCGCGGCAGCTGGCACCGGGGGTGGGTGGGAGTGCCGGGGCCCACAGCATGGGGAGGGCGCCTGGGGCTATGTTTAAAGGCTGCGCCGATCCATGAAAAATGTTTGCAAATTGAGCACCTGCTGATCACGCGATTCCATTACTAATTCATTACTTTGTTGCACGTGGACGCCTTATAGTCCGGTGCACCTTCTATATGGACAAAGTTCAGAAATATGCCGACAACCTGGAAGTGTGCCTTATAATCTGGCGTGCCTTATAGTTGTGAAATTACTGTAATCTCCCAGGCTGTGGGAACTGTCGCAGGAGGTGTACATCCCAAACCTCTGCTCTCTCACGCAAAGAGCTGAGACCTCTTTACACTGTGAGAAAAAGCCAACAAACAAGTGCTCAGCTTCTTCTGCCTTCTCTGTGTTCCATGCTCAGTCTGGATGACTACAACCGCCTGGTCACGCTGTGCAATGGCACTGCTGAGGGGCCACTGCAGCGGAGGCTGCCCCGGGGCTCCGGCGAGCAGCTGCCCACCGTGGAAGATGTCAGGAGATGCCTCTCCCTGCAGGAGTTCGACAGACCCCCCTTCTTCCGCAATTCCAGTTTCAGTTTCAGGTTTGTCCTTCGGCTCCTCTTGGGAGGTTTTCTACCTTGGTTTTCTTTATGAGCACATTTGTCAGTGAAGTGTGGTTACTCGATGGTGCTTCTTCCCACCTGCAGGAATGCGCTGGAGGGCTTTGATGAACCAGATGGAGCCCTTGACTCACCGATGCTGAGCCTCCATAATTTGGTTCACTCTTTCCTGAATGGGACCAGTGCTCTCCCTCATGCAGCTGCCAATGATCCCATCTTTGTGGTATGTCTGTTACCCCGGTGTGATTGACAGTGGCTGAGACTCAAAGGCTCCTTTTTCACAAGAGATTTGCAGAACAAGTAAAATGAATTCACTAAAACATAGTTCTTTAAATAGAAAAGGAGGAATCCTTTATCTTGAACAGTGCCACAGCTGCATAAATGTTGAATAAAAAGGAAAAAGATCTCAGGGTAATTTGTAAAATATAAAATAAGATTTAGGGAGAAGAGCTGCTATTCCAAGTCATGCTGCCTTGAATAATTTCATTAGGTGGTATCTAAATCTAATGGCTTGTATCACACAATTTTACAGCAACAAGGTAAGGTGAAAGTGCGGATAGGTGTTTTAAAGTAGTTGCTTGAGTGGTTTTTTCTTTGTTTCAAAATTTGCAAGCTGCAAGGATGTCCATCTAATGTCAGGGTGTTTCTTGGGAAATAGAAAAAAAATTGATTTTACTGGTGCATTGGAATAGTACTGCACTGCCATGAGCAGCACAAGCAGCTTTGTTCAAATAAAAAGCCGGTAGTTGACTCTGCTGATACATCTTTCTCTCCTAGTAAATTCAAGCAAATTTATTCTTCTCTTTGTTAGATTAAACCACAGTATTTACATTACATATATGAATTCTTTATGCACTGTATCTTTACGTATATTATGTAGATACATTTCTTTCTTAGCTTTGTTTTAAGTTTTCAACCTTATTTTTGGAGAAATTAGTCCAAATACTTATGTAGTGGTTCTTCAGATTGCTTCCTTAATAATTCTTTAATTCCTGCCTTAGTTTCTTTCTTACGCAGTGAAATTCATTTGCAATTTTCATTGAATTTTCATTCATTTTCAACGAATTCATGAAATTCATTGTAATTTTGTGCAAAGAATGTTCTGTATACGATATTTTCCAAGTTGTTTCCAGGGTTGTAATTAAAAAATATGAGTACGTCAGAAATTAGTTTCATACATTTGTAATAGTTGTCTGAAACAACTTTCCTGCATTAGTTAATTTTAGATCTATAAACTCACCTGATCAAAGTGATGGGCACCTGTGGAGCTGGTGGCACATGATTTAGATGAACATGATAGAGTGAAATTTCCTGCATCTTTCCATACTCGTTCAGAGACAAGAAGGATTGAAATATTTTTGAAAGGCACATTCACCTGAATGAGCTCAGTGGCTCCCCACCAGCAATGATTCACCTGCCCATTTGATGTCAGCTGATGTCAAACTCTCTGGAGAAAGGTTTTATTATGAACAAGCAACAAAATGCCCCATGCATAAGATCAGTTTAGTCTTCTCATGAGCTTTCCTGATTTCCCATTCTGTAAGCCCCATCTCAATTAGATCACCCTCTTCTCTCTCCTTCAAAAGCTCCCAACACCTCATGTGTTTGTTGAGTTCTGAAAGAGCTCAATAAATGTGCGTGCCCATACCTGGACTTGCAGGTTCTTCACTCCTTTACTGATGCCATCTTTGATGAGTGGATGAGGCGTTTCAAGCCCCCTGACAACGCTTGGCCTGAGGAGCTGGCCCCCATCGGGCACAACCGGCTGTACAACATGGTCCCTTTCTTCCCTCCGGTGACCAACGAGGAGTTCTTCCAAACTGCAGAGCAGCTTGGCTACACTTATGCCATCGACCTGCCAGGTATGTCCCAGCATGCTGTCCCTGACCAAGTGATGAGACAACTCACATTGTCCATGCCTCAGGCACATATAAAATAAGGAACCTTTCACAAAATGCACGGGTCTACTCACCTGCCCAGTTCCCAGCCTTAAAAATTGGGTGCCTGGAGAGATGCACCTGGGTGTTTTTTGTTGTAAATCCCCAGTTTTAGAGATATTCCATGTCCATAGCTGGGATGTTCCTAAGTGTTTGTCTATTAATTTGAAATTACCTTTGACACAAATCAGACAAAGACAAAATAGCAAGGAAGTAAAGTATTTATGCAGAAGATCCAAATTTTGCAACAAGAGATTAAAACATTTGTAAAAGGCATAGGAATAGGATATGCATGAAAACTCTGCTTCAGCTGCTTTTCCAAAGATTAAATCTGAATAGCTTCCTTCTTCATTTAAGTATTACTTTGAGAGGCATAAGGTACTTATCTAACCTGTGGGGGCAGGAATTTCTTCCAAATGATTACTATATATCTTTCATTTTAATCTGTGGAGACTGCAAAAGATCGAAACCCTTGTCCTCAGGCTGCATTCATGCAGGGGAGCCCTGATTTGTGGAGGCATGCTAGCTGCTTCTGCAGTGATTTTCTCAGGGGCATCCCCAGAATTTTCCCTGAAAACTTAAATTTTCCTTCTTTTGGAGTTTAAGCTTTCCTCCCTTTGGATTTCTCTCCCCATCTCCTGCTTTGCAATTGTGGATGCCCTTTTGGCATGAGGCACCCAGAGAGGAACACAGGTAGCTTGTAACTCTGTTGCTTCTGACTCACACCTAAATAAATTGTTAGCTCTCCATAAAGGAGTGTATCTATCCCTGTCTGCATGGCCTGTGTTCAGACAATACAGCTTTTACATCCAAACTCTTCTCTCTCAGCTAAAAGAATAACTTGCTAATTGTACTTCAGGTAATCACATTAGAAATAAACATGCATTTATACATTGCTGGTTTTTATTTGAAAGGTGATAGAGCAGTAAACAATTAATTTTGGGACTTTACTAATTTTTTGAATGATTGCATGCAACCTTTTTAAGACTGCAGACTGAGGCACAAGACTTTTAATTGCTTTTATAGCTAGTGTGACATCTCCCTTAGCCATCTGTCTCCTCTAATCCTTATATCTATAGAACTTTTAAATATGTGCAGTCCTGCTGAGATTTTTTTTTGTTTATTTGTTTTTGGTTGTTTTATTTATTTATTTATTTATTATTATTGCCATCTCAGTATATGCAGCATTCTTCAGAAAAGGAGAGCAGGCAATTTTTGCTTCTGAAAGCACAGATGAAAACAAAAAAATTCAGTCAAGTGGAGCAATGTTATTATAGGAATAAGCAATATTATCTTAGAAGACAGTGGTTGTTCAGAAGTGGTTCAAAATCAGCAGATGCAATCTTGAGCTGGTCAGCAGAACCACACTAAGTAGGGTTTTCAGTTAAAAGTTTGACAATTGGCTGCTTTGTATTCTTTAGGAAAATTTGAGGGTTTTCTGTTGACCAAAATAGCTTGGAAGCAGCTTTCTTTAAATGTCACTATAGAAAGAATTGCTTATAATAGCTTATTCATAATTTTGGCCAAATTAGGTGAAAGAATGGTCTGTTTGTCCTGTCAATGTTAATGTTTTCTATTCCCAACACTTTAATTTGTACGGATTGTTGAAGTTTAAATTCAGCTGTAGACTTCTCTGGCAGGAAGCATATCGAGCTCTGCTATGTTTCTCCGTTATGTGGCGTGTTATGGATTTTACCCGTGGCCAGTAGGTCACTAAGCTGCACAAGTAATTGTGATTATCATCATGTAGGAAAGACTATATCTTCTATGTAATTTGCAAAATTGAATTATGGGCTATCCTTACTCCAGTTGTTTGTATTTCCAGGTTCCCTCGAAGAAACCCAAGCATGGGCTGTCATGGTTGGATCCACAATTGGAGGAGCACTTATAGCTCTGGCTGTGCTTGTTCTGCTGCTTGTACTTTTCCAGCACCGAAGACACAGAAGAGGTTTTGAACCACTGATGAATGTGAGCTTCAGCCCCAAAAAGTACATGGGAGAGGCCTAGTGTCCTCACTTCCCTTCTTTGCTTGCTCTTGTAGGGAGTGACCTTGACTGCCTTACTGCCATCTTAGCTGAGACTTTATCACACACTCCTTTGGCAGCTGACTAAATTGTTCTCATTCAGGTTTTTCCCATTATCTTGTGAACTGTGATGTGTGTAGTCTCTGGATACATATGAGCAAAGCCCAATTCAGGCTAGATTTTTCTCATTATTAATGTTATCCAGAGTGTGTGACATCTGTAAATCCTCCTCCATAGATTTAGTTTAAGACTGCTGAGAATCCAAATAGGAGAAAACCAGCTTGAATAACCAAGATAAATTTTCACCTCAATGTGTTCTTGATTTCATTTAGCAGCATTAAGATGTGCTGAAAGTTGTTAATTCTACATATGTATTTGAATAATATATTATTTTATAGTTATCAATAAATATTCTGAATAGCATAGTCTTATTTTAAGGTTCAAAACATTTCATATTGTTTGACAAAATACTATAGGAACTCCCTGGTTTATTTCAGAAACATGATCAATTCTGTATGTTATTTCCAATAAAGTTGATGAAAGCAACAGGTACACTCCAAAACTCCAACTCCTAAAATTTAAGATCAGGAGTTCCCTAATACCTACATATACATGTTTTACCTCTGTGTTAGGGACCTTGGACAGAAATTGAAAATCAGACTAAACTTTTTTGTCTCTGATGTGCTGCTCTGTGAATCTAGGCTTAAGCTTCCAAATTTCCAAAGTCTAGGATGCAGACTAACACAGCTTGCGTTATTCAGGTGTGCAGATGGGGAATCAGGTTTGGATGTGGCAGTTGCTCGACCCCATCCTAAACATTCCTTTACACATTCCCTATATATTTCTTTAAGGCAGAGATTTGAAGCTCATTTGTGTGGTTCACCAGTGTTATCTTAGAACAGGTTTTTTTACTCAGAAATGACATCTTGAGCAGGTCCTGTCAGTTTTGGTGCTTGATATATGACATTAATGGAGTATTCAGACTTTGTGTATTGTGGATTCTCGAGTCCTATAAAACCTTTCCTTTTGTTGCCTTGAATAAAAAAAATCAGTTAGTAACAGTTTCTGGCATTTCTTTTAGGCCTGCTCAATACCACCTATGTGGACTAGAAAGAAGATGGGTTTCACATATACTTAGCTTTGAATATGTGTAACTCACAAACCTTATGTCTAAATACAGACTTTTTGTGTCAAACAAGGTTGCAATTTTCTCACCG
Source organism: Sialia sialis (assembly GCA_009812075.1). Taxonomy (NCBI): domain Eukaryota; kingdom Metazoa; phylum Chordata; class Aves; order Passeriformes; family Turdidae; genus Sialia; species Sialia sialis. The sequence goes on along the minus strand of VRYO01002772.1, from coordinate 50,846,458 downwards.
CACACTCAGATAGCCTTTGCTCCATCAGGTGGACAGCAGTCTGCTGTCATTTCTGCTGTTTTGTGGTGCCTTTGGGGGATCCCAGTGCACTTGTTTCTGGATTATACCCAAGATGTCAAAGGTTGAAGCACTTTTTGTACAGCAGCTCAGCTCAGTACCTTAGTTCCCAACTCAGGCTGCCTTTTGGGGGATTTGTTGTTTAGGGACCAGTGTGTTCTGGTGCTGAACACTACAAGTGAGGTCTCCAGATATCTAGCTTACACATGCCACATTAGTTGACCCTGGTCTGTGTCAGAAGGTAGCCTGGCCTGAGACCTCCATGTGCCTTTCTCAAGGAGTTGTCATCTGTCTTCCAACACTACAAGACTATGTATCTTCATATAGAATCACAAAGGACTTCAGGTCCAGATCATCTATCTAGTCCAGCTCCTGTGCAATGAGCAGGAGCATCTTTAGATCAGCTTGCTCACCTGATCAAAGACCTTGAATGTTTGCAGGGATGGGGCATCCACCACCTCTCTGGGCAACCTGTGACAGTGTTTCACCATCTCCATCTCCATTGTAAATAAATTTATTCCTTATGTCCAGTCTAAATCTACCCTCTTTTAGTTTGAAACCATTACCCCTTGTCCTATTACAACAGGCCCCATTAAAAGTTTTGTCCCTATCTTTCTTACAAACCCCATTTGAGTGTTGAAAAACTGCAACAAAGTCTTCCTGGAGCCTTCTCTTCTTCAGGCTGAACAACCTAGAACATGGACTAGTTCATGCTAAACACTGATTTAGAGAGCTGATGTTGGATGGAGATTGATACATTTTTGTCCTTCATGGGATCTGGATGCCAAAATTTTTGAGGCACTATTTCCAAGGGTAGATGGGAATTTTCCTTGGGTGCCCGACTAGCTTCATCAGCTTGGAGTTTTTGATGCTGCTCTCCCAAGGGTCTGCTTTGCAAGCTGTCCTGGTTATGGGCAAGTAACAGTGGCAGTGGGGTAGAGGAAGGAAAGAAAGAGGGAGAAATGTAAAAAATGTAGCACAGCAGCTAACTTGTTAGAACAGGGTTTACCTAAGATCCTGTGAGTAAAACAAAGGAGAGTTTTTCATCTTACATGTAAACTGAGTAGAAAAGCATTTTCCTTTCCAGAAGAAAAGCAATAAGGACACATAACAAATACTAGGATCAAAGACCCATGAATTCCTCTTTTCACTGGCTGGAGCATAGTTTGGTAATTATGGCTTTAAAACTATGAGTGGACTTAACAGCTGCTTATAAAAGTCTGCAGCTGTATCGAGAGCACAACCTGCCCTCTCGTGGCTTACTGGAATATTACTGTTGACACCAGAAAGCTCTTTTTCTCCTTCTTAAAACGGTACAGTATTGTTCTAGCAACCAAGAAAGTTGGATCTTTGGTGAAGGACAGAAGCACAGGTCAACTTCGTATGAAATGCTTAACAACAAAGGAAACCGAGCACTGGCCCTTTAAAGAATGGATGGAGGAAATCCTGCAACAAGTCTGATTGTAAAGGTTGATTTTACATGTTTTGATATTCTATTCATCCCAACCAACATAAGATGCATTTTTTGTTGCTGGTTCATGCAGGTGTTATTAAATATCTACTGTCTCTTGTTTTTTAAGTTGCCCTGAGGCTGCTGGGGTTGGATGCTCAAAGGCTCCCACGGACTCTTAAACTGAGGGAAAGAATGCTGAACACATAGTATTCCCAATCTCCACATAGCCCAGTACACCCTGGGATTTTCATCCTACAGATCAGTGCAAAGCATAACCTCAGCTGGTGCCCATGGACCACCTCTGCCCTTCACTTTTCCCATTCACATTCATAATTAAACAGCCACCCAGCCCAGGGAGGATCAGCACATCTGGCTTTGTGTGCTTTTCACTCAAGGCACTTTGCTAACACATGGGAGGTGCACTGCTGAATTGCTTCAAGCTGAGATTGGTGTAATCATCACCAACCCTGCCCTTCTTTAAAATAATTCCTACCGTATTGCTGCTTCCTTCTGAGAGAATGCACACAGGAGCTACAAATGAGATGTTTGAGCTCTGGAGAAGAAGAATTCAAAAACATCCCTTCCTCAGCCTTTTTTTGTTAGCTAGACACATGCAGCTTTCAGCTTTGCATATAGGGCTTTTGAGTTGATCATCTTTCTGAGGAGTTTAATTCTCTCTGGTCACTAGTTAATTGCTCTCTCACCTGGCTAATGCCTCTTTCTGAGTCACTCAGTAGATTAGGTGCCTAAATTTTGACACTGCAGTAAGCTGATGAAAGCCACATCATCTCTGTCAGTCATGGCCTGTGCTTTTGTGAAAATTAGGATAATGAAAATATTCCTAAGGAATTAGTGAGAACCGGTTTTCTGAATTAAATTAAATCTCATTCCTGCCTGTTTAGCTAAATGCTTGAAAAGGAATTTGTTCCAATTTTGCCCCGATTTAGGAAAGAAGTGACATAAAGCTACCATGTCTCATGGCCATTATTGTAAAATTTTGAGTTGCAATATCATTACTGACTTTCTTTTGGGGCAGACACATGTCTATATTTGTGATGACAGAAAAGAGAAAGAAAAGAAGCAAGTTGAAAGACTGTCAGCTAAATTCAGTAGGGAAGGTATAAACTTACAGAACTAGGCATGTAGTTGATAGCTACCAAGAAGGAAACTTTTTCCCCTGAAACACTGGCTGTGCCCAGTTGTGCAGTGGATGCAGCCAGTGACATGCCCTGCACACAGGTGCCTGCACTAAGTCAGGTTATGAACAAAGCTGCATCTGTGATCCTGCTCTGCTTCAGCGCTCCTGCAGTTGAGAGACAGCAGATATTCATTATCCAAGGCTTTTTACTGAAACAAGGCTTTCCAAAGCCTGGGTGGACAGAGAAAATGGTACCAGTTCTGCCCATCTTTTTTCACACACCAGCTTCTTCTTGTGAAGGAGCATTCACCTTCTCTTCCACTGACAGCAAATGTACCCCTACACTGGGCTTCAAATTAAGACAACATATAAACCATTGCACTCTGTAGATCCAAAAGCACGCTCCAAGACCAGCACGGTATGGATGAAATATGAAAAGAAATCTCCAGGTATTCACTGAACTGCAGAATCTCCAGGTTATTTTGCCTGTCCTGATCTTTTTCATGAATCCTGTCTGCACTTATGATGATGTCACCGTTGCCATGTGTTCCCACTTCAGAAGTCTCATTTGTCTTTGGGCCAGGACAGGTGGATTTTTCAGGATAGTAACAAAGGTAGTAAATCTGACTGTGAGAGTGAGAAACCTCAACACACCAACCTTTTCAGTAGAGACCAAATACGCAGTTAGGTCTTTTTCTACATCACATAATCCATTCCTGTTTGTCTCTTCTCCCTTTATGCCTTGTTCTCTCTGGCCTGTTGACAAAACTGATGAGCCCTGGAGCAACTTCAGCAGGCAGAAGTGAAAGAAAGTGTGGGTGGGCTGCAGCCATTGGCCTTGGCAGCACTTCCAAATGCCTGAATAAAGGAGAAAATTACGGCATCTCCAGCCCTTATCTCTGTCCTCAAGCTTTCTCACAGACTAGATTAAAAAGATCCTTTCCAGCACCATTGTTTTTCCTGTCATGGATCTTCTTCTGTGGCTTCTGACTTTCTGCGGCTGTGCAGCAGAGAGCTCACCTGTCTGTTCTGGAAATGGTGAGTTGTGTTATGTGGATTTATGACTGGGAGAAAAATGCTTAAATGTTCAGTGGTAAGGCCACAGAATCTCCCTTGCAGCTTCCTGCACTGGGTGATTTCATTGCTGCACCCAGGCTGCTTCCAGGCCTGTTTCCTTGCCATCCATCTCCGTTTAGTCTATTCTGTCTCTTACCAGAGTGTTTTTGGTTTTTTTTGGTTTTTTTTGTTTGTTTCTGACTTAGAAGTAGGTCTCCTGAGGTTTCTTTCATTTCTTTCCCCTCTGCATATCTTCTGCTTGAAAACATCTTTCAGTGGCTTCATATTTATGTGAAGGCATTATTGTTCAAGTATCTGCAAGAGTTTTACAGTCGCCTCCTCTGCTTGGGTGAATTGAAAAGCTGCTAAACACGTTCAATGCTCAGAAGCTGTTCTTGTCAGCAACAAGGCTGGTGACTGGCTTTGTTGGGGCTAGTTGCCACAAATAGATAGATAGATAGATATGGTCTGAATAGATACAAATAGATAAATATATAGATAAATAGAGTCTGAAGTGTGGGTTTCTTTTTCATTTTTACCATAGACTTCCAAACTCCAGTCCAGCTTGTATAAGCACAATTTTTCCACTCTCTTTCATGCTGCCATCCCCTGGTCAGCAGCTGCAAGGATGTAGAGACCCTGCATGGAGCTGCAGTGAGCTGTGCAGGGCCAGGGCATTGCCAGAATGAGTGATGTGCTCAGCCCTTGCAGATGCACATCAAACCTACTCAGAGGAGTCAGGACTGACCGGGTTTGTGCTTCGCAGGTCTGCCCCTGCTTGGTGTGTTGTGCTGGTCCCCACTCACTGTGCCAAACCCCGTGCTTCTAGAATTCAGCTCAGAGCTTTGAAAAGAGCCACTTGTGAAGGCAAAGCACAGTCCTTCCTGAGGAAAGAAAAAGCTGGCTTTTTTTAAAAGAAGGAAAAGCCCTTCTTTGTTTCCTCCAGGATTTTCCGTGTGTAATCTTAGGATAAGTTGATTTTGCAAAAGTAATGAGAGCATTTGTTTAATATAGAGTTTGTTGTTTTTAAATCAATCCCTCAAATAAAAATATTTGATCAGGGACATGACAGATATAGAGAGACATTACTGAGCTCAGTGTTCATTTACACTATGTCTATCTGCTGGTAAGAAAGAAGTATACCCTGGTGGCTGTGCTAAGACAGACAAACATAAAGATAAAAGTATATTTCTACTTAAAATTGAAAAGGAGGGAGGTGAAAGTGGTACTTTTCGTTTCAGTCTTACCTATACCTAAATTTTTTAGCTTGGTCTGGGGATTGCTAGTTGTGTTTTTGTGATGTATACTTAATTGTGTTGTTCAGAAGATGAATTTGTGTCAGCTCATCACGACAGCCTGTCTCATGCTCATTTTTGCTTTAGTTGATGTCAGTCTCTCAATATTGGTATGTTTTTTATCTGGAAAACCCATCTCTAGTAGCACTTCACAAAATTGCTCTCTCTTCTTTTTCTAGTATTCCATGATTTATTTCATTTGGAAGCAAGGTAGGGGCAGGTTTTACAGAGCCAAGTGAACGGGAATGGGAATTTATTGTGCTACAAAATGACTACATGGAATATTGCCTTTGCCTGAAAAGTGTCAGTAAATTAAATTTGCAACCAGGGAATGTCAGACTTTTTTCCTTACACATTTAATGGAATGTTTAGTGGAGCTGCTTGCCCTAGAATAGGATCCTTTACTTTTCGATTGTGCCTGCGACATGGTTAAGGATCTTTGATGTTGTTTCATGGAGGAGCCGCTCAAATATTTCAGTATTTCAGGGATGTCTTGGGTTACAATACAGGATGTGATCAAAAGTATCTATTCTGTCACCATCTGTTGAGACCAGGTGGGGACAGTGATCCTTATCTCCATGAGAAATATTCTGGTAATGGACCGCCCATTGAAACCAAGAGGGACATTGTTCTTTATCTTTTCACAACCCATCCTTCCTCCCAGGAGTTATCTTCTGCTAATGGCCCATTGAGTCCCATTGTATAACCAATAAAATTCTTCATCCCACTGGAAGATGCTCCAGTCAGGAAAAAAAAGCCAAGCCTTTCCTACCAAGATAAAACCTGAGATTTTGGAGACACCAAGGTGCCCTTTTTCCACTGGATTTTCCAGAGAAAACTGAACTTCTCCACATCACCACTGGACCTTTGGAGGGAGGGTGCACCTTTCTACAAGACCACCGCTTCAACTGAACCACATCTGTCACTGCAGGAGGACTGCAGCCACCATTTAATGGGACTGCTACCAACACCCTGACTGACGGGTGTCACCCTGACAGGGTGTCATGTTGTACTCTGACTTTGTCAGTGTTTGGAGTCTGTTTCTTTGTAGCACTGTATTTCTATTTTAATTTCCCTAGTAAAGAACTGTTTTTCCTAATTCCCATATCTTTGCCTGAGAGCCCCTTAATTTGAAAATTATAATAATTTGAAGAGAGGATTGTTACATTCTCAATTTCAAAAAGAGGCTCCTGCCTTTCTTAGCAAACACCTGCCCTCCAAACTAAGACAAGGGAACAACAGTTGGAGAAGGAAAAAAATCCAGTCTGATTTTCTAGCATGTTTGCATTGCAGTGCAAGATTGTCCCAGTTCTGTTTTCGGCTGGGAGGTGCCCAGAGATTTCACTTCTGTTTGTTCCTCTGGAGAATTCTTCAGTCTCCCTCCTCTCTTCTACATTGCCTTGCTTATCAAATATATCTATTTCACCCTCCTTTACTTATCTATTAATATTAATCCCAGTGGGGAAAGTACAATGATGCTTAAACCTAGGCTGTATTTTAAAGAAACGTCCGAAATTGAGTTGCACAAATAATTGTCTTGTATGTACTAACCATTTGTATTCTGTATACTCTGCTGTGTTAAGTATAATCAGGGTTACAGTTGGAAGATGGAAGTTTTTAACATCTAATAAAGAGTGTGTGAAAAGTTTATGTATTTATAATTTTATTGATTGTTTTGAATTATATATCTCTATATATCATATCTCTATCTAAACAGAATAAATGCATCATTGAAGATTATCATTAACCAGAAAAAAGAGAAACCTCATTACAAAAATTAAAATTGGGAGTCAGATTAGGCATGTTTATCTGTTTTTCTATAAGGATATTTTTACTGATACTCAACTCAAATCTTTCCTCTTAATTCCATTATTCTGTAGCTCTTTGATTTTTTTTCATTTTACCCTTCTCTTTCTCCCATGCTCCTTATCTCATAAAATAATTTACTTAAAGTAACTGTAGGTATCAAAGCTGTCTCATTGCAGTAGTCTGGTCTCTTCTCCAAGCCCCTCCTATGCCTCATGCTCCCTCACTGCCCTGTCCCCAGAGCTCTGCCTGCATGGGCTGCCCAGCCCTGTGCTCCCTCCCGTGGGCTGGGCTTGGGAAGGTGAAGCTGATGGCAGAAGTGAGCATCATCCATCACATGAGCTGCTCAAAAATGGGCCATCATCCCTCTCTTTGTAAGATAACATCATTCCTCATGCAGATCCAAATCCCAGGGGAGGATTTTTTTTGCATTTACCTCATATTGCAAGAACTCGACACATTCTTTGTATTAGCTGGGAATCTGTATCTGATGGTTCACTGATATGTCTGAGCTTAGCAATGCATCAGAAAACATTTTCTTAGGCCACTGTTTTCCCTGGATTAATGTCAACAGTCGTTTGGATTTATTACTGGTTGCCAAAGACACTACCTGAACATTCAGGTAAATGGATATCCATTTCACAGATGCAAATGCAATATTAGGTTCAATAGTGTATTAAACCAAGAGAGAGCTAATAAATTCAGCAAAGCCTCAGAATTTAACATATCAATATAATTTCAGTGCAAAGGCTGGTGTTCAAATATCATCTCTAGCTTGTAAAAGAACCGACCAGAACCTTTACTTGCCATTCAAATAAAAGCATCTGTTGTTTTCAAACAGTTAGGGGGTTTTATTTTCACTTTTTAAAATACTTTCTCACATTCCATTTTCCTTGAATTTTATTTGCATTCTGATGAGACAAAGAATCAAAATAGACTTGCAATGTTTCATATAGTCATGAAACAAATATCAGAAGTTTGGCAGAGAAAATAGTTGTGATAGTGTTTTTAGACTAAAGGATTCAGTGATGTTTGAATAGGCAGGTAAATTTTTGACACTTAACAGAATCAAATCCCTAGCAATTCACATTTTTGTTCTGTTCCAGCAGGATTTAAAACAAGACACTATTAATTAACAGAATTTTCTCATAGGTGCACAGGAAAGGAGTAATAATTAAAAGAAGTTATTAGTTGTCAGACAGATTTTTCACGATTCACAGAAGACTCTATGCACTGCTTCAGGTAATGGCTTTTCAAGGAAGTACCAGAATTTTAAATTGTTGATTTCACTTAAAGGAAACATGCACAGCAAGGTTTGTCTTGTGTTATTAAGATAAAGAATACTACAAAATTATTAGAAACTGGAAATCATTCTTCAGTTTTCTTCAGAGGCTGAATACCATAAAGCACTTTTTTCCCCTCCTTGAGAACTCAATGTTTTGGTGCAGGATGGGGCACTCTAAAGAAAGGAGTACATTTCCCAGCCCTACCCAATTTCTTCACGGCGTGATTTTCAGAATGAGCTGTTTTCTCTCAGTTCAGTGACAGACATGCCCAGAAGGTGTCAGGCTTCCTCTGTCTCAGAGAGCCGGTGTGGGTAACCAGAGGCAGGTAAGCGGTGCCACTGGAGACGCTTATTGTGCCATACACTGGCTTAGCTGCTATCCCAGGAAACCATGGATTTCCTGCTGCTCTGCATATTTCCCAGTTCCTCACAGATGTCTTGAATGCAAAGCAAGCTAAGATTCAATGAGCATCACAAAAGCGTCCAGTGCTCTTTGATACATCCTAGAAAATCCAAGGCAGTGGGACTAGAAGATGTAAACACAGGCAGCTGAACCAAACCCTGTCATATCCAGAATGGCAACTTTGCCTATATTTAGGTAACTACACCTCTTCTCAGCATGAGATATAGCTCACCCAAATCTAGGTTTGTACCAGTGGGATTCAGCTCACCTGAATTTAGGGAATGTGTTCTCTTGCCTAAACTTTGGCCTTTGGTTTCACTCAAGATTCTTGAGAGCATCCCCTCTGGACAGCTAATTGCCAGTCTGGAAGGATGCAGGGCTCTTCAGGTCCTGTGTCATGGCTGCTGGCTCTGGGCAGATGCCTGGGCTAGCTTAAACTGTTTCAAGTGATGCCAGACAGCAATATGTGGGTATCTGAACAAACCCCATAACTTGAAACCTAATCAACAGAAGAATTTCAAAGAGGCTGCACTGACAGTTTGAAACCTAATATGAAATCTCAGACTCCACTGAAGGAATTAGTATAAGCCAAGCAAAAAAGGAGAAAGAGATCCCTCTAATTTGCCAGATCCCACATTTCTTAAAGACCAAGATTTACAGTAATTTCACAATTATAAGCCACACCTGTTTATAAGCCACACCTCCCAGTAGCCAGGTAGACCACGGGATTTGACCATATATAAGCCGCACCTGAATATAAGCCGCAGCTTTTTTTTTTTTTTTTAAAAAGCGAGGATCCATGTGCAACAAAGTAACAAATTAGTAACAGACACAAATTGGTGTCAGGTGCTCAAGTTGCAACAGTTTTCATAGACAAGTGAAGCCTTTAAAGGCAGCCCCAGGCGCCCTCCCCAGCTGGCTCTCACTTCTGAGCTGGCATTTCACTGGGATTTGTCCATAAATAAGCCGCACCTGAATATAAGCCACACTACTGGGGTAGGCTGGATTCTTCAATGAAAAAGGTGCGGCTTACATTTTAAGACCCCTGGATTATGGGCACTTTTATGCAAAAACAAAACTAAAAACAAACAAACAAAACCCCAAACAAACAAAATAAAAGGTGTTCAACAATTTCAATAAAATACTACAATTAAATTACCTCCTAATATGTTTAAAAGCTAATAAGTAAGTAAATATAACAATCAAGAATAATTTGTAGAAGTATTTTCTGTATAGACATAGAAAGATCTCACCTTTTGCAAAAGAATAAATAAAGGACTTCTGCCTGAAATTTATCCTTAGATGTCATGACTTTGGACAGTTCCACAATGATTTCCATTTCTCTGGCAGATTTTAGGGGAATGTGGCTGGCACATAAATGTAGCTGAAAAAAGAATGCTGTAGAATGAGGTCCTCATAAGTTATTTTGAAGATTCATTTAACCTCATGATTCTCAAGTAGCTGACAATCATAGGATTAACACTGCTGGTCTGCACAGAGCAGTTTTCCTTCTCCAGACAAGAAACCACAAGACATGAGGCAGGTACTTACTTCAGATATTTATTGTAGTCCATCAGAGAATATCAAATACCTGTTTTTAAACCATCAATATACATTGCCTTCCGAGTGTGAGTGAAGGGTGATGGGAATGAGAAGAACAGATGAACATGATTTAGATTTAACAAAACTTGGATAAAAATGAATTGGACAATATTAAGTCAGAACAGTTATAGTTTTATTCTTTATATGGGAAAGCAATCTAATAAAACCAATACCATAAAAATAACTAGAATGAATAAGGCATGTCAAAGTCTTCACTGAGGTGTCAAGTAGATATATACATACAGTACTGAATATTAAGTAACAGTGTAAAAGATAGTTCCACACTTTATTTCTGTTCTAATTATGAACTAGTAAGTGTCACCAGTGTTGTTTGAGAGATAGACACCAAGGATATAAACACAGATTTAAATGGTTAGTATCAAACTTGCTAGATGTGCTTTTCCTGGTACTGGAGCCAATGGCAAACTCTCTCTAGCTTCACTGGGAGGAGGACCAGAGAGGCTGGGAAGGTGTTTCTGATCCTCCATTGCATAGTCCTCACACAGCATAAATTACATTGTCCAGGTTGCTGGAACACTTCTAAACTTTGAATTTAAATGAGTTACATTGGGAAGTCTTCATCCATACATTTAGTTACCTCACCAAAAATAACTACTTCTGATCACCTATGTCTAATGCTTGGATTAATGGGCTGAGTGCAAACCACCTACTATGGCACTGTGCATGTATTTAAAGGTTTCTGAGCTGAAGATGGTAATGAATCATTCACAGAGCTTGTCATGCCATGATGCCAGACCAAGAATACTCTTTACTGTCAACAGAGGGAAGTCAGGGCCACATACAGTATATGTAACTACAGCCGGTGAAAAGAATGTGTTTCCCTGTTTCTGTCTGTTGATTGAAATCTCATGGCACTGGGAAACAGAGAATTTGATTCTCTCTTTGCTTCCTTGTTGTCACATCTCACAGTAGTTGCTGCAACTGGATACCTCTAGTAAATGGTCTGCAAATGACATAGTGTGTTGCATCAATAAGACTTCCCTGACAAACAATCTGGTATTTTTAGCTGAGCTATTGGTCTCTCTGCACAGAGAGTTAGTGAATCGTGGGTTCTATATTTTAATGCTTTGCCAGTTATGGCAAGATTCATATAAAGGTCAATATATCTCCTTGTTTAACTCAGAAAATCTATTTCTTTCTTTTTATGAAGACAACTGGAAAAAACTGTGTTTTCTGACATTTTTAACACAATATTTTTGTGGAGATTCATTGATAAGGAATTGCTATGATTTTGAAAAGAATATAATGTAGATCTAACAACCAGAAGTGAACTCTCATGTAATGATCAGAATTTCATGTAATGGTGTCTTAACAAAAGAAAACTCTGGCTAGTAGTCAGTGACAATCAATTAGACTTTCCAACAAGCCATTGCAAATTTAAAATATGCACATGAATAAACAGTAGAATAACACCATGAGAGAAATAACTTGCCTTACGCTGTCGCCAATGGAAATACATATTCATTAATATAGGTATACCATGAAGCAGGGAAACTAACAAGGTACAATCTGTCTGAAAAGCATTACGTAGATAACTTTTGCAGGCAAAAGGCAAATAAAACTAATCTTTAAGAATGCTAGTTATTGTTTCAATCTGTTACTGAATATTACAATCCTATTCCAGCTGTTAGATAAGTTGTAAGCACTAAAAAAGGATTTTCAGTAGGCAGCAAAAGAAGTATTGATTTAGAAAATAAAATGTATGGCTTTTTCAAATGCCTTTGCCTAATAACATAATATTGCACCAGCCAAAATTGCCTTGGATGAGCAGCAAAGTCTTCTAATGTCTATATTTCAGGAAGATGCAATACAAAAAAAAAGAGTTTAATAGGAGGACATTCATTATCTGGTAGTAATTTTAAGGTATATGAAAGAAACAGGTGCAGCTCTACACATATATATATATATACACATATATATGCATGTAAATGACTGTTAATACAACCCTGCCAACAAAATATCCCTGCAGTCAAACTTTTCTTAATAACGAACAGAAACAAAATGGTTTGTTTTAACTGTTCTGTAATTTCAAAATATCATCTTTAGCATGAAAACTGTGAGAGAAACGAGCTTAAAAAACACAGAATTAATTTTAAATCTTGAGGGAAGAAATGGTATTTACATTACTGATCATTGTTTTGTGAAAACCACATTAGCTGTTGTGCACTGGACTTAGTAAAGACTCAGGGGGAAATTGAAAAGCAATGGACTGAGCAGTACTGTCTGAGATTGCCTGGAAAATGTCAAATGTTTATCCACAGGGAAATCTGAATGTATTTCTACTAATCAAACTTCCTGGAGTAAAGAATGGAGAAGAAAGAAATGAAAAAGACCCAATTGCTGCAGGGGTAATCCGTCGGGTATTGTGTCATGTCATTCTTGGGTGATGGACAGTGGTAGTATGATTATAAATCTGTGATTCAGTTAAGGAGGGGGGCAAATGATATCATTAGAAGTAAGAGCCACTTTCCATGCATTATGAATTCACTTTTTAAAAAAACCCAGCTAGGATGACAGTTTTGATCACCAGTATTCTACCCAACTAATTTTTAAAGAATATACTTCCATAAATGTAAGAAAGTCATCATTTAACAATTATTGTAGCCTGAAAGGAAGGAATTAGGGGCTTCAAAAAGCTTGGTGAGTTTCCCTAGGAGGTTTTGTGCACAAATTGAAACCAAGGAATAATGAATTTTGTATCAGTAAAGCCCTAAAAACCGTATAGGTCGCTGTTTTTATCTGGAAAGTTGTAGATTTTATCTGTTCCTTACTAGTAGCAGCAGATGTTGCCAAATTAAATTCTTCAGGCTCACTCTTTTCCAGCTGTTTCAGAAAATTTTGACATCGCTTATAGAGACACAAGGTATAAACATATTTAAAGCACAAGTCCCTGCTTGGGACTGTTCTCATTAGGTCTGTGTCAAGTATTGTGGTAAATTGAGCCTTTCCAATACTCTCTTACAGCATATGTGCTTGGAATTTACTGGTCTGTGGTTGTATTTGTAGAAATACACATATGTGTGTATATGCATACATAAATGTGCATCCTCACATGCACTGTGTACATATACCATTCTCAGAAATGCAGAAGGAAAATGAAGTGGAAGAGCAAGAGGCCCAGAATATTGGACTGAAATGGGTGCTTCATAGCTAGGGCTTTTGGTTTCAGCTGCATTTCAAGGACCAACCCCCAAGAAGTATTTGGAACGAAATGTATTTTCCTCCTTATGGAGTCTCAAGAGATGGAGGGGGAAACAGATGAAGCTGTGCTTAATTATTGTTCAGCTTTTAACAAATTATTTCTGTCATACCACTCAGCTGTTTTAAAAGATGTGTGTTAGTGGTTTGTCAGCATTAACCTGCAGGTATTAACCTTGCTTTCTCTACTGACCTCTTAGATGTGTACTTTCCTTTCACTGATGCAGTAAGGGCTGAGACTGACAAACAACTAAGTGCATTAATGATTAAACCCAAAGGGTATCTTTGTTGCAGTTCCTCACTCTTTGAGGCACTGCATTAATTTGTTTTCTGCCCTTTGCCATATGCATCATAATCCTTGCTATCTGTCTGAGTTGTCTTTAGCCCTGCGCACTGCTTTTTACAGCCTTGCAAAGACATCTGTGATTTCAGAAAAGACCTGTTTGAGCTCCATCCCTTGTGCATCTGTTCCTTGAAGGCTGCCTCCTTTTCTGTTTGAAACCAGGATATTTGACTGGTTCCAGTGTCTTATAAGTAAGAATACAAACACAGCGGCATCAGGCAGCATTCAAAACAATGAATGCATGTTGGTTGTATGTTGGTTTGGCCCAGAAACAAAGTCATTGTACCGTGACTTCTCCAGGTGGAATTCCTCTCCAGGCTCCTCACTCCAGCCCTGGTGTGAGGAAGAGGCATCACTGGGCCAACAAAAATAAAGCACAGGAGAGAGTCTGGGTGAAGTTTGGACCTCTCGTCTCACTGGTGGCATCTACCTTCAGGCACTTAAGTGAGATTTCTACACAACAAGTCTTGTCATCCCAGGCAGCCTGTGCTGGGAAGGGAGGTAAGTCCCTCCCCAGGTATGGAGGTGCCCATTTCTGCTGACTGACTGTAGAGGTCTACAAAGACAATGTGCTCCCTGAAGTGCTTGGTGGGATGATCTGAGGCCCTAAGTTATAGCTGATTTTCATGAAGACAGATGGCATGAGAGGAAAAAGAAAGAGTCAATTGCAAAGGGCTGAAAGAATGCAGACATTGCCCATCAGGAAGGTCTTGGTGCTCTTGGCACTGTCACAACTTCTTGCTTCCAAGCTCTCAGTCCATGAATGGACTGAAAGTGCATTCACAGCTAATAAAGCAGAGCTTTCATTGCCTCTCTGTTATAGTTAGTAATCATAAGGCTGTATATGATTGCAGTGGAAAGAAAAGTCTAGTGTTGCATCCGAAGTATTTACTATAAAAGGCTATATACAGAAATAAATTCAATTGCATTAGCCCTACATAAAGTGATTTAAGGCATTTTGCACAAAAAATATCAGGTTCTGTGAAATCTATTTCACAAACGTATCAAAACGATTGTATATATTTTTCTATTTCTGTCTATTTCTGTGGTACAATACTTCTCTGAAGTTACAAAGCCATAAAGAATCTTTCCCTTAAAAGTTCAAACTCTGCCTTGATATACTGCTATATATATACACATACACACTTCCATATGCTGCTAAATATTCTATCTTTGTAAGTAGTGCTTGGCGATGGGAGAACTTGGGATTTTTCTCTAACTTTCATTTTGATTGGAAATCCCCAAATTTGAAACATTTAGTTTCAGGTATGAGCTATTAACTGGTATTGGGTTTTTGTTGTGCCAGATTAAATTGAAGAGTTAGGACTAGATCAGTAGAAAAGCAGGTTTAAAGTTTAATAATATTTTTTCAACCTGACCCCATTTCTGTCTAAAACTAATTCTATTCTAAACTTGATTTGCATTTAAATATCATCCCTATAAATTCACATTTAGCTATGTTAAATACTAATCTAGAAATATAGCATAAAAACCAGAGCTAACAATTTGCATGCTTTCAAGCAATCTTCATATAACTGGAGTCATAAAAGTTTAACAAACATGTAAAAATGTCAATTGATACCCAAATCAAGAAATCTGACCTACACCCTTTCTTTGAATTTGATAAATGTAACAAAATTGCTAGTGGAAATTAAATGATGTTGCTCATCAACAAAAAAAAAGTAACTGGGGGGAGTCTGTCTATAAATGTCCATCAATTGATTTAGTTTGACTTCCCTGAACATCTGAATGTGAATTCCTCATTTGTCGATTTGTATTCAGATTAGGCAGAAGTTGAAAACAAGCATCAGAATATTTCAGAGATGCAAATGCTCCCTTCTCCCCCCTCAAGTACACAAACATATTCACAACTTATTTACAAAATATTCTTGGAGTCTCAATTAACAGCATGAAGCTGAAATCTGAATTTCTCTGACTACTCTTTGGCAAAATTTTTGAGACTGATCATTACTATGTATCTCTTAAAAAAACACCCTTCTAAGACCAACGAACTGCTTAAAAATCTGCTGTGTGATCTAAAGACTGAAACAATTTATCTGTAATTACCTTACATGCGTACAATGTAATATACATGTATGAAGTAAATTAAATGAAGCCCACAGTATTAAAATAAAATAAAATGAAATAAAAAATACCCAACACCAGACCTCAAAATAATCAATTACAGAAGCAATATGAATTGTTTTCAGAAGTTGTTGCCCATTCAGTTAATCTTGCTATAGAAAATCCACAAGTTCTTTGGCATTGGTCTTGCTGGCTCATCAGCATACCAGACAATAACAAAACAGACAATAACAAAACAGTTAAAAGAAAGAAGTAGAAAGTTGCCACAATGGAATGAATAACCCAAAACACAGTCTTTAAGCCCTAATTATAAAGAGTCAGCAGGATTTATGTCAGATAATCAAGAACCTACACCCAGACAAGCATGTTTTGAATAGAGAATAAAAGCTAAAGGTGGGGTTTGATAAAGCCCAATAGAAACCTCCCAAATAATTGAACCAAATCTCCCTGTTGCTACTTCCTTTGTCTGAAAATAGAAGCTTTCATTTCTACCAAAGGCACAGAAATCTGGTGATGGGACACAGAAAATCCGGTGAGCTAAAAACGACAGAAAAGACAGTTCAGCCTGGAGAAGAAAATTGTCATAGCCACACTTGTTAGATAGGAAGGACATGTGGCACACAGGAAGCATTAGTTAGAATCATTCATCATCAGGAAATGCAGATATGGGAAAAAATATTAAAATGTACAAGCTGAAATTATGAAATACTTGTTCTGAAAGATTTTCAAGGCCAGGATGATACTTTGAGGTGAGGAGTGAGGAGAGGAAGGATGAGAAGAAGCACTATCCACCTGCAACCTGGTTTTTGGGGCATTTAGTGTAATATGGGAGAACTCCAAGGAACTTAGAGGGTTAACAGAGTTTGGGCTTTTTCCAAAGCCTCCTCTGAATGTCATTTTCAGGCTGGAGAAGAAAACTCACTAGATACATAGTGAAATGGAGTAATTTTTGTGAGACATGTGAACAACTTTTGTGCCTAAATAACAATTCTTTTAAAATGGAAAATAGACTATTGACACACAGAAATCTGTTTTAGGTAGTAAGCTCTTCCTCGGACTCTGAAAGATACAGAATTAGACAGTCTACCAGGAAAATGAGAAGAGAAACTTTGCAGCAGAATACCAAAGCACTGCTGACTTCTGAAGCAATGTTTGTGCCTTTGCTATGTCCATGAGTAGATGGCTATAATCAGACTATGCTGAAAATTCACAGGCAGTAGGTTGAAAAGTTGGATGTGAGAAAAGAAGAAGAAAAGTAGAGCAAAGATGTGAGGAGCTCCAGCTGCCCCTCAAATGATTTTATTGTTAATCTCCCACAGTCATATCTGCTGGGTCCCACTATTGAAGCCACTCTGCCCTCACTCATCCTCACCTGTCTTTCTATTCACCTTAGAAAAACAAACTCCATTGCTGGAGTTTGGGACAACTTGCTTAGTCAGGAGGCTCCTTGCTTCAGACAATCTGTGTGGGGGCTCAGGGGAGCCCTGGAGATCTACAAAAGGGCTGCAGGAGGTGAGAGAAAGAGAGTTGTCTAAATGGCTAGCTTCCCTCTTTGGAGAAGTCAAATTTCTTTCTAACTTCCTCAATGCTTGGAACTGAAAGCCACATATTCTGTATTATTTTCATGGTAGAAAATCGTGCTGATTTATGTTTCAGTGGGAGTAGATTTGTCTTCCCTGGAAATTTGACTTTAAAACATCTTCAGAAATGCTGACAGATGGACCTCTGCTGTATCTAAGATAAATAGTCAACATTCTGTACATCTTTTTTGCTAATGATAAATGGACACATTCTTTCCCCATTCCCTCTCAAGAAAAAGACAACTCCTCTTAGTAATGCAGCTGTTCTGAGTTTAATAAACAAACTACACACCAGATGCTGCCAACTGCTTTAATTATTAAGCCACACAGATTTCCTGGTGCCAGAATAAAGGAGGAAAAGGAAGAAGGTTTTTTTTCATTGATATGAAACAAAAGCCTTTCAGGTGTGTTATGCTGTTGATTATCAATGCCGCATAATTAAATATAAAGGTGAAATAAGACTGACTGAAATACCTAGCCATTTTGTTGAAATTATTTCATTTAACTGTGTAGAGTTTAAGCTATGGACAAACATATATGACTTTCTTGAACTCCTGGACAGTCCAGAGACTTTGGCTGTGGGGAAACCAAGCAGAAACATTGCAACTGCTTTGGAGTAAAGGTTGAAAACTTGCAGGTAATGCCACTTCTTTTATGGACAGTGTTGTTGTTTTATTAAGAGTCATAAATAAACCACATATGAACAGCTTCCAGAAGAAAAGGGACCTATTTTCTTGTCCCTGAATTATAGTCAAAACCCTTGTTAACAACAAAGCTCTCATTTGCTTTCTCATGGCACTGGGATTTCACCCAGGTGCAATGCACAAGTCTGTTTACGAGCTCCTATGATGCACAATCAGAATCACAAACTATACACACAGCTTAGTAGAAAAAGTAAGTAGATACTGTAAGTGAGCACCTCACATTATGTTGGCAAATTACCCTTGAGTGATGGGTTGGTTGTATTGGTCAAGAAATTTGAATACGACAGAATGTTGAAAAATGTTCTGACTAAATTAATTTGAGACCATCACTCCTGTCTGGTCTTAGAGCTTTATTTTAAAAATAAAAATTTTTCATTCTCCATTATGTCTCCTACACTGTTTAACAGAGGAAGAAATTGTTACTATCATAACATTTATCCTTCACATACCATGGTACTCTGGTCTTTATCATTATTTTATCCAAAAAGGGTCATAATTACACATATTAATTATAATCCTCACAGTCCATCTGAGTAGTTGTAATGAAAACATTGCCATACTCAGTGCATCACCTGCCCTATTTTTCTTGCGAGTAGGTATTGTTGAGTCTATTATGTTTTGACAACATAATCTCAGTACTGACACTAAGACTTAGCCTTTGACTTCTGGATTCCCTTTAAAATTATGGCTTTTTTTCAATTTTATGTAACATTCCACTGTTGTTAACTCTATCCATTCTCTTCTAGCAGGTTTGAACATTTATGGGTTAATACTGTAAACATAGCTTTGTGGTCTTTGAAATGTGGATTTCGTCTTAATAACCATACTGAAATCTATAGAAACCTGCATAATCATTCTAAAATTTTTTGTATTCAGTTTTAATGGATTATCTTTGGAAGCAAATTAAAAACAAAAAACACAACTTGCATCAGTGCTGTAATTTATTTTTAATGCTGAAGTAATAAAAGTTTCAGTGAATAAGTATAGTTACATTTGATAATGATTCAGAATCAATTAGCAAACTGAAGGCAACTGCTGCCTGCTGAGACACTGCACACAGAGTCCACCTCCCAAGAACAGCTCCAGCTCATAGAATCACAGAATGGGTCAGGCTGGAAGGGATCACAGTGTGGTCATCTGGTCCAACCTCCCTGCTCAAGCAGGGTCATCCTAGAGCACACGGCACAGGATTGTGTCCAGCTGGTTCTTGGGTATCTCCAGTGAGGGAAACTTCACAACCTCTCTGAGCAATCTGTGTCAGTGCTCAGCCACATGCACAGTACAGCCATTTTGCATGGAAGCAGCTCAAACTGGTTCACACGTCTCTGGGAATCATTCTTCCTAAAATTCCCACAGAACTGGGATGATTTGTGCATCTGCAACTCTGATTTTCAGAGCTTTCCGTGGACAGGGGTCTATGATGCCTCTTGGGGAACTGGGATAGATCAACCCTTACCGACACACCGGGGCATAATTTCCTCTTCCTCTTTTGCAGGAAATCTCTATCATCTTTTTAATATTTTTTCTGATTGTCTTTTTTTTTGAAATGCCTAAGTTTGGCCAGAGTCCAGGTAGTCTGCACTGCATTTACAGTACTATGTATTGAGTCATCTGTAGAAAAATCTGCAGTGCAATGAACATGAATAATTTGGGGATGATGCAAAAGCAATTCAGTTAATATTGAAAAGAGAAAACCTTACAGGGGTCTACAGCAATGGCTATGTGAGTAATTGCATCTAATTTTATATTAGCCTCCACTTTAAAAGAACATTACATGTGAAGAACTTCTAGATTGTGCAGCATAGAGGGTTTACACAATCAAAGGACTTTTCCTTAGGTCTTAGCTCCTTTTTCTTGAACATGTAATTATCTTCTTTATAATTTCTCACTTTATCTGCTGCTAACAGAAGAGAAATATTTAAATTGTGGCACACTAAAAAATTACCTTAGAAGAAGAGCTATTGGATGCAAAGGATGTGCAAACAGAATAATTGGAAATTATGTAGATTCTCACATTTATGATCATGAATGCTTTTTCTTCTCTCTCCTTCATTCCCAATTTCATTTTCTCTGTAGATTTAATAGCTCTCTTAATCTTAGAAAAATGCAATGTATGAAGAGTGGATTCAACCTTTAGGGACTATTAAAGAAATGTATACACAGTACTTCATGCAAAGGCATCTCTGTCTCCTGACAAAATATCACCATGCCTAGCAGGAAAATAAGAGGAGAAATAATAACATGGAAGACATAAATTTCTGGCAGAACTCCCTCAAGAATCAAATTTTGGCAACGATTTAGCTGGTGTGCTGTTTGAGCCACAATTTGTAAGATCCAATTCAAAAAGGGCAGGGCAAGTTCCTCCAGTGACAAGTGCCTTCAGTGAAGCCCTAGTTCTTAGGGATCCCTCTTTCCCTCTTACTTGTCCAAAAGTCCATGGAGGTCTGCAAATATATGATGAGACCACCCTGGACATGCACCTTTGGTGGCACCAGATGAAAACAGTTGTCAGATCACCTACATGTAGGCTTAGGCTCACACAAAAACCTGATGAGTCTGTCAGCTCCTTCACTAGCATTGTGGAGCAGGTACAACAGAGCACTTGCATCAGAGGGCTTGGACATTTTTGCCTGTCAATAAGCATTCAGATCCAGAATAATCAGATGGAAATTAAATCAGTTACCACTAAATAAGCACACAACCAGAGAAATCAAAATCAAACTTAACTTCTCCTGAAAAAAAGTTGCTGAGGATGTAGAGAGGACGTGGAGATGGGTAGAAAGAGAAGGACCAGGGTAGACTTTAAAGGGATGTCCTTCTAGAAACCTGCATGTGCAAGTTCAGAAAACAAATTAAAAGCAAAGACCTTCTGCTTAATACCCGCTGTGCCAGGGCAAAAGAAAAAGCCTGTGAAAATTGGCTTAAACTTCCTATAAACAGTAAATGCTCAATCAGAAGACCTGTTCCAGGGGGAGCCTTTGGAGAAGAGGGAAGCATTGCTATGGCCATGTAAGACCCGTGTGATCTAGACAGTGACATACTAATCTGGGCCCAGAAGAACAGACCACCTGTCAGGGCCAGGCTGGATGGGGCCCTGAGCAACTTTTTCTGGTGAATGGCATCCCTGCCCATGGCAGGGGGGATGGAACTAGAGGATTTGTAAGGTCCCTTTCAACCCAAACCATTCCGTGCTTCTATGATTCTATGGTGCTACCTATCATTATATTACAAAGTAAAAAATGGGGAAGAAAAGGAATTGAATACAAGTGGCTCAAAACTTACGGTTTTTGTTATGAGACATACTATAGAAGTAGATTGCAAATACTTTTTGGTAAAAGTGCTTAAGTATACTTTGTTCTAATGTGCTGTGTGTTTTCAATTTTAATTTCATGCCTAAATCGATAGCTAATTATAATTTGACAGGAAAAAGTGATTGTAATGGATACGATCTACCTGCTCTGATGTTAAATTAGAATGTAGTTAGCTGGCTTTACAGTGTTACCACAATTTGTTTATACCATTTCCAGGGTCAATGTAAGAATCAGGAAATAAATTTCTGGCAAATAATTTCAACACCAGGTGAATTGCCCCAAAAATCCTTTGTCTGTGGTTGACAGGAGAAGAAAGATTTTGATGTCTAATTGTTGACACACATTTGTCCAGGATTTAAACAGTTTCCATATTGGATTTTATGACCAGATGCAAATTAGGGAAACTCTATCCCAGACCATAACCATTTAGACAATGATTATTAAAGCAATGTATCCTTGCAGAATCTGAAATACAATTACCATCACAATTAACATCCACGTCCTTCTCTAGGTCTATCATACAAACTCACATGCCCCACCCCGCCCTCCACCAAATCCACACATATGAGAGAGGTTTTCTCCACCAACCTGCAAATTTGTTAGGAAATGGACAACTGGATATGTAAAAAATTCTCTTCTTTGATTTTCATGCTCACCAGTCATTAAAGAGTTACTTTTCAGAGCAGCAAAAAAAGAAGAGTTGGTTGACCAAACATTTTTTTTCTTAGAAAGAAGTGTCAACCCTGAGCTTGTAATTAAGAAGTTAAAATCTGTGATTTATATATATTTATATATATAAAAATAGATGATCATACTAAGACTAAAAAAGTGAAAGAAATCTCCATGTCAGTACTATATATTTGTTTGATCTGAAATTTTATAGAAGAAATCCTTGTGACACTGAAACTAACTGATATGAAAGATGTAGTTAGGTGTGAAACACACTATTGATCTGGTTGCTGTTAGTCTATTAGAGAATTGCTGTCTTGGTAGGGTAATGGGTATAGTAGCAAAAAGTTCTAATTGATGTCAGAACAGTAACAAAAGGAAAAAGACTACATCACAAGAGATTATTTTCTGTCTGAACCCCTGAGGGGTCAAGAGCGTTGTTTAACATTACCATCATGGCTGGTGAGCTCACAGTGGTGAGCTAAGTGGAAAACTGTTACAATTCTATAATATGGATAAATCCTAAAAGAAACTAGGTGAAATCGTGCTTCTACTCATATTTTTACTGGGCATTAAGATTCAAATCCTAAGCAACTGTAACATGACATTCTGAAGCTAGTGGAGCTACTACCATACTAAAAGATAAACTTATGTTTCAGCTTCTCTACCTTCATACCAATCTGATGTGGTTGGCAGGTGGAGTGCAAGACATTCACTGCTGAGACATACTTTTTTAGTGTTGGGGGAAAAAAAAATCCAGCCTTCCTCCCTGTAACAGTGATCATTCTGATGACCTGAATCATCCTACAGAAGTTCCTAAAGGAAACCTGACTGTCAGTGAAGAACGGTTGCATTTTTTTTTGTTCTTTCCTTGTCTTTTTTTTTTCTTCTTTGTTTTTTTGATATTCTGTTGAAATGCAGCAGCCTTGAGTCAGGCTTGATTCAGAAAGAAAACTTTCTTAGTTTCTTCCCCCGTCTTTTTCTCACTGGGGAAAAACACATACTGTAAGATCCTTTTTCCCTTTTGCAGCATAAAAGGAAATGAAGCTCAGAAATTCTCCCGTAATAAAGGATTGAGAAAGAATTCTCGCAAGAGTGGATATTGTCTTCAGAGATATCTGAAAAAAGCAGGAAGTAGTTCAGTCTGGCACCTGGTACTCTTTGGGAAAACGAAAACGGGAAGCAGGTTGCAATACTGCTGTCTTGTAGAAAACTGCAAGTGTTTGTGGTGTGGTCCACTGTCCAAGAGTCCAAGAGATAAGAAAAGAAGAAAGTTGGCTGTTTCTGTAGCTAAAACACAGTTTCTCTGACTAGATCCAGGATTATCTCCACCGTCTCTGCAGTACAAGGCTGAGGAAGATGAGGAGCAATGTTTGCAGTGACCAGCCAGGCTGTGTGGCTGCAGCCTCCACCTCCCTCCTGTCTGAGTCGACTGGCGGTGCTTCGGTGGTGACGAAATCAAACTCGGTGGGACAGATGTCATCTGTGCAGCCGCTCCCGCTGCCTGAGCCGCTGGTTTCGTCACCTGGCACAAAGGAGTGAGGGGAACAGCGTGAGTGCTACAGCCTACGGCTTTCATCCCTTTTCTCCCTTCCACTTGGCACCCCTGTGGGGATGAACACATTGGGAAGGCGGAAGTGTTGGTGGTGCTAAATTTCATTCAGCAAAGCTTCCAAATGAAACCCACTGTGACTTAATTAGGTGATTAAATGCTCTTCTGAAAAAAGGATCAGACTGCTGGCATTATGGAAAGCCTTCAGTGTCTGGATGCATTAAACATGAAGATAAGGAAGAGAAGCAAAAGAAACAATTATATAACTGGAATTTTATGGAACAGAAAAAGACTTTTTATGTTGTCAGCAGCGCAGAGCACAAAGACCACAGAAAGTCATTGCAACAGAGCCAATTTATGAATGTGTTTCAAGATTACAGTTATGTAATGATCGTTAATGGTTTCTTACTCGTATCCTGGAAGTTGACATCATTCCCATTGTACGCATTCTTCAGTTTGTTAGTCATGACACGTAAGGCCATGATTTGTTGTCGAATGAAGGTGTCTGGCCTTGTGATGTCCACATCTACTTCTGGATTGTTTATCTGGTTGGTTAAGCCATCGTTCATTATCTCAGGCAAGTATCTATACAGCAGAATGAAAGATTAGGTTGAGACATGGTAATTTCCAGAAATAAAGCACTGTGCAGTAAGTGATGTTCTAAGAAATTCAATGTGCAGCTCTTAAACAGAGTCATTAAACCAGTTTTAAAAATATAGTTTTTAATTTTACTGACTTCAAAGGATCTGTTCAGTAGCACAGCTGGGGAGCAGAAAGGATTTAAGTTTTTCCACCTCCAAACTCTCCATATACTCCCCAGCAAGAGCAATGACTGTGTGAACTGTGGAAAAGGTTCACAAGCCAGCAGTAAGTCACCACATATTCATATCTTCTGCTGACATGAATGGCTGCACACTAAATTAAGCATCTAACAGTGCATTCTGATGTTTTTATTTCTTTCTGCTTAAAAAATATGAAGTCCT
The DNA here is from genome assembly GCA_009812075.1 of Sialia sialis. Taxonomy (NCBI): domain Eukaryota; kingdom Metazoa; phylum Chordata; class Aves; order Passeriformes; family Turdidae; genus Sialia; species Sialia sialis. Next base: position 50,821,917 of record VRYO01002772.1, on the reverse strand, counting down.
TTGTTGTATATAGCATATTTGTTCTTCTGAGACAGTTTAGAAGCCTATCTTGAGGCATTATGGCTTTCCTAGTTTAAAAGAGCACTTAATTTTCTTCTCCAATTCTGCCTTGCATCTCTTTTTTAGACCACCATGAACAACATCTCCAGTCCACATGACATCCAGGCCCATAAAAAGCATAATAATTTTACCAAACTCCAGTATTCTCTTTGATTTGGTTGTTATTCCTTTAAACCAGAGTATGCTTGTGTGTCTAGTGTACTTTGTGCATAACATTTAAGGTATGGCATTTCCTATCCATCCACAAACCTGAGTCTTTTACACAGGCTCTTACCTTATAATTTCTTGATTACTGCAGCATTCATTTCTCTGACTTTGAGTAATGCAGTCTTAGGCTGCTCACAGGCAGCAAGTATGTTTTTGCACATCTTTCCCCTACAAAAAGCAGCCCGTGCCTCCAATCATCTTACAAAAAAAATCCCCATTGCCCTTTGTTAAAGATGCACTCTTCATCCCCTGCTGCTCTTTGTCCTCAGGAAGCTCTCCTTGTAGGCATTTGCAAAGCTACATTTTTTCCTGCTTCAAATTTCTTTTAAGAATTATCTGTGCATTTTACACCTGCCAGGCTGAAAAAGGGTTGACATTATCTCTCTGTGCTGGCATGGTACTCTGAGAAAATAGTGCATCACAGCTTCCCTCTTCTCATCTGCCTTTACCTACTACCTTTGTCTCATATTTAGGCTGAACAGGATTTGGGCAGTCTACCTTTTGTTTGTGTTTTTATAAGAACGCGATCTATTTTGTAATTAGTCTGCGTACCAGGCTGTCCTACTGATGTTTGTGGGACTCCTTGTGTGCATATGTGCTCGGACAATAAGTCTAGTCTACTAATGACAAACATTCATTATGTCTGGTACCAAATATAGTTTGCAAGTATTTCACGTCACTCTCACTTGTGTGTGCCCAATTCTCTACCAGCGCTGAAGTTTAGTGTCGATGCTCACATTAAGTATATCTGAAAAGTGAATGTGAAAGTAAGGGAGATGAAAGGACTTTCTTTTTTGAAATCATGGTGAAGGGAAAATAAGCTCTGCATTGCTTCTGGAGGTTCACAAGACAACAGATGCGTTGCTGCACCAAGGAAGGCCTTAGTCTCAGCATAGTGGGTCCTCCTTTGCTATATGAGACTCATTTGCCAACAGTGGCCTTTGAAGGCTTACATGAGAATAATCCTGGGGGTGTGTGAACATCTAAAAACCAAATATGATTGCCAAAATACGCAGCCTCAAACTGCATGTCCTGTTGTTACACTAGTAGCATGATGAGAAATGACATTGCTGTGGGGATCCTATCCAAACTCCTGTGGTCAGATTTACTACAGTGAGAACACAGAAGCTGCCTCCCCCAGTATGCAAGACTGCAGACCACAGTGTTAATGAATCACTAAAGACAGAATAGGAAATGATTCTGCAGAGCTGCCTAGAGGCAGTAGGATGGAGACCTTGGCAGGCAGGGATGCTCTGGACTGCAAAGGAGCAGCATCTCCATCTGTCACACGTCTCTACAAATGAAAGGGCTGCTGTAGATAAATTACTCAGCCTAGTAGTAAATCAGTGATTTCAAGGTGTAGTTGATTAAAAAAAGCAAGAATGTGAGAATTGAATTACTAGCTCAGAGAGGATGACTGTCTTGCTCTGTATCCTGTCCATGAAGATGGCCATAGATGTTTGTAGCTGCAAGTGATCTGAAATTACTAAATATTCATGTGGATTGCTTTCCTTGTTTATGAAGGGTTAGCAGCTCTTTATTGCAAGCTGTCCATGCGAAGATAAGGATAGCTCTGAAGGGCAACTCACAGGCTGTCTTTGACTGATTTCTGTTTGATTTAATTTTGTCTTACCATCAATAATAAAAGAAGAATGTACTGACTTAAAGCAATTAGAGAGGTGCTCTGGTGTGTGCATTTCATGAAGGTTTGTATTTTGCACTGTGACTAGTGCATCTGATGTCCTTCTCAGGACCATCTAACTTTAAAGGAGGCAGGCCATTCAGTGATTTTGTCAAACTGTTACATACCCTGCTTTATCTGCCCAGAACCTTGTGATCCCCAAAGCATTCCTGGCAAGTGTACCTCACATAGGTGTGTAAGAGACATATACTTGATGTGGGTCACAAGAAATCCATGGCCTTAACACTGACTAACAGTTAGTTGGATACTTAAATTCCCTTGGCACTTAGTACATAATAGCAAAAGAATTAGAAAGGCTGAAAATTAATTTAAGCTTACACACATACCAAATCTTGTATGTTCAAATGCAAGTGTCTGGGCATAAGCATAGTCCCACTCTCACCAGATCTAGCCACCACCAGATCCAGTCACAGCTAGTCAGGAGTTTATTCATCAGTGGAGCAGGGACAGCTGTTATGGTCCCATGTGCCTTTGGCCAAATGACTGGTTCATTATATTTCATCTGCTGGGATTTCCTTGCATAAACATAGACAGCTGGTGCCATTTGAGTGCTGTTAGTTATTCCTCCCCTTCTTGTCACTAGCTCTGAAAGGTGAGCTCTGAAAGGTGAGGCTTTCTGGATCATATCTGCAGGCTTTAGGGGGAGGTCCCGGACATCTGGGGCATCTAAAGTTATAGTGTGTGTCTTTTTTAAGGCAGCTGAATTGAGTCTTGAATGCCACTTTAGCAACTAGGATGTAGGGTGTTTGGTGTCATGCTGCCACTCCAGGATTTGAATATCCAGCAGGTCCAGGGTCTAATTTTCCAGTTCCATGAAGGTGGCATGACTACTTAGACCATCTTACATAGCAGTAGGTAAGTGTGTTCAGGCAGGGGAAAACGGACCCTTTGAGTACACTGACAGGATATTGGAGGTCTTTTCAGGCACCTTAATATTGGTGCTTTTAAAAATGTTCAAGCAATTTTAGCCCAGGCTCTGGTCCAGAGGGGAGGCAGTGTCCTATGTCCCACTCATCCCAGATAGCCCAAAGAGTCTCGTATGATACTACAATTGCATGAGCAACACACTCCTTATTGTCCCACCCCATATTTAAGTACCTGAATGTACATGTTTGAATGTGTAGCTGGATTCTGCCCTCATTACTGAACTAGTACGCCTGCTTCTTTTTGGGGGGAGGAGGAAGTCAGAAAAGCCTATATTGAATGAGATATCTTTGAACAATTTTCCTTTCTTTAAAGAACTGATGCAGATATGGGAACATGCAGCCCAAGGTGTTTTGTGAGTGGCAGCCTCAGAGAGGCAGCCCAACACAAGTTCTGACAAAAGCATTTTGATGTGTGTGGGGTAGGGTTAAGACACACCGAGTAGAAAGCCATGTCTTGGGACCATGATTTGACAGAAGATTTGTTGCTGGCTGGGCGAAGTTGTTGAACACAGCTGCTTTTGCTTCAGCTCCATAAGTTGAGACACCCTTGTGAATTTTAAGCTTTGCTGCTGCTTCTGCTCTTCCTAATGATCTCTTTGTAGGCCTGGCCATTACAAGAACTGTATGCCCATTATAAATGAAAAAAAATGCCAACCTGAATCAGTGTCTGCTCTTTGCATCCTC
>VRYO01002772.1:50764877-50817338 GCA_009812075.1 Sialia sialis | reverse complement strand
TGTCTTAAAGGGCAACATTCTCTATATTTTATTTTGCTGCCACAGCAACTGATTACAGTACAACTGGGGCATGCTACCTAGGCAGTACTGGAGTTATTCCAGGTGCACAGAATTGTAGGCAATAGAGTACAAAATACAGCACAGGCTTACTCAGGCTGGGCTGGGTTTAGACAGTCACATCTGGTCCACAAAGATAAGTGCAGTGGAAAATTGGCTTGTTTGGTTAACTAGTTCACCTCATCTGATTCTGTTTGCTCAGGAGGTAATCCCCATAGGATATTTTCAGTTCAGGAAATTTGGTTTTTTTCCTTCATCTTGGAGGAAAGCTTGAGGAGACACAAGGAGAGGGAGAAAATGCCTCACTGCCAGTTTGCTGGAAGATGTAAAAATAAGCTAGAGCCATCAATTAAAATAGGCAGTTTTCACACTTACTGATAAGTGGTTTATTCTCTCCTTCACTAGGGGTGCTAAACAGTTATCTGTGCCTACCTCCAGCTAATGGACACTCAACTCATTGTCACTGCAAACTTTGCTGGACAGCAGTGAGCAACTTCCCCAGGGCAAACACTGATCTAGTGAGTCTTTCTTTCCACCAGAATTTCACCAGAAATTAAAAGCTCTCTGCCACAGAACTAGACACTCCCATATGTGTGGCAGAAGAACAGAATGTCAAGACAGCTGAGAATCTATCCTGTGTTTGTTTTGGTGACATATCTTGTAGTTTTGATCTAGATATTGATAACTATAGTGTTAATTTTCCCTTTTATTCCTTACCTTTCTCTATGTTTTTCTGCTTGTTTTATTTTTCTGTCTCATATATCATTCTATTGCTTCTTCTGTTTGGAGGAGTGATATGCTCCTTGTGGAAACGAATGCAGGTCTCATCTATTCCATGAATTACAGCTTTTCAAAGCTAAGACTTATTAGTCAGTCCTGAGCACCAGGATGATAGTGCATGAACACAATCTCTCAGATACTTTGGTAGGAATGAGATGGCTGAGTTGGTTGGAGCAATTCAAGGTTATTCTTCTCAACATCAGAGGCCTTCAGATTTGGTTGCTATTCCTACTTCAGTAAAAGTCATATATTCAAGGACTAATACCTTGGACTTGGTTTAAGGCCTAAAGCCTGATTTTCTGTCATTCTTAATTTCTGGAGAATACCTATTAGTAAATATGCCATCAGCTGTTGTTAAGAATTTAATTGCATGTAGGGAGGGAGATAAATTTTCAAAGTTTGATCTTAATGTTGTTTTTTAGATCCTAAATAGCTTTCAGAAATCTGTCTCTGCACATCTGGCAGAAGATGTTAATTCTTTAAACATAAAATTATGTTCGTGTTCTTTTGTGAATACAAATATGATGGAGAAATCCTGCTGGGCACCTCTCTAAAAGGCACTTTGTCTGAAGTAGCTATTATTATTATCCTTAATGGATTATTTTTAAAAAAGAGATCAATCCATCTGATAAATATTTTCCCATTTCCACAGCACTTGGTTTCTACGTGATGTGACCTGATTAAAACCGTTCTTTGTACAGGATCAGCAAGGAGCCAAGTGCACCCTTCCAGAACGCCAAATGGATGACTCTGTTACCCCGTGATTACTTGTGAATTGGCGACCTTCAGTTGGCGACCTGGTGTCACTGTAAATTAATCATGGCAGCAAAGTGATATTTAGGGAGTGTAATAACCACAAATGACCTTGTGTAATGCCTCTCTCAGGAGAAAGCCAAGCTCTCATGCTCTGTGGTCTCAGATTTGTAACTCTTTTCCCCTGTGAAGGCAGCATCAAAAGGTGATGTGTAAAGTGAAACATAAGGTATAATGTCTATCTGGCAATTCTAAGTTTCTAATTCTTTATTCCAAAACAGGCTTTGTTAAAAACTAAAACTAATTTTTTTATAAAAAACCCCCAGCTATAATTTCCTTTCCCAAAGGTAGCCAACACCATATTGTCTTCTTACTTGCAGTAATAATGTCTATTAAAACAGCAGGTGGCTAAATTTCCTTTTGTTTTTATTATCACAGGCTTTTGTCATATTCTCTGGAATTCAACATGCAGCTCCTCATATAGGGGTGTTTATGACAGCTGACACAGTGGACACACATATATATATATATATATATATATATATATGAATACTGGCTGGATTTTGCTATGCTTGTTCTTGTGAGCTAGTATTTGATGGCAGATGCTAATGAATCTGATCAAGGAAACCTTTTTTTTGTTTTAAATGCTGCAGTAAAAGTCTTTGTCCACCAGCCAAGAGGTGATGTTGCATTTAGAGCTAGAATGTTCAATACTGTTTTTAATACTATTTCATACACAGCCACGGCATTCTGTGGTGTTTCTCTGATTTATTACTATTGCCTCCACCTGAAGCATTTATTGAATTCTGTTATAAGACTATGAATATACATTTCCTTTGTGAATGGATATTAAACAGAAACTGGGCAGGGGAGTGGTGGCTGGACCTGCTGAAGTCGTATCTTCAGGTGATATTTTGAAGCTGTCATTCTACATCCACTGAAACATCTGTGCTCAATTACCAAGGAGATTATTAACAGAGGACTGCTCTTCTCTCTCCAGAACATTATTCTCAGAAGGCATAATGAAAAATCCCAGGCTTCTCATAAGATAAATTCTGCAAAAGAAGGGTGAAAAACTGTATGCATGCAATGTACCTCCTTCACTCCCAACAAATGTGGGAGCTGTGCCAAACTCTTCAGTGCAGGAGTAGAAGAGAGCTGCCAAGTATTTGTCAGATGTGCTACACACACTAGTGTTGGTCATGGAAACCAGGAGGAATGGATAGATATTAAGGGATTTGACTGCTCTTTTGTAGAAAAAGTAGTATACATCTCTTACTGATGCACGCATCCTGATGTGGCTCAAGGCATTTGGCTGGGATGCCTTGAAACTCTGCTTAACTACTGGCAGTGCAGTGGCCCGGGCTCATGTCTTCCTAATCTCAATAACAAGACAGGATAAAATAGTGAAAGACAAACTGCACATTTTTATTTCTCTCTTCACACCGTTCCTGAACGATGAATCCTGTAATAGCCAGTCACTCTTCCTAGTATTTCTCTGAATCCCCAGGGGCTTTCTCTGGATCTGGGACTTAGCAACTAAGCAGTGGCTCGTGCATTTGGACAGATTTGTTCATATGCATTCAAAAGTGGATTCAAGAGGCTTGCAGTATTCCAAACAGCCCCCTCCTCTTGTCTGTGAAATGAATTCCTTTGAAAGTTATGTAGTAAGGCTAGGAAAAATTGGTGTGCATTCAGTGTGAAACATCCCCCTGTAAACTGTGCTCCTTATCAAAATGATCAGGGGATGAGATGGTGGGGTGGGTGCAATCTATTTATGCATCTGTCCATCCATACATCCATGTAAAATGACTCTGAGCATGTTTCTAACTTTTTTTCACCATGTCATCTTATTCTCACTGTTTTTATATTTTATGTGCTTGTCTCACCTTTTTTTTTCCTATGTTTGTTCGATTGGTTTGGTGCTTTTTCTTTTTGGCTCATTTTTATATTCTGTCTTCATATGTATCTTCAGGTAAAAGGAAAATAAACATTCCAGTCCCTGAGTTCCAGAAAGTGTCACTTCTCCAGAGATTCAGCCGTCACCAGACACTCAAACCTCTCCACTCCTCATGTCTACCCAAAAGCACAGGATACCTCTGTGCCCCTGAGACCATGCCCCTGGCATGGTCCCTGAACCAATTCCTCCCCCTCTCAGGAGGGATAATCACATCCTCTCCTCTGTCAGCTGATGAATCCACACTGGGGCTTTTGGAAACACCTGCTCATCTGCTGGCTCCTGCTCTGCCGCAGTGAGGGCCAAGTAAACTTCAAAATTAAAACTCACAGAAAACTCATCACAAACAAGGGCAGATGACCACAGTTGTCTCTGAAGAAGTAACATAAGATCAAATCTTCTACACAAGGTAAGTAGGAGTGCTACATTTATTTTCTGGAGGTTATTTTTCATTTTTTGCCTCCCCCCTAGTAAATAGCCCTAAGCTTTGCCAGCCAATAGCAAGTAGAGTTGAAATTCCAATTTCTGTTTCATCCCAGTATGATATCCCGAGAGTGCAATTGCTTCACAAGCTGTCAGTCCCAACACAGGGATGCTAAATGGACCTAAAGAGCTCTTTGAAATCTCAGTATAAATTATCCTTCTGGAGCCGAACCAATGCACATTTTCTGCCTTCACTTGCTGACATGCTGCGCACATTTAACCCTGACTCACACTCTGGCTTTAACAGCACTTTGACAATAAGTAATCTTGGCTACAAGCTGCATGTGGACAATGACTTTCTCTCCCCATTTCTGTTTCACCCTCATAAACATCTCAGTGAAATGCTCTCAGTTTCATGATTGCTCCAGGCCAGATGGGGATTTCGACTGGGTGGGGTGGAGAGGGGACCACCTCACCTGGCCTTGGTGTGGCCATTCCAGCAGTCCTCCTCGACTGACGGACCGGCTGTCACTCGCTCGTCCTTGCACATCGTATAGGGCAGCGTTGACCAGAACTTTTTAGAGAGCTTTAGCTTTTCTTTAATGTCTGTTACCTGATTAGGAAACAATGAGAGGGAAAAAAGATTAAAAAACATCAGCCACACTAATTAAAATGTCAAATACATTGTTTAAATTTGTAATGGGGATGATGGTGAAGGTTAAAAAAAAGCTAAAACGGTAGAACTTAATTTCCTGTGTTTAAAAACAAGGCACTCAGCATTTGAGTTCAGAACATACAGTCACCTTTTTTCATAGGCAAGGTATTAATAAAAGCATGCTGCATCTTGAGCTTCCTAGTCTCCATTTGTCTAAGATTTTCTGAATATACACTTTTTTGAGAATTAATATGCCTCACAGTCTGCTGCTTGTGAATTCAGTTAAATGGTGCACATCAGATAAACCCACCAGCTTGGTCCATGTCTTAGAAAAACATTACACAGACAGCTACATGTGCAGGTTCTAAAAAAATGGTGCAGTGCTGAGCTGATGTTGAACTGATTTAAGATACCTGGGCTGAATACATTGCAGTACATTTGGGTCTCAGCTACAGTGAGAAGCCATGCAGAGACTATATTCATCTTTGCTATTATGTGTAGATAAATATCTGTAGCTGAATATAGAATCCACATGCAAGAAATGTTGGGAGAGTGTCAAAACAGCTTCTTTACCTTATAAATTCCTTGAAATATAATTTAATTTGGCAAGATTCAGGAGGCAAGCAGGAACAAACTGAATTTCTAGCATCAACTTAATAAATAAATGGTCTGACAAAAATTTTATTAGTTCTTGTTTTGTGTATGGTATACTAGAGTGGAGAAATCTACAAGAATAGATAGAAAAAACAACAAAGGACAGACTACAAAGGATGAATGCTGCCACTGTTGTTCTTATGGAAACAGATGAATTTCACATTAAGTTGTAATAGGATTTAGGGGAGCTTGTTGAATAGCTTTTAAAGGAAATCGCTAAGCTTTGTTCTTTAAAAACCAAGAAATAAAAGCTCACCATTCCTCCTTTCAGTTTTGAGATTGTCTTTTAGGTTGTCGAGGTACAATATCGTACTCGGCTATTTATCTCTTTTATCTTTTTTTCTCAGGACATGATAGCTCTTCTCTCAAATGGCCTATGCTGCTTTGCCATGCTTAAACTCTGTGGAATGTCACTTTATAAGCCAGGAGATAGAAACAGCTGAGGATGTTATTTCAAAAGCACTGTTTGAATTTTCATCCACAAGAAATAAGTAGGATAGTATTTTTCTGTGTGGGTTGTTGACAGTGCTCCTTGCCATGATAGGCACCTTATAAATCTCCTCCACACCTCTTGCCAAGCTCTAGTTGCTTTGTTTTCACATGAGATACTAGAGGCGTTTGCAAGCCTTTAAAGTCTCAATAGGGGAGCCCTGTCAAGCCAAAAAATAAATTCCAATTTACAGGCTGTGTGCTAGGCTTTGGCAGAAGAGGAGATGGTCTCAGGATGCCTTGCCCTTTCTGATGGCTTTGGTCCATGGCAGCAGGGTTTTTGGGGAGACAGCAATCCCTCTTCTTCCCTTTCAGCCCATGCTGAGGGCAAAAACCCCAAGGTATCTACTAGGACCAGCAGAAGCAACTTAGTTAAACTGCCCATTGTTCATAGTGTGCAAATTCCTGCTAGGACACAGTGTGAATAGAGAATTCTATAGAAATAGAGAATTCTATAGAAAGTGTAAGGAAAAAAGATTATAGGGTGGAGGATCCTTTAACATAAATTTGGTGAATATGAAAGTCAAAGGGATAGATTTCTTATTATTGCTTGTTTCTAGATAACTATTTACACAAGTAAATATCTGACATATATCACTATCTGATTGATATTGATAGTGAATAATTAACTTTCAGAGTAGTAACTTACTGACTTGCTGGAAGTTATGTAAAGCTATTCAAAACTCAGATGTTTAGAGCTCATTCAGATTTTGCCCATATTCAAATTAGAGCTGGTGCTCTAGGACTTGCAGACTTCTGTTTTCAACATGTGATTCAAAACCTACTGGAAATTGATTTTCCCCCCATCCTTCTAAGTGTGCTACAATTTGGAGTAGAAGCCTTTCATTTTCATAGAAGCCAGCAAAAGAATGGAGAGAGATTCTCACAGCTCACACGTTGCACAAGCTCTCCAGATACTCCCTGAAAATCAAAATGAGGACTCCCATTCCCCAATATCTTCTGAAGTTATTAAATGGTGTCTGCATACTCTATATTAGACAACAAATAATTAAATTTTCTTATAGAATTTTTAAAATAAATTGTTTTAAGGAAGTACACCTGATAAAGATAGTCTTACTTTATTCAGGATCATTGGTAAATGACAGCTAATTAAATCTCAGCGGCATCCTCCCAAGGTATTATTCCCATTTTAAAGCCTGGGGGAAGCAGACATTTACATGGCTCACAAGAGGCAGCAATAGAAAAAAGGCTACAGCTTAGGGAAAGGTTACAATTCACATTTTCTCAAGATGCCTTTGATTCAGGTACATTTTAAAATTTGTTCATGTCCTTCAGATATTTCCCTTCACAGTTATCTCCTACTTCACACCTCCCTATTGAATTATTTTACCATGGAGATTTACACAGCTTGTGTGCACTCAGTCTCTGAAGTCTTGTCCTTTCTCACTGTCTCACCAGTTCTCTCTTAATCCTCAGTTTTTAGCACTGAGTTTGTGTATATGTCTAACTGGCTCCTTGAATCTCATCCTGAAGCTTTCTGGAAGTGCAGTGTGGTGTCTGATGGCTTTGCTAAAGGAATTCTGAACACTGATTGATTCACCTCTTTTAGGGAGTAGCCTGATGGCCACTTCTGTGCCATGAATGTTTAGGCAGGCAATGACTTTAGAGTTCTTTTAATGTAACTTCAAATGCAGAATAGAATTAGGAGATGTAATGCCTGCCACGATACGTTAAACTTTTGCCTGTGGATTTCAGAGGCTTCGGTTCTGGGATCTTGTCAAGCATGACCACAGAAATTCTCTTATTAGTCCCCATGGTTACAGATGTGCCTCTCTACATTGTTTTGATCATCATCAGCATTTAAAAAGTAGGTAACAGATGTACAGAAAATGAGAGAAAACCCACTAAGTTAACATTGCTTGCTTGTGATTTATGAAGTCAGACTACTGTATTCCCTAGTGACCTGTGGCCTTGTAAATGATTCCTCGGTATTTCCTATTTTTGAATTAAAGATTAACTTTCAAGCTTGGTTAGGCTTCTGTGGAAACATTTAAATATGAGACATATGCAGTTTTGATATTTTACATATTTTCTTTCCACTTGCTCAAGCAGAGACTTATAGGGATTAAGACGGCTGGATATCTTTGGCTGCAGCTATCCTGATTTCCCCTAGTTATCTTCCTGATATAGACCTGAGACTATATTGAAATACCCTTTTTCAGCTACTTTGAAGGTATGAAACTTTTTCTGAATCACAATACTTTCTCATAAGAAAAAAGATACAGCAAGAACCATGCAAAGAGTTAAAATTTTAATTTATTTGGGACATTAAAAAAATGGATATTAAAATAGCCTTGTCTTGATCTGTAATTGCTAACAGAAGAAAGGCATTACTGTGTAAAGGAGAAAAGTTAAATATTTGAATAATTTGCAAAGAGAAATTAATACCCAGAGTTATGGGAATGGTATAGCTACACACCCTACATTGAGAAATACAGTTTATTTTGTATTTCTGCCACTGGCTTCTTACACAACCAAGTCAATCACAGATTTCATGCAATTCCTCAGCAGAGCTTGGAAGGGCACCAATGAGCTCAGTTCCAGGCCTACCAGCATGGGCTCAGTCATAAAGTAAATAAAGCTGACCCATGTTTCTGTCTTTACTCACCTTGCAAGCCCAAGTCATGAAGCGAGCCAAATGCAAGACCATCACTTTAATAAGAATTAGACCCTAACATTTCTTGCTTTATTTCAGGACATTTGGATAAAGTGAGAATTCAAAGTAAGTTTTGAATATACCATGTAAAAATAAAAGTGTGCTGAATACCAGTTTCATAAGGCATGAAAGAGTGCAGAAAGACGCTTGCTTGTGAAGCAGGCAGACAATTGCCAATGGAATAACTTTGGCTTAATTTCTGATGGATGACTGCTTCCTTGGCAGTGTGATAAACTGTGCTTAGAAGCCACTGGGGACAAAAAGCAAATTTTAAATGTGGAGTCCCTAAAATAATTTTTAAAAAGTAAATTTCTTTTCTTTTCTTTTCTTTTCTTTTTGTCCTGCTCTGCCAAATCCTTCCCTGTCAAGACCATCTCATATTCCTTCCAGATTTATCATCCCCACCCATGTAATTCCTGCTTTCTAAGATAAAGGACTGTCAGAAGATGCTAAAATCATGTTCAAAGATGGTGAAGTGCACACAGATCTGATGTAGGTTCAATGCAATAAATGAAATCAAATAATATGAAGCCTTTATGTTAAGAATAAATGTTTCCCATTAATTCCTCTTTCTTCTTCCTGATGTTTTTGAATTGCATTTTTTTCTTTTTTACTCTGCAATTTGGAAAGATTTTCCTTTTGAAGTAAAAGCAGAATATTCAGCTTGCCTTTCTGTCAACACCTTCTCATTGTGGATGCTCGGAGACGTCTTCATGCAAAGTCCAATGGGAATTAAGGCTTTACGGCCTGGAAAAATGTACAAATGTTTCTGGTTGTTCACTGGAAGTTGCTTCTCTGGGGTACCAGGGTGATACTGTGGGTTGTACATGGCAGCAAAGACACTTGGCAGATGTTTCAAGTGGCTGCTTGTGATGGGGTGCTGTAATTTCAGGGACTTCAGGCCAGTGTGTCACACTGACAGATCAGCTACAGACAGTGAGTGGAAAGAGAAATACATGTGTCTGAGAAATACATGAGTGTCTGAAAAATACATGAAAGCAGCAGCCATCATGAGCCATGTTCGTGTCTCTGTAGTTTCTTTAGTCAGACTCCTTTGCTCTTTCATTCACAAGTAACATTTAACTAATGCCACTTATTCATGCTACATTATTTTCCAGTGAAAAACAAGACAAGCTTTTTTTTTTGCCTGCTGCTTGCTTTGCCCTAGAAGGGTCTAAGGCATCCAGCCACACACTCAGCACCCTTGCAGTCTTTATTAAAAATAATATAGACCTTGTATAATGGTGGGCAGATGGATAATGGATTTGTGGATATGGTGCTTGAGCACCTGAGCTGCATGTGGAATTGTGAGAGGCATGCCCTTCATCATGGGCATGGCCAGGTAGGAAGAGCAAACAGATCACCACCATCTGATTTGTGTTCTGCTGTACCAGCAGAAAGCTGCACCAGACTTTCATACATCGATTTATGTCCATTAGGGATTTAATCTGAAAGCATTCTAAGACTAACAGCCAACTATTTGTTTAAAAGGACTATGTTAGCAAGCACATGTCACATACTGTTTCTAAATTGTGTTCTTTATATGTCTGCAACATGCATGTCACAGGACAAGAAGTATACGTCACAAGTACCTTAGTGTAGGACAGCTGGGTATTTTTTTTGATGCACAGTTTTCCTTGTAAAATGGGCTTAATGAAAAGCAGTTAACTAAGTTTTAGGGGCTGTTCCCCAAGAAAGATGTGTCTCCTGTAAGTCCTTTGTTACTTCTCTCATCTTCATATAGATATCTAGAGACACTAAGCACTGATGTATAAGCAACTGAGCTAGGTTCTCTCTATCTCATCCAGCTATTTAGCTAAATATCTCTCTCTCTGAAAAGGCACCTTCATTTCTCTGATTAGATGTAGGGAGCTTAGGCATACATTTTTGTTTAGAATGGCTCATTAGGTGCCCAAAATTTCAATGCACACTAGGTACCTCAGTGAAGGTGACTTGCTTCAATTATAAAACAAGCGAGGCAGAACTTTATTTGCTCTATATGGAAATTTTTTCTTTTCATACATTATACATTTCCATACTTTCTCACAAAATAAATTTAAATGCCAAGCAGTTGCCAAACCACCATGCACTTGACGGCAGATTATTTTGAGCTTTTAAAAAAGTGAGGTGTATGCCACATGGACTCAGCAGGATCTGAGCATCGCCTTGCCCCAGCTGCCAGGGAGCACCCTGGATTTGGGGGGCCCTCGAGATGGCAGTGTTGCTCAGCCTTTACACTGCTGCCAGCCCCCCTCTGCACACCCACTGTGTTTCCCAGAGAATAAGACTGTAGATTGTTCTGCTGAATATAAAACTGACAACCCTGTTATTTTAAACTCGAAAGTGACAGGCTGTTATTTTAATGAGGTCTGCCAGTGCCAAGGTTAACCAAAGCTTTATTTTCCCTACAAAACATTAAGGCTGCGGTTCTAAAAAGGGGGCTGTGAAATTTATGGTTATTGATACTGTTTCAGGGTAGAGAAGTTCTGAGAATTTCACCCAGGTCTTCTTGCTCAACAAATACTTTTTGGTTCTCCACCCTTTTTTTTCCCTCCCCTGACTTTGGGACTTAAAATTGTCCAGGGCTTTACCAATAACTGTCTGCTCATGATTCATGTTTCTGAATCTGCAGAAAAGCAGATGACAGCTCTTCTAATCAAGAACTAATGCAGAATCCCAGTTATAAAGCACAAATGAGTGTCTGGGAAATGTGTGAAATGAAACAAATGAGCCAGGTGACTTTATAAAGCAAGACTTTTCTCATCAGAGTATTTTAAATTAAAATGAAAGCATTTTTTACTGCTATTGTCTCTGAGAGCTATCTCCTCTTTGACAAGAAAAAAGTTAAGGCCTTTAATAACAGTAAAGAATAGTTATTAACCTTACTGAATTCTCAAAATAACACATATATAAGTTCAGAGAGTTAGGATGCATTCAGCTTCCACACTAATACTCCTACACTGATGTATCTACATTCACATCACAATCCCAGAAACCCAACACTGACTCACCTAAGTTTCTATTGCCATTTGAGACACCTGCAGCGATCTGGGCAAGTCTCCTGTAATTTGTGATTTATATGTGGCTGCCCAGGGTGCTGTCTTGGATGACCTAGTTGAATTGTGTTTCATTGAGCTTTGACCTGAAACATGCATTTCAAAGCAATCCATGCTGCCTGCTGCATGTTTCTTCAGGGAAATAATTTGTGGGTCTGTGTGAGGGCTGACATGATCTCGCAGAAGGCTCCTTGCCATCGGTCACCTGGAAATGCTGGTGTCACATTGTGTGCTCACTGGCTCCAGGGCACGTGGCACTGCTCAGGTAGGGGTTAGACAGTCACTGCTCAGAGCTGACAGCCTTCTGCTCCAAATGAGTACAAGTAAAGCAGGCATGTGCCTTTAGCATTGCTACCTTTCTGGGTCTTAACCCTCACCTGCAGATCCCCCCTTCAGCAGTGTCCACAGCCCTGAAGAGAGCGCAGCATTGTCTGACATCATCAAATGGACCTTTCTTTGTTAATAAAAACACTATTTGCTTACAGGCAGGTAAAGCTTGACACAAAACTCCTCCCATAGTCAACATTCATTTTGGCTGGGGAGAGACAAAGGGCAGAAGGCTGTTTAATGGTGGAGCAACTTGGCCTAAATGTCCTTTCCACAAGAATGTGTCCATTTACACTCTACACTTTGACCCCCAGGGAATAAAAACATTGCTTTTGGAAGGTAGAAGGTACTGGAAAAATCAGTTTTCCTGAAATGGAGATCTGTAAGACCCAAAGCAGCTTTCCCCTTCCCTGCAATACCTAGGGGCAGCGCTAAGAAGCTGGTCTGTAAAGCAAATTCAAAGCACTTGGAGGAATCAGCTTTTTACTGCAGATAAGTATAAAAGTAGCAATAGAAATATGTTGGAATCTTAAAGATAAAATGCCAGAGGCTTTTCTGTGGCAAGTGCCATAAAGCACTGATTTTTTCTGAACAGTCCTTCATGTCTCCAAGCAAAAATAATAATAGCTAATGTAAACAATTACTAATAGAGCATTTGAAGCTTACATTGACTTTCATTTGTCCTGGAAATGTTCATCTGGTATCCGTAGTACAGTGGCTGTTTCTTCTCTTAAAACTCCATGATTTAAAGGGAACTGCATGTGTTACAATAGAAAAATAGTTGAAGCCTCCCAAGAGCTGTGAGAAGTGTAGGATTTCAAAGGGCAGCAAGAGCTGGGATATGTCCTTTCATAACAGAGCAAGGATAATTGTTCTACATACTTGAAGTAGCCTTACATTTAACATCACTTCTTCTCATAGTTACTTCTTGACATAGCTCCTTTGCTTTCCAAACTGAAGAGATTCTCAGTGGACTCTCAATGATTCAAAGCCAAACTTTTCAGGCCCTCTTATCCCAGGGGATCCCAGGTTTGTGGGAACATCCCAAACTTGCAGCCATACCATGCAAACTGCTGATTGTTCTAACACCACAATTTATTCCATCCAAAAGTAGTGCCTGCTAGATTTCCCTCCCCTAACACTTCTGGATGCCAGACATTCTTTTTTGAAGCTGAAGCTTGGTTTCAATGGCCTGGTATTTTCCCTCTGGATTATTTAAGTACAAACACATACAAATCTGCATTATTACAAGTGGTGAATATATACAGTCAGGAAAAAATTAAAAGTCAATATGGAGGCTTTGTGTCATTACATATGCTCATTGTAGTGATGCAGTTTGGTATTTTTTCTTGTTTTTCTTCGCCAAATTTTCTTCCTAGACTCTTTAAGGAATATGCCACAATTTACTTTTCAGAGTTGTTTTGGAGATGCGAAAGTTACCAACAAATTGATGTTAAATAGCGTACAAATACAAATTGTTAAAACATCTAAGTGAAAAATCACAAAATACTGAGAATGAAAAAGGTAGTGTTTTCAGAGACACAAAGTTATGTAAAAAGATATTTCTGGCGGGGTGAGTAGGCTCAGCAGGGAAAGTGCTTATCAGGAAAACAATCGGAGTCAGAGAGAGCCTTGTAGTGTCAATCTGCTATGTCAATACACTAATGGCTTTCATTGCCTTCCTACTGAGCCGGGACCTGAGGTGGAGCTCCACTCTTGTCCTTTCACGATGGAGTTAAGTACCCCAGTCACTGGATCCTCACAGAACAGCTGCACAAAGCTTCCTCAGGGCTGCCAGGGACTCAGGCAAGTGCAGATAGGAGATGTAGAGGTTGAGTGTGGGTCCAGCTACTGCTAGAGTGTTCAAGACTCACTCTAAAAGAGGGGCAAAATTTAAGTCCAGATTGAAGTATTGCAAAATAATGGGATGTTCTCATAAGATTTTATCCTAAAGCAGCAAAAATCCTATGAGACTAATCAATTCCCTATTTTCTGCTATGGCTGGGAGGAAAGTAATGAATTTAGATATTCTCTCAAAATTGGCATTCAATCTAATCCTGAATGAGGAAATGGACCCCTTCTTTTGTTCTCTTTGAAGCAGATATCTGGAGTCCTCAGTCTGAGCTCTGTGACTTGTGAGCAGTGTGAATTCAAGGTGCACAGCTCTCCTCTGCCATAAATTCAATACACTGCAAAACCATTTGTGAAATCTAATCTGGACATTTTACAGAGCAAACACTGATGGATAAGAATGAGCACAGTTTCCAGCACTTGAGGCATACTGTGTGAATTTGAATGAGCTCTCTGTCCCAAAGAGTTTTTATTCCAAATAGAAAAATGAAGAGAAGAAAGGAATACCCCATATAGATGAAAAATATTCATATACCAAGCAAATTATTTGAAATCAGAGAGTTGCTGGATAAGCAAAGCATCCCCCTGCATCTCTAGTACTTTCCTTACAATGAAAACTCTATTATTTTCCCTTCTTGAATACTGCACCAGGTAAAAAGTCTCCGCACTTCTCCAAACATGTACCTAACTGTAGTGATAATATAGCACAATTCAAGCAGGTAAACACAGCATGCATCTAGGCTCATTTGTTGTGGCTCTTGGGCAGGCTTTCTAACTTGCCATCCCACCGCAATCTGGGAACTCTATGTCACCACACTGCTGAGGGGGACACACCACTTTCTGGAGGCCTGAGTCAACAAGCTGAGTATGTAAATTCAATTCTGTGGGTTTTTTTTTTTTTTCTCCTCCTCAGGTACTGACCTTTTTTCTGTGCTTGAACATTCCCCTTCCCTTTACTGCTAATGCAAGAGTGCAAGAGGCCCCAGCACCACAGAGACCGTAGGGTTAGGACAAGCTGTGTGGTCCTGCTGGGACAAGGATGCTGTGACTGGGATGTTTCCAAGTACAAATGGGAAATGGGAATGCATCTGCTCTGCATCTTCTGCAGAGGGCTGTGAGGGCAGGGTGAGTGGTGCAAGGAAAGCTGCAGGACTCAAAGCAATCAATTTGCAGTGGGTAGCTAGTGAGTGCATCACAAAGAACAGTAAGACATTCTGGTCTCATTGTTCCCTGGAAGGCCAGGCAATCCCTGTGCTCCTCTCAGCTGTTTGTGAGAACAAGCAGGTACAGCCAGGAGGCAGAGCTGCCCATGCTGGCAGGCAGTCTCCCGCTGGGTACCGCTCCTGATGGAAGCAAGGAGTCGGACACAAGATCAATGCTCGCTCCTCGCACACAGGAGCTTAAAAGCAGTTCAGCTCCTGTGCAGCCCTCTCATGACGGAGGCAGCCGTGCACTGGCTATCTGCTTGGCTTTTTTTTTTCCAAAGTGCCTACCCCACCTTTGTATGCTGATGCTTTTCAGGCAAGTCAGGCATTTGGTGATCACAGGTTATGTTCCCACGATCAGGAGTCTATCATAAAAAGAATGACATCATAAAAGTAACGAGTGCTGTGGTTTATTTGCCTCCAAAACCTAGAAGCTTTGGGGGATTTAGTAAGAGCCACAAAAACTGGAAAATTGATTTGTTTTACCATAAGACTGAAGACCGCAGGTTTCAAGAAAAGCAGTTTCAGAGGATTGGTAGTGAAAAATCTAGAAAATTTGCATTTTTGTCTATAAAAATAACTCCACTGTGTAGAAAAAACTCAAAATGAAAAAAAGGATATACAGCCTCACAAAGGGTAATGTCATAAAGGAGCTAAAGATAATAATAGAAACATTCACATTTTCTGTCTATTTTAGTTATTTTCCAGTCAGGAGCTCTTCAGCAGACAGAAGAGATTACTCTTACTGAGTCAAAGCTACCATTGATACTGAATGCATAAAATATAGGCCACTGCCTGAAGAATATTTTCAAGATCCCACAAGGATCCTGAGCTTCACAAACTCTTTCATTTCTTATCCTCTTAACTGGAGTATTTCAAGAATGTAATTTGAAAAGCAGGGCTTTGGTGACTTGGAGTAAGTAGAAAAGTATTCAGGAAGCTAGTGGCACAATGTGGAAGGATCCCTGTAGAACTCCTGTAGAGTTAAAACAAGTATGAGAGGAAAGACCAAACCTTGCCATCTTTGAGCTACCTGTGACAGTAGACACACATGCTTGACAGAAAAGAAATATGATTTTTGGCAAGGGAGAGGGAAAATTTCCCTTCTAAAATATTTTCCTCCAAGGGGCTCAGCACAGTCTGAGAAGTCAAACTATAAGGAAAAATTATGAGGATTAACCTAGAGTAAAAGCTCACTTAATTGTTTTAAGCATCAATTCATTCAGCGGTGGGGATTATGTTATAATTTATAACACATTTTTGAGTCACTGCAAATTTATTTCAGTACTTCCTTGAAAATTCCCTGACAGCAATTTATGCAGGCTAAAGTCATATTCTGTCAAATATGTCTCTGGCTATCATATATCATCTGTCCATCAAAGCCAATAACAGTAGACACAGGGAATTTGAAAAAGAAAAAACAAAAAAAAAAAAAGGAAAAAATATAATAGAGGAAGAGAAATATTTCATAATGAATAAGATAACACTTGGGATTAAAACAGAAAAAAGAGATGAAAATGGGTTTCAGGCAGACTGTTCCACTGCTATTCACTGCTCTTACATCTTTGCATACAAGAACAGCAGTTCCTAGAGAGGACCAGGTGTTTGTGGAGGAAAGGGAGCAAATGTACAATTGCTCTGAAATGTACAAATGCTCAGAAAGGAGGGGCTTGAAAAATTTAAAATCCCTGTAGAAAGAAACAGCCCAGCACCAATTTTTCTTTATTTAATTGCTATGTACAACAGAATAAAGAACATGAAGCAAATACGGTGTTCAGGGAAAGTAAAAAAAAAAAAGAATTATACTTATTAGCATGCCTTTTATTCTGCACTGTTAACATCTTGCTGTTGTGTAAAAAGATTGCCACAAGGAAGAACAAGAAGCAGGAGAAGTACAGAATTCTAATTGAGTTTTCCATGCTAAACAAAATGCCATGATGATTGTTAATTCATTTGGTATTCCTGCTCTCCCTGAGTCAGCACTCTGAATGGCAACATCCTCCTGTGGTATTTCTGAGCCGTGGCCTGACCTATGGGTCATTTGCCAGCAGAGCAAATAGTTGTTGACTACCCTGCCTTAAATATCAAGCAAGCAGTTTCATTCTCTCTGGTTCACATCTAGAGCCACAAATGGGCACATATGAGAGGACAAGTTATTCTGCAGCTATGAGGTGATGAGGTTCAAATTTTTTTGTCACAGTGGTAATAACTTACATTGGAATGTAATGGAAAAGCCATTACTTCTTATTTTACTGGGATATTTTTTTCCTTTCTCTTTTTCAATTTTATCTCTATCTCATTTTCTTCTTTCTTTGTGCATCACAGTATCTCCTTCTTCCACTGTCTCTGTTGACTCTGTCTGTCCTGTGTGGTTGGGGTAACCAGGAGGTTGTGGTCTGGTGACCAGCTCCCAGGGATGTGATAGCTCCAGCTTTGGTCTGTGAACAGCTGAGGGGAAACACGAGTGAGTCCTTGCAGGCATGCAGAGATGGGAGGTGGCTTCAGAGCCTCTTCCTTGGAACCTCACACTATAAGCTTGCCAGGTTGAGCATAGCTAAAGGGCAGCAGATTTGTTGGGTCAAAGCCTGTAGGGCTGTGCAATGTAGACATGGGCTCTTGTTGGGCTATTTTGGCATGCATATCCATTTTTCAAGCCCAGCAGATTATTCCATATTTGCACACACACATGTACTCCCCTATTCATAACTGCTACTACTTGCCAAAATCATCTTAACCAGATACTATAGGAAAAACCAGAATTCCATCCAGTTTTTCTACCCTGATTTCCTTGCCCAGAAACCAGGAATTACAAAAGTTTTGGGAGGTATATATTTGAGTCTTGACAGTCTGGAGCTGGTGCTAAGCCAGAGGTTTAGCCCAGTCTGAGCATCTGGAACAGATGGATGCTCTAGTTTAGTCTTTTCCTGCGAAGGCTGTGTGAGCCAACTCACTTTTAGATATGTCAAGTTGGCATGCAA
Organism: Sialia sialis; assembly: GCA_009812075.1. Taxonomy (NCBI): domain Eukaryota; kingdom Metazoa; phylum Chordata; class Aves; order Passeriformes; family Turdidae; genus Sialia; species Sialia sialis. Next base: position 50,799,476 of record VRYO01002772.1, on the reverse strand, counting down.
AAGGTTAATGCATATTTTCAAAAGTTTCGAGAAACTTTCCCTAGAAACTAAAGTTGCCTGTAGTCATAGAGCAGATGTACTTCTTTGGAACAGCTATAAATCCTTTGAGTACCCTAATAAATACACTGCACATTCATTGGAACAATGTGCCCCATGGATTTAAACTGCATCTTATCACTTTCTCCTGAAAATAATTAACACACCTATTAGAGGCTATATTTGGGATTTTTAGCCTTATACATATATCTGCTTTCCTCTCTCTAGACAGATATTCTGCCATGAAGGATGTGTGCATTTGCAACCTGATTTTCTCCCCAAAGAACAGAAATAACCCTATGACTATACACTGGGGCACTGCTTACAGTAAAATCAAGGTGCCCTTGAATATGGCTGGAAGCTACAGGCACAGAAAATCCTACTTTTAAACTCTTCCAGGAGCAACACAAAACACATTCGCTAAGTGTCTCTTTTCATATCAATCCATTGGGTGATCATGCTGTAATCAAGTAGTTGAACAAGAATTTCAGAGCAGTGTAATCTTGGTGATATTCCAGTTAACTGCTTTTCCAAAACACTGTGTTGGTCACAGTTGCTACTTTGGAATGAGTTTCTCAGAAACATTTTCACTGCAAAACAAAGCCAAATGAAAGCTCTATACTTCACTATTTTTTAAAGTCTTGACAAGCTAGATTCATTGATGCTGCCTAGGTTGGATTCAGATTCTTGGGACAGTTTGCAGATGATTTAATTTTTCCTTCTGAAAAGTCAGGTATCAGTGCTAGGATCTTTATTTTTCTCTGAAATTCCAAAGGAATTCAGTAAGTAGAAAACATTAAAAAAAACCCAACAAACCAGAAAACACAGATTGAACAATCTCCCATAAGGATAGCATGGATTTATGAAAAGTCCACAGAGTATTCTTACCAAAAAGAGAAACAAGATGTTATAATAATAGGGACGGGGCAAACAATGCACAGGGCCAGCTCAAGTGAGTCCAACAGGCAAAGTGTAAATAAATTCAATTACAGAAAGAAAGACATGTCTGATAACTCTAGGAATAGAATTAAAAATGCCTTTTGATGAATGTGCAATGGATACATATAATCCTATATAATGAAGAACAAAATTATTTTTTGCAGACATATTCAAACATATTCAGACAAATTCATAGCATGCTGAAACCTTTCCTCTTTGCATTAATTTGACTACAAACACCAGGAAATGGTCTTGCTTGAATATGATGAGTGGTAGCTTGCATTACAGCTCAGACCAACGTTATTTTCATCACAAACAGAATTTTCCCAACACAATACTGGAAGCAGATAGCTCTGGTTGTAGTCCTTAGGGACAACAAGCTAAACTACTTTCTCTCAGCAGACAAATGATTTCTAGGTGTTTATCTCAGCAACGAAAATGTACTATTCAAAAAATGGTAGTAATCCATACTTGGGGACTAAAGCATCCCAGAAAATCCAAGAGATATTTCCTCATAACAAGAAAAATACTCACAATGCATACTGACATCCTGCAGACATGTGGTGGATGAGATGCTTCACACAGAAAAGTAATGATACGGTGAAAGGCACAAATACTCAGGTTTGTGGGAAGCTTGCAATACGGTAGTCACAAAATGATCTGTGTGTTCACTTGTAAAAAGAAAACTTGTTTATGAACAGCAAAGCCATATGAAATCATGACTCCTCTACCAGCAGTAATATTCATGAAGTGTATTTTGAGCTGATATGGAAATACATCGCATATAAATTACCTATGACTTTCAGTGTTAAAATTTTAAAAATGACAGTAAATGTAAGGCATAGTCCCTCTTCCTCCTGCCCTGAGAAGTCAAAAGTACTAATATCTTTGTAATGAACACTGTTTTGTTTATCCAGAATCCAAATAGCAACACACAGGCTGAGAGTCAGCATTACCCACTGTGTTGCAAGAAACTTAAATCAAAACTGATATTAAATCAATGTCCTGATGATTTGCTTCCCCAGAGCACTCTCACTCCCACAACAGGAAGACTGCTGAAAATTAAAGTAGTAGTGCATCATAATACTCATTTAGATTAGCTTTATTGGAGCCAGGAACAGATTTTAGCCAGTATTAACTGCTTAATTCTCACTGACTCTGATTTTTGAGGGGCATGCACAGACCACCTACTCTCCATGAGATGTAGGTTACATCAACATATACCAATCTCACACATCTCAGGGAGGAGCTCTGTTGAATGTGGCGCTTTATATGGTATACTGAGGGAGTTGACACACTAAGTTCCAGGAAACTGAGTAAAATTGCTCACCCCAGTCCTTCTATTGAACGTGGACACAGTCCAGGATAAAATAATATCAGAATTTCAAGCACACTCTAATTGACATTTCTCCTATATTTGAAAAGTTATAAATGTAAGTATGTTTGCATAAGCATACATTTTTAACCCTAGTATCAATAATACTAACCAGTAGACACTGAAGACAGATCTACATTACTTGATAAAAATAGGAAATGGCACAAGCATGGAACCTCTGGTGGTTCATGATGCTAAATTGTTAACCTGTTCCCTGCAACTGTGCTCAGTCCAAGTGCTTTCTCCATTGCAATGTCCTGCCATGGCTTGGTGGAGAGTTCATCCCAGAGATGGCTCCCAGCAGGCAATGCACGTGAGACTGAATATTTATGGTACACTATGCTCTGCAGAGCTCTCTAATTCTATCCTGCCAGGCATTGCCTTCTCTTGTGTAACCATACATCTTTCCTACCACGTTCAAGGGCACAGTGACACATTACTCAGTCCAGTGCTGCCACATGGATTGGTCACACACAGCTCTCACATCATTTCAGATTGTGTGGAAACACACTCATACACAAAAACAGCATTTCCTAAGACTACAGCAACACAATGCATGACCCACATGCGGTCCAGGACCAAGAGGTGTGGTCTGTGGGTGCAGGCAGTTTGCTTCTGTGGAAATGAGTCCTCACCAGTGTGAACAAGGCACAGTTTACATTGCATAGTCTCAAAATGACAGGACTATACCCTTCCCTGTTCTCAGTTTAGTGGCATCAATATATCCTTATAGGAAGTCCAGGTTGATATTTGAAATATATATGGAAACTCCTTTGCCTAACTTGGTGGATGTGGTCCAGTTGCCCAAATGTTGCATTGCTGTTGGAGATGCCCCAGAGAACGCTGCCTGGATGTCAGCTGTGGTTTCAGAAGGTGCATGACTGCTATCACACTGAAGCACTGCTTTGACACATGCCACGTGCCACATGCAGTTGTCTCACATGATCTACATAATTACAAATGGCATTTGGTACCATATGTAAGCAAATGCATTGAGCTCTGGCAGTGAAAAAGATAGGTGCATTCTAAATGCTGAAATATCCCATACCTCTGTATCTCATGCTTGTCTGACATTGATGAACAGCATCTGGGAAGTGCTTCTTTGCCAGTAGAGATGGTCTGCAGGCTGGGTGCAGACTACAGATGGACACAATTAGGAAAGCTGGAACTATGAAGTTCACAGAGAGTCGGAAATTGTAAATGGTAAAAACAAAACATGCTTACTTAAGGCAAGCTGGGATGAAAACTTCATTGCTGGCATATTTTAAATTGGAAAGGCTAGTGGTAGGAAAAATTATCTCCTTGAACTGAATGTATTTAGCATTTTTGTTTGTGCTTTGGGGTTCACACTTAGACCACAAGAAGTTCAAAACTGTGATTTCATGCTCTGAACACCTACTGAATCTTCATTGTGACTCACTCAAAACCTAACAAAATGAATGGAAATTTTTATATTGATCTCACTGAGCTTAATGTTAGGCTCTAGGTTTCTTTATCTATGTACAGTCTGATTTGTGAACATTATGCCCAGGTTTGTTTTAAGAGGGTGTCTGGGTTAATGTGCTATGTGCACATTTGCACGCTTTGGATGAATGAGCAGAGGCGTCCTGCAAAATCACTGTAAGAGTCAGTGCTCAGGCCTGCTGAAAAACAAGGCCATTTGCTAAAAAAGCTGAGTACAGTGTTATTAGCCTAATTGGAGACTCTAGTAAAGGAATGTTGTGTCTTGTATTAATATGTATTCTGCACCTCCTATTTGCCTGGAACAAGAGTTTGTTAGTTAGCTCATTGATTCCAAACTCCATTAATATCACTCCAGAAAAGATGGTCCAATCTAGCTCAAATGAGTATGAATATACAAGCAAATAAAAAGATGCTTGCCGTATCTTAATTATGGTTATAGTTTCATTGTCTTCAGTGAAAATGCTGTTCCAAGCACCATGAGAACCACAGAAGTTGCTGTGGCAGTACAGGCACGGACCACACATCTGGTGTCACTATTATAAAACAGCAGGCAGCCCTTATTACAGAGTGCCATTTATAGTTCAAAGCTCCACATGGAGGGTTAAATGCTTTAAATACTTATGACTGATGCCATAAAGGCAGAGTCAATAGTATCTAAATGACCTCATCTTAGTGCTCCTCAAAACCGAAGGCATTCCAAAATGACAGTTACCATAAAGCTACAATTTGTCAAAAATGGACAATATAATTTTTATGCCACACTTTTGTATCTTTTTGGCCTATCATTAGTTCTAATAGAATAGACAATGGTGATGCATTCACAGTTTAGTAATATATTTAATCTGCCTTCCGAGCCCAAACAAATAAGAAACTTTATTGGCAAGTTTTAATATCCTTTAATTACAGTACTGAAACAACGGGTGTTCCACAGATAAACAGTAAAAGAAACTTGGATTTTTCTCTCTTGCTGTGCTGTATTTGTCCATACCACATGTAAAGTATATGGAATCTGCTTTCAAGGATTGTCCAAGTGCTCAAGCTCTCAGTTCTTACATCAAGTGCAAACCAAGCTGTTGGCACAGACAGCAATGATCAAAGAGCAATTGGAAACTGAAAGGAGGGTAAGTCACCTTAAATGCTAACTGGGAGAGATGGGAGATTTCTAATCACTGAACTTCACACCCAGGCTCATTCACACTCCTATGCTTTATCTCTAGACGTTTCAACACATTTCCATCATGCAACAGAGATCATCAAGGAGGATGTTCTTGTATTAGGATGGACAACTGGTGATGGATAAGCCCCTTTCTAGGAAGATGGGAGGTTGCAGTCTCATCAGCCAGGGAAAGGAATTAAACTTAGACTTTCCATGTGCCTGTGAATGATGTCATAATGAGCTCTGCCACACTTGATGTCCATTTTGGAAGACAACATCTGCTAGTGGTTCAAGGTGATGCTATGGTGAACATAAATAAATATATGATGCATTTTTTAAGGAGGTTCTTCCTGATGCTGATGGGTAAAACAACAAATATGCCAAGGAAGTCAAAATCTAAAATATTAGCCTGCCCTAAGGAATGACTGGCTATTTCCAGCTAGTGGTTCCCAGATATTTTCAGCCAACAAATCACTGCATAAGTTTACTTTCCCATAGGTAGTTTTTCTTCCTTAGAAACACATTACTGAAAAAATTCTAAATTGAATTGTTTAATATGTTTCTGAGACTAAGCTTGCAGACTGTTAATTTAAGTTCTGGAACTTGTGGCACATCTCACAATGAGTCACAAATCTGTCCCCAGATAAAGTAATGCTAATGCCTGACCCAAAGATTTGGATTCAGCTCTGGGCTCACTCAGTGTGTCCACTCTTCTTGCATCTAGCTCTACAAGATCTGATTCAAAATTCATTGACAGAATGCTATTGGCACTGGGCCATATCGTAATGAACAGATAGAAACACAAAGCCCCAAAACTGTCATTCAAGTTGTATCACTGGTGTTTCCATTGAGCAGCACTGATGAGCTAAATTACAAAAAGGATAAACAGTTATTTTCTGAAAATGAAGACTTTAACACCTCATTGTTTGAGAAGAAAAGAAAGAACACAGATTGAGAGAGAGAGGACATAACCTCAGTAAAACAGGAGTTTCAGCCAAGAGTCAAATAAGGGAAGTGATTTGTTTTTAAAATCTCTAAAAGGCATTGGAGCAAAGCTTAATCCTTGGACACTATGCATACATTAACCTCTACAAAGACTTTGATCAAACCCTTAAATGTCATCAGCCCCCTTTCTGTTTCTTCCAGGCCATATAACATCACACACATCACAAGAATTGACCTTTATTGTTTGCAGGCATGCCCCAGGATATTTACATCATCCACACACAGCCCAGAAAAACCAGTCTCTGTTCCTTACAAGATCTAAATGAATGACAGTGCATGGAGAGCAGAATTGCATACCCATACAATAATTTAGATTAGAAGGAGCTCCTGGAGGTCAGCTGGTTCATGCCTGCCATCTCCTCTTCACATCTTCATTTGGTTCAAAGCAGGGATAACTTCAAAGATGGGTCTATCTTCAAGTCATATCAGGTTCCTCAGGGCCTTGCCTACATCAGGTTTTTAATACCTTCAAAAAATCCTCAAATCTAGTTGGATTTTCCTGTACTTCTGCTTTTGCCTACTGCCTTTTATTCTTTGGCCATGGAACTACGATGAGAATATGGCTTCATATTCTTGGTAGCCTTTCATGAGGTAGTTGAAGGCAGCAATAAGATTCTGTCTTTGCTTTCACCTCTTCAGCCTGAACAGCACTTCTCTCCCTTCCTTGTATGCCATGTGCTCCAGCACTCTGAATAGCTTGCAGTTAGAATTAGTTGGATGTTTGTATGGGAACTCCCCTCTTTCCCATGGCAGTGAAAACAGCAGTCCTTGAATGGATTGCTGATTGAGTAGAGAACTCATTTGGTTGGGCATGTGAGAGACTTAGTCTTTGTATTTTCCCTCATTTTAATTATAAGGAAAGGCTTTACTGTGAGGAATTTTGTGTGTGTGTATGTGAAGGAAGATAGATAACAGGATACTCTGAGCCAGCCTCAAATTGCATTCCCTAACTTTTCATAAGACTAGGCTTCGAATTACACAGATTATCATTGGTTTGAAACACAGCAATTTCTTTTGGTTAACAGCAAAGGAAGTAAGCCTATGATGTTCACAGTCTTGCTGGCAACTGTCAATAAAACCATAAAACATAAATATTGAAAAGATTATATATATATATATATATATATATGCACCTGGGTCTGAATCCTTTTGTTGCATCAGCGAAATATATATATATCTGGGGATAAAGCATTAAAGACCAGTGTAGTCATCCATATGTAGACATATCTTTTTTGTATTCAGACTATTCTTTAAAAGCCTTAAAAATAGTGTTTGGCTGTTCAGATATGAGCCTCTCACCACCCCAGACGATAACATTAGACTTAGGTGAAGATGAAATGGTAACAAAGACAGCTAACAATTTTTTCTGAATATTTTGTGCCTGATGTTTGTCTCCTTTTGTGAAGCAGCAAGAGACTGAGAAAATAGCTCCTCTGCCACCTTTCATGTCAGTATGAAAAGTGATATAATCGAAGTGATAGCTAATGGTCAGAATCTTTTAAATAGCTCTGTCAGGCGTGCTTAAGCTATCTGACTGGTTTTTATTTTGGCTTCTTGACTCATTTGTCCATCATTTGCATCCAGGAGGAATGTGATGCTCAATTAGGACTCAATCATGTGGTGCACTGAGAGGAAAGTTACTTACATGTTCAGTAATCTGAGGTCTTTGACACGTTACCTCTGTGTGCATTTTGCTCAGCACACGGGGCTGCAAATGCACTTGCCCATGTGAGATGTGTCCCAGCAGAGCCTGCTGGGCAGGGAGAGTGACAGCAGTGTCATCTACAAAGAACAGCGAGTGAAGCAGTGTTCTTGTTCCTTTTTTTTTTTTTTTTTTAGACTAAACAATTTGAATGGGAACTGACTTGCTTTCCTTCCTATTCAGAATCAAATAAGGTGTATTTTGGAACCCCACAGGGCTCACTGAAGGGTCAGGCACTTTGTAGGCCAGATGGTTTAGAGCTACACAATGGAGGAACTAGCTGTTTTCTCCCATTACTTTTTTTTTCTCAGAGCCCTCAGCAGTATGGAAACCACTGGGTTATGACCTGGCCATTCATTACAAAGATGTTCTGTCCCTGATGCCCCCTGAGCAAAATCTGACACATCTTGCTTGTGCTGTCTCCTGATGAGTTCATGGGTAGACACCCTCACCACTGAAAAACAGGAACAGAATAATTAAAATTCATGGCTTCCATTCGTGCCCTGAGGAGAAAATGCTTTTGGAGATTTCCAGCGGCTTTTCTCTGTGGGTAGCATGGGTATCACTCATAGAGTGCTCTTAGAGCATATACTGATATCAAAGCAATGGCTTCAGCATGAAACTTAAGAGGATGGTGTTTTGCTTTTGCTTTTGTTTGCAACTGTGTTGTTTTAGATGGACGAGTTGGGAAAGCTGCTTGTACTAGATATTGAAATGCTGCTGTGGGGAATCTGTGCTCTTTCACATGTCCAACCAACTGGGTTCTCTATCCTGGTAGCACCAGATTCGAAACCTGATGTAGGCAAGGCCCTGAGGAACCTGATATGACTTGAAGATAGACCCATCTTTGAAGTTATCCCTGCTTTGAACCAAATGAAGATGAGAAGAGGAGATGGCAGGCATGAACCAGCTGACCTCCAGGAGCTCCTTCTAATCTAAATTATTGTATGGGTATGCAATTCTGCTCTCCATGCACTGTCATTCATTTAGATCTTGTAAGAAACAGAGACTGGTTTTTCTGGGCTGTGTGTGGATGATGTAAATATCCTGGGGCATGCCTGCAAACAATAAAGGTCAATTCTTGTGATGTGTGTGATGTTATATGGCCTGGAAGAAACAGAAAGGGGGCTGATGACATTTAAGGGTTTGATCAAAGTCTTTGTAGAGGTTAATGTATGCATAGTGTCCAAGGATTAAGCTTTGCTCCAATGCCTTTTAGAGATTTTAAAAACAAATCACTTTCCACTTACCATGAGGGGAAAGTTTGAAAGAACCTGTTTGTTGATTGCTGATGGTCCTCACAATGACTCTTTCAGATCCTAAACCAATTCCGAGTCTTAGGAAATACAGGTGAGCCATAAGCACCAGCTGATACAGCGTAGATATTCACACAAATAATAACAAACCAATTTATATGTATCTGAAAATGTGTAGCTTTGAGGACAAGAGCTCCAAACTACACTTCCTAACCTATCAGAAGAATTACTTAGTACTTATTCATAACCTCAAACAGTCAATCGAGGTACTTAGTGTCTGAATTGTAAAACAAACTCCTCCTTTTGCTTCTGTGGAGAAGAATATTGGATAGGATTGTTACCAGGACCATATGAGAAGGATATAGTCCATTATATACTTTTAGAGGAAAGGCTACACTCTCCATGTTGGAAACCTAAAGAGCTGTGTAAGCTACTTCTTGGAGGCCTTGGAGGAGTTGAGAGAATGGGTGGACAGCATTTCTTGCAGGGATTGGAGAGAGTTCTCTGAGCAGTGTTAGTGTGTCTGCAAGACGTGTTAGTGCTTTAGTGACAATTGAGGTATTTAGGGGATGAAAGAGAGCCACAGCCCATGCATTTAGAAACATTGGCAGTCAGGCCAAGACAAATGCACCTTAATATCTGCCATACGTTGCTTTAATCAGTCAGATGAGACTGTCCTTGTTAGAAGTGCTCACAGTTTGCTGCTTTTTAATTTTTGTTACGAGGGGCAAGGGAAATTTCTCTTTTGTTGCAAAGCTTATATGAAAATCCTGTTGCAAATGATTCCATTCTAAAAGAACTGAAGCCCTGTGGGGGAGTTGGTGGGCAGAGGTAGCTCAGCAGGGTGGTGGTTGTGGCCAGCAGATTGTACAGCAAACACAGCTGGTGACAGCAGCTATAAAAAATAAATCCAGCTCAAAACTGCAATATTTATTCTTCTGTGATGTATCTGAGATTGTCTCTCTCTGTAAGAAGAGTGTTAGGACAAGGAGGGGGTAAAGGACTGGGAGAAAAATATCTCTGGTAAGAGAAATCCATGTGACCATGCAGAAGCCTTGGTGCCATGGGTCCTAAGGAGCAACTCAGGCACAAGCCTCCCAAAACACTCCACTCTGCACTCCACTCTGGTTGGACTGCAGCTGGGTGGGAGTCCTCCTATGTGCTGCCCAGAGAAACTTTGGTCTAGTTACATGTTTATGTTATTGGCATGGTGGATCTTCACACATTGCTTCATGTTTTTCATGACATTAAGCTTTGTGATTGGTTCTGATGGCAAAACAAAGACCACAGAGCCTCTCTCAGGTTTACAAAGATAAATATTTGCAGTCCATTCCCTTTTTCTTAAAACACTAATAATTTGTCAGCTGGTGTCAAATTTATTTTTAAAATTTTAAAATTGCTGCTGGGACCACCCCAAATACCTGTCAACAGCAAATATGTGAAAAGTGTTAGTAGTTGCCATCACTATCTCAAACTGTTTCAATACTTTTTACTTGTAGAAAAAATTCTTAATTACACTCCTTTGGCCCTCATTTTCTTCTCAGAAGAAAGAGTTAAGATGACCTTCTCTTCTTGCAAGGCTGCTATATAAACCTTGAGTCTTTATTCATATTTAGCTGAAAGGATTTTCATCTAGTACTGTGCAACAAATCAAAAACCTGCAGCAACCTGAGGATATTTTATAGTCAATCTAGCAAGACTCTGCAGTTTTCATAGGGAGTAGTAATATATGACCTAGACAAGACCCAGACGAGGGCTTGTGAGAAAGACTGTGCAGCTTTAAAATGATTGCTTTGGATGTAGGAAAGAAATATGGATAATCACTACCATCCCCTGACCCCGGGTAGTCTTCTGAGACATAAGTATACAGCCAGAGACTAAAAACATCTGGGTGTTGGCAGCTTTTGCAGCTGGGTCATACCCCTTGAAGCCAAGATTTAAGCTGATGTATATATAAATAAAGCTTTTGAACAATGCCCTGAGTGGAGATGAGGGGCTGTCTTGTTCTCCCTCTTGGGACAAGGGATTTTAAGCCTTTCCAGAAGAGAAGTGTCTGAAGACAGTGTTTACTTTTTAGGATCCAGAAGACCAAAATGGTTTCAACAGTAAGTCCTTAAAAATCAAAAGATGGCTTTGCATGGTTCCAAGTATGCTGTACTTGTGAGAAATTTACCTCACTTCCCAGGGGTTCTCTGCTCTCTGCTTCAGACTTTACACTGAGGAAAGCTGACTACATGGAGTCTGTGCAACATACAGGCAACTGATAGCCAAAATAAGCTGTAAGATATGGTACAACCACCCTACAGAGCTGTATGTTTTGCATTTACATCCCTTCTGCTGCTAATGGCTGAATGGAGAGTGGGTGTTGGGCTGTGAGGGAAAGTAATCTTCATCATGATACAAATCTCTCTTCTATTACTTAATGCAACTATCCAGAAATAATAGAATAATAGAATCATGGAGTGGCTTGGGTTGAAAGATCATCTTGTTCCAAACTTCTGCCATTGGCATGGACACCTTCCACTAGCCCAGGCTGCCCAAAACCCCATCACTCTTTGCCTTGAACACTTCCAGGAATGGCATGTCCACAGTTTTTCTGGTCAACCTCTTCCAGTGTTTCATCATCCTAGATGTAGAATTTCTTTTTAATGTCCAATCTAAATTTCTCCTCTTTTAATTTAAAATGGTTCCCCCCTTGTCCTATCAAAATCTTCCCACAGAAAGAATTGCTCTCCCTCTTTTTCTAAAATAAGAAATAATTCAAGACCTGCTTGAAAAGAGGCATAGTCGCCCCAGAAGAGCTTTTACAGGCATCTGGATGAGAGATAGTGTTTCTAGTGTAGCATTACAAAGTGTTGCACTTCAGAAGGTGAATGACAGATGGAGTGGTTGTAGTGCACTGCTCAGCAAAGCCAGGCGTGTCTCAAAGGCTACCCTAAAATCCACAATGGGGAAGGTAGAGCCCCTTGAACCTAGCCAGCTAGGAATGTAGGCACAGCGGGTATGTACCCCACTCTGCAAGGCAGTGGTTAATATACTTAGAGCTATTGTTAGTACATATTGTTAGTGTGTAGTTCCTATGGCAAGGTGGCACTTTTTTTCAAGCAGAGACAGTGGACTCAAATGTATATTTCTTCCCTCAGAAGGCAATTTGGCTACTGACATGATTTAATCCCAGCTGGCAACTAAATACCACACAGTTGCTTGCTCACGTCCCCTCTGCTCTCCTCCTGGTGGGATGGGAGAGAAAATTAGAAAAAGGTAAAGCCCATGGTTTGAGACAAGAACAGTTTAATATGTGAATAATAATAATTTTTAAAGTGATGATGATGAAAAGGAAAAGGAAAGAGAGAATTAAAACCCAAGAGAAATGAGTGATGTACAGTACAATTCTGCTCTACTCACTGACCTATGCCCACCCATCCCTGAGCAGTGAGCAGCTCCTTCCAGCCAGCTCTCCCCAGTTTACATACTGAGCATGATGTTCGGTGGTGCGGAATAACCCTTTGGCCAGATTAGGTCACCTGTCAATGTACTTTCACCACGTAGCAGATACTTTAAATCATACTTCTAAGTCTTCTAAGTTCCTTTGGCTTTGCCTTCTTTATTTTTTCTTTCTTTCTTTTTTTTTTTTCTTTCCTTTCCTTTTCTTTCCTTTTTTTTTCTTTTTTTCTTTTTTTTTTCTTGACTCATCACTGAGATCCAGATGCTTGAATATTTGGTGTTTCTGTGATATGATTTACAAGTACCTGAATCCTCTACTGGAATCAGCCCATGGGGATCACTGAGCAAATTACTTTTTCAAATGGCCTCTGATTTCCCTGCACTTAGTTGGTATTCCTATATGCCCACAACACTGCAGGCACTTTGTAAAAAATTAGGTCATAAATAAAGCCTGAAAAAAACATCTCTTTAATAGTGACATCATAAAGTTCTGTGGTTATTGCTTCTCAGTGGTTTCAAAATCAAATTTGCTTTCTATATAAATAAAATGGTGTGAGATTTTTAGCTAATTAGCAGCCCTCCCTTGAAACGTGAAAGTCAAGCACTTTATTTCTAACTTGGGGATTATTTCTTGCTCTGAATGAATTACATTAAAGGCACAATAAAGAAACAACTGAGTTAGCTCAAAACGGAACTGGAGGAGTTGGTGCCTGCACACAGCATGTTGATGAAGCTTTCCATATCTGTCCCGTTGGCTCCAGCTGGTGCAATGAGCTAACGAACAGAGTACCCCCATGAGCAAGGCCGCTGAAGATGATTAGCTGCCTGCAGATGTGTTACACATCATCTGAGACAACTTGGGTGAACTGCAAAGTTCAGGTGAGATGATGATCAAATATTAGATGGGCATCAAAATGGAAGGAGCGTGATTGTGCTCTGGGAGGTGGCAGGTGGCCATTCAGGTGTGATATAAGAACTTAAGAATCTCCTGCATGCCTAGCTTGCAATTACAGCCCCAAATAATAGAACCATCTTTGCCTGTAAAGGCAAACACAACCTCTCCACCTCAATAAAACTTGCCACGTACCTTTGTCAGCTCAAGACTGGATTATTGTACTGTACTCTCTTTAGAGTGAAATATGGAATTCACTTGAAAGTGGAGTAATCATGGAATATAACCAGAGCTTTGCTGTGCTGAATGCGAAGCCAAAAATGCATGGCTTTGGGGTTTGCTGTACTAATATATTAGCAGTGAAACTTTTATCAAGATCTATTCCAAATTTTATTCATTCTGCTGGAAGGAATATTCTTTCTTTTCTGAATTTACAGCCCTGGATTTGTTGATGTTTTAGACAGGTAGAACACAGTCTTAACCTGTTGCAAAAGAACTTTCCCTCATTTCCCTTAGCCCAATATTTTTCTAAAGATGAAAAATGACCAGAAAATGACAGAAGTAGAACATGCCTCTTTCCAGAAATGACCTCAAGAACTTGGCCCTGGTGCAAGTGGCAGAAACTCCTTGCATCTGTTTTACTCAGTACTTGGTGCAGGGTTTTCCATGGCCTGGGTGTTACATACCCTGAGGAGTGCCAGGTGTCTGGACAAAGTATTCTGAGGGTGATACTGGGATAGCAGATGATAAGATGGAGTTGGAAAAGCATGCTGGATTGGGAGGTCAAAGGTAGTTTGACCTTGTACCCCATTTGCCAGCTTTGGGGAATGATTCCTGATATCCTTCAAACTATGTCCAAGTCTTGGAGGATGTTTTTTGGTGTGGGCCAAAACTGTGATGGGAAATGAGTCAGCCATGTAAACAGTGAGAATGACCCTTGGTCCAGCCCTTGATCACATCCAGCTTTTTTTTGTTCAGTGATCCAAACAGACCCATCAGTTCCATATTCAAAGACATAAATCCTCAGTTGCACCTCATGATTGCATGTGTGGTGGTTAACCTTTCTTGCAACAGCAGCTGGAAACTTCTACCTTGCTTTTTCCTGCTGTCTCCTCAGTTCCCTTAAGCCTTTGCTTCGAAAGATAAGTCTCACATTTTTTAGGTCTGGCAGGTAGTCATTGTTCCCATACACATGGCCTTGTATCTGGCTCTATCAAAATACGTTTAATTAAATGGACTAAAATCATAGGTGATTTAGATTACTCTGTTGGGCTGTCCTGTTCTATCAAATATATATTATGGGGCCAGTCTGTGCCTGTGTGAAGCTCATACTGAATTTTACTAGCATAAACACTGAATGCTGCAAGATCTATAACTGGTTTTCACAGAGTTCCAAAGGAACATGTGGTTATATAGAAGAGCACAGTTGCTTGGAAACATGGTGATTCCCTCTATTTGCTGAGATCAGTAAGCTAGCTAATCAGTCCAGATAGTTCTTTTTGAAATTACAGGAAGTGCTTATACATCTTGAAAAACCTGTCTCCATTCTTAATAGTTTTAATATATGTTTCTCCATGTTTTGCAAAGAAAGATTTTAAAGCAGGATGCTGTATGTTGACACTTACATAACAGGAATGCATTACTAAGCTAGGTTACAGAACTGATCTTTGTGAAAAACAAGAGCAGACTGAGATGTTCTGATCTGTGATCTGCAAACTGTTGCCTTCACAGCATCATTCTTAGGTTTTGGGTTTGTTTTTGTTTTTTTGAGAGAGAGCTGTAAAAGACTTTTGCATTTTCTACAAGACTGCCCTTGAGTTGTATATAATTTCTGCATAAGGATTCTGACTATGCAAGCAGCGTATGTATGGCAGTCAGAGATCTTGAAATCACCCCAGCCAGGCTCATTATAGACCTGGTGGCTGGATGACAGAGACATGTCAATTGAACGAATTAGTCCTGTGGAGAGGCAGGTCAAGAGCTGCAGAATGATGCTAAAATATCTTTATTGCTTCCAGGATGTGAGCTGGCAGCTTCCCATGCTGTGGCATGGTGAGTGGCAGGGTTACACCAGCTCACCCAGAGCTGGCTTCTGGCTTTTTAGGCAGTGTTACTGCAGAGCACAGAGCTGACCTCTAACACAATTTTACTTGTAAAGTTCAAAGCGGGAGGGAAAAGAGCAGTGATATCTCTCTGAGAGATCAGAAACCATTAAAGATTTTGCATAAGGAGAGGAGAGAAAAAAAAGAAGGACCTGAAAGAGATGGCAACTTGCCAATAGGTTACTCATGGACAGTAATAACAAGTGGACCCACAGGGATAAAACAGCAGCCATAGGATGAAGCCTTGTCACAGAAAGACTCTGCTTTCCTCAGACGAAACCTCAGGCTTCTGCCCCTCTCCTGCACTGTTCAGGTCTTTTTCATGTCAGTAAATTATCATGGAACTGTACTGGAAATTAGCCAGCCTCATTCTTCCCAGCTCTCCCAGTTTTACAGTACAAAGCTCTGTGCAAACTCCTGAGGCACACAACTCTCCTGCTTGATTTGTTTTGCTCCCCGGAATTTGTAAGCCTCTTGATTAGCTGGTGGCCACAGGCTCCCCCAGCCACCATTTGGGAACACTCACCCTGAAGGATGAC
Source organism: Sialia sialis (assembly GCA_009812075.1). NCBI lineage: Eukaryota > Metazoa > Chordata > Aves > Passeriformes > Turdidae > Sialia > Sialia sialis. The sequence goes on along the minus strand of VRYO01002772.1, from coordinate 50,783,566 downwards.
ACCTGCTTGCCTCCAGAAGCGAGGGTCACCCTGGTGTGTCGAGGCAAAAGCTCCTGATGCAGGTTCTATGAATGTCTGTGAATTCTGAGGCTCAAGCTCAGAGCCTGAGGATGCGGCGTGTTGTGGCTGAACACTGACAATGAGATGATGCACAGCTTTGGCCTTAAGTGAGATTTATAGCTAGGACTGCTCATGATGCAAATAATCTGTCACTGTCAAAAGAAAGAGAGAAGACAGGCTCTATCCATTTTAAACAGTTAATTGCAGGGGTTCGTCTCAGTTGAATAGAAGTACAGGGATGGGATATTAAAAAATTTATTTCCTGGGTGCTCAAAACTTCTCTGTTTAGACTGCGCAGTTTTCAGTCTGCAAGTCTGAAAAACTCAGCTATATAAACATATGTTGTTCTTATATGATACAAATATAGCTATGCTTTTATCACATGAAAACATTCAGATAAGGACTTCCCAGATGCTCCCAATGCCTTGGATTTAACCTAATATCTTTCCTAAAAATAATGCTCCAGTCTAGCTGTGATGCATTGCCAATGAACAGCTTGCATAAATCTCTCAATAGTGATCTCACAGAAAAAAATATTTCATTTTTATTGATTTAAGTAGGCATCAACTTAATTCTGTAGGAGGGGACACACTGAATATGCTCTTTCTTTGTAAAAAAATGTCCAAGAGATAACACACTTTCTAACTTGCAATAAATGTTATTTACCCATAATATTTCACTTTTTGCTCAATTCAAGCATAATCTTCTAGGCAATTCCTCAATTTTGAAACAATGGTTTTGAACAAAACTGTATTTGACCCAGTTTGAATATAAATATTTTGTGTGTGAGAAAATGTACACGTGTGGTAAAATGAAGTACAGCTGGATTTGATCATAGTACTATTAGTAAGCTCAGTCCTTTCATCTTGACACATCTTTTATGCCAATCAGGAAATCTAGATAAACTTCCACTAACATGGAAATACCCGCATTGCTTTTCTTCCATGACAAGTGACACAGATAGGTTTTTGTTTAAAATATGATTTACACTCTTTTTCTTTTGCACAAATCAGCTGAAGTCTGCAAATGAGAAACAATTTGGATTTTATTTTAACCAAATTTACAGTCCATGAAAAAGTTACTGCCATGTAGCAGTGTGAGAAATCAACCTAATTCTGTGTCAGACTGCTGCTCATACACAGAGAGCTCCATGTGCAAACATACTCCAATAAGTGAAGGCTCACAGTGTGAAATCCAGAAGCACCATGAACTGGCTGCTCAGAATCCTTGTGCTTCAGAAAAACAATAACAAAATGTTGTTGAATTTCTCGAGGTGTATTGTGAATAACAGCACATGGTGCTTCTTTTCTTGGGGGAATATGAGTGGATTCAGAGTTGTCTTGCCCCAGAAGAGAGATAATTGCTATAATTCATTGGAGAGGCTAATTTCCATTTTTCATTACTGGAGCAAAACTTTATAAACTGAGTTGAATGGAATGGGAGCTTTTATTTCCTGAGGCTACATATGTAATCATTTTAATTCAAACAACCAATCGAACCAGCCTATGCTGGTCATTACATCTCCTGTCTTCCTGTCATTTTGTAGTTTAATTTTTCCATCAACTCATGCCTAGCTTTACATGTTCTTTCAATTCTCTGTCTTGAGGCACACAGCAAAGTAAACTTATTGGTGGTGGTTGGTTTGCACAGTTTCTACAGTCTTGTTTTCTGAAGAGACCAGCCAACATCTAACACTGATCTTACATTATTTATGTTTCAGCTGTGCAAAGAGAATACTTTCACACTGGGAATGACTTTAAACTATGTCCTATTTTAAGACAAACCTATTTATTTTCCTCATGCCCTTGCCACATTTCCTGATCAAAGCCACTTACATCTAAACAAGTTTGGTTTCTTACAGATGCTTTGCCTGTCTTATTTTATTCTACAGTACAACTGCTCATGAAGCTGAATTTATAACTCAGCTACTGTATGCATTACTTCATCCTGTGATAGAAAAGGCAAAGGGCTAGAACTCCACAGCAGGTTCAAGAGGAAAGCAAATCTCTGTCAAAAGAGTTACAAAAAAATAAAAAAGCCCCTAAGCCACCAATAAAATCCCAGAAGGAGCCTACAGGTAAAATCATTAAAATCCAGGGGAACTTTACCATTCTGGCTACAACTACTTTAAGAATTTGCTTACAATATACAAGCGGACAATCTGAAAAACAGCAGAAATAGAGAAGAACCAGAAAGGTTCTTCTCTATTTTTGCTTCCCTAACACAGCAATCAGTGGACTGCTCTCAGAGCAATCCTGCAGCTGGTCTCTAAATGGGAGTGACATTCTCCATGACTCTTGCTAGGACTATGCAGATGTGTTCCAGCTCCTACAGTGCTATGCACCAAAGCAAGCAGGTACCCAGGGATGATTATTTTTTTAAAGGTGCTCTTAAAAGAACCACCCCAAAACCAAAGTACTTCATGTTTCTGAACCTTTGAAATCTGTAAAATATAGATGCAATTCTACTGTATCCTCAGATAGCAGACTATGTCAGAAGCTTGTTATACTTCATTTATTTGCTTGTTTGTTTCTAGTCCTGACCAAACCCAGATAAACAGGAAACAAAATAGAATTGTCTGCCTTATTCATATCCCCTGCCTGTTTTTCAAAGAATATGTGGTTTAATAGCTGACAGTCAGGGTGGTTGGGATCTGAATTAATTTCTGACTCAAGTTCTTGGTTCCAAAGCTGTATGTTTGTACAACTCTTACATAATAGACCCTTCTTCTTGTCAGGAATCCTAAAAATAATTGCATCCATAAAAATAAACAAGAAAAAAGCAGCATGATTTTTCAATGCACAAAATTGTTTAATTCAATGAGGTGTGGGAAAAAGGTAGAATCACTTTCCATTTTATCTGAACTAGATTACCCATCCTCCTTTAATGCTCTTATGCTCCATGGGCTCAATTATTTTCAGAGTATATAACTTGCCTCACATCATCCCACAGATGGCTTCCAGCCCTTTAAGAAATGTACAATGCAAGCCAAATCTCTGTGATGTTTACACATCCTTTCAAGGTGGTTTTAGCGATTTTATCTCATTTATCTTCCTACTTAGGAAAACCTGGCAAACTATCAAAAGGAAAATGTGCAGATGAGTGCTCTTCATGGAAACTAGATGGATGCTTAGTACCTTCTCAAGCCAGGCTAACCTTGGGTTTTCTGATTAGCTTGTTGAAATTCAAATTCATCTGATATCTGTGGATCCTTTCAGGACTAGTACCTCTTCTGATGAAGAGCAGAGCTACCTCATGCTGTCTTGCACTATGCACCCCAAAGGCTGTAAGCTGGTGACTGTGCTGGTGAAAAACACCTCTTGGCTTTTTCTTTTATATTGATTAGCCTACAAAAGACTCATGATTTTGGCCTCCCTCCCCTGAATTTGCAGTGCAGGGTAACAGCTTGCTGCCCTGCTAGAAGCCAGCATAATGTTCTCCACACCTAAAATTGTGGGATATGTTTACCAGGCTGCAGTGCTTATGCTGCCATCCCTTACGATAGGGACCAGCAGCTTCAGGGCACTAAGCACTGTCTTGCATGGCCTATACTGTCATGGCCTTTCCTGTCTGAAGCCTATAGGAAAATTAAAAATTCTGTGTACAGGGAAAAAGTGAAAACTTTACTGCGTGCCCTCTTTGGCTGCTGGGAATAGGAGCAGAGAATACACTTTGTGTTTCCAAGCAAAGACCTCAGGAGTTTTAGTCTTCCCTGAACCTGTCCTTGAGCATACAGCCAATTTCCAGAACTGAAATTCCTGGCCATCTTGAACCTCTTGGCCTGCACATTCACACACGGAGAAACAGGCTTCTCCCAAGTGTCCCCCTCCTCTCTCCAGTGCATCCTTGGTGGAAAATGCAGCGTCTTTCTCTGTTGTGAAGAGATCCATGAAACAAGTTTTGGTCCCCACACTGGCCCATGAAAACCATATTATTTTTCTCCTTCACAAATGAACCCCTAGGCATAGACAGGTACTGTAAAAGAATGACAGGTAGGTTCCTTCAGGTTATAAATGTTGGCATATGAAAGACAACTAGGAAAATTTGATTTTCTTTTGCTGGGCTTCCCCTGGAAGACTGAATGGAGAAGACAAATAGCTGTGACTAAGTAAATATGACAGTAGTCCTACAAGAGATGGAGCAAACCATATGGAATATCAGAACCCTATTTAAATAAACAAACTTTCTGAACCAGAATGAGATTTGAATATTATGAATAGAAATTTAAAACACTTCTTCCTGTGCCTCAAAACCCCATTTTCCTGTCATTCCTTTATGCCAATATATTATGCCTACAATTTCTCTCTGACAGGCTCTAGCACCCTTGCACTATTTACTTCTAGCTGAACATCAATCTGACTTTTAATAGCTGCCTAAAGATCCATAGTTTGCAGTCTTTGCTCCATCTGGTTTCTAATAACAGGCAAAGCTTGATTAACTCATCCTGATAAGTTACTATGGCAACTTCCATCACTGCAGCAAGAATGGATCACACACAGGTATGTTCTTATCATTGCTCTTTTCCCCCAACTATGGAATTTAATCCATTAAAATAAAATGGTGAATTTAGTTGTTGGTCTGGATTATAGTGTGAGTATTACTTTCTTTATTAGAAAACACTTCAGCAAGCCAACAGCTAAAGGAGTAAGGTCTCAAAACCACATAATATTGCATTTGGAAGTGCAATAAATCCTAAAGTGAATGTTAGTCCCATCTTGTGTCACCACCAACAGTGGAAAAGGACAAAATATTGTTTGTTTAGGGAATGGCTACCTGGATAAGTGCAAAGTAAATTTGGAGGTTCTAAGCATCAGACTCTCTAGCACTTCAAATGGGGATAAAATATTTAGGTGTGCATCTAAACTCAGCTGTGTGATCACCATGCAGCTTCAGAGCCCTTCCTGAAAGCCTGCTAAATTCACTTGCATGTGTTGGAGAGCTTCCAGAGTGTGTGTGGGTTCTTTTCTGGATGCAAAGTTCAGCAACTAGCTTGTGTCCTCAGCATCCACTGAATACTGAGCCACATGGTAGAGTATGGCTCATATCCTGTAGTGAGAGTCTGGCTTTGGTCACCCTGGTCTAGGAGGCCAGAGTTAAATTTTGGGTGGTTATAAGACATAAGTATCTTGCTCAGATCTTCCTTTTTGCAATGATGCCCTTCTAATCTGTTTTCTCTCTGAGGAAGGGAATGGCTGAGAGCAGAGAGAGTACTATAGCATGGAAATGAGTGGCCTTGAAGTGATTATGGTGCCTTTGCCATGGGGACACATTAAGGAACAAATGACATTGAAGAATATGTCCCTATATATCACTAACTATTTTCTAGATTTCTGAAAGCGTGTTTGCCAGCCGTATTATTTCACATTTTAGCACAGAAATAAATCAGCATTACAACCTGTGGAAAATAGGATTTCTTACAAGTACTTCCACAACTAGCTTGAGAATTCCAGGGGTTTTGTCCCAGAACATTACCAAGTCAATTTTCAGCTAGTCACATTCCCAAGTGAGCTGCATGTTTTACAGGCAGTAATTTTTCTCCAATCCATCTTCCCCCTATATGTCTGTATCTGGCTGATTTCATGATAAAAGAGATTTTTAAGGGATCTGGTTTTGCCACATTGATTTTTATCAAGCAAGGGGTGACTTGATAAATGTATGATGAATCCAGCCCTCTCTGTGCAGGCAGAAAAGAGCTGAGTTATCCATTTTCCATTTAACAGTGAAGGTCTTTACCTAGGAGAATTAAAGTTGGACTGGGAACAAGAATCTGGATGGGATTGAGACAGGAGCTGTCCTCTTTTCCTTCCCAACTACATAAGCATTATAATCTGGGAGACATGGGTTGCAGATAAAAACAGTCATGGTTTCCCAGTCCTACCACTACATGTGAAAATGCTCTGTACCTGACAAAGAGGAGGATATTTCCAGTTTTTGGGACTCTTGCACCCTGGAAAGTATTCCATCTCTACTGCTCTGCACTTGGCAGTATAATCTGAATTGCCTGAGCATAAGAGGCTTTCTGCTCTTTCTCATATGAGGCAAACAGGTTACAATTCATATTTTGTTTACTTGAGAATTACAAATATCATGGTCTACAGGAATAGCTGATTTGTTCTTCTGGATAATTCCATTCCCACAGTGCAAATGAATGGTTAGCAAAACATATAGAGGCAATGAGCAATGACTGGGAATCCTGCATCTTCTACTTCAGAAGAAAAGGTCTGCAAGATAGAGCTCATTAAGGTGTTCAAGACAGGAACAGAGTTTTGACATGTCTTCAATGCCCAGCACAGTGTAACCTTCTTGCTGCCAAACCAAATCAAGTAGAAATACCATCAAGGTGTATGATAGGAATTTCCTGGTCCGTTCAGACCATGAGCTCCAGAAAGAAGAATCTGTGAATGAAATCCTTTTCACATGGTGTCAGTGTTACTGTTTGACAATGGTGAGAAGCAGGAACTGAAGAACACAAATGCTGCTTAATCCAACAAAGATTTTTAAAGTAGCTCAGATCAACTGTGCCCTGAAAGTGCTTATTTCTCTCAGCTGCCACCAAAGGATGCATTATCTGTCTGGCCCTGGGGTAGATACCCCTATTTGGCCAACTGGATTTGTCTGAATGAGGGAGTAAGAGTTGAAAATATTTTAATGTACAAATTATTTCCTGTATTATAAATGTTCCCTGATTTTTAGATATAAAAATTATTTCCAATGTTATAAATGTTCCCTGATTTTTTAAGTCCATTAGCATTCATTATGAGATCACAGAAGTTTTGCACAGGTTCATTTATTATGCGGTGATTTTTTTCCTCTAAATGACTGATGCTTTTTTCAGCAAAAGAAATACATTACTCAAATTCCTGTTATTTCTCCATATATATCACACTTTAATACAGGAACACAGTAGGTATGTTATGTTAAAAACACAATGCACTTTAAGCAATTAACTTTTTACTTTACTTTCTCTAGCAGTTACTTAGGTAACACATTTATTATTGTGTACTGAATGTTTTTATGGCCTTGAATGTTTCAAGAGAAAAGCAACTTTCATTCTGGTCTGTTTTCATTTGGGTTCTTATATAGGATTGATGCTGTCCAAATGCATAATAGAAAAGGAAAATTCTCTGCACTTTAAAGCAAAGGCAATTATCCTAGGGATTGTTAGGAGCTGGTTGAGTATCAGCAGGGTGGTTTGCTTCCATACAAATGAACAGCAATGTCAGCTGTCAATCAGGATCTGTCAATACATTAGTCTTGCCTGAATTAAAATCTATCAGTGTGGGTGTTGACATGTCAGCTGGGTGTCTAAAACACACCACAGACAGTGGAGACCTGGAGTGAGGTTCAGTTGCTGTAGACAGATACCCACTACCTTTGGAAACCTTCCCTCTTTTCCAGAACACGTCATATAGGTCCTGCACCATCCTTAAGACCCTCATGTGAAATCTCTCTCTGGAAAGGCTGTGACCTCTTAGTCAGTGGCATCTAGACAGTTGTTCATGTTGCCAACTATCTTATTTTGGTCTAATTAAAGATCTCATGAGTAGCTCCCATCTCCCTCATTCAATATAGATACAAATGGATTTAATGCCATGTTGGAGTCCTCTAGAGCATCCAGAAGACGGAAGAACTTCTGTAAGGATTTTATCACATCTATTAGCTCTTTGCAGATGCCTAGATAGTTCAGGGCACATCACTGATCACAACACTTGTGTTTCAGCAAGTGATTTCAGTCTGTGGTTGACCCCCTTGACTAACTCTCCACTGCAACCATAGAAGATTAACAAATGCAGCTCCACAGAACACCTGTGTTAGAGACACTGAATCAGACAGTGAATTCCATTTCTTTTGTACCAGAAATAACATTTACATGACATGCATTCAGTACAGAAGCAGCAAGACCCAAGAAATTTGACAAAGACATGTACACAGTGGTAATTTATGATAGCTGCCATCAGATCACAAAGTCACTGGAACATGGTGAAATTTTGAGCTCCTATTCAGCCCGCAGCTGACTACATCTGAGTCTTCAATTCTAATAGTCTTAGTCACTTTCGCTTTGGTAGGCCTGTTTGGGGAGAAATCAGGTAGTGACTGCTCAGAAGGAGTTAGCTGAACTGATCTCTAGCTCTCTGTAACCTAAATACCTTGTCAAGCCTAAAGTTCTTCATAGCTGACGGAGAAATGTTGACACTTCCACAGAGCTATTCATGCAGTCTCTGGCAGACATCTACATTAGACTGGGAATTACCCTCTGAGAGTGCCTGTTTTCCTAACCAGCTGTGCAAGGAGTCCATACTACTGAATCCTAATCCTGCAGGCAGAGTTCTCTGTTACCATGTACCTCAGCAGTGTCCAGAGCGGGATCTCTTGAAGCATCCTTCAGGTTTTCTCCCATTTCCCATGTTGTTTAAGCATCCCAATTGGTAATATGCTAGCTACTAATTTTGCCCTAATGTGGACCTGTCAGGTTGCTAGGGTTTACACCCAGACCTAGGATCCAGAAAATGCTGTTGGGTTTGCTCTGAGATGCATAGTCTTAGGCTAGTCCTCTGTTAATGATGGATACAATTTGATGTGATGAATCCATGCTTTTGCCTTCCCCAGTATCGTTAATCATCTTGGCATTCGCATCAAACATCTGTAACTAGCCACTCAAGATTTACTGTAGCTCTGAATTATAGAAGCATCCTGTATTGCTATTCCAACAACATAGATTGATACATTGATATGATTGAGGGATTGTAAAGATTGAAGGATGATAAGAGCAGGAAAAAAATACAGGAAATCTTTCCTAAGGTAAAATACTCAGTTTTGACTAAAGAAGGGTCGCAAAAAGATCACCATTTGTAATGAAGATAAACCTTTTTATTCCTTGTATTTTGCCTCTCTTTAGCCACTATAATACACATAAACGTCCATAAAGTACAATTTTCTTTCTATTACAATCAAAGAAAAACATCTGGGATGTTTAGTTCGGGAAATGTTTTGATCTGCTGTAACCTACTACTTGCTCTAAGTGGAGTCTAGAACTGCACACTCCTGTTATGAGTTCACATTATATCCATGTGATGCAGTCTAACAAAATAAAATAATCTGCAAAGGCTGAAGGAAACTAATTGCCAGTAAAGCGTAAAACAATTTTTACTCTGGAGAGTGAGAATCACAATTTGCAACTAATTTAGAAATTACCAAAGCTTTAATTTCTCTCTTGGCCTCTACATTTGTACACAACTGACTTTGTTGTGGAAAGGCATTTTATATTCTGTAGTTGGTTGCACAAAAAAGACCTTCTAATTCTCTAGTGGTAGATGAACAGATAATATATCACAAATCCATTTTTTAATGAAAACTTAGAACTTGTTGGCTGCACTCATCTTAACAATGCAAAAATTCATCACAGTGTAACACCTTCCAGGGAGGCAGACAGTCATTGTTGTTACTGTCTTATTACTTTGGAAGCATCTAAATGAGCATGGTTTATGCACTGCAAGTGGTGACACAAGCCCTGCCACTAATTTTTAAACCATATTTTTTTTCCTAATATGATGCTGAAACACTAAATGCAGAAGATGTATGTACAGGTACTATCTTCTTTTATCATGAACAAGAACATTAAGAATTGACTTTTCCTTCTGCACAGATTCATACACAGACACATGAAATGAAATGTGATCTATCTTCCAGCTGAAAGAGCAGTGAATGTATTTCCTGCTTAGATTAATCTTCCAGAGGCTGGTAATATAAACTTTCTGTATATTGGAAAAAATCTCTAGTCTTTATTGAGCAGAAGGTAAAACATCAAATAGAAGGAAGTAGATTTTAATCCAGATTTACAAGGTGAAATTTCCATTGAATAAAAGTTGTGCAGCCTTCAAATCAACAATTTTCATTTGAGTCTAGCTATCCTTCTAGATACCTGATGATACCATGGCAACAAGTATGATTAGCAGCATGATAAAAACTATGTATCGATATATTTTATAGACCAAAATCTCCTTTGTGCACATCTGATTTTTAGAGCCTAGCCCCATACCAAGAATTATGGTTACATTTAGACATCTACAAATTGGATCTCTGAATTAATCATCCAGATTCTATTCACCCTCAATGGGGAGAAGGGGGCAATTAAAATTCTTGCCTTCTTTAAATGAGTATTTTAGGCAAGCTCTGGAGGTGCTATCTCTATCTATTAGTAAAAGAATGAAGTGGTAGCTCAGCATGAACAGTTAGGACAAATAAATCCCACTTCATGTTTATCTGGTTTGATAGGGCACAGATGTGCAAATGTTATCCTAGATATCTTACTTTTCTTTACCCTAACAGCCAAGTTCAGCAATCACAAAATTTTTCAATGTACACCAAGTGAAGACCCATGACTGTGCCATTTCTTCATCCAACTATTTGATGAAAATCTGGCGATTAGGAGTGGATTCTATCTCTCTGGATTCTTCACATCTCTAACAGTGATCCATAGTAACATTCACACCCCTAAGACTGTCCTGGAAATGAGATGATGACTCTCATTGGGTCTTCACACCCATCAGGTTAAGGAAGTTCAATTAGTACTAAAAAGTCTATTTTAGAAGATGATCAAGCACGCACTATGTTCCACAAGACATCATTCTTCAGGCAAGGCAGAAACTGCATGGCACTCAAGCTTTGTGCATTTTCTTTGACAACTAATTGAGGCAGAGATCTGTGGCTCCTGCCACTGTTGGGAGATGGCCTCTTCTTGCCCATGCTGGTCAGGGTCTGAGCAGCAGGCAGACCCATTCCACCTGAAGGCAGAGGCAGCCACTGTGACAAAGCTCTGTCTTAGCAGCCACCTCACGCACATTCAGAATGCAGTGCATCAGATACAGCAGTGTGCACAGCCATTCACCTGGGGGATGGAATAATATCGCCATTTTTAAAAACAGGACTCTGTCAAGTCTCCCAGGAGGGTTCTGACAGCCACCATCATTCATCCACCTTTGCCACCTGGAACTGGTATTAACCATGGGGGAAAAACTGATTGCACAGACTTAGATATTGCTGTGAGACAGAAACTGTGATCAAACAAATCTTGATACTAAGCAAACACTTATCTTTGGAGAACCTATCAAAGTCTAAATCTAACACTAAATTACCACAATGAATATGGTAAAGCATATTTATTCATTTTGCACATTGCATCCAAGCTGCTAATAAGGAACAAGACTCTGTCTAAACATGCAAAATGTACAACTGGCGGAGCTGCACATTTCAGGAATCATCTGCTGATTAACATCACACAAGGTTGTCATATACAACAGCACAGTGTCTAAGGGTTTTGGGATAGTATCCTGTGGGAAGCCAGTGGTCTCCTAAAACACTTGTGCAAGCCTGTCATCTTCAGCCTTAAGAGTGTGACCCAAAGCTCCAGAGTTTTGATGTATTTTGCAGGCTCATTGTTTGTATCTTATCCTATGGCTTCAGTATACAGAAGATGTCTGGAAAATTGCTCTCAGAACTTTAAACCCTCTAAGATTTACACCTTCTGGATTTTATTCTAGAATCTCTTGAAGAAAAAAAAAAATCTGGAAGATAAACATCCTATCCCAGGAAAATTGTGCTACCATGGCATGTATTTAACCATTCATGATGGTGGACCAAATGGAGTCAAACAATACTGAAATGAAAACTTCACTTTTAAGAGTGCCCTGGAGGATTCCCTGGCCTATTCAGATCAAGGTCTCAATACAATCCTCTTACTTGTAGTATTTAATAGTCAAAATGCAAGCCAGATTATATTTTTAAAGTAATATTTTCTATTTCATGTTGTTTTGGAGCAGTGGGAAAACGTTGCTGACAACTGATGTTAAGTTATCATCACATTTTTCACTGTAACAAAAACCACAGCACAATGGAATAAAAAAGTTAATAACAGACTTAAAGTACATTGGAATTTATTCCTGAAAAGGGTAGTTCAGTGTATTTTCCTCATGTAAATTGAGACTTTATCTACTTCTACTTTAAAGAAATCAGAAGGGACTCTAAAAGAACATTCTCCCAGAAAGTGTGACACAGTATATTCCTCTCCCCAGGGTTAAGAGCATAAAAGGTGTTCCTTCTCAGACATGGTGCATGCTCATCCACTGATCTATGCAGCCACTGCACTGTACGTGAATGCAGATCACCCATGAATGCCATGGCCAATTTCTCAGTTGCCTGTCCCATAGTATGCATGTGCATTATGTATTATATATTTAATAGTGCATCAGCTCCCTGGTGGAAAATCAAGAAAACTTCTGTGTCCTCCTGAAAGAAAACGTGGAATTATTTTGTACACATCCAGCCAGGCCAGGCTGCAGTGTGTTCTCGGGAGAAATTCCAGCTGAATTAAGACAGCTCTGCTGTTCAGTGATGTGGTGGGTACAGAGGTACTTGGGGCACTCAAACACAGGAAGCAGCATGGCTGGATCAGCATGGTGCTCTCTGTAGACTAATTAGTCCTGCTAAGAAGTCCACGCTAAATGCAAATCTGTGCAGTGTTCCTGCCTTCCCCTTGGGCTGTGCTGAATGAGCTCTGCTGAGGAAGGCTTTTCTGTCTGGAACCAGGGACCTCTAACAACCACAAAAACTTATGAAGCTGTAAAGCATAAGGAGATTGGCCAGCAAGACAGGCAGTTTTAGGGAGAGAGCCCAGGAAGACCTAGGAATTCATTTCCATTGCTCCAGGCATTTGTTCCACATGCCCTTGTGGAGTTTGAGACTATGGGGATGCTTACACCAGTTTTTACACTGGAGGAATACACAGCTTCTTTCTGGGGATGAGGCATCATCCTTGAGGTGAAAGAAAAATACTGGAAGGCAACAGCAGCTCTGGGCAAAATTAACATCGAATGCAAAATTACAGAAGGAACTGCTAGTATTTTAGCCTACAAGACACACACACACACAAAGAAAGGATGGCGAAGATGAAATTTAAACAAGTGTTTTGCTCAGCATTGTACAAATACAAATGGGAATGAAGTGAAGAATAAGAATACCAAAGCTTACACCATGTTGCATTGTCCTCCAGATAGTCCTCTGGGAAGCAAGAGGGAAACAGATTCAGGGAACAGAAAAACAAAACAAAACAAAACAAAATAAACCACAGGTTATACCAAACAGGCAACCACAGAGAAGATAAGAGTCTTTATAAGCAGTTGATTTTAAATGAGAAATTTTAGATCATGCTCTACAGAAGCAGGTGTGCTCAGTGGTCAAAATTCTTTAATTTTTGACAGTTTTTAAATTTACCAATCTTCAGGTATATTTGCTAGATGCCTGGACTAAGACTGTAACCTTTTGGCCCTTTGTAGTGGAGGGATATGGAAAGATTTCTCCGAGCTGTGCAAATGTATACTTTAGAATGAGATGAATTGTGCTTTAGAAATATGTGATCTCAAACCAGTTGCCTAAACCCATGCTCAGACAGCTGAATGAAGGCCTTTATTTCTCTCACTAAAAAGGACAGTCATCTGGATTCAAATCAAGGTAGCTCGTTCGAGGTATCTGCACTATGGATTTCTATACTGAATCAGGAAATCTAAATTTTTGCTCCTGTGACAGTCATTTAGCAGCTCTGAGATATTCTGTCATACTTCCAACCAGATCTCCTGTAACCTTGGACATCTTGAAGAGCACAGGCGTCTCAAAGAGCTTTAGTTGACTGTATTTATGTAGCCAAATTTCACATGGTGCAGCCTGCAGAGAACAGCTGGGGCTCAGTTCTGTTCTCCCACTTGGATGCCTCATAGTGAACATCCTCTAGAGTGCTCTATCCAGACTTCAGCTGCCAGTTCAGGGGAGCATAAGCATCTCAAATTACTGTTCTATCTTCCAGCTCAGTTAGATGACTTAAGTACTCCAAGGCATTTCAGTCTTGTCTATCTACATGTGGATATTACAACTGAGTCTTTCATTTCCCAGTCTTTGAGTGATGTCTGTGACAGATGGGGTGAACCACTCTCCAAAGATGTGTGTCTCTCTCCATTGACTTCAGAAAGAGCCTGACTTTTAGACCCAGTGCTGTGAAGATGTATTTGAATTGTCTTAGCATAAGTATCTTGAATTGCTTGAGTTTCTGTAGTGTATTCAAGCCAGCTGCCCTCTGCTGCTCCAGAAGTCTCCTTTAGTCCTCTGCTGGTCCTATATTTCAAGTACCCTAGGATGTCACAGATGATGCTTTTCATCTATGCTGAGACAAGTCTCTCAAGCTCTACATAACTTCTTAACACACAGATGCTTTAAAACCATATATACCACAGCTTTTGGGGGATATCGAAATTTTCCCACATTTCTTATAATTAATTTTGATCTATTTCTTATTTGTTAAGCCTTACTTGTTACAGCTATGACAGTTACACAGAGAAATCACTTTCCCTTTTAAAATGGAATGGCTGAATTAATCACATAAGCCCAGGCAAGGATGAAGAAGCACTCTCCTAGATGGGTTTAGTACCTGGTTATTTCAGCATAGGTGCTTTATGAGGGCTGCTTTGTGCGAAATACCTGATAAAATATGCCCAATTGAATTAAGTCTATAAGTGGAGATATGAGCAGGACTAAAACAGAATTTGGTTCAGATATACTGCATGTTTGTATAACATTGAGATGCAGAGGAAATATTTTCTAAATTTTGTTTCTTCTGCTGTCAAAGGCAGATAAAAGCAGAATGGTTTGTCACTTCTTTTGAGGTTTTTGTAACTGTATGTTTGGACTTTGCAGTGACAGTTTAAAGTTAAGTGGTCTGACAGTGTTTCATGAAAATAAACTCCGGAACAGACTTCTAAAAGCACTAATATAACATTGAACAGTCTTCTGAATCACAAGAAAATACTTGTTTCTTATATCTATAATAATCAAAATGGTCTTTAAGTGTTTGAAAATACCAAAAAAATGCTAATATTGCAGTGTATGTATATGAAGTAACCAACAGAAATGATCAGTGTGTAGACAAGAAAACTGCTGTGCATGGAGTCCTCCTTCCATCCTGTTAACAATGCAAGGGTTAGGAGTGTCCAAATGAAGCTGGTCCTCCAAGCTCTGGCTAGAGTTAATGAAGAGAGATACATCATTCAGAGAAAGATTCAGCACATGGAAAGCTGAGGTTCTAACACAGGTTAAACGGTGTTTCTGTGAGGCAGGAGTGTAGCATTTATATCCTTCTGGGTAAAATTGCCCAGGATGGTGTGAGATGCAGGCAGTGACCTTTCCCAAGAGCTGCTAAGGGATTACAGCTCTGAAATGAGGCTGACTGCTCTAATCCACATAAACTACCTTTCCTGGCTCCACTGAGATCAGCAGCCATCTCTGAGTTGAGAGATGATTGGTCGCAGCCCAGGAGGAGACAACACATTCATCACTGCCATTTGAAAATGGATTTGATACCAACACTCATCATTAACAGACCATAAATAGTAATTATTTTAAATATTATAAACAAGAACAGGAAATAGGAATTTGATTGGAACATTTTTTAAATTAACAGCAGCGATATTAAACTTCTTGTTTTTTTCCTGAAATAATGCATGCACAAAACTAGTCAAATCATATGGAGATAAGTTCCCCTTTCAAAGTCTAGAAGTTATAAAGAATTATCTGCATTGGCAACTTTCATTAGTTTCAGCCTTTAAAGGCTGGCAGCATAGGACACACCTCTGCTTTATTCAGTGTGTTGCTCAGTATTTTACAAGTTAGTATTTTAAAAAGGATAGTAATATGTTCAGAATTATTCTTCTTATGTCAATATGT
Organism: Sialia sialis; assembly: GCA_009812075.1. Taxonomy (NCBI): domain Eukaryota; kingdom Metazoa; phylum Chordata; class Aves; order Passeriformes; family Turdidae; genus Sialia; species Sialia sialis. The sequence goes on along the minus strand of VRYO01002772.1, from coordinate 50,767,744 downwards.
AATATATCTTAAATATCCCTTTTTCATTTAAAAAATGCTTGAACTGTTCTTACGTCATCAAACTAATCCAAGTTGAGTTGTGCTTTCAGTCCCTTCATTTTTAGGTTCTTTCTCCCATTTCAGCTGTTTGCAACCTTTAGATTTGACAAAGCATGATTGAAACATAAAGGCTTTGGTGACCTTTCACTTCATCTTGGCCAACTCTGCATTAAGACCCAGGCCTCTGCTCTGAGCAATGAAGAAGGACTGGTTTTCTCAATCTAAAGTGAAAGGGTAAAATTAAGGTCCCGTGAAATATAGGTTGAGAATTGCTAGTCAGATTTTTAGCCTGAGATGTTGCACTGTTCTATGATCCTGCTGTGGTAGAATCTACAATGTTGGTAAGCATCTTCTCTGCTTCTCCTTTCAGGATAACAAGGCCACACTATTTCCAGAAGTGCAGAGAACTAACGAATGTTGCTTTTTGCTGCAGGGTAATCCTATATCTTGACTAGAAATGCCATATTATTTTCCTACTGAGTTGCCATGAAAATTGACAGAATGGAGTACACAGAGTACAGCATAGACAGAAGTGATTGGAAAGACTTGGCACTGTGAGAAACTGCTGTGACCATCACATGAATGACAGCATCAAGAAGATATCCAGGTCCTCATCTGCAATGGTGTATTTGGGTGCTCTCTGTGCAGCAATAAGCTGAGGGCATGTGATACTGCCTTTTTAAAAAACTCTCCAGTTTTGCTCATTGGTTTTACCTAGAGATGATTGCTAGGATGGTACTAACAGCTGCAGTAATTAACCCTCCATAAATCTATAGATGTACAAATAGCAGGAACATTGAAATCTGAAATGTAAATCTAACGATTGGTAGTAAAGAAAATAATCTTAAGTTAAAGTATTTTTTTTCCAAAATGATTAAATGAGTAAAGCAAGATTAATGATCAGTGAAGTTTTAGCTGATTAAAGTAAAGTCCTGAGATGGATGGAAATAAAACAGTGGTAATTTAATATATTTATATATTTTATATATATTTATATATTTTATATATATTAAGTAAAGAAGTGAAACAAATTGAGATGCCTTTGCAAGGGCATAAGTTAAAGAACTAGGTGATAAAAATGGCCTTAATACATATTTTTTTATAAAATAAAAAATATAAAATATTGTTGTAGACCACTTTTGATACATAATTTATTCTGAAAATACCTGCAAAGGCTTATGTGGCTTTTGGACTCTAGGAAGGAGTTAATTCCCTTCTAACAAGTCTAATACATAAAAACTGAACCATACTGCTCTCCTACAATGAAATTCTATACCATTTCCAATGGAGAAAAAAAGCTTTACTGAATGCTGTAACAGCTGGCAATGGAACTATAAAAAGCAATTATAAAATTATTAAATCAGGAGATTACCACCTTGTAGGATATAGCCAAGCCTTTTATACTGATCTGAAAATTGAGTATATTTTGCCTTACCAGCCTATCCAAACTTGTGCCAGCAGCAGTTGTAGGTCTCTCCTCTGGGTTATATGGTCTAAACCGGGTATTGAAGTTTTCAGGGACAGAACGGGAAGATCTCAGTGCAGGTGCTGGTTTAGGTTGGCCACATCCTTGGAAAACCTGAAAAAGACATTCTTGGTTATGTGTCAGTTATATGAAAATCATAAAAAAAGAAAAGCTGGTATTTTGTAGCCTCTTTATTCTTTCTTTTGTATACTTGAAACAAGACTTGATTGGCATTTTTATACTGGTGAATTGAGTGCTTGGCCTGCATTAAAACTCAGGTTAATACTTTAGCACTATTAATCATTCGGTAAAGGTATAAAATATATAGGGACCTTAAACCCCCCTTAATTTAAGAAGGTGATTATTATGAGTAATTAACACCTGAAAGCATCTTAATTGCTGTCTTTCCAGGAAGAATAATGCACCAAAGGATGTCCTTTGTGGCAGGAAGTAGTTGATAACTGTTTTCAATTTTTTTTAAATGTAGTATTTACCCAGAATCATAGGTCATCCATAATCACTACCTACAGCTCTTTCTACCTTGCAATCTTATTTGTAGTCTTAGAGAAAAGGTCAATGATGAAATAGTCTTGTAGCTGGATAACTTTCTCATTCCCTACCAATCCCTCCCTAGAAGAGGGGTAGGGCAGACTACCACTGTGGGCAACCGTGGCAATTATTTTCTGCTAGTATATTTGTTTTCTGGATATAGAAAATAATGTTCCGGTTATGAAATTTTTCATATACTTCCATTTGGAAAAAAGTTTCAGTATTGTGTATCTGGAAGGTACTAAGGGACACCAGAGAACACTTTTGACTATCAAGACTATTTTTGGATATCAAGCATATTTCCCAGTGGCATTTTCACACATCTGAAAAGAGGTAGAATATCCACAGAGTTAAAATTTTCAAGTGCTCTCCTGAAGTAGAATCCTAGTGTTTGAGTTCATATCAATTTTTCAGTTTTAGAATCACCCTTCTGTTTTTTTTGACCATTGTATTTTGACCGTTTCATCATTTTGCCTCCATTAAAAAGAAAAAAAACTAAATGTCATAATTTCACATAAGATACATTATACAAAACCCTGATGCCATACACAGGCAGTTTGAAGGAGCTTTATAAGGGTGGAAAGGTTGCAGATGCTGTGTTTTGATTGTAGGACTGAATTACTCCTTTTTGTTGTGTGGTTATGTTGGTTTCTGTGGCCAGGTTTTGGTAGTGGAGGATACAGGGGTGGCTTCTGTGAGAAGCTGCTGGCAGCTTCCCCCGTGTCCAACAGAACCAATGCCAGCTGGCTGCAGGACAGACACTCTGCTGCCCAAGGCTGGGCCAATCAGAAATGATAATAACGCCTCTGTGATA
>VRYO01002772.1:50753310-50763877 GCA_009812075.1 Sialia sialis | reverse complement strand
GCTCCCTCTGGAGCAGGCTGTGCCTGAATGACTGCACCCTGTGGAAGAGTGACCCAAGTCCACAGTGCAACTTCTGTTTCTTTCAGGGTACATTAAATTGGCTCTCAGTTAAGTTTCCTGATGTTAATTTAGAGGCCTCAAATGATTCAAAATTCACTGAAAGAAGCTGATTAATACTAAATATATGTCCAATCATCAGTTCTCCTTTGGCTCAAAGTCCAGCAAGTCAGCTGTTGTATGGCCATTGGGATTTTTAATTTATGAGTGGAATACTGTTTGTTCTGGTTTAAGAATATCTGTTTTAAGAGTTTCAAGCCTCCCTAGTCCTGGGGACTATTGGACAATAAATTAATTTAATCAACCAAGAAAAATGATTTCAGCTTGTAAAGCTCTAAACCTTTAATTGGGAAAGAATCTTATTTTTCCCCTGTGAAGAAATTTCAACTAAGATTAATATTCAAGATTTGCACATAATTGTGTAGGATAGTGTACAATTTAAAGGGTGAAATCTATATGTTAAGAGCATGAATTATACTTACAAAAGTTTACTTCAGTTTCTTCTGACTCGAGATAAGTTATGCACTGAAAATGCAATTGTTTATTTAGATAGCTATGAAATCCCATTTACTCAATTAAGCAATTGAGTATCTGCCTACAAAGCAAGTGACAATTATCCAAAACATACAACTAGATTCTCAGGAGAAAGCAAAGTGAGGGCATGTATCCTTAAATGTCCCAGCGTGTGATTGTTAAGCTACTGGTACGACCATGTGGTGCAACTGCAAGTCTGCATAATTTATATTTTATCTTTCTTATGATGTGCTGAAAAAAACCCAACAGGGACTTTGTGGTATATATCTTCATACAAATAGTTGCAGCAAGTGGTTTTATGCAAACAAATTTGCATACAGTCAGACAATAACAGAGATGGAAACCAGACAGCAGTATTTGCATCATAGAAAAAGAACTTGCTTTTTAAATGACCGAAGAGAAATGCAGTAAGGATATGATATTCAGTAACCGAATTTTGAGTGTAAAAGAGACATTTAAAAATTTGCATTCTGGTATTAATTGACAGAACACGAAATGTAAATATGATAACTGGTATTGACAAATGCTTCCTAAGAAGAAGCACATGAAATACTTCCATTACAATGATACTCAAAGGTATTGAATAATTCCAGGAAAAATATTCAGATGTTTTATTACACCTGCTGTGAATTGGTAGCATAAAGTCATTCTCTAAAAACTTGTTTTTCATATATAATTGGTGCAATCCATTTCATCTGAATTTCAAGGATGGATTCAATTTGAAATTAAGAAAGCTAAATTTAGTTGGCATCATGTACATTTAAGCTATACATCTAAGATAGGGGATATCAAAACCTTCCTTCTCTTTTTCTCTCATCAGCATCTACAGTAGTTTGAGATGTTCTGGGATATCTGAGACACCTGTTAAGATTTTATAGCACAAACCCATTCCCCACTGAACTGCAGTTAAAGCTCAAATGGACCAAATCTCTGTGGTCAGGGATATGAGCCAAGCCACGAGAAAAAGTCAACAAAGCCAATGAAGAATTAAATCTCTCGAGCTGACTAAATGGAAGTATCTACTTCAGGCCTAGAATGTAGATACTGTATCAAAAAGAGCCCTTTTCCCAGGAGAATTTGAAATTTAGAATTTTTGTGGATGACATAGCTTGTTCTCTGTGAAGCCTTGGGTCATACTGTTATTTAGCCATGTGCTAGTGCTCAGTGTTTCCAGCTGAGTGTCTCTATATGATTCTGCTCCACTGACTCTTCAGATAGAATTGCATTGATTTTTTACCTGAAATGCCATTATATTTTTCCTGCACAGAGCTCTGGAAAAAACACAGATAAATGAAGAGGTTTCCTTAATATGAAACTTGTGGACTATTTTAAGAAAAACCTTGGATGTAGTTCTGTGAAGATATCCTCCTTATAAATAATGCATAGGTAGTCTGCTATGTCATGGAGCTCATTCATCCATTTAGCTGAAGTAATTGCTGAGAAGGAACATATATTTATAGGTTAAAATGGCACATCCATCAACTCAGATAAAAGAAGATTTAAGACTTACTGAGGGGAAACTCACTTATGGGATAGACTGTATGAAAGTGGAAAAATCTGGACATGGCAGCCAAATGACTCTTACCGCAGTCTAATATACCTGTATAGGACCATACTGTGGCAGAAAATAGTTCAATATATTGTGTTTTGAGCAGAAATGGAGACAGGATTATGCTGATGCAACCAGTTTAGGAAATATTTCCTTTTTGAAAAAAAGAGAAAAGGTGTTATATTTTGTGCTGTTTTTTGAGTTTTCCTCCACTTGTGAATGAGCAATCTCTGCAGATATCAAGTAGTAAACATTCATGTTATTAAAATGGATCAGATGTAGCATTTACTTTTTGACTTGAAGCAGGAATCAAAGGTGTTGGTACTGACAGCCTTGTGGGAAAATTGTGAAGGCTCTCAAAACATGCTTGTTTTGGCCGAGATTGAAATGAGCATTTATATGTTATGACTCTGAATATGACTACCCGAACCACCTCAGGGAGAATGAGAATGAAAATAAGGTAAATGTACATTATGACTAAGTTTTAGATATGAGCTGAGCCTTGGGAAACAATGCACAAAATGTAAAAAATTTGCCTGAGAAATAATCAATGTGTTGCTGAGCACTGAATTTGGCACTATACTGTTCAAATACCAAAAAGGCATCACTGGAAAATACCACAGAGATTTCAATACAGAGGATATCCTGTCTCAGCTACGATAAGCAAAAATTCAAGGTAAATCTACTGCACCCTGACTTCTGCCAGAGGCAACCTTCAGGAAACATTACTCTAGTCTGGGTAGACTGAGGCTGCAAAGCTTATTCCTAAAAGGTACTGATGTATTGGAAGGCACCTTAGGCAGCCCAGGCTCATTGCTTTGCACTCTTTCTGTGGTTTGGTTTGTGGAAGGTACTCTGTAAGAATGGCTGCAGGTGTCAGATGATGAATCTGTGGAAACTTGTTTTGATGATCATCAGTCCATGTCTTCTCTTGGAGAAGGGAAACTTTGGCCATATTCAGAGCACACAGATCCTTCCAGCAGCAAGGGGCCTTGGGGTGTGACTTTCTGTACTGTTGCTCTGTTTTGACAAGCATGTCCAGTTGTCACAGCTATCAGGAATGGGACTTTCCCTGAGGCAAAATTAGAACTGTGTGTGTCATTAAGGGATCTGACAATTGTGCAGGTGAGCAGCCAAGAAGCCTAGAGATTTGTGGTCAGACTTCCTAGACAGCCAGTGCTGAACATAAACTGCTGAGAAATACCAGGAAAACGGAGAAAAATTGAAGCCTCGGCATGAATTGAGGGATCTTAACACAATACTAGCTCATGTTTAATTTAAAGAATCGACTATAATCATCACACAAAGAAGAAAAGTTAATGGCTTAGGAACAGAGATGCTCTGTTTCATTCAGTGAGAGATACTGGAATGTGTCTGAGTCTGAATGTCCTTGGTCAGCAGGACAAAGATAGAAGAGGTACATGTGGTATCTATAATCCTCTGTCTCAGTATTGATGTGCAGCCATCAAAAAAGGAAGACAGAGGGTTTGTCTCTTCTAAGGAAATGAGAGACAAGGAGTGAACTTAAGTGACTGTCTGCACTGATTAATTGTTAAGTCATTGGCTTTTTCTTGGACTTTTGGAATAGGGGAATTTTGTATAACTATTTGAAACAGGAGTGCTGGATTTTGGATTATATAAGGTCTGGTTCTTCTGACTACAAAGAGGATGAAGTAACTGAGAGCTCCTTGAGGAAGAAACCCTTTGTTTTCATTTTCCCCACTCCTTTTAAAAGAAAACCAAGATTATATAATATGGCCAAAAATTCTACTGAATACAGCATAGAGTCTTCTCTCAAAAATCAATCAGATTTTTAGGAGAAAAGGCTGCATGTCAGCAGTGAAAAAACATCTATATGTATGTGGGTGTTGCAGGCATAACATTATTAGTGCATCATCATTTTTCCACTGCACAAAGACACTGACTGACTTGTGGAAAAATAGCTATGATTCCTAGTCACCACATTTTTCAGTAGGTACAGTCAAATAAAAGGTGCAAAATTGCCTAAAGAATGACAAAACAGAAAAGACCATGATTTCAGCATCCTGCTTAAAGCTCTCTGAGTGGCATCTCAGAATAATTGACAAGAGTGGCTTTTCTCCCACATTAGGTCTACAACTGCATTCAGTGCAGCCTGTTACATCTGGTAAGGTATCTGCCATTTTCATCAAAGCTCTAAGTGGTCAATATGTATAAGGGGGAGAAATTGGAGGACAGATTCAAAGTCTGCTTGTATATCATCTCTGCAGGTCTATGGCCTGACATAGAGGAGGATGGCACTACACCCAAAACCTTTGCCTTTTATTAAGGGGTAAAGCATTTCCATGTTACATGAAAAATGATGGATATAACCTGGGAGATCAAGGAAAACACATTTCAGGAGAATAATGGTCTACAGAGACTATACAAAGGTCTCTTAAGGACAGATAGTGCTGTTATCTATGAAAATATAATGAAATAAATTTTGTTGATATAATTTCTATTCTGAAAGATTAAAAAAAATATTGTCTGAAGTTTTTCTTAGAGGAAAAACTTTTGCATTGTAAATGCCATTGCTATTAATCTTTACAGCAAATAAAATATTTTTGAAGGACAGGAGAAACAGTCTGCTCTGCTACAAACAAGTAGTGAGATGAGCTCAAGCCAAAACATCAATGGACTCCAGAAGGGGATGCAGCTTTCCAGCTAATGGAAAAACTTTGAAAACCAAACAAGTAAAGAGGAAAAAGAAATACACCTGAGCCTGGGGTGAGTTTTAAGTGAAAATATTTTTTGTATCTTTTTTGAGGTAATAGCTGAGTTTTCTGAAGCTAGACTTTAATTCCCAAAATATTTGAGAGAATTTGGCTGTTAAAACACCTTGATCACTGGTGCCAGAATAAAGTCTCATCCTGCAAGATGTAGACTGCCTTTGAAATCCAAGGAACGTCATGTAGGTTGAAAGCAAAAGGCATATTGAAAGAAACCTTTCAGCAACCTGCAGCACTGGGGCCATAAAAAGCATCTAATTTTGGGTTGACAGGAAGAATGTAAACCTCAGGCTCCTGCTTTTTGTCCTCACTTTTTTTTTTCGCCCAGCTACAGCAGCTTCCTTACAAGCAATGGAAAACCACTGACTCAAATGGCAGTCGGGCTAGCAGCTACCTGAGTAGTGGGAGTTAAATGGGAGGTAGGGGCTCCTAATGCAGGTGGCTTGGCAAACTGTTGATTTCAGAATTTCAGCCACAGAGCACTGATGAATATTAAGGCAAAGCCATTAATTGTTGACTATTGGCTTGACAGTACCTGCTACTGAATTAGAAGGATCTTATTAACATGAGGTTCAGAGGTGATGGTGATCTGTGTATACACACACATTAAAAATGGGAAGGAGGAAGCTGGTATCATTAGCTCTGTTTATCTTTGTCAGAATCCAGACAAAACTCTGTCAAACTGAGGTCCGGTAATCAGAGACCGGCCAATGTAGTATTTCCCTAGAGTGGTTATTAAAGGAGGTTAAACGAAACATTTTGTGTATTCACCTGAAACACATTGTGCTTCAGTCTGACCTAGATAAATCAAAATGTGTTTTGAAGTTAATATGGAGAATCACAGATGAGGCACGAGTTGAAGCTACCAAGTTTATTCTGCAGGATAATGCATACAGAGTTACCACTGGCTTTCAGCACTCTCTCTTTTCCTTAAATCTCTTACAGCTATTAATTTGAAGTTTAGTAAATGGTAGCTTTCTCCCTTCCACTTCCTTTTGAAAAATTTGAGCTTGTTTAACTAGGTGAGGAATTCAAAAGCAGTCTGGTGAGCTGTTGAACAAGCAAAAGTAATTTCTGGTGGTTTGGACAATCTTTCTTAAAGTCTAGACAGAAAAATTGGTGGAGATGTTTTTCCCCCCACTTGTGACATTCAACAACAGAGAAGGCACGACTCACACAGTACCTTTGCTGACACCTGCATGCTGTTTTCTTGCATGTTCATGATGGCTTCAGAAATCTTGACATCAATAGGATCCATGACTGTTTCAATGTTGAATGGTCCCTCTAATCTCTCCGCTACCAGAAGCATAGCATCTGTTAAAACACAAAGCAGCCATTCCCTTAAAGAAGGGACACCTTTGGGTTCCTCAGGCAGACCAGCATTGCCAGCTGTAGGTGTGGATACCCAGCTCCTCAGCAGGAGTCTGGGGTATGTGTGGCAGCAGCACTGTGAAGCCTGCAGGGCAGCTTCTCAGATGTCAGAAATATTTTCCCTTACTGCTGCCACCACAAAAAGGTAAAAAAGACTTAAAAAAATAGATTAATATTAGTTGCCATAGCATTATCAAGTTTGGGGTAAAATTATTTTACATGGTTTCTTGAAGCAGCCAGTGCTCTGGAGTGTACTTACCCAAGAAAAAGCAGCATGATAGAAATGAATCCTTGGGTTATGTTACAGTTTGTGTGAGTTGACAAAAATTTTGATATGATATATCAGGCTGTTACAATCATAGTAGCTGTTTTTTCTGACCTTAATGATCTAATTTTCTTGCAATAAGAACAGCAGAAGAATATTGGATTTCTGCCATAGTATATAGGTATAAACCATGTTTGCCTTGCTATATTTTCAAAGCATGGCTGTAAGTTGTATGCAAAAACACATATTGTTTGTATGTTTTGGATTAAAACAAAAAAGTTTGCTTCCATTAGAGACCCTCTGAAAAATAATTTAATCTTTTGATGCTCATTAACAAGCAAAAAGCAAGCAACTGAACTGAAATTTATGGCAATAAAAAAGGTTTTGCCATGAATCAGATATATTTGTCTGTACACAGACACAGACACAAATTTATCATAATTTATGTGGCAATAGCCACGTGATAAATGTAATAAACTGCATTTGCAGTATATTCTTTAAATATCATATTCAATCCTTGTCTCCTATGTTAGATTTGACATTTTCAGCAACTAATTAGCTATAAGCAGATGATGCTTGTAATTTTAACATGATAAACAAAAAAATCTTCACACGCTCTCTTCTTTATACATCAGATTTAAGCTCCAGAAAGTACCAAGCAGACTTCCTTCCTTAATAGACCCGTGCCTGCTTTGCTGTTCTAAGCACCAGTCCCACAGCAGCTGTACGGAGCTCCCCATAGATCTGACAGCAGTGCTTGTTTGCTTCACACTTGGCTGCAGGTCAGAGAGGTTTGTTCCAGCATGGACATTTTCTCCTTCCCCATAAAAGCACAAGTGCATGTGTGGCGGTATGGGAAGGAGTGGCTGGTGTCTCACTCTAGCAGTTGAGATACACACCTCCATGCACAGGCTTACCCTAGGACTGCATTATGTTGTTTATGTGCTGTCAGTGCATACCCAGAAATCCCACTGAAACTGGAATTTCTTGGCATGTAGCACCTAAGCACTCTTGCAAATTTACATCTAGTATTTCACGGTACTTTTAGGCTGGAAAGAGTGCAATGCCAGTTATTTGGAGTGAGGAGTATAGCTCTTGTTGCTAACTGTGAGAAATGATGAGATGATAGGAAATTGGTTTCAAGCAGAGGTGTTATTTTGCCTGCACATTATTTCAAAATTCTTTAGTTTATACTGTTTCCAATGGGAAATGGTGAAAAAAGGAACTACCTCTGAGAGAGAAAACAGCTTTCATACACACAAAGACACACATATACATATATACATACACACACAGACACTTACACATTACTTCAATAAGTTAGCGGTTTTTCCTCATGCAAAAAAAATTAAAAAGAGAATTTGTAAGTGTGGACTCCTATGAAATATTTTCTTCCTCATGTTCAGAATGACTTGTATAAAACATTTATGCTTCAGTACCTTGTGAGCAATGTGATCAGCTTAAATCCTAGGTGCCACAACCAGTACCAGGAATTGTTAGGGCACAGGTTTTGGTGGATGGATTTTGATAGCTTACTTCAGGAATAGGGTTAAAATGTTAAAACAGTCAAAAGGTAGATTTGGGTTTTTTTTTTTTTGTTTTGTTTTGTTTTATTTAGTTTTGGGGTTTTTTTGGTGGGAGTAGACTATATTTCAAGTTAAGGATAGGTGCCTCTGTATATGAGTCCATTTTGGCATCTAGAAAGTTTTGGCTCGAGTCTACTTGCTGCTTCTTCTGATGGCATGGGGCACTAATTCTGAATTAAATCTTGAAGTGAAATCTCTGCTATGTGGCAGAAGAACTGAACAAGAACCACAGTTTTAAGAACAACCTTTCCTCAAGCAAAGTACCTTCAACTCCAAAATGAATAGCTCTAGGAGGTGCAAACTAAAAATCTGTTCCTGGCTTAGACGGTTTGTATCTTTAGAAAGATACCCTTCAGCTAATCAGCTTCTATTTTATGAACCTTAAGCCTATCCACTTAGTCTTTCTATATCTATCTATATCAATATCTATATCAATATCTATATCTATCTATATCTATATTATCTCTATCTCTATCTCTATCTCTATCTCTCTATCTATCTGTCTAATCTATCTATCTCTATATCTATTAGTCGTTGTTAAGGATATGGGGAAAGGCTGAGGAATTCCTGGCTGCCAAAGGTAAGCTTTTTGTTATGCTGAGCTTCTTCATTTGTTTTAGTATGGTATAGATCTGATGATACTCTCAAGAGCCAGGGTTCAAGTTATGTTAGAGTCAAGCTTATATTTCAATCACATGGGCTATGGCTTTATGCTATTGCTCTATGTAAAGGAAAGGAAGAAAATAAGAGAAAATAAAAGAAAAAAAAATGAAGAGATAAAAATCAAACAGTAAATCCCTGCTTGTCCATATTCTTTAATTTCTATCTCATTCTCTGACTTGGAATGAATCTGGACCACTCCAGGCAGCTATTCATAACTTAAGTCTGTGGAGAAGCTCCCCTGAAGCAGTGAGAAGCTATGAGCCAACAGTGACACTTGACATTAGAGCCTTGTGATCTTTTATTTAGTTGGATCTTAAGAATATGCCTTGGGAGCAAGGGGTTAAGGGAAAAGTAGAATTTGAAATATCCACATCTTTATTGATGACAGATACATCTTTATATCAGCAGTTTGTATTTTCATTTTGGGGTTAGGATGTGGGATAGGATTAATGCTGAAGTAGAGGCCTATACAGGGACATAGTTGAAGAGGAAAAGTCGGAGAAATGGATTAAACGCTGTGACAAGAGATGCATGAAGGGCTGAAGTAAAACACATTCCTCCTTCAACATTATTTCTGAGGCTGACACAAGTTGTGCTTCCAATTAAGGCTCATTCAGAGATCAGCAAAGACTAGAAATCTTGGACTGTTGTAAAATTCAGATGAGTTCTTGCACAAATGGAAAATTAATGTTTGAGGACTCATTTTAACTTCAGTTTCAGCAGCTTTGTGGGTCCATGGCTGACATAGCAGTGACCAGGCTGCTGAGTTATTCTTGTCTCCTTGTGGTAAGAGTGCTACAAGCTCAGTCTAGCAAAAGAGGATGAACAAGTGCCACTTCTATCAATGTCAAAATTATTTTCTTAGCGACTGTCTGACCAGGGTCTTCCTTCTACCCTTTTCCTAACCATCATGCTGTTCCTAACTAAATCAAACATATTCAGATGATACCTGACAGCCAGAGACTGAAAGAAGCCTGGTAGAACAAACTATTTTTATTATTGTGAATGAATGTTCAGTCCCCTTGGGAAAAAGCTCACTTCCGTATTTAACTAGCTTCATACAATAAATTTTTTTGAGTTAGGCCTCAGGTTTAAATAAGGACTGAATTTTTCATCCCTAACACTGATTTGTAGGAAGAAACACTGTACAGTGTTTAAGGTGAATTGCTCTCTTGGAAAATATTACTTCAGGTCATTAAGTTGAATTCTCTTTTTTTGCCAACCCTAACTCTCACTACAGTGATAAACCTTATTATTCACTTGTGCAGTTCCATATGAACACATACATACCAGGTACCCTGTGCAACTGAGTGAAATGGAAGCTGTTAGGTTGAATATAGTGAAAATCAGATGAATTGTAATAATCTGAGATTTATGACATGAGAGTCAAAATGTTATAACGGTTCTCACAAGACTGTAGCTCTTCAAATCTATAATTGTGTAATTGTGTATCAACAAACACAACACTGCTGTCCCAAGTCCTTTTTTATCCTTCTAAAAATGTTGTGAATATTATTACATGAGAAGTTGGAAAGATTTCAAAATGAGGTTCGGAAAACTTCAGATGCTTTAGTCTTGCAATCTTAATTCTCAATAATAGACCCTTGAACTGGACAAAAGCCTAGTTGAGTTCAGTGTAAATCTGAGTGAGCTTAATAACTTCTCAGTCATCCCAAATAGTAGCCGTCGGGAACATAATTATTATAAAAAAATCTGAAAACTGTTTTTTATGTTGCTAATATACTTGGACTGTATTGCTCAATTACATATGTTCTTTATTTTTCCTTTTTTT
>VRYO01002772.1:50702183-50753219 GCA_009812075.1 Sialia sialis | reverse complement strand
TGAGTGGATGAGGAACTCAGTCTAAGTTATTGGTAAGTTGTTGTGCTGTGTGTTTGTCAGGGGCTTGGAAAAAACAGACATGACTAATTGCTCACTTGAGCAGTCACCCCCTCAAAGTCTATTGAAATCCAGGGTGTGGTCCAAGGCCCCCAACATCTCTCTGCCAGCTGAGCACAGCAGCTCTCTTTAACTGCTTTATATTCCATTGTCCAAATTGAGAAATACCAGAGGTATTTGTCAGCGCCTTTTAGAAGGAAGTTGTTTCATTTTAAGCAGTTTATAAGAAAGAGATCCTGATGCAAATTTTGGTAAACTTCATAGTTATTTTTTTTTAGGTTATATAGGTGCAATTTTAATGAGAAGCACAGGAGAAAACTGGTCATCATACTAAGTTATTTGTTGTATAACTTAAAAATTCGAAAGACCAGGTATGAATTTCAAGTTATTGAAATATTTTATGAGCCCTAAGCATCTCCATGCAAAATAATGGAAAGACTAACAATACAAATAGACAAGAATCTACCTCTGTTTCCTAGGAAATGCATCAAGACACCCTCTTATTATCTTGATACCAGAAGTGATATGTTTCTGTTTGTGTTATATTTCTTTCAGGGTAATTTTCCAGAAAACTTTTGAGTGAATTTCAGATTGAAATAGAAGGAGCAAGGACAATGACACTGATTTATGAGACTTCTGACAACTCAAAACTCCCCCAAAACTAGGATGAAATACAAAGTTCTTGCAAGAACAATCAGTACCTCCGTTTTCTTGACCCCTTTCTATCATCAAGAAAATTCAAGGAGGGTCTGATAGGGAAAATCTGGGAGGCTGATAAGGTAAGGAATTTTTATGGTCTCTTTTAATTTGGCTGTGACATCAGTTTTTTCTTTTATTGCACATTGTTGCTCTTCTACTTCAAAATTATCAGTGAGATTCCAGCAGTGGCTGAGCTTCCCCCAGGGGAATCCAAAAAAGAATCTATGGATGAAGTCTATAAATATTGTTTCTTCATGGAAATAAAGGATGGTAAAATACTAAATTGCATGTCCTTCACAAAATTGTAAGGTATATTTTGTTTCGGGGAAAAAAAAAAAAAGGAGTAAAATCTTATTTTAAGAGTTCTCTATTTTTCTTCTAGGTATGTGGTTTTATATTTATTTATGGAGAACTGCAAAGTGCTTGTTCACAAAGCTGCTGGTGAAAAAAACTAAGGGTAAATTTTTATTTGTGAAACTTCCAAGGATTTGTCTATGGACAAGACCACGGATTGCAGATTAAATAGTTTTAAACAGAGTGAGCCTATGACCTTGAGAGGGGCAATGACTGTTTTGGAAAAGGATATAACTGTTGATATGGTGGGCTGTAAGACAGGGATATTTGGTAGCTTCCCAACCTTCTGACCAAGGGCAAGGGGAGGCAGGAGTCTGGATTCTATTTACTGGGTCGTGTAGGTAAAACTCAGTGAGTTTTCCATCATGACACTAAATATAAATAGCGGTCATAAAATCTTTAGAGCGTTAGATGGTAATCTAATGAAACAAATTAAAAACTAAAAATTGAAAAGTGAAATATGGGTACATATTGACTTTTTACAAATATAATATCAGTGGAAATACATCCTTGTAGTACTCTGCCAAACCTTGTACTGCTAGATTATGATTTACTAAAAAAATTCAAGAAGAGGGAAGTAAACACCTAACTCACATTTAAGAACTCTTCTCAGGAAAACAGAATAAGGCATGAAAGTATTGCCAAAACTGCTGTTTTCCTTAGGGTCCATGATCTCTTTTCCAAATTATTGCTCGTATTAGAACTCTGTATGGTTCTATCCTGATGAAGCTAAACTGACACCTTATAGATTATGTCTCTGAGTATCATTAAGCTCCACACACACTTTACACTATGGCATAATAACATTATCATTTTCTACATCCTGCCTCTTTTTGTTTGTTTTGGTTTTGTGGTCTTTTTGTTAGATTTATTTTTTGTTTGTTTATTTGTTTGTTTTTGTTCTTTGTTTTCTTTTGTTCCATGAGAGAAGGTACTTTTCTTAAAGTTCATGTTGCACTTCTGCAAGGGGGATCTCAATATTTTTCTTCGGATATTCAGTTAAAAATAATCAGTTAAATTTATCTCTGGAGATATGCAGACAAATGACTTGTTAGTCTTTGCCTGAACAAAACATGAGAAACTGCTGGATGTGGGGCAAGATTTTTCTGGAGGTAAAAATTGCAGCATACGCAGCTGAACTAAACAGGGAGCAATGGGGAAAACATGTCTGGGGTGGGCTATTTACATGTGAGAAAACAAGTACAAAGAAAGATGGATTAATGTGAGCTAAGGAAAAGAAGTGGAAGAGGGCATATGAAAGAGGCCATTTGGAAAAACTGCTGGTCAGCAAACTTGTCAGGGGGCTTATTACTGCAGACTGCTCTTTATACTAATTAAACTCTGTTGTTAACCATTTTCTGGTTGAGAATCACAGCATGGTTGTGCAGAATATTCTGTGTGTGTAACATGCTGCTAGCAAGCTTCAAGCTAATAATCTTGTGAGTAGGAGACCAGCAGCAGGTAAGACCTGAGGTTTCTGCTGGACTCTTGGTTTAGTCTGGGTGCAGAATCTGGGCAGTCTTGAGGTCCAGGCTATGGTTCAAGGGAATTGGTTCAAGATGTGTGCGTGCGTATGAGCAAAGGGCTCTGCATGCAGCTCCCAAATGACCTGCCACAGGAGCAGTCTGGCAGGGATCCATTCACCCTCTTATCCCTTCTGAGCCTGTCATTTCTGCACATCATCCTTGAGCACCGAGATCCTCAAAGAAATAGTGCAGAAGGGTGCACTCCTCAGGGTGCCCAACTGTACACAGTATAACCAAGACTCCATTTCAATTTCTATTCCTGCTGTGAGTAGGTTCAAAATGTTACCTGCTGGAAAAACTCCTTAACCATCTCTGCCATTCTAAAGTGCCCAATAGCTCTCATTTTAAAGTTGTTTCTGTGGAATACTTAGCTATTCTGAACAGAAAGATTGGTTTTTAAGGCAAGAAGGGGTGAATCCAGTTTTCTGGCTTGAAGCTTGAAGGGCTGATGTCTGAAGGATGGTGTAAGAAAAAAAATTATGTCACAAGTTCTTTCTGGAGGGACTGGGATCCAGAATTGTCCCTGCCAGGTTAATGACCAGCTACTTAAAATACAAGATTTAAAAACGAGTGTAGAGTATCAAATATAGTTTTTTTATTATCTATATTTTAATTATAAGAATATACAGATTTAAGAATAAAAATGTGTTTTTTGATATTTCTGATCAGCTATATAGCCATGTCAGTTCATGACAGTATCACTTTTCCTTCAAAAAGGAAAAAAAGGATTGCCAACAGTATGAATAAACTAAAAGAATTTTTTATTACTCCTGTTGGGATTTTATATAACTGTTTCTTAGGCTGAGCAGCTCACGAAATTATGATATATGTATGAAAAGTTATTGACACACAATTGTCATCTTTTTGCATCTGATAGAAACAAAATGAGTTTAGTTGGGTGAACTGCAGTTTCACTAGATTTTTTTTTTTTAGTATTTCACATATCACATTTTTATTCCATGTATTGAAAAAAAAAAGGCAAGATAAAATTATTCTTCTGTTATGTCTTTCTATAGCCTTGTGGAATTCGAAATGATTTATACACTGTTATTAGATCATGTCTTATTTTTGTTCATGTATGCAAAAAGAAAGTAGCAAAGGCCAGGAAAAATGCTGATCTTTGTTTATTATTCTTATTCTTCCACTACCTATAGTAGCCTAATTCAAGACATTCTTCTGAACTGGAATTTTAGCTAACATTACTGCTAAATGTTGAGGGTTCTGTCTGAATGTTTGACATGCATCAATTAATAAAACATAATGCATTTCTAAAATCTTTGTCTCATTGCTTTTACCATATGCCAAGAGAAGTTTAAATGATCTCATTGTCAGTCACAGGAAATGTTAGTAAATAAAATAACCCCTACTGATACATGCCTGCATGCTTCTTCTATAGTTAATTTAAATTTCTATTAACACAGAGCAGTATGCATAATTCTTTGAAGACAGAGGGAGTTTGTAACACTGAAAAAAATCCATCTTTCTAACTCTTCTTGATGAGATAGGCTGAAAGGTTTGAAAAGAACAAATCATAGCCTGAAATTTCCTATTACATTGAAATGTATCCATAGTAAACATCTCCCGGGTATATAGTTTGCATTATCTTTATGCAGTCAAAAACATTAGAACCTCAAAGATCTTTCTCAAAATTAGAACCTCAAATATCTTTCAACCATTCCAAAGCCCATGCAGAGTTACAACCTAGATATAAATTCCTAGGTACAAATTCCCTAGAGATCTGTGCAGAAAAAATTGAAAATAGCTTTGCAACATTATTTTGACTTTTTCAATGACAGATATTTCATTGTCTGCTGTACATGACTATTAGAATATTTGTCCAGCTATGTGGTGTATTTTTAATTCTGCTTAATTTACATCAACTGTTTCCAATAAGCTGCTTCATAAAATCTTAAATAAATCCTGATTATTTCTTGTTTTTTACACCCCTTGGATATATGTAGATATTTATCATGCATTTTAGCTTGTGCTTGGTCATATTTTCCATGTTAGTTTTTTTATTCTGTTTTCATTAGTGATTTCCTCAGGTCTTTTCCTGTTTTCTTTATTTCCTTTAAAAGAGTTCTCTAGTATTGTGGTGCCTAGAACTAATTAAACTTTTAGAGTTGGATCTCATTAATGTTGTTTTCCAGAGGTCCTTTTTGTCCCATATATCTGACTCAGAAAACTTCCTTGTTTCCCTTGATGTATCTGACTTCCTTATCCCCTTCATCACAATTGATTTATAATTCATATTTCCCAAGTCAGCTCTGACACATTTTTCAAATGTGTCCTTATATTCAGAATTTACAGTGAATATAATTTCTGCACTGTCTTTTATTTTCTTCCCCATTTCTAATTTTTTTTTTTTTTTTTTTTTTTTTCAGAAGAGCTTTTTCCAACCTTGACAGAATTTATGGTACCTTTTTAAACACATAGGCAGTGACCTGTCCATTATCTCTTCTGGAAAATTCACATATATGTTACTTTTATAAGAAGTTTTTTTTCAAAAAATTTGCAATTATTTCAAGAATAACTTCACCCTTTAGCAGTATCTGATCTACGTACAGCATTGAATCTCATCTTAGCATCTTATCATAGTATGGATTGGATTGGATTGGATTGGAAGGGACATTAAAAGTCATCAAGTTCCAAACCCTGCTGTGGGCAGGGACATCTTTCACTTGACCAAGTTGCTCAGAGCCCCATCCAACCTGGCCTTGAACTATTCCAGGGATAGGGGATCTACCATTTTTTGGGCAGCCTGTTCCAGTGTCTCACCACCCTCACAATAAAGAATTTTTTCCTAATATCTCATCTAAACCTACTTTCTCTCAGTTGGAAGCCACTTACCCTCGTCCTGCCACTTCATGCTCTTGTAAAAAGTTTTTCTTCACCTTTCATAATCTTTCTACTACTTAGTGTGGCGGTACCTATGACTCTAATGTCTTCTTTAGCAAAACCCCCGTTTAAACCTAACAGACTGATGCTTTTATTGGCAGTTTATTGCCTCATGGAAGAACATTGATTATCATTCTAATTCTTCCTTTTCTAGGAATAATTTTTTCTGCTTCATAGTCTCTGCATGCCATTAGATGTAATGCATCTTCAGTGCTGCATTACCAATGAATTTTTAGCAATTCTTTAGGTTAAAAGGATGGCAGAAAAAGGCACTGAATGTCCACCTAGATGATGGAAATATGGGAGATAACTTTTGCTCCAGAAACATTTTTAACAGACTCCACGGGACTCTAATCCAAGACTTTCCTGTTGTTTCCTTTTCAATAAACTGAGACTGGGAGTAAACAGTAAGGTGAAAATAGACAGGTGAAAATGGACACTAGTGTTACTGTTCAGAAGAGTAAATATGAAGACTGAACTAGAAAATCTAAAAAGGGCCTCATGATACTGAATGACTGAGCACTAAAATGGAATCAAGTGATAAGAAAACAAAAATATCCTAATATCTTTCAGGCAGTGAAGGGTTTTGAGATGACCATTGCCACTCAAAACCAAGCTTTTCAGTCATGCTACCATAACATTGGTTTAGCAATCATCAGAAAACCTCACACTGAATATTTGGAATAAGCAGAGAAGGAAAAGAACACCAAAGAAAATAGGTTCATAGTTACAAATAAATCTACAGTGAGATAACATCACGGACAGCACATTGCAGATGAAGTGATAAATGAAAGCTTCAATATATGACACAAACCAATATCTAACATCATACAATCCTGAATTAGAAGAATTA
Source organism: Sialia sialis (assembly GCA_009812075.1). Lineage (NCBI taxonomy): Eukaryota > Metazoa > Chordata > Aves > Passeriformes > Turdidae > Sialia > Sialia sialis. The sequence continues at coordinate 50,746,832 of VRYO01002772.1, read as the reverse complement.
CCAGAGGATTCAACAGTGGCCAGCCAAATTGTGGGTGACATGGAGGTGCCTTAAGGTTCAGTACAGGAAAAGAGATGTAGAATATGAAAATAGAGGATCACATTTTATTAATTTCTTCAAGTTACAATAATGATAATTTGTTAATTCCAAGTATATATGGCAAATTCCTCAGTGTTGTCATCTTTTCAGAGAATAACTGGATGATCCTCAGTTTCTTTGGTAAATTCAACCTTTATTTCCTCTAAATCAAAGAAAATCATTGCCCTGTTTCATGTGGGAAGCCACAGTTGCTATTAAGGTCTGAAATGCATACTTGCCAGGTACCAGTGCCAGGTTTTTGAATAGACATCCTACTAGTAACATCTTTCCTGCTACTTTGTCAGTAAGATGACTTTATGCCTTTCCTTGCCATAAATAAACAATCAACCTATGACCATTTTTGCTGGCATGAATCCATCCCAATGGAGCAGCTCTTAGGGAGGTGTCACACACAGTTGCACAGACAAAATTGATTTTTGTCTTTCATTTTATTGATTAATATGGAAATGTACTGCAGATATCTCATTGCATTTAAAAGCCTGCCACTATGCAGAGAATTTTGAGATGCTTAATAGCATTTTCTCCCAGCAAGTCTCAATGCAGCAAATAAAAATGTTTTTTTTCCCCCCACTGATAAATGTTTGATTCCCAAATGATTGCATACATCAAGGCTGTCACAAGTCAATGCTGTTGGCATGAATAATCTGTTTATTGTTTTGACATTCCTCTTGAAAGGAAAGAGCAATTTCTCTATGTTTGCCTAGCTGCACTAACTATATTATTGGGATGAAAGAGAACTAATCAATAGGATAGGGGTAACATTGCAAAAATCTACAATGTTCCTACCTGAACAATCCTACTTGAGCTCCTTAATTCTTCCAAATTACCTGTGTTCTAATCTTTTAAATGATTGGGAGATCAAGAGCAAAAATGTTTGTCCAGTCTAGAGAAGGTCAAAGTACTATAAAAAGTTAATGTTCATCATGAGGCCACTTGTCTCATGTGCTGTAATCATCATAAATATTAATAATAACACACAACAATGTTTTGCAGAAAATAAAAAGTCTGTTCCCCTTACAACTTTCACAGCAGGAAAAAAATACTTTTAATAGACAGTGAAAAATTTAAAAATGGAACATTTTCCACAGAAATATTGCTGTCTGGCTGCACATTGCTGAGGCTTCCAGGCCAGTGGCCAGGAAACTATTGCATTAATTCTCCCTCTAAAATTTTTGATTATCTAAAAATGAACATTTTCCAAAAGAAAAAACCACCGACAAAAATTCATCCAACAGCTCCAGTTTTATCCAATGGGGATTTATGAATATGAATTAACTCTATTTCCCCATAAGACTGCTGTCTGTCATAAAAATGGATAGGGAATCTAGGGAGGTATGGGGATCTTTTCTATAACTTTGAATTTTAACCTGTACTTTCCATTCGAAGCACTTAGTAGAACAGTCCTTCCTGGCTCCCTGAACACTAAATGTGGAGATGTAGTCAGTTCTGGAGAGACAGTCCATCCTCCCAGTTTATTTAGGGATTAAGTTTGCTGTGAACTTATTCATACTGCATCCCCTCTTTAGGAGCTGCCTAAAGCAGCAGCTTTGTGAATTCAAGCCTCTGCACAGCTCAGTCCCAGTCTCCTTGTCCAATTGAGCTCCTCCTCTGTCACTGGTCTGTGTGGAGACCAGCCTTCATGAAATTCTGTGTTCATCCACTGAATCCAGCTCCCCTTCTTACTAGAATAACAGATGTTGATGAAATTCCGCTATCACTAACCCAACCCTGGGATACAAACACTGATTTCATTGCATCTCTTCTTATTCCTTACAGACATAAGCAAGAACAGGGTGCAGATCCAGTAGCACATTAAGGAAGAAATGCTAGGTTCTATCCTGTGCTGTTGAACTCACAGTTTATTGCTGTAAAAAACCAACACTGACTTCAGATTTTCTGAATGCAATAGTGTAAACACAAATACGTAACCTCTCAATGCTATATGTTTTAAAGAAGACATCAAGTTTATTATTAATACGTATATCTGTGAAGAATAGGACATGACTCAGGGCCTAATTGATGCCTTAAGTTTTGGCTTCCTTATTTTCCAGATTCTGTACTGCATTAGTATATAACTCTGAACTTCATATAGAGTTAGCAAGTTCTCCTCGCAGTTTGGTTAGGCAAAACAATCCTTTTTGAGCCTGAGAACCAAGGACATCATTGCAGCTTCAGGCCCAAAAAGTGTAAACAACAACAAATTGAGGAGAGCAATCTGGGAGGATGGGACTTCATAACCTGCAGCTGTAATTGGACAATTGGTCCCAATACGTAAATAGACAAAAACTTATAAAAGTGTGAAAACTTGTGACTTGGAGTTCATCTTGGGTGTAGCCACGGCTGGGCCTTTATACTGGCCAAGGTGTATCCTTTGAAGGCCTTTCAATAAATACTTACTTTAATCCTTTAACACTGTCTAACCTCTGTTCTGGGTAGCCTCTTTAAGCTTCTGTTTTTAGCGGACTCCGCCAGGACAGAAAGACATCATGGTAAAGTCACAAAGCATCTTTTCAACAATTTGTTTTGGAGAAGACTGTTCATTCCTGTTCTCAGTTTTTTTTTTTTCCAGTTGAATGAGTATATGGAAGGAAATAACTATTATTCCGATTTCTGCACCAATATCTGTGGACAGTATTATACTGAAAAGAACATGTTTTGGCACGACAGGATTAGGTGGTAATGAAGTTGATAATTTCATTCTATTAAACACAATAGGCCATGCCAGTTTTGGCCCTGTTCAGAATATGGGTAAAAAAATCAGTGTTTGTCAAATGGAATAGGATGGTATCCAGGAAGCAAGTTGTTTTCCATGGTTTCAGAAGAGAAAACATGGTGAGAAGACAGAAAAATTGACCAGAAATTACTCCTTTATTTAAATCGTGTTTATATGTATCATACTTTTCAAGGAAAAAATAGGAAAAATGACATTGTCTGATATATGCTGCACTGTGCACTGCATTCTACCTGCTCTGTGGGAAAATATTTTCACAGACACTTAACATTGCTGGTATTCAGTAACTAAAGAAGGCCTTCAAAGTTGTATGTTCTGCTTCTGTTAAAGGAAAATTTAAGACATATTTTTTGTCCTCATTATTACTCACATGCTCTATACAGAAAGAGTTAACAATATAAGTAATGATGATTAACTTGGTAGTATCATGTTACTCTACCAACCAGGAAGGAAAACCAGGAGGCTTTTATAATACTTACATTAGCCTAGCAGCATCTTTTCACCTGAAACAGGCAGATACCATTCACATATTCCACCCTCAGGTAAGGTCTCTGCACTCACTAGTGAGACCCAGCCTGGAGGGCTGTATCCAACTCTGGGGCTGCCAGCATAAGCAAGGCATGGACCTGTTGGAGTGGGTCCAAATGAGAGCCATGAAGTTGAGGTTCATCTTGGTGAAGAGAAGGATCCAGTTAGAGCTTAGAGCAGCTTTCCAGTACCTAAAGGGGCCTGCAAGAAAGCTGGAGAGGAAATTTTCACAAGGGAATGTCATGAAAGGACAAGGGGTCATGGCTTTAAACTGAACAAGACTTGGTTTAGAATAGATATTAGGAGGAAATTTTCCCTATTAAACAGTAATGAGTCACTGGAACAGGTTGCCCAGAGAAGTTGTGGATGTCTCACCCCTGGAAATGTTCAAGGCCAGACTGGATGGGGCCCTGAGCACCCTGGTTTAGTGGAAGGTGCCTCTGCCTATGGTGGAGACATTGGAACTAAATGGTCTTCAAGGTCCTTTCCAAAACAAACCATTCTATTATTCTATGATATTTTCTTTTGGAAAAGCAAGTTAGACAACTTCTCATTTCAAAAGTGAGTTGCACAAATGGAACTAGAACAAACCTGTCCTTTTGGTGATATTTACTCAAACCATGGAACAGAAATATTTACCCTGATTATTTCAAACAGTTTTCTCTCTCTCTATGGAAACATAACAGCCAATAAATTCAACTTATCCCTGGCCCTAACTTTATTGCTTAACTTTTTTTTTATTTGTTGATTTTTTCCTGTAAATATTTGTGTGTTTAATGTTAGTTTACACAACTCTCTGTAGAGGAGTTTCCATTCATGAAGAAATTACCGCTTTTCACATGTCCAAGACCACCATTCCTTGATGGAAATGAGACAGAAAAAATTTACTGAAACATCAGTCACTTAGATGTAAAAAAGGACAATATTTAAAAGACAGTCCTTACTTTTGTGTTTGATAAGAATAAATCTCACTAATTTAAAATGGAAAAAGGTCTGGCAAGTAAAGAATATGAAAAATTTCCATATCCCTCTTACACCTCTTACTACAAAGCTTTTCCTTCCTTCATGCCTATTGGAAGGCTAGAATATCTAATCAAGGACTGGAAATACATTTGCTGTGAGCTAAGTGGCCAGTTACAACAACAACAACAAAAAAATGAAAGAAAAAAAAAAGAAAAAAAGGCATGGAGATTGTCTATAACTCATACTTGTGGTATCCTTTAGTGTAAATGGTTCAATAGAACTGAAAATTCTCTTGTGCTTACAAAAGCTGCTCTTTGAAATGCAGTGAATAAAAATTGCAGTCACAACGTGATCAGGTAGTTCTGGAGAGCTGCCTGAAGTAACAATGAGGAACGCAGGAGTATTCATGTATCTCCTCTGGCACTTTCTCTTGTCCTTCTGCTGTCCTGGATGCATGAACCAGTCTGGATATCTATGTGGTGAGTTAAAACTGGACTTGGATGGTATACATGAAGGAGGATAACTTCCAAGAGAGTCCAAAAATGAGGAAGCAGTGTCAGAAAGCAGGACAACGCTACTCCTCAGCTCAGGATACAGTCACAATATGCATTTAAGTCAACTGAAAAAGGGCTTATTTTCCTCCAAACCACCGAGGACAAAATTTCATCCTACTCTGATGCTCTGTAATAGAGAGACAGATTCAGGGAGGGATGGAGGTGGTTGGAAACAGACTTTTGTTGTTCTACAGTAACCACTGTGTGCTTCAAAAATGCTTAGGAAGTTTTGAATGCCTCCATAGAACAATCTAAAAAGAAAGTATCAACAGTAAAATGACATCTTGTTATGTTAAGACAAATATATGTTTTTCAACGAATGCTGGATGCAAAAATGATTTGTTTTTAAAATAGAAATGTGCCCATAAATCTTTCTTGGTTTAAACATTCAATGATTTTTAGTTCTTTCTATTCTCTGGAGAAGCAGGAAAATATAAAAATAAATGCTGATTGGAAAGGGCATAATGAGTTGTCTACTAGCTTGTGTTCTTTTCAGCTCCCTAATTTCATTTTCTTGGGAAAATAGTGAGCAGGTTCTGGTATTAGATTGATGGTTTCTTCTAGATGACAAAAGAAAATAATTCTGCAACACAGGGGATGACTGGAGTAATCTCAATCCTCTCCACACTAAAGAGCAAAACAATTATTTATTCATGCAAACATAGGCCATTACAGGCATATTTATTCTGGACTTTTTTTTTTTCAGTTAAAGATGGATTTTTGTCTTTATTGTCACTTATGATAAATCCAAGGGTTTCAGATATGTGATTGCTTTGTAGACCTTCATGCTGTTTGAAAGAATCTAATTTCTTAGATAAATACTGCCATTATGCAGTTATTTATCCCTTTGCCATTAGGGCATACTCCTTGATTAGTAGTTTCATGATTTGCTTACCAAATAGATTGCACTGTGTTGTAGTGCATGTTCTTGAGAATCAGATAAAATGCCCTTGTTCACATTCAGCTTCATTTTTTCACACTCAGCTCTCCACTTTATACCAACCACTTCCTCACATTGTTCCTGAACTCTTAGATAAATTGTTAATAACAAAACCCATGGGTGTCTGTGTGCTTTGCATTTCTTTCTTTTCTCTCAAAACTACACAGCATCACTCTCCAATGCCATCTTACCCAAACCACTGCTTGATGGCATGGGAAACAAGGTAATGATAGCAAAATTTGAAGTGTAGAGCACCTTGTTTGTTCCTACTGGCTTCCTGCAGCAAGCAGTGCACACATAGTTTAGAGGGGGAAAAGTGCCTGCTGGAAACTGCTTTTCTAACTCTTGGGTCACACATTGAAAAAACTCCTAGATATTACTGGAAGGTTTACAGTGCATTTAATTTTGTTTCAAAATTAACAGCAATTTCCTTCACATCCCATTTCCCCCCAAATACTATGCGCAAATTGGATGAGGTCATCAGAAAGACATTTTATTGAACAAGAGCTTATCTGAGTTTGAGGCAAGAGAATAAATAGACACTTCTTTTACTCCAGATGGTAGAGAAGTACAAAAGGCCACATATCCAAGGCGACTGAATTACTGGGTGAAGGTGTTTGTTTTCATAGCAAAAGACAGGTGTCTTCCAGTCCTTAAACTTTCCATAAAATGCCTCTCTACAGTGCACCACAAGGCATGTGGATAGCAAATCTTTTTCTGTTGCAGATAAACAAAAAGTTCATCCAAGAGAGGGAGGGAGGGCTACCCAAAGAACCACATATCAGCTTCATCTCCCAGAAAAGAGTTATTCCACTCTTGGTAGTAAAGCCAGAAAAGGAGCCAGGGATGGAATAGCATACTGTAAAATGCGGCAGATTGCAGAGAACGGCAGAGAACATGGATTAGGGCTGTGTTATGGGGATAAATGTCTTGCAGCTGTTAGATAAAGCATCTCTCTAACCAAAGGTGAAGAATCCTGCAGAACAGAACTGCAGAACAGAGGGCTTTCCCCAAGTAATGATCCATCTGTCTACTTGTAACAGTTTAAAAAACTTAACACCTTTGTTTGAATGCTTTTCTTGTTTCATGCTTCATGCTATCCATAATGCGCTATTAATGGCACATCATGAGATCCTGCCTTCAGCTGTCATAATCTGTTTTAAAGAAAAAGATCAAAGAATTATAATTGCAAAATCTGGCCTGATTCATCTGTTACTTAAAATGCACAGTGAAGGGTGATAAAATAATTTCTTCTTTATATTGACTTTGCCAAGACCTATTTTCATAATTTAGATTACTGAGGATTTGGCTGCTTATGGTATTTCTATAAAGAAGATTGGAGTTTTACCCATTTGGATGCAGATACACCTGTATTTTTTAGGGCTATGCTTTATATGTGTACAACAGTTTACAGACTTGTGCACACACACACATACATCTGCCAACATGTGCATACAAATTTCAGAATTGAAAGTGCAAGTAAATAAACCCTTTAGACACACAGATGAATATCTGGCTGCAAAACTCAGCATCTGTTTGCTAGTTTCTAGTATCAAGCTATGACAAATAAACTCAAAAGGTACAGCACATTTATGAATTTTTGCAAAACACTTCCAACTCTGTAAAACACAAGTTCAAAAAGCCACTTAGTGACTTTTTGTTGCTGTTCACAATTTGGCTTGGATTTATTTAATGGAGGAAATGTTATTCCGTTCTTCTGTTAAATTTATAATAGATGAAGGACAGGACAAGACAGATTTATCCACTTTAAATGTTATTGGCATATTTGGTATGTTTGCAGTGTCTGATTATTTATGCTGCTTAAAACTGCCCAGCACATGAGTCCAGCAAAGAAACTGAGCAGAGAGCTGTGTCTTTATTCCTAGATAATTCAAGAATTTTGCAAATGTGCTTTTGGCTTGTACATTATGATTTACAACTGCTACCCACAGAAGAGGGAATGTGCTACAGAAAATGAGATAAATTATTTAATGGTTTCAGCTTCATAATTTGCAAAATGGAGCAATTATCTGCTCTAGTTCCACACATTACGGGATGGGGCAGTGAGGAATCTCTCCAGCTGGATAGCAGAATATTCCCTTTCTCATAATGGAGAAGCCATATCTTGTCAATCCCCTACTTAGAGCTGGGAGATCGAGAGTTGCCTGGTACTGAGAACAAGCAAAAGCTGCAGTAGCATTGGGATCTCCATGTAGGCAGTTTTTCATGCTAGAGCCAAATACTCCATGTGAGGTAATGTGAACCCTAGCAAACATGCATATGTGTTTTTGTGTGCATATGAACCCAATCCTGCACACATGAAGCAGGGTCCCACAGAATGAATCACATCAATATCCAAATTGTTAAAGCTCTAAAATGGAGGTGAAAGCATAGAATCGTGCGATAGGAACTTCAAGAATGCACAGGTCTAACCTTTCTTGGCATTACCACAATTTAAATCAGGTTGCCCAGCGTCCTGTCCAGGTGAATCTTAGAAGAATCCAACATTGGGAAGGCTATCACACCCCTGGGGAGATTACTCCTGTGGCTGATTGTTCTTATTGTGAAAAACTGTCCTCTTGTGTTCACTTGGAATTTCCCCAGGAGAAATTTGTACCCATTATTCCTTGTCGTTTCCATGCAACTTTCTGTAGAAAGGGAGTCTATCTTCTTCCTAACCATTCTGTAAGTATTGGAACATGGTGACAAGGTCTGCTCTAAGCCTTCTTTTTTCAAGGCTGAAAAAACACAGTTCTCTAAGGCTTTTTTTTAATACGGCAGGCTTCCTGTAGGGTTGTTTTTGCCAGCCCTTTTGTTATTCAGCTGGGAGCTGAACAGCACTCTCCTGCCCAATGCAGAGCTCTCAAGAGACCATGTCCAAGTGTGTGTAAAAATTAAGCCATTAGGTCTTCATGGATGTTAATTAATCGCCATACTGTCAGGGAAAGGAGAAGTCCTCACCTAACTTCTCCTGCTCTCAGAGGTTTACAGAATGTAGAGTTCTGCATTTTTCCCCTTCAGTGGATTTTCAATGTAGAAAAGCCACTGCAAGGTAAGGGGTGAGCTGAGCAATGACAGCCCTTGCAGCTGAGCTCTTGTGTGTGTCAGTGCATGAAGAACCCTGGACAGGTGGGTGTGCATTTATCTCCCACCAAGGCTACAGAGGGGATGCAAAGTTTGTTTTATGTGATAGTAGAATATTAGAAACCTAACTACACACTATAACCTTGATTGAAGACTAGGTACAGGTCTGGTATATTGGAATAATTCCAGAAATTACTCCTCTATTTTTTAGAAATGTTGGGGACAAAGTGTAATGCATCAATTCTGCCTATGAAAAACAATTTAGGGCCATGAAAGGGCTCATGGAGAGCAGCTTCAAGCACTGATGGATTGCTTGTGCATTATCCCTACTGATTACTGAACACTGCATCTGGATAAGTACTTTCACTTTGATTGAAGATACAAGGTGCAGACTTTGATCAAAATGAATTAAATGCTAACTCTGCAACACTTTCCCAACTGCAGGCAGAAGACAATGCAAACAGGAACTGCAATTGCGATCAATGTACAATGGGAAGGCAAGAGTTGAACTTGATATTTTCTAACCTAAAGGATTCTGTGATTCAATGAAGTCAAAAGCAAAACTGTGCAACCAACACAAAGGTCAAACCGGTTCATTGATAATAGATTTATTCTATTTGCACTTTAAAGTCACTAGTATTATATAAATATCAATTTCTTCCAAGGCGCTGATGGTGTAGGCACAGTGTAAGTAGGTTTCTTTAGCAATGAAATGAGAATTAGAGTCTTAGGGCAGTACAAGCTGCTGCTGGATGCTTCTCTTTGATGTGCCACCCTAGGACCCAAGCTCCAGAGAGGCATCCAAAAGTCAGGAGCCTTGGGCATTAGCTATCTCTGACTATTGACACCCAGTAACTGGAAAAGCAAGTGGCTTCCTGCTGGCAGTGGGAAATGTTGTGCATGAAGCTGGAGATCTCTTTGTGGCCTCCTTCCCCTCACTGCTCTTCCCACATGCACTGGGGCCGTGAGTGGTGCTGTGACTCTCCTGAGCTCCATGTGCAGTGAAATCCCAGCCCTTCCCCTGCAAGTGCTCAGGAATTTTTTAGTGCTCCTCATGCCCCTCATGCATGGCTGAGCCCCAGCAGCTCAAGCCCAGCCTCCCACATGCCTGGAGCAACCCATTTTTTGTGTGAGGCTGAAACGTGGAGTGGCCCTGGGGCCATCACCCACCCCCCCAGCACGGAGAGGTTTTGGGCATCTGCTGGAATTCCCTATTCCAGGATGGATGACATGCAGTGCCGTCCCTGCACACCCCTGCTGAGTCCAAACCAGTTGCACCTCTTCCTCCTCCCATCTCATCTCTGCCTTTCTCTTCTGCTTTGATTCATCCTGCTTAAACTTAGGCACTGAACTGAAGTATGTGAGTTTAAAACTGGACTAAATCAGCACATGTATAAAAAAATCACTGACACCCACGATGCAAGGGGCTATTTTCCTTTTCCTTTCATTTTAGTGGTCATCATTTAGCACTCATGCTTGGCTGTACAGATAAACCAAGTGCTACATTTACTCACACTAGTTAGCTAGGTAGAAGTACAGTGAGACTGCTGTGAGAATGGGCAGCTCAGCCAGGCGGTGGCAAGCAGAAATTCAGCTGCCCTCTTGATTTTTTTTCAGTTAAACGATCTCTTTATTCATAGGCTAATCTGTTATGCAAATTGTCAAGTGAAACCTGAGTCTGAAAAAAAGAATGCGTGCCCGCTCCCTCTAACCAGGTTAGTTCTCTCTTTAAAAAAATATTTTGCTTTTTTTTTTTTTTAAGAACAGTTGTTTCTGTGGAAGAGCTGCAGACACTGGGTTCCCAATAACTTCAATTTTAATTCCCTTCCTTTTTTTCTGCTTCTATGATCTGTTACTTAAACAGAGGCAAGATTGAGAATAAAGAAAAAAACTACTGCAAACTAATTTTTTATGTATTACCTTGCTTTTCTGTTATAGATTCAGCTGCGTCTCAAAACTCTTTGAAAGAGATGAAGCTTCTGCTTTTTTTGTTGTTGTCCCCATCATGAGGACAAACATCACATGATATTATCTTATAAGAGCAAAAATAGCCTTTCTTGGATATGTTATTAGGATGATTGGTTTAGAAGGAGGATATAAGAAGCAGAGGCTTTGACTAGAAAAAATTGAAGGGTTGCAAGGAAATATAGTACAAGCAGGTTTCTTTACAAAATGGGTGCAAATTGTAGGAGACAATTTCTGAAAAAAAAACATAAGCCCACTCAGTAGTCCTTTGAAGAGTCTTAAATTTGCTTCACACTGAAATATAGAGGAGAGAGATAGTAATGGCTGTAAGGGCTTTATCCAAGGTACCCAAGAACAAAGCTCTAGGATGTGCAGCAGCAAGCTTTGTTATTTATTTCAGTTGCTGTAAAATGGGCATGGAAATTGTTCCACTGCTGACTGAAGGCCATTTTGTTTGATCATACATACTACATGCAATTTTGATACTCCTTTTCTTAGGCAATGAAATAAAGGTACATGGAAAATGTTACAAAAATACATAAGGCTATATTCTAGGAAAAAAAAGAAAGTGAGAAGCCGAATCTCTTTAGCTCTTTTTAGTATTTGAATATTAAACTGCAACAATTTTAGTTTTGAATACAGGCATGAAATGCCACCCTAAATTAGGTTTCCAGCTTGAACAGAAAGTTTTGCTGTCCAGTGCAACAGTTAAAATTCAGTGGGTACTTTTATTCTGGCATTTTGGTTCAGATCAAGATGGCTCCATTTAAGTACAGTAATTTCATGCGTATAAGGCGCACCCTTTTGACTGAAATTTTGATTGAAAGCCGGAAGTGCACTTTATATACCAGTGCACTTCATATATGGACAAAGTTTGGAAATTTGCCAACCCAGAAGTACGAGTCGGGCCGAGCTGAGGTGGGGCATGACTACAGGGAGCCAGATCCTCACTGCAAAAAAAAAAGGTGCGCCTTATACTCTGGTGCGCCTTATATATGGGCAAAGTATGGAAACTTGCTGGCAACCTGGAAGTGCTCCTTATAATCCAGTGCGCCGTATATGTGTGAAATTACTGTACATTTCTTGCCTGTCCTCACTTGGACTGCTTTGGTTCACTTTGCAGAGTGGGCTCAGAACACACAAATTGGATGCCTTTGAGAAGCTGTACTGCAGGATCACGTTCCCTGCATTCCCACTGGACATTGGTGCTTGGGACCAGCACACAGCTTTGAAATGTGTATGCTTTGAATGTGAATGTCAGGCCCTTTGCACCAAGTGGTTTGCTTTGCAAATCTGCTTTATTGGCCACACTTCTGGCTGATGTAGAGTGTACATTCTGTACACAGAGTTGGATCATCAGTCAGAGGTGAGGTGTGTCAGCAGAGGCCTCTGGAATGAGATCTCTGCCTGCCTAAACCCAGATATCATAACCAGTCTGGCAAAATTTCTCCTGGGATGTCTTCAGAATCATGTTTTACTGTCTAGATCAGGAATATAACTGTTTATGCCTGGAGCTAAATCAATACCTAAAGTTTGGGTGCAAGTTGCAATGAAGAGGAATTCAGCTTCCTTACTGACTGAGTGGTGGCAGCTTTGCCTTTGAAGTCCCTTTAATAAATTAATTATTTTGACTAGACATGATAATTAAAAAAAAATAATAAGTTGATCTGCTTGCTAACTTTTCTTTTGGGCACAACAAATCAATATTATAAGTGAGATTTTCCTTTCAAAAGAAAAAACTTATGAACTGAAACTCTCTTTAGCACATAGTGATGGTCATAAAGTAAAACCTGTTTCAGAGGGTTTTACATGTTACTTTTAATTCATGTGTATGTTTTATCAAAAAAAGTTCTATATATGTTGCATTTTACAGCTGCCCTCAGAAACTATTCTTCTCTTTCTGTGGTGTCCTAATCCCTCTCCCTCTCCCTCTCCCTCTCCCTCTCCCTCTCCCTCTCCTCATCTCTTTCTCTCTTTTTCTCTCTCTCTCTCCCTCTCTCTTATGTACATCTAAATATTTTATGGAAAACAGATGGTCTGGTAAAGTTTCTATCCACTTAAAAAGACAGAAGATGAAACAGAATGGATCATATCATTCCCTAATTTATGCTCATAAAATAACTCTATTAACATCAAAGTCGGCACTTAAGCTGTAGGATTTTCCTCCATGTACTGAAGTGAGTTACCTACACAAAGCCTAAATCATAATTATTGTTCTAGGATGACAACTGTAGTTAACCAGGGAAACCTTGCAATAAGAAAACAATGTGCAGCCAAATGGTGTTTATACATGATCAAAGAGAATAAATACTGGCTGAAAAGGACATTCTCTTTCTGCTTCTCAGCCTGTTCATCAGGAGATGGTGACCTTTTATTCTGCATATTGAAGGGTTTTTCAAGTTGGTGAATCTTTAGAGTGCAGATCTGTTGATTTTCTGTCAAAGAACGATGGGGGCTGGGAAGCCAACTTTTAAGCTCCTGGCATTTCAACAAAAAATGATCAATCGTAATAAATGATCAAAGACCTATTTCTTTTCTTCATAAAGGGTAAGTGTATCTCTTTGTTAGTTCAAATCTGAGCAGCTACCCTGAAGGCAATTTAGTCTCTTCTCTGTACAATACCAACAGGACATTCCCCTAAAAATCTGGAGAACTGGAACAATTCACTCTGAAAATAGAGCACATAACGAGAAATCATGACTCTAATAAATTAAGTCAGTATTTATTCCATGGTCAACTCAAATGTTACTGAAATTAGAATTTTCCATCAACTGCCTATGTAGAAGTTCATCAACAACGTGTACATTATGGGAAAGGATGATTGGTATTTTCCAGAAATAGCTTCTCAGCAAACCCTTATTTCAGCACAGAGACCAATAGAAACAATCTTTTCAAAGGACTGCTTTGAGCATAGCATTAGGAGGTGAATAAACTCATTTTTATCCTTTTAAACTTTTGGGTGAAATAGTTTCTTAGCCCTTGTGGGCTTTTCATGCTGATGTTGGTTTTCTCCTTTCATGGGGAAAAATGGATGGGATCCTGCTACTGTAACTTCTCCTAAAATGATAGAATAATGTTATTTGTTTGTTTTCTGAGCTATTTATTGAGCTGGCAAAGTGTACATTGCCAAAACTCTTTGTTCAATACATATCAAGACTCAGATTTAGAAAGTATATATGATGCTTATTTCAGAACTTGATTCAGATGTGCTCTTAACAATTTATAATGGTACTGACCATACACCTATTAAACAGCTGAGATCACACTTTAATCTGGCTGCAAGTTGTCTTTAAGAGCCTTCAGGACAAGTAGTTTTTCAACCTAAAGTTTAAATAGGTTGCTATATACTATTATTTTCATTTTTTATTTTGTAATTAAAGTATTTCTGATGAAAAAAGTAACCTGCAAGCACTTTAAATTTGTATTTTAAGAGAAAAAAGTCACCTTTGCAATGTTTGAATCTGATTCATTTCATGCTGGTTATTTGAAAACATTGCACTAGTGGTCCTCAGATACTTATAAGCTGGAAGTGTATAAAATTTTTAAAATCAGGGCTATTTTTCTGCAAAATATGGATTTTTGTGTCATTAAAAAATGCTTTACAAGCTCTCTGAGGCTACCACTGCTGGAAGTAGTCCTGTTGTTAATCTTAATGCCAATGACAATGTATTTAGAAACTCACAGCACTGACTTTAGGACGAAGATTGTAAATGCAGATTTATACGGGATGATGTGATGGGAATTGGTGACATGTTTGTGTGCATGTACAACACCTAGGTTGAAAAGTTATTCTATTTTAGTTGGAATGCAACAAAATAAATAAGGAGAAATTTTGCTGGTTCCTGTTATAATTTAAATTGAGGTGTAAACTAAACATATTCTTATGAAAGAGGTTTTTGAAGGATAAATGGAGTAGTCAGTCCTCTATAAATAAGATTCTAATTTGAAAAAAACCTGGTCTATCCATCCAAAGGAATCTGCCTGCACTAGAGATATTTTTCTGTCTCTAAAATGATGCTGTTTGAAGTTCTTCTGCACAGACTTATTTGGACTGCTTGGCTCTAGCTCCTCTTTGTGTACTCACTCCTAAGCAAAAATAGTAATTTTTATATGCATGTAATCACATTTTTCTACTGAAATATTTGCATGTGAATGGCTCTGACTCTTTCACTTTGAAAAACACTTTTAAAAGTTCTTTTTTATAATGAAAAGAAGCTAGCAAGGACTTGTTAGAACCAGCACTTTGTGAAAAGGATAGGCCAACTTTACTTGTAAAAATAATGGTGAATTTATAATAGTAAATAGTGGCACTTTCTTCGGCACAAAAGATCTCTTATAAAGTGTCAAAATGACATGAAGCACAATGGGGTAACACCAAGAGCACAGGAGAAGAGACAAGTTTTGAACTAATATCAGAAACATGGTGAAAGGAGGCAAAGCAAAGGGCTATCTGCATGGCTGGAGAGGAAAAGTAGAAAGTTCTTACAACAGTACCAGGCAGGCTATGTGAAAAGAGATCATTAATATTGTTTATGGATCTAATGAGTAGTTAAGATAGCTTCGATGGGATTTCCTACGTGTGAAAACAAGGAAAACAGTTCTAAGGAGAGATTTGCTGGGAATTACTTCTGATTGTGATAGGTAGTAAACCAACAGAAAAAAATTTTCAGGGGTGAGTCTCTAACCTGTATACATTTATATCACAAACAAAGCATCTGCAACTGTAGATATACTTCCAGAATTAAATCTCCCTCTGTTGAAACAAAAAGCTAAACTTCTGGTTTTTTTGAGAAAGCTGGTTTTATTTCTGGATAATACGTGTGAGCAATAAAAGTAAAGAGAATGTTATCCATAGATCATAATTCACCCCACAGGACTATTTTTATTTATTTTGTGGTTCTGTCTATGATAACTCATAAAATATATTTAAAAAACCCAAAAGTAAACCAGGATGTTCTTTATCCTGCAGCCCCTGCTTGTTTTATGAGCTTAAAAACTACTAGCTAAAATATTTTATTTTTTTTATCTTGCAGTTTAATTATCAAAAGCTATTTAAAAATCCTTCCACTACAAATATTAAGTAACATAACAGTATTCATTCTATAAGAGCAAGATAAGCAAAAAGCAAAGATAAATGATGACACTGAGTACAGCTTTTTAATTACCAAATGTCTTTTAAGCTGTCCTTTGTTTCTTTTAATGGAAAGTTCATAACAAAAACAAATAAAAACCTAAGATTAAAAAATTCATTGCATATAATAAATTTTAAATGTATTGCTACAATTACTTCTTTCCACATAATTTTTTCCTATGATTTTAAAAAAACACAACAACATTTTAGGTTGATGGACAAACTCCATAGATTCATATATATTAAAATAACAATAACACATTGATATAGTTCTTAATAGATGTGGGCTTAAAAGCTTTTTGAAATATTCTTTTTTTAATGGTAAAAGTGAAGCAGAGTATTTGTACCTTAGTATTTGAAAAATTGTTAGGGTTTTTTAAAAATCTTATTTCCCTGTCTCTAAAACTGTCAACTAAATCATACACATTTTTAAAGTCTTAGACTACTACTACTGAAGCTACCTGTCTCAATTATTTCCTTCTTCATATTTGACTGGAAGGTAGCTCTTACATTCAGAGGAGACTTATGCTAATTATAGGAGAGAGAAGGAAACAAATTTGATTTTAATAGCATTTAGGTAATTGAAAGTTGAATGCCCAATAAATGTCATAGATAGCCTGGCTAAACTAAACTTTTACATAAGGTAAAGATATGTTTTCTTTGAGGAAATAATTCACATTCCAATGTCAGCATGCTTGGCCAGCTGGGATACCTCCTCCTTCATATTTTCTTTGCAGATGTCATGAAAAATGGCAGATGAAATATGGTCATCTTAAAATTGTTCTCACATACATTCTTCATTGTTACAGAGCTTGCTTTCCTATGGGAACATTTGAGACAATTTGGTTCCACAAACTTCTCACCATATCTTCCCTTTACGTAAATGTTTTAACTGTTTTATAAAGCTGGTCCTTTGACCATGGCCAGGTTTTAAAGACAATACAGTAAATTCAGCTGAGGAATCAACGAAAGTACTAATCTTTCTTCCATTGGCTGTAAACGAGATCTGTATGAGAGCATTTTACTTCCGTACCAAAAAAATCCAACAAACCCACATGTAAAAAATATTGTCAGTATTAGAAACCCAAATGTTTTAGATACACAGTAAAATTATGAACTAAAATAACAAAGAACAAGGTCTGCTAGATGAGCATACAAATTTCATAATGTGAGATTTATAACTCTTTATTTAGTGTCTTTCCTCACTTCTCAGCCTAAATCCTGTGTAATGTGCTTAAATTTATACTGACAAAAATGATGTGGTCCTTACATGGGTATAAAGACATTGCCAAATAAACAAAATAAAACAACACCCCAAACAAACAAAATCCTGTTTAACTTGCATAATAGCATGAAAGAATAACAGGTCTTTCATTCCTGGGGCCATGAAAATGAAGGTCATGCATGGTCATGCCTCCTGGCTCCTTTTCAGAGAATGCCATTCAAAAACCCTCACACTTCTAATTCTTATGACTGAAAAGTAAGCTTGGCATGAAACCAAAATGTTTCCCAGGTTTTGTATCTCGCTTCTGTAAGTTTGGGACTGCATCTCATGTCTGTACACTAGGGTAAACCTTAGGCTTGCATTTGGCCCCCTTCTATTCCCTGATTTACATGGAAAGGAAATCAAAGTTGTGGTCAAATGAAAGTCATGGTGCATTGCCACAGGTCCCCAGCCTGGATGACAAAAGATCTGAACCATCTGTTTGGAGTAGTAGGGTCTGGATTTGTTAAAGGGTTGATCCACAATGTGAAGCTGCCCAATGTGTCTACGTGCCACTCAAACAACCGAGAAAGTCCTTAGAGAACAAGAGAGGATTCTATTCTCCAAAAGGTATTTCAGCCAAATACCTAGAAAATAGGACTTGGGGGTTTAATTTATTTTAACTGTTGCTAATGGAGCTATGATGTTGTAATACTGGCATGGATGTCCATTTCATGGCACAAAGTACTGGAAAGAAACAAGAAATATAAGTGTATGAAGTTCTGCATTGCTTAATTGCTTTGGAAATTCTCCAGTATAACAACAGGGAATGCTGGCAAAATTGGTATTTGCTTCACTTTTCATCACTTAGAGGGGCTCTCAGTTTTCAGACTCATTTGAGGACCGCTCATAAAATAGATAATTTAAAAGCTTTCCTCAGTGCACTGCACTCTTGACCCACAGCAGACTTCACTCTTCACTCCTACTCTTGCTGTGTCATAGTTTTATGCTCCACACTAACATTCACAAGAGCACAGGTTGACACTGCTATGGACAATGAGATTTTGACCTCAGGTTTCTAGAGATGAAGAGTTAAAACACATTCCTCAGTTCCATTTATGAATTCCTACACTGTCTTCTGACATAATTTTGAAAACCTAGGTAACACTAAGTGAAACCATTAATGCTGAATTCCAGCCAGACTAAATCAATCTGTAATTAATTTTTTATAGGTTTGCTTCACAGTTTGGTAATGCTTCTTCAAAGGAATAGGCTATGGGGTCCTACTCTGTACCTGAACACAAGGATTTACATTGTTGTCTCCCACTATTATTTATGGAAGAAATCACATCTACTGAAATAATAACAAAATAGAAAATGAGATGCGATATAATGGAAAACAGTCATCAAATTTCATGCAAAATGAAAGCTGACACAAAAATATTGTTTCTCACTGTATATGACACACACATAATTGCTGCACTGATTTATGTAGCATTAAATACGTAGGTAGGTGGTTTAAGTTTTGTAGATGCTTAAGATAGTTTAAGGAGCTGTAAATGGCTGTATCAGGTCAGACATTGGTTTACATAATTTACTAAGCTCTGACAGTGAGTAGCAGCAAATGTCTAAGAAAGCATGGAAGAGCAGGTCAGACACATACTGAGGAGCACATTTTTATTTCAAAGCCCTTATCTCATTTTACTTTAATATGACTTCTTAACCTCTTTTGTGAACTCATCTAAACTCTGGGAACCACACCATCTGGCACTAAGGTCTGAAGCTCAGCCATGACAAGTGTGGACAAGCACTTCTGCTGATCTGCAATCTGCTATCTGTTGATTTAATCAGATATTCATCACCTCTTGTACTATTAGAGACAGGGAATAATTACTCTGTGCTCATTCCCCTTGCTTCTTGGGGTTTTTATAGGTCGCTGCAGTATCTCCCTGGAAATGTTTCTATTCCAAGACAAAATGTGTTTCCCCACAGAGTGATTCCTAGCATGGAAGAATTCCTACTTCTCTTTACTCTGTTCTCTATCATATTTAGTTTTACTAAAGCTTTTTCAAGATGGAGAAGCCAAAGAGTATTTCCCATCAGCAAGTATTTCATATATTAGATGCAAAGCTGAGTGATAACTTACAGGCTTCTGAAGAAGTATCTGCTTCAGAATAGAGTGTTTAGAGACACAATGTAATAATTATATTTTTTTTGTATTTTGCTAGCATTATAGACCTCGAGACCAATTTATGCGAGCAGCTGCAGTTTGTAGCTAAAGCCTTTTGCTGCCTGTGTGGTGAATTATATGTTTCATAAAACACATCACACCTTCAGTGTGGTTTCATATTTTATACTGTTGGTGTTTTATTTGACTACATATTATCCAAAAGACTTTCTCCTGCATGGAAGGACTCTTAGCACTGTCTGTTTATATTCTGAAGAGGTGGTGTTTATATGAATTCATAGGAGGGAGGTAACAGATCTGTTCAGGAAAAGTATGACTGTTACTCAGGATTTATTTTCAGATGATCTCTCACATGACATTGGAAAATACATCTCATTTTTTTGGGGTCATCACTGAACATGAAAAGGTGACAAAAACACAACTGAGTTTGATTCTCTCTGGTATATAAATCTAGGGACAGTTAGCCTGAATGCTCAAAATAATCCTAGTGACACCAAGAATATCATCAGTTTGAATAAATAGCTTCTCATGGAATATGAAATCCTATTTTCTTCAATGAAATGCTGAGAGATTGTTTTGCAAGTGATATGCTACTTTATGTTCCACCTTAAGATTTCCTTCGTCCTGAGCTTGTCTCACCTGCAACACCAATTTGAGACTGCACTGGAGAAGAACAAAACACAAAATTATCTGGGTCTGACGAAATCAGCGCAAACAGGCTCATCTCTTCCAGGTAAATTTAAGTGATCTTCCATTCTGCAGGAGGGATATTCAGCAGGTGTGAAATACACCACTTTCTCTCCAGTAGCTGGAGCCTCAGTTCAAGCTGATTTTGATTTCAGTGCCACTCATTCACATCTTGTGTGCCCTCTGCCTCCCAGGGACAAGTACAGCTGTGAGAAGAGGTAGAGCATTTAGACTGAAAATCCCTTGATTTAAGCACCAGAGAGTGGTGTCAGTGCTCAGCACACATTCCTAGTTGTTTCAGCTGATCTGAGAGCACTGGAGAATACAGCAATGATTAAACACAATAGAAGTTCAGCCTGCTTACCTGGGGAGGAGCAACAAGGGGGATGCATGCCACAGACAAGGTGATAAATGTTCCAGCCCTTGAACTGACTAAAGAAACAGGCAGCAGCTATTTTTATTATCTGAAGTTAGACTAACAATAGCAGTGATGAATACCTTTGATATTCATACCTGCTTTAAAAAAAGGAAAAAAAAATAAATTTTAGGTCTGCTTTAGAGATTCTACTCCAAAATCGCCATGTAATAAAAAAAGCAGCAATGAATTTTCAAAGTATAATTTTTTCAAGATGCATAAGGATCTTAAATTCCTATTTATTATTCATAGAAAATGAAGCCTTAAAATACCATTAAATGATGCTCAGTGGTAATAGACACAATTATGATTAACTGAGAATGATTTACCACCCAAGTTCCTCAGATTCTGATGCTTCACATTACCATATTTATTTACTTAAATTGAGCATTTATCTACTTGTTCTTAACATTCAGCTACAGAAAAGTCAGAATATAAACTTATGTTCCTCTAGTTTATCTACCAGTGCAGTTTAATTCTCATAACAGCTGTTTCTCATTCTGTTTTGAAGGACTAATCATTAGTTTTGTATGTGGTGTTCACCCTCCAAGCAGAGGCCATCACCAAGTGCGGCATGGACTCAGCTAGACTGTGTTCAGGACTACTTGAGCCATAGGGCTTGAATCAGACTTATCTCCAAATTATCAGGTTACTCCCTTGAAAATGAGATTCCTGCCTCCATGATGGGATGCCTTGTCACTCTGATGATATTTACTACGATAATTTTAACAATACTTTTCTTCTCATGGATGCTCTTATTTCTGGGTAATATCTGAATTTCTCTCACTTAGTGAGTTATGATCTTTCTACAATGGCAGGATAATTATGCTTCTACATTTCACCACAGAAGCAAATGCTAAGCTTCATTAAAAGTCTCCAATAAGTAAGTGATATTGTCTTTGCATGAATTTTTAAGATGCAGTGAGATGTATCTGTATTTATCTAAGAAAAAAAAAAAAAGAAAAAGCAGTAAAACTTTCATCTCTTTTGTGTGATATAGCACTCTTTTACCACTCCATGACTATACAAATTGAACAAGTGACTTTAAATAGCTCTCCCAGAGTACCATACTAGAAGACAATGTAATTACCCTTGTCCTTCCAAAGACTCTGTATTAAATGAAAAATCCTCATCAAGTCAGTGAGAGGTAAGTTTTCTGTTCTATGTTTGCATAAATCACAGAGAATTTGTGAAATGTGAAAAAAGCAGCAATTTTAAACTTACAAATATTTAACATTTAAAATTTATGTATCTTTGAATGAGATACAAACAAATGCATACAAGATGATGGGGAATAATTACATTTATTCAGGAGATTAATATTTTTTATGATTCTCACAATTAATATTTTGTGACTGTACCTTCATCTGCATTTGAAAAATCTAATCTAAATGTTTCTATTAAAAAAAGACCAACATATCACAATTCTTATGCTTTCATTCCCTGAAAGGATATGTCTGGCACGCTGGTGTCGCTGCAGAATTCACTGCTTGAATTGAAGTTCTGCTCATGAATCTCATCAGTAATTTTTTTGTTTGTTATTTTATGTTTTCAGTATTTTATTCTGAGAATTCAGAAGAAATTTTAATTGTAAAGGTAGCATTGAAATATTAATTGAATTCATATTAGAGGCTCAGAGCAAAATTTCCTGGTCATCTCAACAGAGATGTCTCACCTCATATATGTGTGTCATTGTAGAAAAATTCTGAAATGATTTATAATCTATAAAGTCCATGCAAACAACCAAAATTTTTCTTTCCTCTCTTTTCCTTCAGAGGTCCACCTACATATCTATTTTTCTCCTTTCTTTCTTGTGTACAGTCATTTTCAAACAGTGGGAGCCAAAACTCAGGCTGTGAGGATTAAAAAATCTCCTAAATTTTTTAGACATACAGTTCACAAAGGAAATTTTTACCCACCCAGCCAGACTTCACAAATTTCACTTGTAATTCTGAGCTCTTAGAACACTGTGAAAACAGATATATTGAAGACAAACATTGGCCATAACTTATTGCATTGTATAATTTAACTTATAATATAACACTTGAGCAGAATCAGCATAGAGTGAGCTAGTACAGACTAGATTTATTAAAAAAAAAACCCAAGAAAACTATTAAGTAAAATTTCTATGAGAATTCTTGTATTTATTTCTGCAACTGCACACATTTTAACATCAAATGGAGGATAGCTTGGTAGCAAGACAGAGTCTCTAATTGAAGTTCTATGGAATCATTGAGATTTGAAAAGATCTCCAAGGTCTCAAATTAAACTGTTAACTCAGCACTGCCAAGTCCACCACTAAGCCATGTCCCTGAGTGCCACGTCTGCATGTACAGTAATTTCACGAATATAAGTCGCACCTTTTTCATTGAAGACTCCAGCCTACCCCAGTGGTGCGGCTTATATTCAGGTGCGGCTTATCTATGGACAAATCCCAGCGAAACACCAACCTGGAAGTGAGAGCCGGCCAAGCAGAGTGGCAAGTGGGAGGTGCCGGGACCGTGGGACGGCCGGCAACGGGGGCTGCGCAAGGGTGGCTCGGCCCCTGCCGCTGGGAAGCCGGGCTGTGTGGGGCCGGGCTAGAGCACCCCGCCCCCTCTGCCGTGTGGAGTTAAAAAAAAAAGAAAAAAAAAGAAGCGCGGCTTACATTCGGGTGCGGCTTATATATGGACAAATCCCGTGGTCTTCCCAGCTACCGGGAAGTGCGGCTTATATTCAGGTGCGGTTTATAATCGTGAAATTACTGTACTTTAAATACTGAATTTTCACCAGGGATGGTGACTCCACCAGCTCCCACAGTTGCTGTCCCAATGCCTGACAACCCTTTCAGTGAAGAATTCTTTTCTGATATCTTGAGGCCATTTCCTCTCTCCTATCACTTGTTACCTGGCAGAAGAGACCAACCCCCATCTCACTATACCCTCCTTCCAGGTAGTTGCAGGGAGTGACAAGATCCTCCTTCAGCCTTCTTTTCTTCATGTTAAACACCCTCATCTCCCTTAGCCTCTGCTTCAGACACTTCATCAGCTTCATTGCCTTCTCAGAGTATGCTCCAGGCACCTCAATGTCCTTCCAGGTGAGTGATACAAAACTGGATACAGGAGATACAGGACTCGGGGATGTGACCTCACCAATGCTGAGTACACAGAGAGAATCACAGCCCTGGTCCTGCTGGCTACATGATTGCTGATACAGGCCAGGATGGCATTGGCCTTCTCGGCCACCAGGGCACACGCTGGCTCATGTTTGGCCACTGTTGACCAGCACTTCAAATCATTTTCTGTCAGGCAGCTTCCTACTCACTCTTCCCCAAGCCTATAGGGTAACATGGAGTTGGTGTGATTCATGAGCAGGACCTGGCACCTGGTCTTGTTGAACCTCATACAGCTGGCTTGGGTCATTGATCAGTCAGTTCAGATACATCTGCAGAGCCTTCCTGCCCTCTAGAAGCTCAACACTCCTACTCAGCTTGGGGCCATCTGCAAACTGACTGAAGGTGCTATTGATCCCCTCATCCAGATAACCACTATGGATATTGAACAGGGCTGGCCCCAGTATCGAACCCTAGGGAACACCACTGGTGACTGTTCCAGTGGTGCTGCATTCACCATTTCTTTGGGCCTGGCCACCCAGCCAGTTTTCAACCCCAGGCAGTGCACCCTTTCATGAACAGTTTCCCCAGGAGAATGCTGTGGGAGACTGTGCCAAAGACTCTACCAAAGTTCAGGTAGGTGACATCCACAGCTTTTCCTCATCCACTCAGTGGCTCACCTTGCCACAGAAGGTTGGTTAAGCAGGACCTACCTTTCACATACCTATGCTGGCTGGACCTCACCCCCTGGCTGTTCTGCATGTGCTATATGACAGCACTTATATGACAGCTCAACAATTGTCCCTGGCACTGCTTAGGTTGTGGTTAAAGCTTTCTGGTTAACAAGGGAAAGAAAAGATGCTAAGAAGGCATAACATTTCCTTCGTGTTAGTAAAGTTATAATCCCAATGAAATACAGAAAGTCACTTTTTTTTCCTACAAGCAGTTCAGCAAATTTCCTTGCTTTGTTCATATAGCACATATAGCTAAAACAAAATGGACACAAGATCAGAACATTGCTGACTTTTATTTAGCATTTGGTAGAACATGAAGAAATCACCTTTTCTGAGCAGCACTTGCTATGCAGCCTCCATGAACCCACCTAGCCTATGCTAAATGTAAAGCAGTATAGATTGTATATAACTATTGTGCTGTTCCTCCTTCCATTTTTCAAAAGTGGTGCCTTATCGCATAAATGATATCATTGCCCATGTGTTTCAAGAAGTTTAATTAAATGTATCACTTCCAATAAATTCCTTGGGCAAATGGTCTACCATAGGGGCACATAAAGAACGTGAACATTAATTGCATTTGAGATTAGCCTTGTTGAATTGAATTCTCACACACTGATACCCTTTCTGCTTAAGCCATAAATATAATGCATTTATAAATCCAGCTATTGGCAGGTTTATTGTAAAGTAATATTCCCACTAGACTGAAAGTCTACACAGGAGAAAGTTTACTATAGCAGAACTACCTGCTTACAAATTACCGGTGAGGCAGAGAGTATCTCTCTTTTGATACTCTTCACAAATGCAGCATTTCTATTCAATATCATTCCATTAACAACCTCTGTATCAGAGAATTGCACATGAGAAAAAAAGCCCTGTAGTTTTATAAACCATCAAAAATTTTTGAGCAAAAAAACCCCCCACCACCAAAAAAAAAAAAAACCAAAAGAAAGCCAAAGCAAGGACACCTGGTGAAAAAACCCAATTTGCTGATAAATTAATTAAATTCCCTACTGACCAAACCCTGACTGAGCATGCCTCATGTGGGAGAGACTGAAAGAGAAATTTGCTAATTAATGTTAATGCAGGGATTGGAACAATTAGAAGAATAGGTTCACAGCAGAACAGCCCTCTTTTGCTCAGTTAGTACAAGCACGGTAACTAGATCTTCACATTTGCAAGAGCTATTGTGAATTAAACAATTCCATTACACACAACACAAGTAATAATATTGCAGTTCCCTGGTGGAGGGAAATGTAAAACAAGTAAGGAATAGCTGTTCTTTCTGGGTTTATATGTAATTGTGTCCCAATATCCTGAGTATCATGGGAAAACCTTAAGGAATTAGTACTACTGTGGCACTTTGGGTAGTCTAAAAGATTATCATGCCTGAATATCTTTTCAAGGCACATTCTAATAGAGACTTAACCATTTGTAAGTTGTTCATTATTATAATTGCATTTCAGTGAATATAGCTGTAAAGTAGAAAATTGGATAAATTCACCTGTATGGTAACACAGACTAATGAGAGATGGGAAATCTCCAGATGAGTAAAATCAAAAGTGTCTGAATTCCCTTTACCAGTGCTTACATTCACTACTGTTAATTTTTACAAGGAGATGAACACTGCAAACATAGTGGTGACCTGCCTGACTCCTTCCTAGTTTTGATAGATTTGTTTTAAAAATTAATTCTGGATGAAGTAAGATTCTTAGCCTACACAAGGGAATCTCAAAATATCAGTTATAATTTTATTGAGTTTATTGGTTTCTATATGAAAATTAACATAGCACAAAAGATGATTGCCAGTTCCTGATGATTATACCATTTTAATAAATTATTTCTTTAAAATTATTCATCATATATTTCTATTTTGCCACCATGCTATCTCTTAATTACTGATCAATATGACTCTAAATATAGAGCTACTCAAATGGCAGACTACAAGGAGCCATAATGGACTACTGGATAACTAATGTCTGTTTTAACAAGTCCATAACAACGTATTTGCTATAGGAGATACTTTACTATGGCTCCAAAGGAGCTATTACAAGCTATTGACTTTGAGCACATCCCTACCCATCTAATTATGTATTAATGTTACTGCTGTTACTGTCACAACAGAGAAAACTGAAGCGAGACAAAAAGTTAAGAAGTGAAGTAAATGCAAATTTATCTAGCATTGAAAATTCTAAATGAAATGTTTCTTTTCTGCTGTTTACAAGTTTCTTGGTAAAAAACATAAAATTGGTGAGCAGCTGAAAGGAAGGGGGATGACTATTAGAGCATTCTAACACTCAGTGGATTCAGTTTCCAGGGAGGTTGACAGTTGTTTTGTTTCATTATGCATTCCTGAACAGAAGCATCGCACAAATTTTTCTTTTTAATATTGAATTGAGTGAAAGGAGCAAGTTTGTTTTCTTCTTCCATCGGTGTACTGTTGAACTGATTTTCAAACTAAATCCTTACTGAGAAAGGAGATTAAATTTTTTTGATTTATCTGGGTCTGATTTTCAGTAATATAAGGAAATTTGAAGCTAGGAAATTTTCATTTATTCCATTTTACAGTGAAGAGTTTACACAACTTCAGTCCAGGATTCACATAAAAAGCAAAGAAATAGAGGAGGGAACGTAATGAAATATAAAAGGGGAGCAAAGCTTAAATGCAGAAACAACCTTCTCCAGATGAACTAAGTATCCTTCCATCTCCCTAAAAGACAGCAAGACCTTGAGTTGCACTCCCAGCTTTTCTGCATTCAGGAGTTTGTATTAACATTTATAAAAATTACAACTACTATCTAAGGCTGACAGTGGAAAAGACAGTGGATGTATCTGAGTGTGATCAAAACTAAGCCAGAGATGGTACCATTTTGGCAGACAGCCAGGTTCTAAATCCTTCTCTATCACATTAAGATTCTCATAAGAAATCTTGTGACTATGTGCGTGATGATGAGGCAATCCATACCTGGACATCATCTTACTCTTCTAACACACAACAGATGTAACCACTAAAGTGGTCAAAAGAGAATATTTTCCTGAATTCCAGTTAAAAACTTCACCAGAAGCAAGGAATGCAGAATGCAGAATACTTTTTCCTTTGAATAACCATCCCTACCTGCCCAAACATATAACTCTTTCTTCAGTAATGCATGTAGTTTTCAGCACCTCTAATCAAGTCTTTTCTCCAAAACGTGCATCAGTCCATATGCAACAGGAGTGGGAATGGATAATGGAATTTTCTAGCAAAATTACTCCTGGACATGATTTGTTATGGCCTCTGGCCAAAGGCTTCCTGAACTGAAACTGAATCACCCTGACAGTTACACAAAACTAAGCAATAGGGCTTAGAAATGTCCACAGGATGCATATTCTCTCAAGGCAGATGATTCCAACCATTACCCAGAATCTTGGAATCTGTCTCACCTAACTTCAGGAACTTGCAATGTCGATATTAAGAGCTGAGCTAAACTTTTAATCTAGGCAGTGTCTGCTGTCATTTGAGAGGAACAACCATTTTGAAAGCTCAATTAATCTCATTTTAGCCATCTTTACCAGAATGATCTACATTATAATATAAATATTAAAAATAAGCCTGATGTGCCCAATTTAGATATGTAGTAACCCACATTTAATTTGATTAATTCATCTTTTTAAAACAAAATTTAAGGAGCAGAACAGGCCAAAAGTTACACACCTGAAAGAAGTACACAAAGGGGCAGGTAAGATCGAGAGCTTTTCAAGTCTCCCTTGACAGCATCTCACCCTTAATTGCACTAAAAGTTACAGCCTACAGACCATAAAACTGAAACACACCTAACCACGGAATATTCCAGAAACATCCTGAATAACCTTCCTTTTCCTCACATCTGAGAGATTAAGAGAACCAAAACTCCAGAAGAAATTTCTTAATTCACGAGTTACTAAGATGTTAGTGCTAATATTCAATTAGAGTTGAAGGGGCATCTAGAAGCCTAACTTTAGGCCTAACTTTGAGAATAGATACTACTTCAAAAGTAGCTCAGGTTCCTTTAGGACTGAATCAAATGGAGTTCTGAACAGCCTGTCTGGGACATCCTTCCAAGTAAAGAGTCTGCTGCATCTGCAAACATTACAAACATTACAAAATGTGGTAAAACAGCAATAAGACTTCCGTTAGCAACAATATTCTGCAGACCTTCATCTGAAAGGCAGCATTCAACATGAAGGTGAGGAAGCATGTATATACATCACCTATACAAAACCCCAACAATCTGTTAGTATTTCCTTGGCATAGTTTAGTAAACTACTTTTTCAGTTCTACTCATTAAAGGAAAAAGAGACAAAAAGGATAAAAAATTTCCTTAAAGAAACCAGAGGACAAGAGATTCTACAGTCCTTTTTTGATAATTTTTGCTAAATAATAGGTGTTAGGGGTGCTCAATTATGCCTAATTGACAAACAGTTAGTGATACCTAAGAGTTCAGGCAGATAGAGTCTGATATCCCCAGCTCAGTTTTAAACCCACTGCTGTAGCTATATTTGATCTTTATTTCACAGAAGAAGAATGCATTGCAAGTGAAAGAACAGGAAAGAATGAGGAATTGTGGTATAGCTGCATATCTGGAACAGCCTCAAAGAAATTACAGACACTGCAAACATAAAACCACTGACTGAATTAATTAACTAATGAAATTTCATTTCTTATTTCCCTCCTTCTGCATTGTAATACCGCATGCCCTTGAACTGCCACCTGCACTCAGTCACAAGTCTTTATTACTGGAAAAATAAAGGAATAAGACACACTAACATGCACTTTCTATTATATATGTTATGAGTGATTCCAAATTATGCCAGATAGTCAGAATAGGGTTCGGAAAATGCTACAAAAGCAAATTTTATATATGTGTATACATAAATATATATATATATATATATATATATATATAATATATATATATGTCATTCAGCAGCAGAAAAAATTTTTGCAGTATCATCAAAACTATAGTTATTCTGGTGGATACAGAGACAGTCATATCTTCATCCTCTGTGGTAGAATGGTTCATTGCTTTCCAGTATACATTTGGAAGAGAAAATTAGGGCAGCTAGGCATGGGTGTTCTAGGGTGGGTAATATCACCTGCAAACAAATCAAACCAAAAGGATTTGGCCCTCATTAAGAAAACTGAATCTTGTGACTGCCCCTTTCAGAAGAGTTAAATAAGGACACCAAATAGTGGTAGATGTCCATGTGCATCATTTCCCCTCTCCTTTCAGCTCATAGGAAGCACTTTGAGTGATTAGGCAGAGCAGAACAGTCCTGTCTATGCAGAGCCAGTGACCCTCACACTGGAGTGTGACACTGGAATGTGCATGCTGTGAATATTGCTAAAGCATACTGGGTTGCACAGGATCACCAGCAAGTGGATAGTAAGTGACAAAATGAATATCCAGTTTGAACTGAGGTTCATACAGGTTTCTGTTTGAAGCAGTGGGAACTCAAAACTCCGAAGGAATTTGGAAAAAAGTTGCAGCAACTGAAGTCAATAAAGGTTTAGCAAAACTGTTCAAGAAATCAGTAGAAGTTCCAACAAATCAAATATTAACTCTGCAACCACAGATTTATTTTTCAAATCCTTGTGATGCAAACCAAAGAACTCTTTAAAAGACATTTTTCTTCATATGTCTCCTTTTAAGCTCTTCTGATCAAGTAAACTTCGCACTGGCAAGGATTGTGTTGTAAGGTCTCATATGGTAGTAAAGCAATTAATCAGAGCTGAATTTATGGTAAATCAAGGTTGCATGGTGTTCTGTTCTTCCAGATCACCAGGATATCAATGACACTGTGAGTGCCAATTGCCAGTGAGTGAGAAAGTGCTAAGAGCTATATATAAATGATACATTTCCCAGAGCTCATATGAAAGTCATGACACTTTTGCTAGAGGAATTCCTAGGTTAAAAAATGGTCCTTTCCTGGTTGTCATACTCTTCCTGAAAAATAATTGTCTGATGAGCCAAAATGGCTTTTTCTTATTACTCCTTCATCTACTCTTGTTTGCTTTCACAGAAATATTCGCAGTCAGTAGCAGCATTGTCTAAACACAAAGCTGCATCATGCTGGTGTCTTGTGCACAGAATCCAAAGGTTTTGCTTTTGGTGTCAGCATGCACGAGAAAGAGGATTTTCACAGTTGCACTGAGTAATATTTCTCAAGGTATGTGGCTTTGCTTATTATTGCTTTAAAATAACTACATCTTTTGTACATTAATGCTGAATGTGAAAGTGTACCTTAGGCTAGGGTTTCACTGTGGTTTTTTCACCTCTGCACTGAAATGCTGAGCAATGCTTCATTTGCCAAAAACCAGATGCTTCTTCCTGATCCTCCTGTAGCCAAACGTTTTATTTGGATGGGATTTTACATCTGTTATACTAGTTATGGGAATTGCAGGAACTCATTAGCACTCAAGCCCTATGTCAGCAGACTTCCTATGGGAAAAAGAGGAAAATGAGTGCCCCACAAATAATCCACAGCAGGAGGCTTCATCCCTTCAAAGATATCAAGACAGGTATCTGAAATTCTCTGTCTATTTCTAAAAGCATTTAAAAAATACGTATCTTTTTTCTTCATAAATATGCTTAGATTATCTTCTGCCAATGAACAAGTCTGATCATTGACTTCATTGGGAATAGAAATATTGGAACATAAATCGGTAATTTATTTTAGGGGCTCTCTTAAGGATTTGATTTACTTTAACATGAGTAATCTGTCCTGCAGACATGTCAAAAATAAACTTGGAAGGCTGCTCTTCAAAGTTACAGTATATGTACTGGCAAAGCTCCACTGATTTTTTTTCCTTTTTATTGCCATCTTCACAGGACAACACCTTGGCATAAGAATACATCCAACTCTTCTCCCCCTTGATAAGACTGGCTTGTTGTTAGAGTGGATGCTGTCTCCAAGAATTTAGTACAGTTGAATGTTTGTTGTAACTTTAGCACTTCTTTTCAGCAGTGACATTTTTACCTAGCATGAAAAAATGAGAAGAGGAATATATTTGTTTTCTTTAGTTTCTCCAAAATTTATTTAGGGCACAAAGGTGCTGCCATTTGGATGCTTTTAAGTATAAATAACACATTTGCTGTATTTTATGCTGAATAAACAGACCAAGGTTCTATGAAATGTCAGATATATTCTTAGCAGCTGAGCCATTTCCCATAAAGGATCAGTGAATCTAAACATTTTTTTGTTATTTATAATTAACAGCTTTGCCTTTCCAAACAATCCTATTCCATGTTAACATCCCAGAAGTTCCCTTGTGTTCCCTTTGTTGTCTGTTGCTCGAAACATACGAAACAATTTTTAAAATTTTGGTGCCATATTCCCATGGAAACAGGAATTACACTGCCATTTATTGACTGTTTTTGAGAACAGTTGCCCAACCAGCACCTCTTAAAAACCAATTGGCTAGTTGTGCCACACCAAGTAGGGATTGCCAGTAGGTACTATGAATAGTATGTGTGTTCCCTGTTCTGAGATGAAAGACGTTGCAAAACACTTAAATACACTGTTGAGGATAAATAGGACCACTGAGGAGTGAATGGTTATTTTCATACACATGCAGAAATTACATAAGTGAGTGATTGTGTAAAGCAGCCCTGCTGAGCAGAGAAGGCTGTTCAATAATAAATACAAGAATTATTTTCAGAACTTTGGTTGTTAAATGAGTGGCAGCATTTGGCCAGATTGTTTTTGGTTTGACAGTTGTGATAAAGAATCCATTTTGTTCCAGTCCTTGTATTAAGTTTCTTCCACTTATCCCAACCCAAGAAGCCACACAGAAAATGACCAGATATAATTCATACCACAGCCTATGAGAGCAGAGGCTTGTTTAATTTCTAAAACCATTCTGCTTCATGTATTATTCCTGCAATTTAATGTAATGACTTTCTTAATGTCTCACTTGGATTCACTTCAGTAAAATGTCCTTTATCCTCCCTCCCCCCAGTTTCCTGCTTAGAAATTGCAGATTAATGAGAATTTACATGGATGAAATGAATTCCACTCCATCAAGTCTCTACTATTTGTGAGTGGTTTACAAGTTGTGGGTTAGTTGAACTGCAGTTGCAGGGACCCTGAGCTGGCTCCTTGCAGAGACAGCTCTGGCCTGGCAAGAATTATATGCTACTATAGAGTGCTGTGGGATGGTGGCTTTACAGTTTGCAGGGTCAAGCTGGCCCATAACCAACTTACAGAGCCAAAACTAAAAACACTTGGCCTTCCTGCACCATGCACTGTCAACCAAACATCTCTGCATGGAGCTGGTCCAAGCCTGGCATGGCTGGCTTGGAAAGGAGGTAGAGTTTGATGAGCACTGCATCAGCACTCCAGCAGTGCTCCTGGTCCAAGGGATTATTGCTAGGATGCAGAGTGGAAATCCTGCACAGAGCCAGCATGGGTCCAGTGCAGTGCCTGAACTGCTGGAGTGGGAGTCTGGGACAGAGACACCTGAAGGGCTCTGCTAAAGTCAACTGTGGTCTACCTGCCTTGTTGGTTACATCAGACATGACAGTGGCTCTCTTTTATCTCATCCTTGTTCCATTATTTTGTATATCTCAGGTATCCTCATCCTCCTTACTTGCGGTCAGCTGATGACAAATTCCTTTCTGAAACAAGGCTGGGTTTTGGAGATACTTATCAACTAATGTTTGGGGAAGAAATTATTTTTCTGAGTAAAAACTCAAATTTCCCAGTTTCTAGAACATTGAAACAGCAGTGAGCGGGACCAGACAGCACGTTAGGGCTACCTCAAAGGTTTCCTTTGTGCTTCTCTGCAAAGTGGGAAAAATCTGTGGAGACTCTCAGCTAAATTGTGACAGGGAATTTAATGGGAGACTGCTTGTTACCACAGACCAAAGGAATCCGGACTTAGGGCAATAGACAGTGATACTTCTTGCCTGGGAATAGCTGTCTAGCAGAGGGGTAACTTGAGGATGATTGCATAAAATATCTGGCTTCAGAGGAGCTAGTCATTACTGGTCTGGAGTCTGCAAAGGGAGCCTCCTTATCCCTGGCTCCACAGAGAGAAGTCGGCATTCTTCTACCTCAAATATGTATCTGAAGGCTGCTCAAGAGCCATTAAAACATCTCTAAATTATACTGTTAGTTTTTGAAAATAAGTTTAAAATGTTATTGGAGAGGAGCATGTGACAGGAGGTCTTTATAGTGTTCCTGGAGATAAATGGGTCATGCCAGAGCAAACCTAGAGAAAGCACAATACAACCTGATGCTTTCTGACTGCCAATGAGCATTTCTGCCCATTTAGGAGTACAAGAACAAAAGCAAACTAAATTATTAACTGCATATACTTGAAAAGAATCTTAAAGGTTACATCTTACTGCATGAAACTCTTCTATCAAACTTCACATCAACAACTGTATGTTAACTCTTGAACTTTTGTGCTGAGAAACTTCTTCTCATGCCTCACTTTTCTAATGTTAGTTTTCTGATAGAGTTCTTCGTGCACTGAAATATTGAGAGAGCATTAAGAAACATCAGTTTATTCAAACCTAGATTTGCAAAATTCAGTCACTGAATGATGGGTCGTACATAAGTGTTGAAAAAGCTCAATGACACATATGAAGGGGAAAGTTTACATGAAACAAAGCCTAACATTAAGTTAAATGTTACTTTACTGTAATAGAGGCTGGAATATCTATCACATATATACCCAGGAGAACAAGAAGCTTTGGGATTCTTATACTATAATGTTAAATTTTAGGTATTTCTGCAACACTGATCTTTTCACATATATATCTTGAGAGATCTGAGATCTCAAACGTGATGCATGACATTCTTCCTCTTTGTATGACATACATGACCATAGAAGATACCTCTCTAAAAGAATCCCTTATTTTTCAATTTGAAAAAAGAAAACAACTTTCTAATGCTTTTGTTCATAATAGATATAGAAGTTTTTTTTCCTTTTTCCTTCCTGTGGGTATATCCTAACTTTCCTTCGGAGTAAAATTTGAAACTGATGCATCCTAGTGCAAAGAAGAGACTTCTAGAAGCATTATCCAGTCCTGATTAATTCAAGTTTCTGGAATTGTCTGTTCTAGAGTAAACGAAATTCAGGGAAAACCCCAAATTAAGAAATGCCTTTGTGATTGATTTTTTCAGCCTTACCCTTCCAGCTGTCAACAAAAACTGGTTTATCCCTTCTCAGCACATAATCCTCGTGCTGACTGTGAAGAACAAGCAACATCAAAGTGAATATCTGCTAAAGGTACTCCTAGTAGGAGTAGGAAGAGAAAGATTTCTTTGTCTGAAGTCTTTGTACACTGCAAAGGGAACACCAACATCTCTAGAAGAGTGCTAGGGAGTAAATTCCAGAATCTCTTATTCTTTCAGCAAATGTTTTCCAAAGCTGTGAAGACATGTAGCACCTTAGAAGAGAAAAGTATTTATACAGGGAAAGCTGCTAGGGGAAAGTAATCAAAGTAATTCAGAGAGCTTTTTGTTTTTTCCCCAAATACTTTTTGTGAGTTCTTATCATCCAGAAGAGAATCCCAGGGAATAGACTGTTGTATTTGTTTCAGTCAGACTGACAATCTTATTTTCTGTTTATGAGGATGGTAATAATATATTTTCTCCTGGTATTACAATGCCTTTTTCTAAGAAAGCAGTGTTAAACTTTCTCAGAGGCATATTAATGAAGTCCTTTGGCAGAAGACAGACTTCATCGGAAATTCCCACCTCATCTTAATTCAGCTGTCAAAACCAAGAGGATGAAGAGCTATATAACCTTTTACACTTTGTAAAGTTTTATTGTTAAATTTTGCTTTCTAAAAATATAAGAGCCTGACAAATATGAAAAAACCTTCCATGTGTGGAGTTAGTTTAGTTTGGTGGTAAGGTTTTACTCACAAGGCAACCCTGATGATTTATCTTCCAAATCTCCTCTTAAAAACAGTGTGAACATTAGAACAACTTAAAAATGATGTGCTTAACTACCTCCTATTGAAAAAATGAGGAGGAGTGAGAAAGCTTTCAGAGAGCTTAGGGGTAGTTTAGAAGTGGTTGCAATGAGGAATAGGAATTTCCATCTTCCACAGACCCTCTAAATTGCTTTAGCCTATTCAAACCACTGTAAATAAATTGAATGCACAGAACAAAGTTGTCTAGAATGACAGGAGACAGGTTGCACATTTCAGAAGATTAAAGAAGCTAGTTTCCAGCCCCACTTTGGGATGAAATGAGGAGATGTGCCGGGGTGTGCTATCTCAAGGAGCTTCTTGCTGCATGCTTCTTATCCTCGGCTGCCTGGAAGAGGGCTTTGGTCACACTCTGGCTAGGAAGGAAGTTCTTTTGCTCTTGTGCCTTTAGGTTATATCTGACATGAATTCATTGCACATACACTTAAAATATTTGAAATTAGTGGCAGTCTTCAGCAGCAGCAGGGAGCCCAGCACACGCTGACAGAATATTTTACTTTTCTTGGTGGGTGGCTTTTCCCAGGCTCTTCCTGTCTGTGCTACCTCAGTAAACAGCTATCAGTGTCTGAGAAAATAGATATAAAATAGCTTAGTTAATTCCAAATTACCTGCAGATTGTGCTTCAGATTTACAGTTTATCATTCTTGAAAAGGGAGTAAAAGCAGTTTATGAATGAAAATATATTTCCTTAAAACCGTCTCCAAACAGCAAACAACAATGGACTGGAGGAGATGTGGGTCACTGAGAATTGGTATTGCAAGACTCTTATGATAAAAAGCTTTTTATAAATTTACAAGGCTGCACCTTAGAAGCAATTAATTTTGTCCTCCCTATTTGAATGAAGAGGAATTCCAAAATCTCACTGGTCTAATTTTGCAAAGTCATTCTTTAAGTCCC
This sequence comes from Sialia sialis, assembly GCA_009812075.1. NCBI lineage: Eukaryota > Metazoa > Chordata > Aves > Passeriformes > Turdidae > Sialia > Sialia sialis. The sequence continues at coordinate 50,710,654 of VRYO01002772.1, read as the reverse complement.
AGAAAGAAATATTGTGCCATTATCCTCCAACTTATCTTTCTATTTTCTTTCCTTATTCTTGTTTCTCAGATAATATACTGGTTGGGTCTGGCTGGGATGGAGTTAATGCTCCTCAAAGTGGCCCATAAGGTGATTTGTTTTTTATTTGAGTTTAAAACCTCACTGATAACACACCAGTGTCTTGGCTAGTGCTGAACAGTGCCTGCATGGCATTTGGGTTTTCACAGTTTGTCACGCTGCCTCCCCAGGGAGAGGGCTGGGTGGGCAAGGGGCTGGGATGGGACACAGCTGGGACATTTGACCCCAACTGGCCAGAAGGATATTCCAGGCCCTATAATGTAACACTCAGAAACAAAAGCTCAAGGAAGTGAGAAGAAAGTGACGTTCACGGTTATGGCTTTTGTCTTCACAAGTAACCACTACCTATGCCAAGGGCCAGCTTTCCTGGAAATGACTGACCATCTTCCTACTAAGGGAAATAGGGAATGAATAACTGATTTTGCATTGCTTCACATGCAGCTTTGCTTCACCTATTAAACTGTTTTTCACCTACAGTTTTTCATCTTTCCTTCCAATTCCTTCTCCCTGAGTGACTGGGTGGATGCTCAGCTGTTGGCCAAGGTAATCCAAGTACCAAGACAGACAACAAAAACATTTTCTTGCTCTATTTCAGGCTTTATTTTTGTAACTCTTCTTAGAGCTGGAACATATTCAACCATTCTCTACATATCCCATTTTGGACCCTTTTACCCAATGACAAACTGCACTTCTTTCTTTCATTTAATTTTTTTCCCAGTGAAAATATTTCTACTGATACACTCCAGAGTGCAGTTTTCTTTTTCATTGTACTATATGAACCCACTTAGTTTCTGATTGCTCCTTCTTGTGACTGTGAATAATGCTAAGAATTTATTTCTTCTCTGGGCAGCATAGCTCAAAAAAAGGGAAAATGTTGATTGTTTATGTGATCAGAGGTTGTTGACTCTACTAAAAGTCAAATGATTTACTACTATTTTGTTTTATACTGGCATGCATTTTGAAGGAAACATTTGTGCTTGCTCATACATTTTGAAAGAGCTGTACAGTGAGGTCAGGATTAAAATTTCTGACACATCAGTGGTACCTTGGAGAGAGCCAAGCATGAAGTCTTCAACTGTCCACTTCAGATTTTTATGTCAAATTTTGTGAAAATGTTAGGCTTAGAGTGGATAATACAAATCTTATGGTGAGGGAAAAGTATCATGTGACTACCATGAACTATTACAAACTACAAAATGAGCCATGGTAGCTTAGTCATTGGGTCTGGACACTTGCTTGTCACGAAAAATTTGACCTGGGTATGCTGTCTCACAAAAAATATACAGTTGAGATAGCTCTGACAAAATATAGATTTATTTTTTCATCCTTTCCCCCGCTTAGTCCATAAAGAAAGACAGGCATGGCTAAGGCAGAGTTCATCTCACATAATGCAAGTGATTAAAGCTGCCTCTTTTGTTTTTAGGGATACAGGGTTACTTCAGTCCCAAAATAAAACCTTGATTCAGCTCAAAATTCAGCCATATATACACGTAGAAGACACTCACATCATAGACATTTAAGTTATGAATCTGGAGCTTTTAATATAAGGTGAGATGAATAATTCTTTTGGATTATTTTCCACTTGGGAAGGGTTTTCTAAATAGCCTCCATTTTCACCTTGCTCTTTTTTCCCCCTAGTTTTTATTATATAGTTTAACAAGTTTAACTTGGGGTGTTTTTTTTCAGATCTGAGGATAAATCTGATTTTTTTGACACATCAACATGAAACAATAAAGAAAGGACTGAGAGGGCCAGGCTCAAAATGAAAGCACAGAGTTGATTCCCTCTCCTTCTTCCTCCAGCTAGAGAGATTTCTGAGTTCTTGCTTCCTGGAACATAAATTGTTCTTGCCCTGTACTTTAGCTTTTTAATTACTTTTTATCAGGGATGAACAGAATTTCTGTCAAGCCAAGATATTTTCTTACTTGGTTTAAAAAAAAAAAAAAAGAAGGTCATATACTTGGGAAAATTACAGAAAGACAGTTTATGGGCTGTAGCAAGTGAGAACTACTGGTGTAAAATGATTATCAATTACTCATTTTCAACCAGCTATCTCACTGGATCCATTCTACCTACTATATTGTAGTGCATTTATCAACTTAATTCAGGCAGTTAGTCATTCGATTTTCTCATTTCATTATTCTGTACGGAGAGCAATTGTTTTTTGTAATTATGGTAATAAAACTATATTTAGATCTGATTTAACCTCCCACTTCTTTAGGCATCTCAGTTAAGTGTGTAAGCTGTGATCCTATTTGGTCTTCTCAGTACAGATATTCCCTTTACATTTGGGGGAAGAAGAAATGGAACTGCCAGGGAAATTTGGACAATAGGACGGCTCAAAGAAAAACTCAAATCAGGCAGATTTGGTTTTGGCCATGGTCATTACCAAGATTCACTGTTTTCAATTCCAGTTCTGGCAAATCTGATATTTCTTGAAATTTGTCTTACATTTTCCCAGTTTTTCTCCATTTTCTAGGTTGAGACTTTGCAAGAGTTTGAGCTTTCACAACTTTGATATTAGTCAAAGTTACATAGAAAGCATATACACAGTGAAAGTCTGAGGATTTGTGTTATTTAACTGTAATTTTCTACTGGTTTTTTTATGAGGATATTGGGGCCTTAAACCAGGATAGAAATCAATAATAGCAAGAGGTCAATCTCCTAATAATGTACTCACAAATTGGCTGCTTAAGTGGCTGAGTTTACAAGAGAAATTTAAGTTAATTTTAGGATTCATACAGTCCCTGTCAGTATGCTAATGAAGTATTGTAAAAAGCAAATATCAGAGTTGCAACCCCCAGGTATGACAATTTTTGCTTTGAACCTAAAACATCTTTGACAGTTTTTGTTCCTTCTTTCAGCATCTTGCACTTAATATTTCTCTCCCAGTAATTATTTTGTTCTTTATCTTCTTCTGAGTACTTCCAAATTCAAGAGGTGTTTTTTTTTCTGTTTAAGTTTTTTTTTCTTTTTTTTTTTCCTTGAGAACTGTATTTATTTTTAATGGAAAAATTTACTCTTAGAATTTGTTAAATGCGCTATGAGATTCATCCCTGATCTTTAGTTTTCCAGCTATATTCATTTCATACAGTCCCTTGGCTATTGCTAGAGTGTATATTTTCAGGTTTGGGCTTCTTTGTTCATCAACATTAGCCTTCTTTATTTCTGGTGTATTTTTAGCTAGATTACATGCACAACCCTTGGGCATACATTAATTTATCTTTGAATGTTTTCCATTTCCCTCTGTGTCCTTTATCTCTATTGATTTATCCTACTTGATTTCATCCTGTGCTTTTACATTCTTCTGAAATTCACTCTTTGAAATTTAACATCCTTCTTTTTTTTTTTTCCTTGTGTGGTTTTACCTGTGTCCTAATTACCATCCTAATTAGGTTATGAACACAATTGCAAAGAGCCCTTGCACTTCTCAATCCTTTTATATTTACCACACGCAGACCTAGCCAAAGATTGATTTTTCTCGTCTAAATTCTTCCTTTTTCCTTACTGCATATATAGAACAGTGCTGTGCTTTAACAACAAAATTAAGCATCTCTTGATTTATTTATCTTATGCAATAAGTCTGAATATACTGATTCATAACTTTAACAATTTGCTGTAGATAATGTTGTAATTTCATCTCTTACATATTGCTACATGTTTTTCCAAATGACAACTATAAATTAGACTAATTTTTCTTCTTTTTTTCCACTGGTTTCATTGAAAAATCTAAATTTACTTCTACTGTGACATTTTCAAACATAAAGTATGCCTGCACTTTTATCAAGAAAAACATTAAAACTGTATCTCCCTTAAAATATTTCTAGTTACTAGAGATGTTTAAAATTTGTGTACATGGCTATTCAAAAATCTTTTCATTGTTCCAAATTACACTTGCATGAAATTTTTCTGCTCTCCTCTCATCCTCCTTTGACTTTCTAATTTATCTCAGTTTTTTATGTCAATGCTTTGTCGACTTTCACAGCATTCACTTGATCAATCTTTAGCTAATTTTATCACATGCCTTTTTTATTTGTATGCACCTGAAGTCTTTGCCATGGTGACAATGTCATTGTTATTGCCATGTACAGGCAAAATAAAAAAAATTCAGGAATATTCTGGGGAATTGTATGACTTTAAAGTAATGACTATTTAAATTGCAATCACTTATGCCACCATACTGGTAGGCAAATCCAAACACTTGATGTTTCTGTGCAAATTTATCATAGAAGCATAGAATGATTTGGGCTGGAAGAGACCTCAAAGATCATCTAGTTATGCACTGCTACAGCAAAAAAATACCTCACCATGTTTTGTCTTCATGTTTGTTTCTGCCTCCTCATTTAAGCAGCTTTCCCTTGCTCACAGCAGATGGGTTCCACAAGCAGACTGTTCTTGCTGTTCAGCTCCTTCCTCCTGTTATTTCAGGCTAATGCACTTCAACCACTCAGCTGTCAGCTCTTTCACCTACTGCATCTTTAAAGACCAGGAAGGATTTAAAGAGACTGAATATTTTCACATCTCCATCATAGTTATGACTGCATGTCCTGAAAATGATCCTGTTTCTTAGAAAATTATCCTCTTGCATTTTTCTTCAGATTACTTTTTAGCCACCAAGACCTATAGATTCTGAGATAAATGGTTGGATTCCCTTCTTCCCATGGACACCAGTTTTAGCCTCACAGTTAATGATGCAGTAACTTCAAAATAGTTCACCTGAAACTTCATTGCCAGTTTTACTTTGCAACAATGTTGTACTGAAGTTCAGAAAATACTAAGAATTATTTGAAATCTTATAGTCTCTTCATTGCAAGACCCAGTCCAGTCCTGTAGTAAAACATTAATATTTGTGCTTTTCAGTGATAGCCTTGTTGTAGGAAAGTGGGTAACTCTGGGGGTGGAAGAGGGAAGAAAGCAGTATATACATGTGTGACTTCTTCCTTGAAATTCTGCTCACAAAATTTGGATATATTGTCTGTCCACTCCACATTATCACACCCCATTTATATTCTCAGTGCCTCAGTGCAGCTGTTTATGCACCATGCTCTAAAAAATTTATATCTCTTATAATTGCAAGTTAGACTAACAGCCATGTAACCTGCAGGCATTTTTGGCATGAATTTGTGAAGAAACAAAATGTTTCATCTCGTATACAGTTGTGCTTATTTCTGAAGGTTATAATTCTTTACCTCTACAGGTTTCCCTCCCAGCAGAGCACCTCTTTGACCATCGCACTGACAGGGAGCTGTGGTATCTATGTGGCTTGGTATCTATTATGATCTTTCCCCAGCATGTTCCCTCTTTTTCTCTTGCTATGTCTTATCTTATTAGCACCAAACCAAGGAACTCTTGATCTTATTCTTACTGTGCTCATCTTTTTCACATATCCTTGCTACGAAATGCTTGTTCTAGCATTCTAGCGAATGTGATTACTCAGTTCACAAGCCCAAAAAACTATACTCCTGTGGGATACTTCAGTTAATGGAGATACTGTATGCATCCATATTTCTCTTTAACTGTCTTCCTTTAGAAATCAGCATAACCTGCCCTAGTTGCAAACTTTACATTTTACTAAGATATACAGTTTGTCACACTTTACGACTCACCTGGTTGAAGTAAAAGAGGATGAACACAATATGAAGCAATCAAGGGCTTGTGAAGAGGGCCTTCATCACACCCAGTCAGACCCCTGGTGTAATCCAATTAAATGGAATAGTTCAAAAGAAACCCCAGAGGATTAAGCACACTTACCCAAGCAAACCCATTTCCTACCACTTGAGGGGTAAGCTCTGAAAACATGCATCTCATTAAGTTCCTAAAATGGCAATTAAGGCTAAAAGGTTAGAGAAAGATAATAATGCATTATAGGGATTCAGCAAACTCTACCACCCTACACTTCCCTGTTCCCCCCAGTCAGTGCCAGCTGTTTTCTAATTAACCCAATGGTAGCAAGGTGTCCACAAGAGGATTTCTGCTGATTAGCCAAAGAACTCCCTTTTCTCAATGCTATTAGGCCTGTGCCTCTAAAATCCCTGTTTTACAAAAGTCTGCAGCCATCACTAAAGTTATGTCTACGCAATATACAAACACATATTGCTTGTGTACAGGTATACAAGCAAAGACCCAAATTCCACTAAAGCAGTCAGCTCATGCTGGGCAGTGACAGTTATGCAACTGAGATCAAGGAAACACAGGAAATTCATCAGTATTCTCTTTCCCACTCTTTTCTCAGCTTGTGTCCTCTCTTCTCATGTCACAACATGTTTTCTAATTCTTTTTCCAACACTGGAGTGTCAGTGAGATTCCTCAGGCAGAAGTCCCAGCATGTCTGAAGAGCACCTCAGCTGTCATCTGTTCCCCACTGTGACCAGAATCAGTAGCCAGGAAATAATTTGCAGATAAAAATGTTCGAAAATGCAAGCCCTCCTCTGCCTTTCCATTCATTTTCGAATTCTAGAATCATTGAATAGTTTGGGATGGAATGGACCTCGAACATTATCTAGTTCCAACCTACCTGCCATGGACAGGGACATTTTTCACTAGATCAACTTGCTCAGAGCCCCATGAACCTGGCCTTGATCACTTCCAGGGATGGAGCATTTTTGTAAGCTGGATTCATTTAGAGGAGCAGTCAATGGAGGGAAGAGAAGTTATCCTTGCAGAGAAACTGGTACTCTGGAAAACCATTTATCAAAGCCAAGGTCTGGACTGCCCACTGGAAGTACCCACAGTATGCCTTGAATTGTTAGATTATCCACTTAGGGGTCTACAGTTAATGGTGACAAAGCAGTTTCAGAATATGGGCACTAATGCTGGTCTATTGATGTGCCTTTTATGGCTTAGATAAAGAAATTTCACAGTTTATGTGAAAGGGAGAGAAACGGATTTGCCTAGCCTTGGTATGTTAAGGAGCATATTGGTAGAACCAGCAACAAGATTAATTTTGCCTCTCTTAATATTGATTTTATTTCACCTGTTTCCTGTCCAAAAAAGTAATTTCCCTATGTTTTAGTAGAAGGGAACACAATCTTCAAATTTTTCTTATTACTGGAATACCTAAGAATAGGTTAAGACTTTTTTTTGAGCTGACATTGAGAGATGTTTTATCTACAGTTTAAATAGTGAATTTGAAAGAACATTTCTTCACCCTGTCTGTAGTCCTGTCTTCTAAGATACCTTCTGAAAATCTACCCTGAACCATAGGCAACCACTTTACAAATCATAATAGTGCTGGTTGTCTATGCTAAGTTGATTTGATTTTGTGCATTTGATTGTAACATCCCCTGAAATCTCATATGCCACTTCTCAAATAACGTATTTTTCTTCCTTAGAAGTGCTATCACAAATCCTGACCTGACGTCTTTGCAAAATGTGTAATGCCAAAGTTGGTGCACATAAGTCACCTGGAAATGACAGTGATAGAGAAGTCATTTTATGAAATGCTGGAACTTAGTCCTGCCATGAAATTTTCATTCACTTGACAGTGTTCAGGTGGCTGGACAGTACAGGATCTTGTATTGCTTCAACAGCTCTAAAGTTGAAAGGCTTATGTTGTTGTACACCAGACTTTTTAAGTCAAAGTTTCGTAGAACTAAAATTAAACACCAAAACAGTAGGGAAATCAATATACTGGTTTAAATGTAAAATTAATTAGGATGCAAGAAAGTTTTGGGTTTTTTACTTTCTTAGTGATATTCATTATATACTAATAGTTTACTCTTTTCTATTAACACACAGTCAGAACTAAAACCACAAGATTTCTCCTATTTTCAGTGTGAAAAAGAAGCTCCAATTGCTGCTAATGACAGCTGTCAATTAAACATAGATGGAGTAAATTTTTTTAAAAAGTAATTCTTGGTGCATTATATTAATCTCCAGATTTAAAATTCGAGTGCTTTAAGACATAACTTCAGTTGTGATCTCTGTCCAAGAAGGTAAAAAGCAGCACACCATAGATTACAAAGGTGGTGATAATTTACTTGAAAAGCTGCAATTTTTCAAACTTGATGCCAAAATATAAACCAGATATGTCTTTTGAGACTGCATTTTTGGCAATGAAAAGGTTTCGTTGCGCTAGTAAGAGTTCATATAACTCAAGTTCTTCCTGTTCAAAATTAAACAGTGCACACATAATTTGATTTCTGTTCTATAAGGACTTGTTTTAAGATTTTTCAGAGCAATTGTATCTTTAAAAATAGCAATTGCTTACCTGTAGTGATTAAAGGGTCACAACCAACCTGGAAAGCTGAAATTTTGTTTTTCCAACTTCTAACTAGAAAACATTTGTAGTTTTCACAATTTATGTTTAATAATCACAATGCTAAAACACATTTTGCCTAATTTTATAGATACTTTACATGAAAAATTTATTATTAAATTAAAACCATTCGAAC
>VRYO01002772.1:50666377-50701183 GCA_009812075.1 Sialia sialis | reverse complement strand
CTTATAGTTGTGAAATTACTGTACTTTTCCTCCTGATCTGGACAATGAGGGTGTAAAACTACAGCTAGAATCAAGGAAAAGTTCCTAAAAGACAGTTTAAATGAAAAGTTTTTGTGCTTCTTCTACATTTCTTTGGAGGCTAGAATATCACTTTTCCTTTCCCAACATCTTTCCCCATAGAAGAAGAATTGGAACGAACAGCAGCCTAACTAGAAGGGAAAGGATATATAGCTTTTCTCTATGGGAACAGTCTACTTAATTTCAAATGCTGATGTATTCTAAATAGTATAACGGTCTGTATAAGTGTTAATGGCAGAACAATACTTCTATGTTTTTAAATTTTCTGATATTTGCAGTTGTGTGATTACATAGAAATAAATCCTATGGCTATGACTATAAATCAGCAAAGATAAATATCAATATTTAAAACTAATGTTCCGTGTGTCATAGTTTTATTTTTTCAGTATTATGCAAGGTTCTCAAAAAACCCCATGACATCTTTAATGAGAAAGCATTGTAGAGTGCCATTTTTTCAGATTCTTGTATTTGTCTTATTTCCTTTAATCTCAACACAATCAATAATGTTCTATATCTTATAAGACTTTTTTATTATTTTAAACTAAGTCAATAAATTACGGGAAGTTGAAGACCAAAAGGGAGGCCTGATGAAAGCTGCACTTGGGAGAACCTTAGAGTGCTCAAAACCAAAGAGATATCAATTAATGTGTATGACATTTTTCTCTTCCCAAATTGCTACTGTCACTATTCCCTTTCCAGTGCTTAGGAAGTTGTTAAGGAACATATTCTCAAAAGAGACAGTTTGTAACTGGAAACAGAGCAGAGGCCACCACTGCAAACACGACTGTCACTGTAAACACTTCAGTTCAACTTTACAATAGCACAAAAGATGTTTTAAACCCTTCGTCACCGTTTGTGGGAGCCAACAAAGATTCTGATGTCCCTGGAAAGTCAAACCACCTGTCCCAGCCATGCTGACTGCCTCTGGATGCTCTACAGGGATCAGGTACCCAGGGACCAGCACTGCTCACTCACACCTCTGATCACTCTGTGAATTAGTGAGACAAGTGTAATTAAGAGAAAGGTATTAACTAATTAACATATGGGCCACTTCCCTCTCTTCTCTTATTACCAGGCACTCAAGAAATACTTCAGGTCAACTATGTAACCAGCTGATTTCGTTTTCTTTCCTCACTTGGAGACTGATCTTTTTCAGTGGAAAACAGCTCCCAGGGGATGTCTCAATTGTTCACAGGGTTAACACAGCTCTGCTGCAGTGAAAGCTTTTCAATTCCCAAAAAGGAGAGCGTGGTCAGGTTAAAGTTGGATGAGTATGCCTGAAATGACTGCAGCAAAGCTGTACTATTTGGAAGAGGTTCATAATGTTATTCTCATGATTAAAAATTAGGAACAAAACCAACCAACCAAAAAAACCAAACCAAAACCAACCAACCAACCAAACAAACAAAAAAACCAACAAAAATCCAAAAAACAACAACAACAAAAACAACCCCAAAAAAACCCAAACCAAAACAAAAACAACCCAAAAACCTGACTAGCAATTTTCTTTTAGGAATGATACACACATGCTTTGCTAGAGTGACAGATGTAAGTGTGAAATTAATCAAGCAAAATTCAGCAGTCACATATATATAAAACATTAGTTTCAGTTTAAGCTCAGTATTTACTTAGAAGCTTGCCTAATAGCTTTATCACTGGTAGTTTACTTTTAATTTAGAACTGTATTACAGCAACCTTCCAAATATTAATTATAATAAATTGATACATTTCTGTCAGGTATAACTAGAACCTAAATAGCTTTCAAAATATTTAGAATCTGCCTTTTGGATGCCAGACACTAAGTGCTCAAGAATTGCAATGCTTCACATAATTGAAAAGCCTAGAATATGTACTGCATTAATATGAATTTTGAATGATGTCACCAGGTACCTAATTCTTCATTTTAATGATCACACAACAGATAAGGGCTCTGCAAAGCTAAAATTTAAAGTAATTTTCTTAGATGGAAAATGAACTTGTAAAATTCTGGTCTACAAAACAATATCAGAATTGACTTCTTTCAAAAGACAAATAGAAAATCTCTAGTAAGGTGTTTTTCAATTTAGACACTTCGATCCTAAAGTACTTGATCAAGTGAGAATTCTTGCTTCTGACATATTTGAGTAAAATCACTGACTATTGCAGACAGATTGTTGTTGAATAGAATTACTTGGATGCTCAAATATCCTCAGCATTGGGTCCATCTCTCATGAAATGGGTCCAAGCAGAGATTGCTATATGAAGAAATATTTCAGTCGCAAATTAATTTTTTTCAACTGCCGACTTTCTTTATCAAAAGAAAAATCCCCAAACTCTAAGAAAAGTCATTAAGAATTCAGTGTTTTAAAGTCTATTTAGATGGTAAATCAACATTGGTTCTTTTTGCTCTGAATATTTGAGATGCATTACCTGAGGGATTATTTTCTGTCTTTAACAGCTGGATATATTTTAAATTTAGATTCATCTGTTATGAAGTGTAAATTCACACAGTTCAGGATCAGAATGCAGAAGATGATAAAGTGCTGCTTTAATAGATGATCCATAGGAATTCTAGTATCAACAGGCAGCTGTCACATTTGCATGCATTTCTCATACCCTGCTTGGATCTGAAATGGATAGCTGCCAAAGAGAATAAATTTGCTTTCTTTCTGATCTAAGACCTTCTCCTCATTGGTAAATAATATATTTTCATCAGGAAAGCATGGAAAATGTAAAACCCCATAAAAAGATAACATATGTATTTATATAATCACTCATAGCCAGGCCATATTACTGCAATAAATTGTACTATTTGGTGTAATAGTCAGAATAAAATGATGATTATAGTGAACAGAGAGGCTATTATTATTATTACTGCTCTTACTGTTCTGGCACCATGGCCATATTATTCTCATTTCAGCCATATTTTTGTCAAGGCAGATGTTGTAAAAATCATAAACCTGATGATGCGTCTTGCATTTCAGAATGAACTTCAGAGAAAAACAAGACCTGTGCAGGGAGTAATAAAGCCAGCAGATGACCATCCTGCTTTCCCCTTTGAACACCAGGCCACTGGTAACAACCTGACTTGCAGGTCTCAGCTGCCCTAATGTGAAAAGTGTTATTGTATTGACTGGGGTGACACATCTCAATGTCATGGAAGGACTGAGGATACCCCACATTCACAGCATCGACCGTGAAAATTTAATTCTTCTTTTGCATCCTTGATTAGAGTATTGCAACACTTTTCCAGGCTGTGGGAAAGACAACTTTGTTTTTACTCTTACTTTTATTACTTATTTACTACTCTTAGTGTTTATTAAAAAACTCTACTCCACTTCTAGCCCACACTGACATTATCCACCTGATACTGGTCACAGAGTGAGAGAGCAACAGAGACTTTCAAGAGCAGACTCTGACTCCAAGATTTCCTGAAAGGCTCATGTGTACAGCTACTCTACTCTCACTGGCTTTGCTCCAGTGAGAACCAAAGGCCATCATAGTCTAGTGGTGAATTCACCCCTGAAAATTTTCAGAGAAAGCAGATATTTGACTCTGCATAAATTGTTCCTGATATAATAGTTGTTCGGACGTTGGTTCAATGTGAGACTACACTGTCACTCTGCTAAGTGACTTTTGAGCACTTTGTCACAAAAAAAAATTGCCAAAACCTAAACAAAATCTATCTGTGCAGTTTAAAATGCAAGCATCCAAATTTCCTTTACCAAGAACATCCACCCATCCTACCAAACTTTTTTTAGATGGGAGGAGCTGTGAGCATATATCTATGAAAATGTTTTCCAGGAATAATAGTGTGCCCAAATGTGATTTCAAGGTTTTTACCAAGCACACAAAGTCTCACACCTTTCTACTTGCTACGTAACTGGAATGTAGATCTTATATTTATTGAGGCAGGGATTGTATTTTTATCCTCTTGATCTGCATATGAAATTGCATCAGTAGATGCTATATGGTCTGACTGCAGTTATGGTTGTTTTAACACTTCACCAGCAGGGAAAGCAAAAAAAGCACTGAGCATCCAACATTTATCCTAGGTCTTATCTTGTGAATCGATAGCATCATGAGATAACTTCTGACTGCTATCCTCAGGCATAATTCCACCACTAATTATTTTTCTTATTACCAACACTTGCAATTAAAATCTTTGTAATTAGAACACCGTGTTTTTACAAAATAATTTGCATTTAGTTAATTTCTCATTACCTTATTTATTATCTCTCTTTTCACTCCCTCCCACAAATCACAATGAGGTGATCTCAGAATGTATTTTCAGAAAAGTTTAACTGGTGCTTCACTTGAAACCAGTCCTGTTGTGCTCCCAGGCCCACAAGGACATCAATGATTTTCTTGTACCCTGTTGATGCCATCTGTTGAGTGCAGAGGTCCAGTCCGTTGTAGCTGCCCATGCCATCTGCTTTGCACTCCCGACCTGCTCCATTGTCACATGTTGGGTAGGTAGCAGGCTAGCACACCACACTGCACTTCATGAGAATTTCTCAGCTTCCCTTTTCAACAAATTTCCTCACATGGCTGCAGTAAATTGGTGAATCCCAGCAGTGACCACTGAGCAATTTAGAGTAATTGTTATAGGACAAGTCATCCCCTCTGAGATTTGCTATGAATTGAAGAGTTGTTACTAAAATCAGTTTATTTGGTAAAGCAGGGCATGTACTGACTTAGGCACTGTGCATTTCATGCAGTGGTAAGAAGTGGCCTTACTTTGGTTTTGATACGTTGGACTTGAACTGACTTAATAGGAAATAATTTTTTTTTTTTTTTGCAAAATGACAGCATATATTCCTCCTGGCATATATTCCTCCTGTATTTTTTCCAGTTGGATTCATAAAAGCCCATCAAGGTTCAGTGTCCCTATCCTTCATGTCACTCCTTGCAGCCCTTCACAGACTGTACATGCTTTCAGTACACAGCTGAAATTTTTTTTTGCAGGGCTCTACTACTCCAGAGTGCTGGCTCTTCATAGGTTATTTTTTTTTACCCAAACAGTATTATCATCTGATGATAGAAATTTATCTTCCACATATACTGTCAGTTTTACTACATTTAGCAGTAATCTGATGACTTTCAGCAACAAACTACCAGGCTTGTGACTGTGCAATCCTCTGTGTGTCTGGTCATCCAGGAATTTAAAATGAGTAGTCACTATCTGCACCCAAACTATATCCATGTTTTCTGTGTACCAAATCAAACACAGCCTGGACACTTTGAATTCAGTGCATATATCTCATACCAGCCCACATGGAGACTGGTTTCATTGGGACTTTCAGGCAGGAGCTGATCTGTGCACACACAGTATAGACCAGACTGACAGCACATGCACAGATGGTTTTATGGACACTTTGGATTCCTACCATTTTCTTCATTAGAATGTTGGCATGTATAAACCCTTCTTATTATGAGAAAATACAGGACATAGCTGTCACATAAACCTTCCCTGGCTCAAACAGCAAAGGACATTGAGGAAGATTTTTTTAGGGCAATCTTACATTGCAACACTAAAAAAATAATCTTGGTTATAGCAACTGTCCATTTGGTGTTGTGCATATTAACTGTTTACTCTTTCTGGAAAGAGTAACTTTAATAGTCTGAAATTTGTGTATGATATAAAAACACCATCCTGTGCAAAAAAATAAAGAATGGAGCAGAGGAGCAGGCAGTTCCAGAGGCAGATCATCTCATCAGTCTAACTCACCCATCAATCTCCATTTACTGTGAAGGCATCCCAGGTGGACACCTGAGATTAAATACCCTGGTTTTAGATGGCTGAAGAAATTTAAGGAGATTAATCCTTCTCTAGGTGGTTCAAGCCTTTGTTCAGCTCTGAGGCATAGGATGAAGAAACTAGAATCTGCCATTCAAACATTGGGTTAGATAAAGGTCAGAGCTTTTCCATCTCAAAAGTGCATAGGTACGAAAGGTGCTATGAACTATCTCAAAGGTAAGGTTCTCTTCCATAAGCACTGAGCAAATGCAGTGCCTATGCCTGCACTCTTCACATAATTAGTCTGAGTTGCTTCTTACAAAGTGTGAGGGAAATATACAGTGAGTGAGTGACCTGTGAAGTTAATTGAGTTAGCCAGTGATGCCTGAAACTACCGTTTTGTATTAGTTTGTTCTTCAGAAAGAACTGCATTAGACATTTTCCTCACTTGTTTGATTAAAAAAATCCTGCTATGAAGTGTAAACTAATACCTGCTGGCCATCATGAAAGAGCTATCACTTCTGGTTTTGCAGTCGCTCTTCAATATTAAAGCAACTATGTCTTTTTTTTAGATAGAAATTAAATAGACCCCTTTGTGCAGTTCTTTCTGAAATGTCTACAAAAGGCCTGTGGCATACCTTCTTGGAGAAAAACCCCATTGGACACTTTGTGGAGTAAACAAACAGAAAATATATGGGTAAGTTTTATTTTTCTCCCTCTGAGATATTTCAATGACAGCAGAAATACCTTCCTTTTGAGCAAGTTTTTTCTTGTCATTCAAGGGCTTTTTGATTGAACAGGTCAAAAACCTGTTGGAAAAAAATAATTTCAGGCTTTTTATATAAACCCCCAACTTCAAATGAAAAGGCTTTCCTTAGTACATAAAAATGCCCAAACAACCAACCCCCTAAGTTACTGGAAAAAAAATATGCAATTTCCACAGCTAACCCAAGAAGACTGACAGCTGACAATCTGACAGAAGCCAAATGCCACATTATATCAGATTTATTAGGTGGGGGCTGAAGAGACTCTTCCTCTCAAAGAATCTATTCTCCTGGCATTAACTTATTGTTCTGCTCTTGCTGAATCGGGGAACTTGAAGAGACCCACTGCTTTTCTCTCCCAGGTTTTGCTCAGTAGGCTGCAGCTCCAAACTCCACCATCCAGAACCTGCCTTTGCCAGTTCTTTGGTGTTAGGTACAAATCAGCGATCTCTGCAGTAGGCAGTGGCAGTATGAAATGGGAGGAAATGTGTCTTTGTGTTTAGAGTTGCTCTTTTTGAAGCCAATTCATTGGGATGCATTGCTTACTCAGATGTGAATAGATGAGCACATTTAAAGCCAGATGCCTGACATCTGTGCCTGTGCAATCCACCTGTCTCTGCTGCAGAAACAAGGATAATGGGAAAAACTACCAGACCTAGGAGCTTTTGCATTGGAAATGCAGCCTCTGATGAAACATACTAATTGAGTTGTCTTTGGCTCCAGCAGGTCTACTGGTACAGTAAAAATTATATAGCTCAGTCATGAGAAAGTAAATTTGCAAGAGATTTTGAGGAAAATAACTCACTGTCCTCTGTGTACCTGCAGGGGAGAATCTTCTGCAAAGTTCTGTGGTAGGTGAAAATGTAAAAGTAGTAGAGAGCAAAGATCCAATTCTGGTCTCCTCCTATTGTAACTGGGAAAGGGTATAATTGTCAGATTTGCATATCTATTTCCAAATAATGACCAGTCGGGAGGCAATTGGGTGAATACAATATCTTGCAAATCATGCTATATCAGCTTTCAAGACCTGGTGGTTTCTACACTTACAAGAAAGGGAGTGATGCAGGCATTAGTACAGATCAGACAACAGCATGAGAAATGCAGGCTGAAGATGCTGGTTCCTGCCAGAAACTAGATTATCCTTATTTTGCATACTCATCTTCACAAACCACATATTTTTGTCCCTTTTTTCTTTCCCTGGTCAAGTAGAGCAATTCAGGAATGTGATATGGACCAAATGAATAATGAGAGCAGGGAGGGAGAGAAGTGAAGGCAGAGGTACCCTCTGTGGCAATTGCCTCAGGAAACAAAATGATACTGTGAGGGTGATAAATAGCTTGTAGTAGTGGAGCTATCCCATGACAGGATACAAATCGAGTGATTTTTGACAGCTGGGAACTGGTGAGGCGTAACTTCCCTGTGGGGCAAGTGGCCTGCCATTAAACTGCAGGAACAGTGCTGGGATGTGCTGAGCCTCTCCCCTCAGCTGAAAAAAAATGTCTCTGAGTGAGGAAATACTCCCACATCAGGAAGAAAAATGGTGGATGAACCAAGTCATGAGCAAGTTTCCAGGTCCAATTCTTCTCAATAAGAACGGAGAGAGAAGGAAAAAAAGAAATGCTGAGCAGACATCACCTGAGGGAGACTGGAATCAGATCCCTCTGCTGTGGGGGACGGGAGTCAAACAATAAATGGAAGCAGGAAAGCTAGTGCTCCGTACTAGCTAGGAAATTTGTACTAATATGTGAGAGGTAGGGTGAGAGAAAAACAATCAAAATAGTGGTGCTGCCAGACCTGTGGCCATTGCATCTCTTGGCCACTGCTTGTAATGAAATAGCAAATTAAACCAACAGTACCTATGAGTGCTGCTGTTAGTGGGTGATACCCAGAACCAAGTCCACTTGCAATTATGGCCTCCCAGAGTTGTCACTAATCTGTGCTGTTTTTGATCTGCCTAGCCCCAAGACACAAGCACTCATTGGTTTTCCATTTCTCAAGTACCTAAAAAAACACAGGCAAGCCAAACCAATAATCTAGTTTATTATAAGGCAAAGGTATGCTAGCCACTTGGGTCCTCTCTAATCATCATCCTTGGCAGTATTTATCTCATTTTTGTGATTTTTTTGAGATAAAATGATTGGATCCAAGCTATCAAAAAAAGATAGCACCATAGATCTTCGGAGAAAACAGATGCAGGCAGCTTTAATTTTCTTAAGTGCCCAGCTAAATGACCCTCGGATAACAGAGAAGGTGCAGTGGGTAAATATTTTCCTTGGTCAGGGATGACAGTCATGCCTTTCACACTGAACTTAGCAACTGTTCCTGCCTTTTTGCATCCTTTCATCTGCCATGGTCCATTAAGTGTGTACCCACCTGCCCTGCACAGACTCTTTTCCTTCAAGCAGCACTGACAGCCATACATCATCCTCAGCAGAGAAACTTGTGCAGTGCCAGGCTGCAGGATAAGGGCATTGTACTATGGGTCAAACTTAAAACTTGCTGCACTGATTTAGCATACATGTATATAGAGATCTATCCATGTAGCTACATAATAGTGCACACCAACTTATTTACTTTATGGATCCAGAACATAATTTTATAACACATTTCATATGAGAGCCCTTTACAGCCCAGATCAATCTGGTGTAATCTCACACCTGGCCATGCTTAGCGCAGGAGGCTAGACAAGACCTCTTGAGATCCCTCACAGTCTAGGTAATGCTGTGAAACCAGCCAGACACAGTAGAGTTGTTATCTTTCTTTCAATAGCTCATCAATTTGGCAAGGATGGATTTTAATTTTTGCTTTTCCATTTTACTATATGTTGTCATTGGCTGTCTTTGAATCAATTTTCATGAACAGCATCTCTGGTGAAAATGAACAAAACCAAACTTGAGCAATCAAACATGTCATTGTTCTTGGCCCAAAGAGAAATAAAATTAACTTGGGTGAATAGTTCTGTAAGTGATTTCAGTTTTCACGTAGGAGGATAAGTTTACTTAAGGACACTTTTTGGGTATTTACAAGTATCTCAGTCTGTTCACTTCTGTGAGGAAGGTAATCAACTTTCTGGGTGTTGGAAGCTTTTAGAGCTTGGGTCTGTATCCACCTCACACAAAGTTAGGTACCTAATTAAAAGAAAATTGAGTTTGGCTTCCTGGATATCAAAGGGATTGGGAAGCAACTCAGTTGAGGTAGCAATATGGACATACTTCTATCCTGACAGAAGGTGCTGTCACAATCACCAGCCTATCTGCTTACCTTAGGTCTGAACTGAAGGTATTTTTAATGTGACACGAGTAAGTAAATTTTCTCTTGAGCCACTGAAGTAAATTTAGAAACAAATTGTAAGTACACCATATAATAACATTGAATTAGTATGTTCATTTCACGGGCAGTTAACCTTTACGACTCTTTAGTAATTGATTGCCTTAATACTTTGTTAATATTATTAGTTTCATTAGTTTATGATCTTTTTTCTTACCTTTGGTCTTTTCTTGCATGAGGTCTATAAATTTTCATAGAATTGATTAGTCACAAGAATGAAGTTGTTATGCTCTAACACCATTCCGCCCTTCATGGAAAGGAAGCATTTTTTTGCTACGTATCTCTCTTCACAAGGATAATTGAAATACAGTGATTACTAATTAAATTAGTATATCTGTGCTACCTCTGCCAAAATGCTATGTTTTATAGTTTTGGTCAAAAACAAAAACTAAGCTAATTTTCCTAGCTATATTATTAATTAACTATACTGCATTTTAATCTTTCCAGTAATGTTTCATGACCTCTAAGTATATCAAATTATGCTACTTAATCATGTAGGAAGAAAGACAACTTAATACCATATAAAATACAGTACTCTAGGCAAGAAAAGGTCAGGCCAAGCAGTTCATACTACATGTTTCATCAGAATTTGAAAGTGAGAGAAGCCCTGAAAAGTATCTGTAAGGAAGAATTAGCTAGTCCACTTAGTTTACCAAATAAAACGTGCATTTACAAGCATTTTGAGATGTGAATGAAATAAAATTTTCACATAAAAAGAAAGGCACACTGAGATTTGTTTGTTGCTGAATTTTTTATCATCCAAGGAGTCTGACTGGCTTAGGCAAATTTTGTCAGCTGCCTTGACTCATTTAACATTGCTGCTGTCTAATATTGCTTCTAAATTGCAAAAGAGCTTGATTCCAACACCCAACAAATTGAATGGAAATGTTCCCAATGGCTCTGGCTGGTGCTGGAGCAGTTCCACAGTTTGTATCTTTTATTAGGTCATTTTGTTTGGCATCATTTGATAAGTCTGTTAGTAAATTCACACCTTTTTTTTCTGCATTAGGTTTAGTACTCCAAAATGTTGTCATTACTAAGAAGCTTTGTTAAAACCTGTAGAAACATAGTGTTACTTGATGGTTAATAACACGATAGTCTTAAAAACGTATTTGTATGGCAGATCTAAATCTAAAACAATCTGCTAAGAATCAAATTTTAGACCATTTCTTATTGACCTCTTCAGCTTTAGTAGACAATTTTCAAATCATCTTGCATGACTAGTCACTCAACTTGCTGCAACAACTGGGTTCAGACTATGATTGTGACTTGTTTGCATGTTACTACTCTATTAGAATTATAGAATCACAGAATATCTTGAGCTGGAAGGGATCCACAAGGATCACTGAAGTCCAACTCATAGCCCTGCACTCAACAGCTCTGAGTAACACCACACATACACAAAATACCGTTTTATTGGTCATCAGAGCATGGTTACCAAGTATATTAACTGGATTTCACTTGTTTCATATCATTTTGATGCTGGGTTTTTCCCTGCTCCAAATAGCCCAGTAAACAAGATGTTTCTTGGATCCTTCTGGCCAAAAAAATCTATTATGTAAATATACTCAGTCCAGGGTAATTTCTGCTAATGGCCGGTAAATATATTTGAAATATGAATGATTAAATTGGCAAAATTAAGCCTATTTCTTAAATTTTTCAGTAAAAGTAGCTGCTCTATGAAACAATGTAGACTCCGGTTCAGAAAACTTATTTTAGAGAAATTTCTGTACCCTTGGAAAGAAAAAAAGCCTTAAATGTATGTACTAAGATGTTTAGCCATTAAATGTAAAGTAGCTGTCAATATATGCTGGAATTAGGGAAAACTCTTTCAAATTCATGTTCACAGAATAATGTGTTTCACTGTGGGAGCTTAAGCAGCAGTTCTACTCTGGCTAAACTGCTTTATATGAAGCATTACTTTTTCATTCAGACAAAAAGATATTAAACAGTACCAGACATTACTCATTAAGCTTCCTTTTCTCAAACTAAAAGTTTATCTTGTGCAGATAAACTGATGCAATTTAGCATTAACTGATTATAAAGTGAATGTAGAGAACTGGCAACCAAAATGTAATTGAATTCATATACACTTTTTGTGACTCCTCAGTAGACTCCTTGCCCATAATTATGGGATCAGAATCAATTTCAGAAATACAGACTGTATTTCATTTGCTAATTTTCAAGGAATATGCTCACAAACTATTGAAATAATTTACATAGTAAGAAAAGTATAAAATATCTAGAGTTAGACGTAGGGATTTGCTTTCTTATCTCCATAAACATATAGAATAGGGTTTTTAAAATAATTGTCGTGAATGTTCCAATTTATCTATGCTGCACATTCTGGGATGAATGCCTGTACTTATATCACAGTGTTTTCTGAAAGAACAAGTGACAAAAAAAAAAAGGGGATTTAAAGAAAAACAACAATATAAAGCTGTTTTCATCTAGTTCACTCTAGGGAGCAAGTAGGAGATCTTAAACTTAAACTTCCTACGTCTTGGGAACAAGGCTGTTGTTGTCATTGGGAGTTGATTGACAAGGACAGAGAAAACAAGAAGATGCTGGAGGAAACTTGGCTTTTCCAGATTAGAAATACATATGTTATGGCTGGGTGTGGGGAAAGGGTGACTGATTGTTGTACGAAAAATTCCCTTTCAGAATTACCTACAGCCTTGTTTGAAGATGCAATTTTCAGGCACTACAGTAGTTACTTGTTGATCCCTAGGGGAAAGGGCTTATATATTGAGGAATACACCTGGTGCAGGTAGGTGGGCTTGCAAGCTGCACATTGAGATGCAGGCTGAGTTCTGGGAGCTGCCAACCTTTGGGATAATGAAAGGCACAAACATGAGTGGTGCCAGCCAGGTGAATGGACACCGAGAGACACAGCAGGAGCCAAAGACTTGGGAAGATGAATGAGAGTCCTGCGTGTTTGGACTTGGAGAGGATAAAAGCCCAGGGGGTCCTTTATTCGAGGTTCCTCCTTGGAGACACAGCTTGAGCTGTCTATGGTACTGCTCTGGGAATAAATGGCTCTCTGGAACGAGGTGTCTGAGCCTCTGCTGTGGGAAACCTGGTCTGACTGTGTGAGTGGGGTGAGCAGGGAGCCAAGCAGAGCTCCCATCAGGTCACTGGAGCCACCTGCAGGGAAGGGGCTTTGGTCCCAGCAGTGGAAGTCTGCCATGGGGAGGGTGACTGCTGGGGAGCCTGTGAATGATCAGTGGGAAGTTTTGTTAATGTACAGGTGTCTGCAGAGTTTGACTAAACATAGATGGTGAATGGGATGGAAACCTAGCCAAAAACGTCAGGACTACAGAGTTACACATATATAGGCTTGTAGGTAATCAAATACCTCCAAAATTCTTGTGCCAAATGACCAAGTCCAAAACCATCAATCTAGGTGCTGCCATGAACACATTGAGACAATAAACAGAGCCCTAACATGTGAGTGGAAATACTGAGCTGTCTTAACACTTCTAGTAGCATTTATAAATTAAAAAAAAAGGCTTTTTGTCAAATATTGAGATACATACACAAACCCAAAATAAATTATCTGGGTTGACTTTGTATAAATACACCTTCTAAGACGACACTTAAAACAATTTAATGATGAAATCAGAAAGGTCAAAGGATATACTGCAATAACATATTATGTCTTCAGTGGTAATTTGTGGCATATTGTACAAATTTTCTCTGCTGCATTGTGTATATACACATAGTTCTGTAACATCTGGAATAAAGCAGCTTTTGCTAGGAATGTATCAGCCAGGGGATTTCTGAGATAACATAGTTTTGTATCTCACTAAGTGAATAATTTCTTTGGAAATTAGGAATGATTTTTAGTATCCACTAATCATTAAGTCCAATGTTCTATTTATTGAGCATAATTATCAAAGCCAATAGATAATAGCCCAACTATTGCAACAACTATTTGCACCAATTTATGTATGGATATTATTTCTTGATTCTGTGTTCATGTGATTCATCTGCAGAAAACTAGAAACTCTGAGCTGACACAGAGACATTTGACTGAATTAAGGCATCTTTTATGTTGAGCGATAGGAAAAAAAACCTCTACATTTCATAAATTATGCTTAAAAAAGCATGAGGATGTCAAAGCAGAAAATATACTCTAAAAAGTCTCATTATTCTGCACAATGAAGTATTTATTATCCTAAGGGACATTACTGGTCACAATACTTTTTAGTGGTTGCAACAGATTTTCCTGATAATAAAGAATAGATTTTTCCATTACATCACTCCATAACAAGCTCTGAAGAGCAGCTAAACTGTGGTAACTTAAATTGAGATCCCTGTTGTCTTGGCTGTGTTATTGCTCATGATAGGCATTTATCTGATGTTCAGCTGGAAAAGCATTTCTCGGGCCACTGAATCCTTTCCTGTTGTCCTGTGCTCCCCCAGCCCTGATTAAGATAACGCTATAATATAACATCAACTCCATTTACCTTCCAAACCACAATATCACAGCCCTTCCAAGCACCCTATTATAAATCTATAAATCTATAGAGTAGGAGACAGCAGAAGCCACAAGCTATAATGAGCCATAGGGGAACTCAAGGTCATCACCCATGTCTGAGAGGCCTTCAGTACGAGACACTTTGTTAGCTGACAGCAGTGGATTTGGGATAATGCATCCCCTAGAGAAGGCAAGAAAGGAGATGAATTCTCATTGTCTGATACAATCTTTCCTCAGTCTGTTAACCTTAAAATTGGAAATAAGGTAGAGTGGCTTCAGACCAGGCTAGCTGTGAAAGGACACAGGGCAGTGGGCTGTGAGCAGACAGATGAGCTCCACCAGCTGGAAGCCAGTCAGAAAGGAAGTGCACTGAAAAATTCATTGCTTGACAGACTGCAAATTAATTAAACAGCAATGTTGTGATCCAATTAAACCTTGTCCCTTGCATTCTGTCCAGATACTCATGTACCTGGGAAAAGGAATTTAAGAAAACCAGAAGAGCTGCTCATCTAAGTATAAATAAATAAATAATTAAAAAGTATAAATGGAGAATAAGTCAACACAACATTTTAGCTGGAATAGGAGTAGAAAAAGAGTATGGAGCAAATCTTACATGATGACTTCTCAAAGGACAACTAGCAAGAACCATAAAAGCAACTTCTTCATCAGACTTCTTACCTGCTGGGGCTGTCCAAACACTTTATCTGGCATTTGAGAGTGTTGTCTAGCTGTCGTTTGCAGCATTCCTCCCATTTATTCTTATGTTAATACAATCACATTTTCCTTCAGGAATTTTTTTCTCTTCGTTATCAATACCAGTCTAAAGTACTACGAGCATTTTTCTTCTTGAACAAAAGATGCTTGTGTGTCATAGCGTAACTGGGTGGATGGTTAAACACCACACAGCCACTCACTTATTCCTGTCCCCAAGTAGGACAGTGTGAAGAACGGGGACCACAACAACAAAAAAAGATAAAATCTGCAGGTTGAGATAAAGACAGTCTAATAGGACAGAAACATGAGGGAAAATCATATGAACACTGACACTAATACTACAAAATGAGTGATGCACAGTGCAAGTGCATTGTCGGGAGAATTCCTGTGAAGAAACTCACCACCTGCTGAGTGATGCCCAGCCAGTTCCTGAGCAGCTGCCACCAGCCTGCTTTCCCCGAGGTTGTGTACTGACAATGATGTGATAGGAGGTATCTCTTTGGCCAGTTTTGGTCAGCTGTCCTGGGTGTGACCTCTCCCAGCTTCCTGAGCACCCCCAGCCTGTTCCCTGGTGGGGTGTGGAACTTTCAAGTCGTACACTCTGTGTAAGCACTGCTCAGCAGCAGTTAAAACATCCCTTTGTTAACAAATTTATTTCCATCCTAAAGCCAAAACACAGCACTACACTGGCTGCTAGGAAGAAAATTAGCTCTACTGCAGCTGAAACCAGGACATTGTCTCAGTTCGGCAGGGGTGGACTTTCAGGAATATTCACATCAAACTAGTGTTCAGCCACTTTATCTTCACACTGCTCTGGAACAAAAAGATGCACAAAAAAAAAAAAATAAAAAAATAAAAAGAGCCTTAGATAAAAATCCTTCTGACTATGTAATGAAATGCCACTAAAATAGCTTGCAATCAGAACTGGTGAAAAAGGGGATCATCAATACAGAAAAACAGTATCATGTTTCAATGATTTTCCTAAATCTGGATGCCCCAAAGCAAAGGCTGAGTCCCAGTGAGACTAAGAGAAAAACTTCTCTTAATTTCAGAAAATGAGGAATGTGGATATACATCTGAACTTTCATATTCTTCAGGGAAGAAAAGGGCAGGAGGGTACAAAAGGTGATGAACAAATAAAATCTGCTATTTAGATCCTGGTAAACAACAGCAGAAACTTTACAGAGGGTGTCAAGGCAAGACTCCTGAGAGATCCTTCCAATTTTAACGCTTCTTTTGGGGACTAAGTAATTTTGAACCTGATTTTAAAACCATATGTATTTAGTTAGCCAGCTCAGGACACACCAACAGAACTTTGCTGACATAAATATCTACATTAATATAGATTTTAATGTAACTCAAGATCAGGACCTTGTTTTCAGAACAATTAAGCAGTTATATCTATTTTGATTCACCAAGGATTGAGAATACAGCTTGGTTTGTTTTTCAGTACTCTGTGATTTTTTTTTATATTAAAAAGTATTTGTTCATCAGAGAGTGAATATACCTCTCTGTACTTTGCATTTATTGTAGGGGCTAGAAGGAATAAACACTTTAATGAAAATCACTTCACTAGCCTTTTAGGCATCAGCATAATTTCTTCTGTGTGAGAGTCTCTGAAATAAATAAAGGAGGGAAATGAAAATAAACAAAAGGACAAACACTGATGTTAGATATGAAGTAGAATTAAAGCATTTTGCAAATCTAGATTTTTTACCTACCATGGTTCCAGGAAAAGCATCAGAAAAATATTGCTCACAGGAAGGAATTAGGTAGCTGAGATGAGGAAGGGACATAATAGGTATAGTCAAAGACAGATTGAGTGTTTTATCCTAAGGGCGTAAAGTTTTATAGTCCCCGAAATATCCCACTAGACATTCTGATTTTGATGAGGCACTATTAAACACCATGGCAGGTGAAGACTTCTGTCAATACATGTGCTAATCTGGCCCTTGGGATGTCTGAAGGATTCCTGTGGAGACAACTACAGAACTACTCAAACTCATAGAGAACAATTATAAAGGTTTAAACTGCATGTGAAAGATTTCTGAACTTGTCTGGTATCACACAGTAAAGTTGAAACTGAGAATTTAAATAACAGTTTGGCAGAATACTGTCCTTTCTAATAATATACTCCAGGGAAATATTCCCAGGTCAATGCTGAAATGAATTTCAGAGATGATGAAAAGCATAGAAGACAGACTTTTCTACAGTTGGACAGTGATATTTTTATAACCTTACTCATTAGTAATGACAAAATAATTCATCTTTATTTATATAAAGTTATTTAACTAAAAAAAGAAAGAACTCCTCTCTGCCCACACAAGAACATAAAGATATGCCTATCAATACATATCTAATCTGTATCTTTGCTCAGTAACAATACACTGAAAGATATAGCATAGAATATAGCGATAATCGGTTCAATTATAATGACCTGATCATTGGGTTTTGCAGGGCAAATGCAGGAAAACATTCTAAACTCATAATCTCAAACAACTAAGTATAAAAGGTACTTGCCACATCGCTTTGTCACATAGGGTTGGATATTTTACAGAAGAAAAATGAATATTTTAAGGAGACTTCATGCTTTATCAGAAATATCCTTTCTATCTTTTCCCTCAGAAGATAGAGTGCCATTTTCAGACTAGCAGCTTATGAATCAGTGGCAAAAAGAAGACATTATTTAAAGATCATGCTCTTATCAATACAAAGTTGTACAACAGTGATATCAATACAGACAAAAGTGGAAAAGTAGCAAATCTAGAATCTATGGCTTCACAATTCCCAAATATTGCATATTCCTATTTTTAAATTATCGGAATATTTCTTGAATGGTTTCAAACTGAGTAGACCTGAAGCAGGCAGTATGGCTGGTAAACATGGCAGATCTTTCCTTACATTCCTGGTCTGTACCACTTAGGCAGAGTCTTGGTTGCCCTAGGTGGAATTTACAGATAAGTACATATCTGCAATGTAGACTAGAACTGATGCTATTAAAAACAAACCAAAACAAAACAACCTAATTATGTACCTCATTTTTGCAAAGCAAATGATCTTTGTACAGCACAGTTTACTTTCCTGAGTTGGGTTCTTTCACTAAGAGGTTTCTCTGGCATCAAGGCTCAAGGTGGTGCTGCATTGAACAGCTCACTGAGCATGGCAAATGCTGATGGAGTCAAGTCAAGGAGCTGCCTGCTTGCCTCCCAGCTTTATGAGATGCACGACTTGTGGACTGAGTCGGGGAGCATTGATGGAAATTGTCCATTGCCTTGCTAAATCTGGATAGATAGATAGATGATTTTCCTCTCTGGCAATAGCTCTCTTTCTGTGGAGTAGAAGCACTTGCAAGAAATTTCGTTCATGTGGAAATGTTTGCTGACCTCCACTTCTGTGCAGTTACCAGAGCAAAGAGAAGGAGAATCCTGCCAGGCTATGAAGAGACCCAGGTTGTTCAGAGGAGTTAGAAACTGCAGATTACCAGTGCATTACATTTCTCTGTTGATTTCAGAGAAAACAATAAAGTCCCATGTTGTGCATGAGTAGACGTGTTATCATAAATGCACCATTTTAAGAAATAACAGCACAGATAATCCTAGAACAGGATGCACTAGTTGAAATTTAGCGTTGCATTGAAGCACAAATACAGTTTACTAAACTCATCAGCAATAGCTATGTTTGGCTTCTTTGTAGTGAACATTTTAATGTATACTTAAATTACTACTCACAGCCATAGAAAGAAGCTCTCTATTATTTGAATTTTTAGAGCCCTTCTATAAATTGCTAGAGGTGAATTTTACACTAACACTATAAAAATAAAATGGAAAACCTCTAAAGTGCTACAATCCAGAAAATATATTCACTGTTATCATAGATCTCAAATGCAACTACAGATAATTTTAAACACATGGTAAGCTTCTCCTTAAGTACTTATATTTTAGGGAGCGTAACTGCTCTAAATCTTATTGTAGTCACAGTCTAATTTTGCTTTGAACATTTGTGTAGGTAAACCTAGTGCTGCTCATAGTGATATTTATTGAAGCTGGATTGTTTTACAATTTGCAACTCATTAATTCTGTATATAATTTGAAAAAAGCAAGGAGATTCTTGTGTAGCTCTTTAACTCAATAGCAATATATTACTATGAAATATCAGCTATCAAGAGCTGTTTCTTGAGTAGCAGAACTAATGAGGTCAGTGTGTCCATCAGTTACTTTCTGGCTTTTCTCTACACACCAGCCTGCCTTGTGCTGTTTTCCACACCCTCAGACTCTATCTCTCTTTTCCCATCACTACCTATCTACTGAATTTAATCAAAATGGTCAATGGTTATTCCATCCAGATTCTACCAAGAGCTGACTGATCTGACAATAACCCAGGAAGAGCCCTCAAGGGAATAAGACATCAGTAAAGTAAGCCATAGTTTGTGGATTTTAAAGTTTTAATTATATGAGGAAAAAAAATAGAAAGCAATAATCAAATGACAGAACCACAGAACAGCCCAGGCTGAAAGGGACCTTGAAAGATCCTCTGTCCCAACCTTTTATGGGAAAGGGGGCCTAGATGAGATTATCTAGCACCATCTCCAAAAATGTCTTGAAAACCTCCCCAGTAAGGTTGCTCCAATGACTGATTGTTCTCAGCATAAAAATTTCATTCTTACACCAAGATAAAACCTCTTCTAGTGCAACTTGTGCCCACTGCTTCTTGTCTTCTCCATGTGACTACTCATGAAGGGAAAGTGTCCATCCTCTTTAGGCGAAGATTTTAGTTTAAGATTATTTTTAAAATTTGCAGTTATTAAATTTTGTATAGTTTTCAAGCTGAAGGCAAAACTCCCTTTAGATCAGATTTCTATCAGACATTTATCTAAATGAGTGAGTTAGAGATGCTATATCCTGATTTTCAGTAGATTCTTTGAGGTACAATTAAAATGTGTATGGTCAGTGAAACATGAGAGCCCTCTAATTCCTTATGTGATAAAACTTGTCAAGTGTTTCCATGCCTGCTACCTCTTTTCTTACCCAAATCTTGATGACATATCAGTTCCACATTCTAATATTTCTTTCATTTGAAGATTAGTTTTCTTGGGCCATCTTATAATTTTCAAGATATATAAAATATTCCTCAATTTATCAAATTTTTGTTAAGGTCAGCAAGCTTCTTTAATTTATGTCCAGTAGCACAGGACTGTGAACTGGTCCTGTCAGTTTTGTTCAAGTATCAGGCTTCTGTCCATCCAGTTCTTAGACAAGCATAATTTGATTTGCAAATTGAATAACAGAAAAACTATGATTGAATGGAATTTGAGGACCATGAGTAACACAAGGAAAGAAAATATAATTTAATTCCAATTAATAACTTTAAATTCTTTTATTTTTAATAATATTATCATGGTACTAATTTGAATGCCAGTAATTGCAAACAAATTAAAAGTTATGCAATAAATTAATAATAAAAATAATAATAATAATAATAATAACTTCAACAATACACAGTGTAAAGAAAAACTAGGAAAAAAATTCAATATGGGCTTCTTGGCTACCTTCTTTAAAGGGTAAAGATAATGATAAGGATAAAGAAAATGTTGGTGAAGATAGAGGGAGACAAAGCAATCCAACTAAATGTAGTGTTTTGAAAAGAATATTGAAGCTATTAATTTATTCTAAAAATGAGGAGAGTATATTCAAGTGGACTTCAGATACAGCAGAGGGTGCAAAGTATTAAAAAAAGAAATTAATCCAATGAGAAAAGGTTGAGGGAAAGCTGAAGAGAAATTGATAAACATATAATGCAGAAGGTTGACTAAAAACCTCTTTTCAGCAGAAAACATCCAATGTATGGTCATACATTCTGTGTGCCACTTTTTTGTGCCTGGTACATGGAACAGGTCCCATCTTCTCCCAGTGGTGGAGGGTGCAGTGACACAGCTCTGAGACCAGGCTTTTCTGGTGTGCATTGTAATGTAGCCCAGAGCAGGTGTAGAAAATACAAGCAGGAAAGTATTTCCAGATTTCTTAATACGCTTTTCTGGGTTCAGTTCTCAAGTCTTGGTTTTATCATTGCCACAAAAAGTGTTCACTGAAGAAGAAACCAGTTGCTTACCAACATGGTTGAACTAATTAGAAATGTTAAGATAGATGGCAGCCTAGACTTGAGGGAGCCCAATCCTCAGGGATATGGGCCAGGTGAAGAGTAGAGTCACAACTGTGACATTTAGGGGACTGGGCTTTAGGTTGTTAAAGTAATTAGTGGATGGGCCCTCCTGGGAATTTCCCTGCAGCATAAAGGAGATGAACAGAGCCGTCATCTGTTTAAGGACATTTTTCTTAGAGCTCTCAATTCCCAAATGAAGGAAATCAGAAAAGAGAGGCAGGAGATCAGCAGGGCTGACTAGGGACCTTCTGGTCAAACTAAAGTTTAAGAAGTAACTCTCTGGAGAAGGACTTGTGCATACTGGTGGGTGAAAAAATTGACATGAGTCAGCAATATGCACTTGCAGCCCAGAAAAACTGTTGCATAGGAAGTGTGGCTAGCACGTTAAGGAAGGTGATTTTCCTCCTCTACTCTACTCTTTTATACCCCATGTGGAGTACCCAGTTTTTTTTAACATTTTAACTGTTTAACTGTTTTAATTCATTAGAAAATATGGTTCCCAGCCAAAAAAAATTTTGTGAAGAATCACTTTGTGCAAAATCATTCAAATAATTTCTTAGGTCAAGGGCAACTTTTTTTTTTTTTTCTTTTTACCTCCAACACCAGAGCAAAAGACGGCTAATGTCTTGGAAATTGCAGCAAACTGACAGGCTCTGATAGGCTCAGGTTTAGTTCCCTGACCTACCTGGTTATTTCAAGTTCTGCTCCTTTGCCCTCCTCTCTGTCACAACTTCTTATATTCCTTATTACATCGCCTGTGATATACAAAACTAACATTTATTTTGGAGCAAAATTGGAAGCTTTTTAGAAAATGATGAAATATTGAAAACAGATGAAAAAAATCATTAAAAGTACGAATAATCATGACTCTTTGCACTCCCAAATACTTATATTAAGGCAATGACATATCTTGCCTTAAACAAAAGTATGAATACATACTCAATGGGTTCCCAATCTCAAATTGATGTCAAAATGTGAATTATAACAATCTGCATGGCATGGAGCAATGAATAGTCAAAACAGCTGTTGGATATATTGTTTTCCAAGTAAAAAAATAGAAGTGCTGCTGCTTTGTGCCTTTTACTTCAAATATCCTTTGATAAACTATGTCTTATGGATATCAGAGCAAAAGCTAGGTGTAAAAACCAACCCAAAATATTTTACACAAAAAAGCACAATAGCCCACAAGTTAAGAAAGAGAACTGTAGGGCATGGAAAATAAGGACACTAAATTGGACAATTAACATGAGGAATAAGTTGTAGATCCTCATTAGCAAAAACTTTGGAAAGTTCTTGACTGAGGGTCATTATTTACTGTCAAAGATTCAATTTCAGCAAAATCACAGAGAGCTAACAAAACCTGAGGTCACAACTGCCTGAAAAGAGAATCATTATTATCTTGTACTTTAATTAAAGAAAAGAATGGTAAGGTTGTTAAATACTACATCAATAATCTCAATTTTCTTCTGGAATCTGATGCAACTCCTAGAATGTAAATCTGGTTTGAAAATGGGTAATATGCAAATAGAAGACGTAAAGCATCATCATATATGAGTAACTGGGTATATATTAAATTAGTTATTTCACAAACACTTTTTAGAATCATAGTATCACCAAGGTTGGGAGAGATCTTTAAGATATTCAAGGCCAACCATTAACTCAGCATGATCTCTGTAATATCTAAAACCACTAAGTGATACTGCCCAGTGCTAGACCCACACAGCTCTTAAACACCTCCAGGGATGGTGAGTTCACAACCTCCCTGAGCAACATATTCCAATGCCTGACCCTCATAACAGTGAAATTTCTTTTTCTAATATCTAATCTGAATGCCCCTGTTCTCATCTTAAGATAGTTTCCTCCAGTCCTCTCACTGGAGACACTTCCATAAGTTTCTGTCTCACAAGTCATTTTTTTGGATGAATTTTTACATCATGATGAATTTTTTTTCTTGACTATATTGCTTCAGTTTTCACAATTTCCAAGTAAAAACTACAATGCAGAACAGAAGTGCCAGCTGTGGCAATTTTGGATGCTCGAGTCTCATTTAAGAAAGCTAGTCCAAAGTTTAATAAAAATATCAGCATCCGGGCTTTCTAATTTTAAGGTGACTTTCTGAAACTCAGAGACTAGTTGGGATTTGCAAATGTCATTTAAGATTGTCCCAAGTTTATTGCAACTAAATTAATGGAGTGAATTGTAGCATGATTGTAGGGATCTACTGAATTTAGGAATACAGCCTAGAAACACATCTCTCTCTAGAGGTGAACTCACATTTAAAAAGTCTCCTGCCTCTCCATTCAGAAGCCTCAACAGCTGGCTGAATTATACATAAATAAATATATATCTTTGAGATTTTTTCTGATCTATGCCACATAGCTTTGGAAATACAGATTTGCATGGCACAACAGGGGTTTGCATGCATTTGCTAAACAAAACTGGAAAACTGCAAGGTAAGGTAGAACGTTTGAAGATTGATTATCCTCAATTTTTGCTTCCTAAGGAAGTCTCTGATTAATTGCTATATTTGTTATTTAGTATAATTTGTCCAAATTCAAATACCAGATCACTGCAATGGCCTACTTATTGTAAGTAGAAAAGCAGTATATGAAACATAATTTCTGAGTACTGAGGTGGTTAAGGTTCTCCAGTTGGATACATTAACTGATAGGGAAAAAAACTTCAAAACCAAATGACAGCTGAACACAGTATATTGGAGTGAGGGAGAGCAGCTCTTAAAAACAAGGCTGAGAACAGTCATTGAGTATGTATGTAATTTCACTATTATTTATACTAAAGGTGGATTATAGTGCACTCTTAAAAGAATACTTTCCCCTTCAGCTGGGGAGTACAGGGGAGAAACTATTGCTTGTTAAGTTTGGTTATTTCAGGGCAGAACTGTTTTTACTTTGAATAGGCAATATTAATCATAAACCTCCAAGATTTCTGTATTCAGTAATGATATTTAGAATCCACAGACCAAAGTCAAATATGATTAATTATAAGAAAACTGAAATGCTTCAATTTACGGTACGAAAAGAATGTATCTTCTTAATTTCCTTTTGCAACGTTGCATTTTTTTATGCAAAAGCATCCTATGTAAATAGGTCCTAGTGTTGTTTTATTGCACCTTGAGACCTATTGCCTAATAGCATTACATATGTAGGCCTGCATAATCAAAATCATACAGAAATTAGAGTGCCAGAAGCTCGTCTATTTGAACACTTTTTTCCAAAACTAAAACACACCAAAAAAGAGAGGTCTAAAAACCCTGTTGAGAAATTAAAAGTTCCAGCAATTCCATCAAAATTTTCTATTATGTCATAACTTTGTATTTCATATTGTTCTTTGGCAAAAAAGTCAATCCCTCATTTTTTAATGGATTTAAATGGTTGTAGCACTCTGCAAATAATGAATCCAACCAATGGATATGGGAGTACCTGGTCCACAGTCTTGGCTCAGCTGAAATCAAAGGGTAAAGTTTCTTTCATTCAGTAGTTTTAGGATTTTACTCACAATTTGTAGGCAAATGATGTTCAGATTATTTCATGACACTACCACATGTCTATTAATTCTGCTTTTTAATGTGCTGTTACATGCGCTTCCACTCTGGGGCACATAGAGCAGGGGGGCAGCATCATGAAGAGGTCAGATGCGGGAGAGGGGAAGGAAGAAGGCTCATTTTGGAGGGCAAATGAATGAGTTGGAGTGGTTTGTGCAGGATTGTCTCCCGTGAGAGGGACCCCATGCTGGAGCAGGGAGAGAGTGTAAGGAGCAGACAAAAGAGCAGCAGAGACAATGTGTGATGAACTGATCACAACTTGCATTCCCCATACCTGTCAAGAAATTTTCTGTAGATCCTTTTGAAAGGATCACTTTTCATGGGTCTCAGGAGGCCTTGTTCTGCAAGCCCTTACCTCAGCACAATGCCTTTGACACACAGATATCTCTGCTGCTAGCAATATGACAGCTTGCGTGGGCATCCCATCACTGAGATTTCTATCAGGGAACAGGTAAATTTATACGGGATCCTTAAGAAACCTGCCAAGCACTTCCAGCACATATAACTGAGACAGGACAGATTTATTTAACATGCTTGAAAATATGAAAACTTTTTTCGTTCAAAAAAGTTGTGGTATCAATTTCAAAATAAAATAACTCTCATGCCTCAGAATGTTTATTGCTGAATTATCCCTTTAGGATTTTGCTGGATCCTGCGATGTCATTTTCTCTCTAAGAAGCAATTTCTTAAAGGTTTCACCATTACCTTCTTGCTGGAACAAAGATATGTTTACTTTTTACAACTTGAAAAATGTATGTATGTGCAGAACCCCTACACTTATGTTTTTCTTCTGGGGAAGATATTTGGAGTAGAGAGAAGGAACTCACTGCTTTCTTCCTAGCATAAAATATTTACAGACTGGTTCTGTGAAGAGCAACAGCCTTTCTCTAGGAAAGAGAAGTGCTGTTTTTTGGTACTTTCTCAAAATCTGTCCAGAGGTCTTGCTTTTTAGCTCAAACTGCTACACTTGCAGCACCTGGGGGATCTGTGCCTGCGCACCTTTCTTTCCTTGCTACTGATGTTTATTCTGCCCTTCAACTGAAGCCTGTCTCTAGCACCACAGAAGGGGAGGCTGGCCACTCTCCTGCAGAGGACCTGTGTTTGAAGTCAAGTGTGCTTCCCAGTGGATTCATTCAGGTGGATCCCAGAGGATTGCTCAGATGGACAGGCACCTCTGGACATCCCCATGTCCAACACCTGGCTCTGGGTCAGCTGCAGCAGGCTGATGAGTTTTGAATATATCTCCATAGATAGAGACTGCCTCTGTGAACAACCTGTACCAGTGTTTTACCGTTGTCACGGTAAATTATTTTCTTCTTATCCTTAAATGCCTGGGAACCAGAGGGAAGAGCCTGGCTCCAACATTTTTACTTCCCCCACTTAAGGAATTTATATACATGATAAGTTCTCCTCTGAGCTTTCTCTTCTACAGGTTGAACAGTCCCAGTTCTCTCAGCCTCTCCTCATTTGATATGCTCTGGACAGTTAACCATCTTAGAATCCCTTTGCTCCACTTTCTCCATGTCTCCTGTACTCCACATGGCAGTGCCAGGGAATGGAAGCATCAGGTGGGGCTGACCCACACATGGACCAGCACAGACCCACCAGGAGCTGCCTCACTGACAGCCCCTGGCGAGAGGTGTTAGATCAATCCCTTCTCCTGGCTTATTTCCCTGGAGCAGCAGCCAGGGCAAGGATCCCACACACTATGCCTCTGATGAGTGCAAGCAATCAATCTGACTGTCTTGCAGTGCCTGCAGTTCTCTCTTATGAGATTTTTTTTTTCAAGCTCAAATGGCAGCATTTCTATTTTGTTCCAAACAGCAAAGGATCTGAACTTTGAAAGCTGCCAAATTCTAAGCAGAATCCAAACTACTTCAGACATTGCTCACTAAGGCCTTTCTTAATTTGTTTTACTTGGGTCACTGGCACATAATTTCAAGTCAAAGGCACTAAACTTTTATTCAGCACATTGAGGGCTCATTGTGACCTAAGTAAATCAGATTCTGAAGATTAACAGATTACACAAATTTAGCTCCAGTTTTATTAAGCATTTTTTAACACTATACTTCTTCAGCTACTCAGATATATTCACACTCTCAGTTGATATGGTAATTTGCCCTTCTGTCAGGCATCCTTGCTGCAGATGTTGTGAGACTGACAAGTGCTTCTCAATGTAGTCCCTCAAGACCCTGTAGGTTTAGAATGAATCTCAAAGGTAATTTTTGGTCTCCTAATTTATATATGCTGAGTTCAAGTTCACTGTATATAATTATATTCAGCACCCTGCCACAAAAGCAAATCAACCCAGCCATACTCTGTCAACTACACTGCTTTATACTCAGCACAGAAAATATGTTTTGTGGTATTTTACAGATGCAGCTCTATAGAAAAGGCAGCAGGAAACATGGAAATGGCCAGCGACCCAAAATCCCCATGAGAACTGAAGTGAAGAAAGCACTTGCATCCTTTTATCTTGGATAAATGCTTTCCGATTTCTTTGCTTTGATGATTTGGGATTCTGCCAATGTGCAAGTAGTGAGATCTATTAATTTGTTTAATACTACTGGAAAAAGGATGTGTTTTTTCATTTCAATCTTTGAATGTGGAATTTTGTCATTTTCTGAAAAGTTCTGTGTCACTCATCAGATTATGTACAATGATGAGTCATTAACCTTAATGATCACCCTGTCTACACAGAGGACAATGAGGTCAGTTAAAGGTAGAAGAGTATTTCCCCTCCTTATTTTCTATTAAAAGGAAAAATGGTTTAAAAACGTAGACTTTCTTTTTGGGGCAGCAAAACAAAGCAATAGCAAACTTCTTTTTTTTGGGGTAGCAAAATAAAGCAACAAAGCAGGGAATTAGAAATTATTCACAGAAGGAAGAGCAAAGGAGGCTTCTAGCAAGAGTGGAGAATCTGTGCTCCATATTCCATAAGCCTCATCCTTGGAAAGCCTCTGTCCTATGGAGGCCCTGGGGGAGATGCTCTGAGGCAGCACAGGGAGCACAGTACCCGACACCAAGCAGCAAAATGCAAGCAAGGTTTCTTACTTCAGGATTTTTTATCACTCACCCTGCCATGCAAAAACTAGATCTGAATGCCCACTGATCTATGAGTGGTCAGCTATGCAAAGACATATAAAATCATGTACACTGGAGTATTTCAGTGTGCTTTGCCCATGTGTCAAGTGTCAGCCGAAAATACGGACAGAAAATAGGGCTTTGCACTCTCCCAAAGTACAAACATAAGGGTGGTCTCTGCCCCTTTTCATTTCAGCCTCCAATTTAACTGAGCCAGCTCCATCTTTGGGTGAAAAGCAGAATACCCCACCCAACTAAGAAATCACTGTCCCAGATAACATGCAATCTGCAAGGTGAGAAACAAAAAGCAGCACCAACAGTGCAAACACTTTTGTAGAAGTTCCTCGTGCTGCTCATTGCTTCACATAGTTTCCTGCTGTTTCCATTCGGCTTTATTAAAATGGACTAATTTCATATGGCAGACACAAGAATAATTTCCAATTATTAAATTTCATTACTATTTCATCCTTTTTATTTTATAAAGGCACATTATACATTTATACTTGATACCATTTTAATTAATATTTTTTAAATTTAATCTCCAGCTCTGTTGAAATTATTAATGGTAAAACAATTATGAGTTAAAAGCCTGTGTGAAAGTAAGGAAATTTGAAGTTTTACCCTAAATTTGGTTTTCTTAAGCTTGGAATTGGAATTTTTAATTAAATATTCATGTAGAGAATATATTGATAAGGAATAGAGAAAAGCAGAATAATCTTAGTGAGTGTGACTTAATGTTATATGACAAGAAAGAAAAACAAAAAAACCCTGCCAGAACAAATAGGAGCTTCAAACGCAAATGTTAGTTCCATATTACCATCAAAGCCAAACCACAGAGGCAAATAGTTTTTGTGCTGCCATCTCTTTACATCTAGAAAAACATGCAGTACAAAAAACCACTCTTCCACTTAGGTCTAAATCCAAAAATGATACTGAGATGCTCATGTCCAATTGAAATTAATGGTCCATTTAAATTGGAAGAGGAGGAATCTCAAACCTGATGCAATGTTGAAGCACTATCCATAAAGAGAGGCATCTTGGGTGGTTCAGACATCTAGCACATTGGCTGATGAGGAGTATTTTTCCATGTATCTTTTCCTATATTCTCTCTCTAGGTAGTGGCATCCTGGGAGCCAGACACCTGAAAATCAGGCATAATGATGCTCCCTGCAGTGAAGTCATTTGTGCAAATTAAATTTCATATGGTTGAATGAAAAACACCAAGAATCCTAATCTGTTTGCTTTGGTGAGACTCACTGTTAGGTTTGTAAAATATGGGGATTATGGTCCTTTAGCACACTTCTTCCATGAATGGGAAGAACCAGTATTTAAAACCTGTAGGAGTAAGGCAATCTTTATGATGAAAATTACAATAATTTCACAATTATAAGCCGCACCTGAATATAAGCCGCACTTTTTTTTTTTTTTTTTTTTTTAAAGTGAGGATCCATGTGTAACAAAGTAAGAAATTAGTAACAGAATCGCTGCCAGCTGGGTTTGGTGTCAGGTGCTCAAGTTGCAACAGTTTTCATAGACCAGCAAAGCCTTTAAAGGCAGCCCCAGGCACCCTCCCCAGTCAGCTCTCACTTCTGGGCTGACCTTTCACTGGGATTTGTCCATAGATAAACCACACTTGAATATAAGCCGCACTACTGGGATAGGCTGGGTTCTTCAATGAAAAAGGTATGGCCTATAATTGTGAAATTACTGTAATACAAAATTAATTAGAAAGGAAATGATCTCAAATGTGCTACTTTCCTGACTGAGTACCAAGTTTGTATCAACTGTTCTAGGAACAGACATAAGGAGCTCTGCAAAAAGAAAAAAAATAGATGAAGCATAATAGAGTGCTAAAATGGGAACATTGCTTTCATACCCATGAGATTGCTTTTTTTTTTTTTTTTTTAAATATTCTAATTATCCTGACAGTAAAAGAAAGAGCAACTACATTAGTATCATATTATTTCTGTAACATCTTTCTTCAGTCACTTCTGATCTGACAAATTTCTACATATATTGTGCCTAATAAGCTTGTTTTGTTTTTTTGTGACCCCCCTGATGAAGGGTAAATAACACCACAATTATTTCACTGGAGGCTTGCTGTATGCATCATCTTACATGGCCTGTTGCTAAGATAGAGCATGTGCTGAGGCTCCACTGTGGCAACAACTACCAGTCCATGATGCATCAAAATCCTCAGCTCCTCAATGCTAAAGATCATTGTACCCTAAATAGGAATTCTATAATCTGAACAAACAGAAATCCCCTGCTCTTTCTGGTATTGGTGCAGTATCAGCAATTAGCTGCTGAGCCCCAGACTCTATCCCAGAAGATGAGAACAGCTGCTTTGGAACATTAATGGCCACTGGCATTATATTGTTCTGTTTTTAATTTAGGCAGCATATTTTTCTTAATTCCCCTCCAAGAGACAGAGGAATCTACAAAAATCATCAAGAAAGTTCAGTCATCTTCACGAGTGCTTGTGAGAAGGCTTTTTTTAACCTTGTCAAACCCCACCTGGCATTTTCTGCAAGGAGTCTTCCCAAAGTTGCTGGTTGCTGTCACAGAAAGCTGATTTTATTAACGTACAGTTGTCAGCATTGTGCCTGTCATACTGTAAGAATTCCTGGGCATACCTTCCAAAATAGAAGATTCCCAAAAGAATGACAGACAGTATCTACATGGAATCATTGTGTCAAAAGGCTATCATTAATGAGGTAAAACTGACGTTGTGTAAAAATCAAAGCACATTATTAAGGAGATCTGCCTGGGCTTTCAGTGGTTATAAATTGACTTTTTTTCTAGCAAGTGTAAATACAAGAGATATAAATATGCTAAGCAATTCAAAATTCTTTGATGAAAGCTAAAACTAATTTGTGTGCTATATCATTCAGTCTTCTTGAATGCAATCTTATGAGCTGTAGCAATCTTGACCGGTTTAAAGGTATCCAGTCACTGAAATGTTCATTAAGCATTATCTCAAGAGGCAGTTCTGTTTGCTAGAATGATCTTTTTTAATTAGTGAATTACAGAACTGCATAAAAACCTTCAGCTGTCGTTGCCTTCTGCTTACACAACATCTTTCTGCTGCCTAAGATCTAAATTGCTCTGTAATTGTATCTTCCACTACAAATAAGCAAAAATGTACTTCAGGAAACCCCAGTGGTTCTTAAGAGGGTCAAAATAAAGATGAAGAACCAAACACCTTACAGATTAATATAACCAAGTTTTCTTTTCCATCTTTCAGAATCTCTTCATGGCAGGTTTTGTTGAGAAAAATGATGGCTGTTGACACCATATGAGTTGTGTGAAATCAAAGTGGCCTTACTGAACAAAATGCCCCCCCACAACCCTGTGGGTGAAAATAATGCAAATATCCCCCATCTGTGGAAGTTAGAGAAGCAATAATTTTGGCTAGGAATTGTGCATTTTTTTCCTGACCAAGCACTGAACATAGACCTGTCCTGGTACTAGTAACATATTCCAGCCAGATTTTTGGGATGTGTTGTTTGTGGTAGACACTTCTTTTGGCTTGATCATTCATTGCTCAGTGTCAGAATGATTGATTCTTGTATTCCTGTTGTCAGATGAGGGAAAGAAGCTGGGGATATTTTACTGATAATTGCCTATTCATCCAATTACTTCTGCCCATTTAATAAATGATTGAAAACTGAGGAAAAAAAAAGTACCTTCCAGAATATAACTTCCATCTGTTGGCCATGGAAAAGACTGATATTACCCTGTGTCTATAGGAAAACTCTGTTGTTTTCAAGAGACTGTAAATATGGTATCTAATGATTGTGAAGGGATGCTTGAGATTTATAAGGTGAGGTTAGCAGTTAAATAGGTGTAAACAGCCATTCTGTCAGTTAGTGAGTATGCAGCAAACAAGGGAGTCCAAAATTTCTGCCACAGTTTTTAGATTAAGCAAGTCAGCACTCCTGACATAGTTAGCCAGCAGATAATAGGAGCTTAGCTCAATAGGTTATCTGAATGCAAACCCCCCGTAATCTTGCCTGCACTACTGACTGTACAAGGTTTGAGCAAAGCTGTGACAACATCAATACACAGATGCCTGTTGCATCAGAAAAGCAAATACGTGAGCAAACCAACCAACCAACCCCAAACTCAGACAACATCTATTTTTTCCATCATTATCAATATACACATGCCTTAACCGAGAGGGGAGTGAAGGAAAATCATTCGCACCAATTTTCTGCATTGCTTCAAAATAAATGCACAATGACTCCAGAAGAAAAAAAAAAATAAATCACACCATACTACAAAACAGTAAAACTGGTGAAATCAAGCAAAAAGCTGATTAAAAAGGACATGATCCACAAAACTTCCTGAGAAAAATGAGGACGGAAGAGGGAAGCAAAGCTCTAGCAGTGTAAGGGAGGAAGATGAAGAAGCTGGGGACCTCACACAGTTTTATCATCTCAGGTTTTACTTCCAGGGACTGAGTGACAACTTAGAGTGAAAGGTAAGACCAAGGACAGCAGTGCAGGGGTAATATCACCTTGAGCAAATGGCACGTTTCTTTGCAGCTTTAAACATTTCTCTGCCAAAAATATTTTTTAAAAGGAATTGTGCTTTGTTTCGTGAACTTAGAAATTCAGTGACTCCTTGTAGAAGCTGGCAGCATTGGGATTAGGATAAAATGGATCTCAGTTCACCTCATCTTGGAGTAGAAACATGCTCTTCCCTCTTCTGGTCATCATTTTTTTCCATATTTTAATGGTAATGACTACATGAAATTTTGAGGATGAAATGTAAACGATGTTCTAATAAAAGCCATGTCACAGGTCAATAGCTTCATGGACATGGGAAAAAAATTAACAAATCGCTTGACTTCTAATATTTAGTTTAAACTAAATGAGGGCATTTTTGAGGTCAGATAAAATGATGCTGCATTGTCACCCCATGCATTTTTGAAGCAGAAGTTACATTGTGTTTAGCACAAGTATTTTGACACCAGCTTTTTTTTTTTTTTTTTTTTTATCTCAGATAGTACTGTTATGAAGGGTTATGTAAGGGAAACATTTTTTTGTCTTATCTTTCAGCAGCTGATGAAGATCCTTTAGAGCAAAACAAAGCTTAACAGTGCAACTTCTCATCTACTACTTCCCTTTCCCGTCATTTTCAGGCCTTCAGAAACAATGAAGAAGAATGGAAAAATCAGTACATTTTCAGAATTAAAGGTTAGATGTGAACGTATTTTGTATACACATGGCCTTAAGAGTTAGTGTGTTTACTTTTTCAACAGTAATTGTAATATTTTGCTCCTTTCTCCCAAGCACAATCAAGGTATTGTACAGGATTTCTTTTAAAGCCACTGAATGCTGGGAAAGCTGTAATAACTTCAACAAATCATAAATTAGAGGAAACTGACTTCAAAAAGCATTATCTTCCTCTCCTTCATAGATCCTTTTCTGCTCATATCCCTACAGTATCTCTCCAGCACAGGTTTGGTTGACATTTCCTCAAATAATCTAAATTTCACTACACACATTATACGTAATTGAAAAAAATTATACTCCTGGGATTGAACTGGAATTTTCTTTACTGTGGAAGACAGTCCTCCTAAGAGAATCAAGAAGATTTAAACAGAACAGAAGCTATATCCTTGGTCCCTACCTATTTAGGAGTATATCCCATCCCCTAAATTCTATTAAACTGAACTCATTCTAAATAAAAAAAGTAAATGGTAGTTTAGGTCAGATATTTAATGGAGCACTGTAATGATAAAACTTTAAAAGATCAGTTATTTTTATTTTTATAGTAACAGGAATTGCATTTCTTATTTTATTACAGAAAGTAAAGAAACCTAAGAGACAAAGACATTACTTCCAGCTAGTGTCCTGGAAAGAATCAGCATCCCATTAAGGCAATTACTGTTCTCATTTGGGATCCTGATAAGCTCCTAAATAGTCTGTCATTAAGATATATACAGCACATCTCTTTAATCAGATCTCTTGATTTGATGAAGCCCTTATTAATACCATCGAAAGTCCCAGAAGAACACCTCCATTTTTTTGTGAGTGCTCTGTTCAAGATTACTCTG
This sequence comes from Sialia sialis, assembly GCA_009812075.1. Classification (NCBI taxonomy): domain Eukaryota; kingdom Metazoa; phylum Chordata; class Aves; order Passeriformes; family Turdidae; genus Sialia; species Sialia sialis. The sequence goes on along the minus strand of VRYO01002772.1, from coordinate 50,667,229 downwards.
GTGTTATTGACACTGCTCTTGGTATAATTAGGCTTGTATGCAGAGTCCTCTTTGGTTTTCAAGACAGCTTAGCAGTAGTATGCATGTACCAATGTGATGAAGCTCCATTTACAGGAGGAATATACTTCTTTTTTATTATTTCATTTTTAAAGCAAAAATAGAGCAGATTTTGATTAATCCATGATTATCTAATGAGGAGAAATTTTATATAGTGTTTTTATAGTAAAAGCATAAAAAAGTGTATTTAAAAAAAGCCTTTTCCCAACAGCCATATCCTTTTTTTCTCCTATTCTTCTATTACTTGATGATCACACTGCACTGATACTTTGTATGGAGAAGAATAAAATACACTATTAAAATGTTCATTCATCAGGCTGGATTTTGGATTAAGAACAAGTGGATACCTCTTTTGCTGACTGGTGTGAGGTACAGGTTCTGTGAGACATTAATTAAGCACTACATCCCAGAGAAAATCCTATTAGCCTGAGTTGAAAATGATTGCTTGATTTGGAGGGGAGGGCAGGAAAGTGGAAAACATGAATGGATAAACACATGCCATTTACAGATGCTAAAAGGAGAAGGACCCCTCTGACCAGTGCCACAGCTGTGATGCACGGAAGTGGCAAGCTGCCTGAAAGCTGTCAGATGGACCTGACAGAGGCCATGAATACTGGTCTTTGCAGAAAACCAGGCTTTTGATAGAGGTGCTGTATGCATACTTTGGCAGCTAAGCCAGCACCAAAATTTGCCCAGCCCTTCCATGCACATTAATTCATCATCTCCAGAATTCCTATCTTGTAATTCACATGTCCAGCAAATCCTAAAAAGACTACTAAAAATTGCTTGCAGAGT
>VRYO01002772.1:50652653-50665377 GCA_009812075.1 Sialia sialis | reverse complement strand
AATTACTGTACTTTGTGATTCAAATTGTTATGTTATCTAAAGCCTAAAATGCCATTGAAAACAGGGAGAACGTGAGAATTTATAGTACTTCCATGCTGTTTGATGGCAAAATCTCTCTGGGCAAACACTAGAGAAAAAAGTGTCAATTTTAGGATAATTTCCTAGGTCCAATAACTTTTTATAGTAACAGTGATTTAAAAATGAACTAAAAGTTACAATGTATTCAATGCAATTTTAGACACCATTAGCTCAGACAGTATTTGTAGAGTTATGCACGAAAAGGTGTTATTTTCTTATTGCTTATCATTCAGAGGTATATTACATGCACTGAAAATTTTCCATATCCTTTCCTTCCAATTTTATTTTTTCACTTACAAAGAAGTTTTCCACCACGAAGAAAATTGGGGACACATGTCCAGTATTTCATCAAAATACTTAACACGAGACACTTTTCTAATTCTCTTTGACATGTACAGGACATTTGTTCTGTTCACTCTGCATAGCTTCCAAAATGTTAAGACTTACGCAAAAACGAGTGGATAATTCAGAATGCAGAAGGACAACCTGCCAATCTGACATGAGTAAAATCTGGGAGAACTGTGTAAGTATGTCATAGCCAACACAGTTAACCCTCTCTGTTGTAGCCAAGCAAATGCACTTCCTGGGCTGAGCGGAAATTTCCCATTCCCACCAAGAGGTCTTCTGGAAAACCAAAGGGAGCCTTCTCAGCTGTCTACATCTTCCTCACAAAGAGAGTAGAGGGGCAGGCACTGATGTCTTCTCTGTGGTGACAGTGACAGGACCCAAGGGAATGGCCTCAAGTTGTGTCAGGCAGGGTTTAGGTTGGATACCAGGAAAAGGTTTGTTCCAGTGCCCAAGCAGCCCTGGGTGAAAGACTCCCCAGGGAAGTGGTCACAGCACCAATCCTGTTCAAAAAGTGTTTGGACAATGCTTTCAGGCACATGGTGTGATTCTAGGGGCTGACCTGTGCTTGGTTAGGAGTTGGGCTTTGATAATCCTTGTGGATCCCTTCCAACTCAATTCTGCACGTCTGTGGTTCTATGATGCCGTGACTCCCTGCAAATGGGTGTGATGGAAGTTTGCTTTGATTGCAAGGACAAGTGGCAACTGCCACAGCACTGTTGGAAACATTATGAAGGAGGGATTTAGATGACTTCACTAACCCTAAAGCAAGAAAATTATGCTAGATTTCCTGAGTTCCCAGAGAATAAGTGCCTTAACTTGTTTTCTCAGCTCCCTAAGGCCTTCTCAAATGAAGTATGCTTCATCTGGCAAACAGTTAGGGTAGCTTATTGTATATAAACTGTTTCAACTTTTGTACAATTCAGTGCTATTTGTCCTCTTGAATTCTTTATTATTGCTAAGAATATTGCCACAATTTAGAAGAAAAAATGAAAAAGAGGCAAGTGATCACAACTAGTAATAGAAGCAATCTTTATGATGGAATTTTGTCTTCAGTAATGCATCTGCAAAATCCTGTACTACCTCAGGTTTGGATTACTGATTTACTTAAAAATCCCTCAACTGCTTTGTGCTTTCCTGGTGCTGTACTTTGTCTGAGCATTTGCTCTTTTGCTGTTCTGCTTCTGTGTTCTCCTTTCATTTCTACCAGCCATACCAGAACAGCATCAAAGATATGAAAAATTTGCATTTTTACATGAGGGCTCCAGTACAACTTTTTTTCCCTTAGTTAATGCAAGCCTGTAAAGAAATTTAAAGAGTGCCTGTGCTAGGAAAAAAAGCTACCTCCAGTTGTTTTGCCATCTTGTTTCTTTAAATTATTGTATGATTTTCCAAATTTCTTACTGTGTTTTACTTCTGCAAGGAATGCATGGACATGAAATGATATACAGTCAATGCATATGCAATATAATATTTATATTGCTGTCTACAGATTCCCTTTCCATTGCTGAGGCTGCAGATGGGACTGCAGGTACAATCTTCTGACTGTTTAAGCAAATTAGTAATATAATCTGCTACCAATTAGTCTCAGAAAAAGAGAGCTTTTCAAACAAAAATAAAGCAATGTGGGAGTTAAAGTGTCCAAGTATAACTAGGAAATGATAATAAATACATTTCTAATTTATTTCTGGGTCTGGCTGGGATGGAGTTAACTTTCTTGGTAGCAGTCCTTATGATGCTGCATTCCAGATTCGGGGCTAAAACAATGCTGATCACAAACCACAGTTTTGGCTGCGGCTGAACAGCGCCTGCACAGTGTGAGGCTTTCTCCATTGCTCAGTCTGCCCCTCAGTGAGGAGGCTGGGGATGGGCAAGAGACCAGGAGGCAACACAGCCTGATCTGAACTGGTCAATAGGATGTCCTATTCTGTATTAATTGTGCTCAGCAATAAAACTGACTGTGCTTTTCTGCCATGGTGGCCATTGCTTGGAGGCTGGCTAGCACCAGGCTGCCTGTGGGAAGTGGTGACTGATTTTCTTTGACTTTCTTTTTTTCTCTTTCCTTCACTTGTCTTTAATTTGACCCCAAAATTTTCTCCCTTTTTCTCTTCTGATTCTCTCTCCTGTCTTACTATGGGAAAGGAAATGAGCTCCTATCCAGATGCTTAGCTGCTGGCTGGGATCAAATGACAACATAAGTTAATATTAAACTAGGGATCCAATAAATGAAAATCACCATTCTAAATGGAATCACAAAATTTCTTAAGGCGTATCTCCTTTTTTCAAACACATTTGATCTTTAAATTATAGGACTCTAGCAGTAAAATAAATACAGTTAAAACTCCTTCAACTTGAGAACAGTAAAGGAAATTATAAGTTCAGGTTCAGTTTGAAAAACCATTTACAACTTGCAATACTGGATCTCTGAACCCATTTTTAAAAAATTAAAATAGGCATTTCTACATTAAATAAAAGCCCTACCGGGAAGAATTTGTGTAGTGCTAACGGTATGCCTTTGAAAAGGATTAATTTACAGATGAAAGGATAAATATGTATTAGAACAAAGGAAAGGGCATCAGGGATGGAAAGAGAAGTGTTGCCAAAACTATATGATGTTGCAATTATAGTAACCTAAGAGCTCTGTTCCCTTTAGTACAATTCTTGGTGCTAGAGTTAGTTTATTCTAACTGAAAAAATAAGTACTACAGTTTCTAGTGTTATGAGTCGGTCTCATGTTACGAGGAACTCTATAAACATTGCAGCACTTTTTAAAATTTTGGCTTGTGCTTTTAAACAAGGTTTTACATGTTGATAGGGGTCCCTGAGCAAGTGCTAGTTTACAGTAGTGAAGCACCAGATGTTACCAGAGCTTTGATTTTGATTTCAACAGTTTGTCAAAACACAATTTTGTGGTTGCCAGTACTCCTACTTTTCCCAGCATACAAAAACATTTCTGGCTACTGGCACTTCAAAATACTGTGCATAGTCACAGCTACAAGCTGGTTTAAGGAAAGTAGTGCTTGGCATACCAGCCCCTTATCTAAGTAAAGAAACACGGTTTGCTTCTAGAAAACCTAGAAGTGTCAGGGCTCTCTCCCCCCATAGCAAAACTTTGTTTCCAGTTGGAAGTGGATTAATGTAAGTTAACAAACACTCATTTTAATAGGTGATGTCATTATACAGATGTTTTCAACCAAAGAAAACATTATTTGGACCCACCTTGATTAAGACACAGGTCTATCACAATGGTTGCATTTAAGCAAACAAATATTAGAAACATAGTCCAAGTGTGTCACTTGGAAAACCATGACTATTTTCCAGACAGAGTGAGGATAGGGGGAATTTTTCACCAAAAATATTTTCTTTCTGCAGTTTTTCCATACTGAGAAAGATCAAAAAATTATCTTGGACAGTGCTCTTAATTTCTGTGACTATGACAGGAAATGCCAGAGATTGTAGGAGAGTGATCCCAAAATCCAGTGGTCCTTTCCAGAATTGCATTTGAAATTCACTTTACACATTTTACAGATATGAAAGGTGCACATGGAGACTGTGGCAGAACATCTGTAAGCAAAGTGAAGAGAAGGAAAAGCACAGAGACAGAAAGTGACCACTCTGGGTAGGATAACAAATACAGCACTAGTAGTGATAGGTGTGCAATGTGGGCAGCACTGGCAAGCAGGGTTTACATCTTTACAAAGGAATGAAGACAAGTGAATTGGAGAGGCTCTGTTTAAAGAAAAGAGCAGGCTGATCTAACAAAACATTTCCTTAGTTTTAAACATAAAGGCCAGCTTTGTGACCTTGCTAGGAAGGTATTTGTTCACTGCTCAGGTCTATACTGTCAGAGAAAACAGCCTGGCAGAAGTTTTGCTTTTACCATAATTTAATTTTACATTTTCTTCCTTATTCAGGAGGCAGTATCAAGCATTCTGCAGGATATAAGATATATTTGTAGCTGTCACACAAATGGCTGAAAAAGATAAATGAAAGTACACCCTTGGCCTAACTGTGATGTACTGACCAATGCTTGAAGAAAATGGTTGTTCTCCCTGAATTTACATGTGTTTATTCTAAAAATCTCTCTGCAACACTCTAAAGGCATGGTTCTTGGTTAATTTCCTGCTTTTGTAAGATTCTATAATAAAGTATTAAATCTGTAAAGGCAAAAACTTGAAAAGCAGGAAATTTTATAATTAAAGTCACACATGAAACTTTAAATCTACTGCTGCCCGCTGTGCACATGTGGTATGACCATTTTTAATGCCATACCTAGCACAGATATATCTCTATTTCCAATATTCACGGCTAGCTAATTAGAAATAGAAAGACCCTGTGTCATGAATAAGCAAAAGAGAGGGGCTCTTCCCCTTCTTGGCTTGGTTCCAAGATTTATTTGTGAGGAAACAAAGGAAGAGAGCGAGCAACACATGGTACACAGGTTATATAGCCTTACAGGGGAAGGGGAGGGGGTCAAAGGGGTCAGGAGACAGGATCTTCTTCCTGTTGGTCAGATCCTCAGATCAAAGGGCAAACATATGTTGAGTCAGTGAATGCAACACATACCCACACATTATTTTTCCCAGAGCAGGCCTGTTTCATCTAATGTGCACAATGGGTATTGCTCAAGATACTCCCTCAGAAAGTGGTTCAATATTTTTGTGAAATTTTAAGGCACCCTTTACAAGCTTTTCAGCCCATCACTCAGGAACCTGGAAGTCTGTGACCAATCATTTCATCTCCAATATGGCATTATGTATTTCACAGCTGGTGGAACAGAGAAAAAGTCTTCTGTGGGCAACATTTGGGCTCAGCAGCAAATGAAGGGTTGTAATTTAGGACCACTTGACTGCTAGGCATGTGTTTTGACGACACATTTCTTTCAAATGTGATGAACAGAAGGATGTTCTGATCAGACTGTAAGCTTGCACCCTGTCTCTGACCTTGGGGAGCTAACAAGACAGTCTGTAAGAACAGGCAAAGCCTGTAGTGATATAAATACAGACAGTAATTTCATGCTTATAAGCCTCAACCTTTTTGACTGAATTTTCGAGCCGACCCCGGAAGCGCAGCTTTTCACCCAGTGCAGCTTATATATGGACAAATTCTGGCAAAATGCCAACCCAGAAGCGTGAGGTGGGGCGGGTCAGAGCTGCCACTGCGGGGGGGCAGGGTTGCCCAAAGCCGGGCAGGGCCAGCTGGAGCTGGATCCTCGCTGGAAAAAAAAAAAAAAATTAAAAAATGCGGCTTATCACCTGGTGTGGCTTATTTATGGACAAATTCTGTGGACTTTCCAGCAACCTGGAAGTGCGGCTTATAACCAGGTGTGGCTTATAAGTGTGGAATTACTGTAGTCTTTGTAAATATAATAATATTTTCTGGACAGTATTTCAGTCTTGAGTGATATCTCACTCTGAGACTTCCTGATACAGAGGTGATGGGATTTTTTACTTAATGGCCATCTTTTCCTTCTATGAATTGATCCTGGTGCTTTTTGATAACATACAATATCTCATGTCCTAGTAAAGTGAGCTGAACTTGTGTATGCTCTTTATTTCTGTTGTGAAAGTCTGGAGATATCAAAATAAGTGCCTGAGATCTGAGGACACAATGTAGAAACCTGAAAAAAATGCTGGTTTACAGAATATCTGGACAGGATGATGGGGAAACTGCCACCTGCAGATAAATTGTGAGCTTCCAGAGCCAAATGGGAAAAAAGACCTTGGTGGAAGTGAGATCAAAATCTGTATTCACCACAAAACTATGGATGCTGAATCTTTTTAAAATCAAACGCTTGATTCACTGTTCTGGCACCTTGCACAGGGAAAAGACAGATAAAGTTACTGGGATAGAAAGAAACACTTAAAAGGGGATCAACCTAGAATATACCCTTAATTTTTTATTTGCTGTTACTTCTTTCTGCCATTTGGTGCCTCTTTATCTGGGACCCTGAGGTCAGTTTGAGTCTGGATGCTAGATATTAATATTCATTCAGCATCAGGCCGTGCTTTTTGTTGGGATTATTAGCCTGGACACAACTTTACTGAATTCAAATTACTGCTATTACATGAACACACAGCTACTGCATTTGAACTTGGCTGGTTAAATCCTATCAGAACAGCTCTGATGCACCAAAATCTGTGAATAAGTGCAATTATTGAAACAATAACATACTTAGCATACCTACTTAAAGAGTTTCTTTCCTTTGAATTTATTACTAAGATATATATTGAATCTTTTTTAACTGCTAAAGCAAATGAAACAGGGCTGCTACAGGCAGTCCTTGGTCATACTGGCTCCCACACTCTGAACAGCATGAGACTCTCCTTTGGAAAGAAGCTTGTGATGAAAAATGGTGGGAAAAATCAGATGGTATGAATAACTTACATTCTGATGACAAGTGATTGATACTTCTCACTTTGCAACTTTTTAAATATCCTTCATGGCTTATTTTTTATATTTTGTTTCTTCTTTTTCAAATAAGAGGAAAAAATTGTGAACACATATCCCTTCTGTTCACCCAAAACAGCATTCCATAGTGTGCTCTTTAAAAAGCATCTGGACTGTAAACTATGGACATGCCACTAATTGTATTTTCAGGATTGCATACAATGCCTTCTCATCTTGTTTAACAGTTTCCTTTTGTGGGAGACTGAAATATGCAACAAATTGTTTTTATTTTTTGCAATGCTTACTTTCTGCAGCTGAAAAAATATGCAATATAATAAGGGGTGATGTACCAAGCACTTACAATGGTTTCTGCCATGTGTTTTCAAACAAATGTAGTAATCCATGCTAATCTGGTTCAGTTCTTTGAAAACTATTACATGGATTTTTTATAGCCCACTTGCCATCCTTGCTAGTATTACAAATGCCCTCCATTGCATGCATGCTTTTATTTTATCACACCTTTAGGAAAATTTAAAGCAAATAAAGAGATATAATTATGTTTGATTAAGGTAGCTTTGTGGAATATTTGTGTCAACTTGTTCCATGTCTATGATTCTTTGTTTTTTGGTTTCACTGAATATGTACAAGGGATAAATAGATCTCAGAAGGTGTTGTGTACTCTGCTCTGGAGATCTACTTTGTTCAATTTAAAATAAATGATTGCAGTATTATAGAAAAAGAGGAGAGACATGCACACCTCTGGTGTGTGATTCCCCAAGACTTGAATTACTCCTCAGAGATGCCTGTCTGTCTCCATTGATTATACAGAACATTAAGGAAAACTACAAGCTAAAAAAATAGACTCATCAGCTTTATACCTCCATTGGCTGTAGGTGTTGAGGCTGTGCTGTGGGTGGTGGCTTCTGTGGGAAGCGTCCTGGGGCTGCCCCATGCCAGACACAGCTGCCTTCAACCAACCCACTCACTGCAGGGCCCAGCTGAACCCCTCAGCTATGATTGCTGAACCTCAGGTAAAGAAGATTTAAGGAGGGCCAAAAACACCACTCAGGCAAAGGGAAAAAACAGCTCTGCAGAGGTCAAGGCCAGAAAAGGAGACTGGGAAGCATGTACTCCAGGTATTGGAGCAAAGTCCACTGCAGCCCATGGGGGACCCACACAGGAGAAGGCTTTTTCTTGGAGGATTGCAGCGCATGAAGATTCCACACTGGAGCAGTAAACACATGAGAGGGAGGTGTGGGCAAAACTTTTTGCATGGACCATAGACCCTCCCCGTCCTGCTGTTCTGGGGGAAATGGAGGGGTTTGGAGCCTGGAGTGAAGCTGAATATGGAGAAAGGGGAAATAATTTTGTTATTTTAATGTTTCTCTTTGATTCTTTCTATTCAAATCTATATTGATTGTCAGTAAGTTAAATTAGTTTTTCACATTTGAGTTTTGTCCATTATGGTAATTGCTCACCAATTTCCCCATCTTTATCTTGACCCATCAACTTTTGTATCACAGCTCTTCAGTTATGACAAGGAGGAGTGAGAAAGAGTCTGAGTGGGGGTCTGGCTACTGGCTGAGGCAATCCATAGTCCTTAAGCTTCAAAGGAATGATATCAAGTAGTAAGTGGGGAAGAGGAGGCATGCCAGCATAAATTTAATGAAAAGTATTTGCATATAATATTTCCGAAAAGAAAAACTCTGTGCCTAAGATTAAGGCATGCACTAAGTAATTTCACTTTTATTTCTGATTCAACTACAGTTAGGAAATACAGCAATTCTTTACTTCTGCTAAGGCATTGTTTTCCATTAAACCTATTTGTGTGACACCCCACTGAACATGAGATATGCCACAGGCCAAGGATGCAGTATGGGTATGCACAAAATCATAAAATCATAAAGCTAGAAGACTGACTTTATCAATTCCTTACTGTTTTAATTTTCTTGAAAGACATGTATATATGCATGCTAGTAGAAGAAGAAATAAATGAGATTGTGGCATGGTTGGGCACATTCTACTTGGATTACATGCTGGCCTTGAAATCTGATGGTCTAAACAACTATGACTGAGCCAGTAGGATAGCAAGGGTTCCTAATATAATCACATAATTAAAAATGCTGGGAGGCCAAAGCAAGACCATAGCTACAGTCTAGGTCACTGCTGCTCTCCAGGTTTCCAAATCAGCTGTGTCTGTTTTCCCTTTAGTAATGATACATGCTAGTCTACCAATATCTACAAGATAAAAGGCAGAGAGTCTTTGGAACTGTGGTGTGTTAAGAGATGCACAATTAATTTAGTGAGGTTTCTTTTCCTTAACTTTTCTTGATAATCTTGATGAAACATATTGCTGCTGCCACATTCCTCTGATTGCTTGTCTCATTAAGTATGTACTGAGTAACAAGTGACAGCACTAGCTAAGATGCTTTATGGCATAAACACACGAATATTTAAACAAGCTCTTCTAAGCGCTCCAGAAATTTTCTTCACTTATTTGTTTTTGATTAAAGATACATCCTCTTATAAGGACATTCATCATCATGTTACTGGCAAGGAAATGCCTCATTGTGAAAACTTTACCCTTGCTAATCAGTTCCTCCAGGGACAATTTGAGAAGAGTTAACTAGAAATTAATAGAAAATCCATTCCTCATCATGTGTAAAATTTGATGATTTCAGAAATTTCATCACTCTGTATTGGGTTTGTCCTGAAACTTCATGTCCCTTTTCACCAGGAAAGAAAAAGAATAAAACCACCATGTTATTAAGTGCCTCTACAAATGATGGACTTCAGTCCCTGATATCTGATGTAAGTGCTCCTGAGAGAACACCCACTGGTACACTTTAAAATTGCATCTTCCCAGAAAACATTTTGGTTGTAATGAAACTAACATACATTGATTAAAAAACCACTAAATATAATTCCAACCAATTCTCAAATTGATGCATCCAGTGGTAAATGAGGCTGTGGAGTGTTGTGATGGACAAGATGGGGCTGCACGTGTTCTGCCCTGCCACAGTTTCACTTTCTAGGAAAGGCAAGTTTTCTTCCTACAGTCTCTTCTGTGGTGAGGATAGAGAATCAAAGAACTTTTCTCCTCAGTGTTTCCGTCAGCCAAGCTTTAGGTCAGCACTTCTAATGTCTCATCTTCCTGCGATCAGTTTAGCTGTGAGAATGGAAACAGGACGGCCAACATTTGAAATATTTTTAAATATATAATCTATGTGCAAGACAGTCTGCCTAAACATTCTACTCCATGCAAGGGCCAGACTGATCTTAGCTATTTATACTCCAGTCTTCTTCCTGCTGACTTTATACTGTGGAACCGAACTTTGCAGATTTTAAGTTGGTAAAGTTTGTCGCCATTGTTAAGTTCCACTGACATTTGCCTTGTTAAGGTTATGCAAGGCCTGTGCTTTACAGTGCACACAAGTGCAGGCATCAACATACGGCTGGAATCAGTAATCGTGCAGAGAGCCATAAAGGTTTTATTGCCACTACGTCACTTGTGAGTAATGTAGGTCATCCCAAACAAGTGGCAAAACAACTTTTACAGCAACGTGTGCTGCTATATTTCAGTCATGCCACCCTGAGTATATCTCAGCAGCATTAAAGAAAAAAATTTAGCAAGCTTTTAAAATAAAATGTTGTTATTGAAACTGCTTTTATGTGACCCTCCACCTGCAAAGTGAGTTGCCTTGCTTGCCCACAAATTCCAAAGATTTAGGGAACTCTTTGCCTGGGTTATGCTGTGCATATATTTAGTGCATGTATTTAGTGAAACGATAATGCTGTCTACTTCTTTTTATGTTTGCTACCTTTGTTGCACAGTTAAGCTTTTAAGATGTGTAATTATATAGCCATGTTCATAATGACGTAAAATCTTACTTTGATTCCTCACAAATCAAAATTGCTTTTTCTGCCACACTTATTCCTGCCACACTGTTATTTGCAGCTAGGCTTTAAACTTTACTTGCTGCCTTGAGCTAAAATATATGTGAAAGGAGTGCGAGGTCATCCACACAGGATATTAACATTTTTACAAAACAGGAACCATTTCTACCCATATCACACTATGCTTCCAGTCCTATGATATTAATAAACTCTGCTTACACACTGTAGTTATATCAAAGCCTACTAAAATGCCAAGGATCACTTATTCAAACAGGACTTTTATGGTTAATCAGGAAATTTAGCATTGATTATACTGCATCTGCTTTTAAATAAAGCAAATGGAATTTGACCACTTAAGAGTCATAATCAATTCCTTTGGGACACCGAGTGGAATTAGCATATTTAATTACCTTGCAATGGATTATTTTTTCACTCAGTATTTAAGACATATTGCATTAATCCAAAAGGTGACTACCTGCTTTATGAACTGCACAAGAGACCTGGTGTGGTTGTGAGGAAGGGGACTATTTTAATTTCAAACAGCTACAGGATAATGAACATTTTCTTCTACCTATTAAAAAATTAGAAAGGCAGATGAATCACCTTAAGGAGAAGCTGAGAGTGTGGCACAGTCTGCACATCAGGTATGGTGTTTCATCCTGGCAGCAGCTCAGCTGCTTTGCAGAAGTGGAGGTGGTTCATGGCACCACAGCTCTGAAATGAGGGAGTGTGTGGATTCAGCCCATGGCCCCGCTGCCTCTGGATCTCCCTGCACTCCCTGCTCCTCCAGAGAGCTTTCTGTGCTGAGCCCTTGGTCATGGTCCTATTGCTCATTTTTCCCCCCCAGAGACTGATTAAAAATGAGAGAAACTGTCTTTTCTTCATCTACCCTCTGTAAAGAATTTCTTAAACAAGGAAAATGGATTGGAGTTTTTGCTGGTGATTATTCCTGGATTATTAATTACCTTTAATTACCCTGTAACACCAAGATTAAAATGCATTCTAAAACTTGACACTTCAACCTTATTAGCTTACTACAAGAGTACGGTAGTTTCTAACAATTCTATTTATCAAAGGTAAACCGCTTATTAAGACCTTCTAATTATTAAGGTAGTGTAATCAATCTTCAGTAAAATTCCATTAGAGAGAATAAGCCCTTGAGAAAACTGCTTGTGACTCTTATGAACTTGACCAAGTCTGAAATGTGTAAGAAATCTTTTTTTCAACCACCGTGAGTTTCCTATATACAAATTTTCTAACTTAACTCTGTAGAAAGAAAGGCTTTTGGCTGATTGTTTATATGCCTCTGGAGTGCTTTAATCATCTTGTAAATGCTGATGTTCTTATTATTAATTTAAAAAAAAAAAATTTCACAAGCAGACAATTTGATGACAGGGAAGATAATTCATAAATGCATTAGAAAGTGCAATCTTTCCCCCAAAGCATTTACTGTAGTTTAGAAATACTATTCTACCTTTCATTTGCGTCTTTACTACATCACCTGGATATCATCCCCCTCACATTTCTTAATCTGATTGTGTATTCAGATATATACTGTATTCAGTATACAGGTGGACTTTTTTACTTAGGTCATCCACAAATTCTGCAAAAGCTTTTATCTCATCAACACTTCGAGTTTTTCATGTGTTGTACCCTGTATGGTCTATATTGCTTGACTGGAAATCCTTTCTATTTGCAGCTGTGTGCCTTACTTGCCAGACTGGGATGGGAGGCAACTTGGGCTTGCAGTTTTGTCCCCTTCCTCACCCTCAGAGCCATACAGAGCTCTGACCTCCCTCCCAGGCTGCTGGGAGGTTGTCATTTGCTAGTCTATATGAAAAGAAAGCAGCAGTCTTTTGGCTCTTAAAAAAAGCTATCTGGGACAAGGAGCAGAAGTAACCTGTCCAGCCTAAAAAGAAATGGAAATAATCAGAGATAATTCCAAACAAAGCAGTGAGATCCTTTATCCCAGATGAACTGTGACCTTCAGATTCACAGCTAATTTCACGACTAT
>VRYO01002772.1:50618482-50644790 GCA_009812075.1 Sialia sialis | reverse complement strand
TCCCTTGCCATGGTGCCAGAACCCACTTGGTCACAGACTGAGACAAGCCAGAGAACAAACTCAGCTAAGTGCACTTACTGAAAGAGTAGAAAAGAAAGTAAATGTCATTTTATGACATACTCTGGCCTCCAGTGCTGGGACTGGAACACAGGAAAGCATAGGGAAGACTGCCTGTCATCACTGTTTTCTGAAGCAGCATCATTAGGTCAGCTAAAAATGAAGCCACACTACAGGTAATATTCAGAATTTTGTATAAAAAGCATGCAAAAATGCACATCTACTCCAGTGTTGGGTCAGTGCTGCTTAGGCCCCATGAGATCTGTGTTGTTGGCTTCCTATGCTCTTTTGAATCACTGCTACAGAAACATACACAGTGAGTTTCTGCAGAGTAGAGTAATTCAAGTGTCTCAGGTGAGAGCTTCCTAAAGACAAAATTGCCCAATGTGATTAGAAAATTCAGATAGTCATGATCGTTTCTCTGAGAGCACATGCAAATCTAAAAATTACAGCTTTAAAAACCAGGAATCGAATAAGCCTTTTCAGATTGAATGAAAGTCAGAGATGTGGAGATAGAATTTGAATAATTCTGGGAATACTGAGATTCCTTAGTAGCAGTTTATGAGAACATAAACCCTAAATTGTGATGCTTAATCTTTTTTCAGGTTTATACTTCAGGAATTATACATACTCGAAAACAAATGGGTTAAGATTGTTATTCAACATCTCTTCTTGCTGTGTGTTTCTTTCCTTAAAAAGTCAGTCTCTGCAGCAAGAGGGAAGATGGTATTCTGCTTGGAAATATCCATTCCAGCTTTACAGATAATAGATGTGGCTGGGCTGTCAGTGAAATCAGGTTACAGGATCCACTTGGGAGCTTAGAGAAATACAGAGAACAAACTTAGGCTCAAATCTGTGTTACCATTTTATATTGTAGTTAGTACATAAACCATATTTACGTACCTAAACAAAATAAAACTCAAATTGCACCTTAATTGCAGTAAAAACATGTGGCAAAGCATCCTATTGATATCTGTATTTACTGTTCTTTTAGTAATAAAGCTTTTTTTGATGTGGCGTGAATTTTCAACCCATGCAAACTCCTCTTTTCCAGGAAGATTTTTGGGAATTGAAATGTGTTGATAAAACAAGGTGCCACTCTCACTAGGCAAACCATTTTCCTCTTAATGTTCAAATAGTAGGAAGGGATGTGTGGCATTCCAAAATGACAGCAATTCACCCCACAGTTTGCTGCAATAGTTAGAAAATATGTTGTGTTAATCCAAGTGCTTGGCCTGATCATCCAGATGACTCCATGAATGCTGTGAAAACTTTCTAGCTTACACATTAGAAAAGCAGGATAAAACTTGTTCTTTTACTGGCCTATGGTCAATTAAAGAAAAAACTGTGATTCCTAAAGGCCTTCTTTTTTCATCTGTCTCCATTTCTTTAGCTCACTAAAAGGTGACACACAGTGGAGATTCATTCTTTCTTTCTAAGAATAGTTTTGTAGAAAGATGTTTTGGTTGGGATGGTGCCCATTCACATTCTTGGCCCTTCTCTAAAATGTATGAAGGCATTTGTTTAGTTTCCTCCAAATAAACAAAATACAGCTGCTATTCTTCTAGCATCAACTTGCTGTCTCCACTGAAATACAGCTTTTAAACATAAGAACATTAAAACATTTTGAATTTTTGTTATTTAAGATGTTGTGTAATGCATTTCTAGGAGATCACCCAGCTCTCATACCCCTTCATTCACTAAAAAAGAAAGAGAAATTAAATACATCTATGTATATAAGGTAGAATAGCTAAACTATGCACCTTTTCTCTTAACTCTCATAAACATTACATAAATTCTCCTATTTGTTCTTGAGTGAGGTCAACTATAATTGTTTGAATTTGGTGAGCTTGTTTAATTGCTTCACAGAAATATTCAGTTATCCAATAGAAATCAAACAAAATAATTTTTCTGTCTTATCTGGATCTATTTAAATTAGAGGAATCTGACAGACAACCAAAGCTTTGAGTAGCTACAGAATTCAGACTCGAAGGAACTTCAATAGCTACCCACTTTCCATTGAAAATATTGATATTTCATAACTAACCTATTTGCCTTGAATCCTAACTGTTCTGCAAGGTTTTCTAAGGCAATATAATAGTTATTTATTATATTAATTTCAATAGAGTTTCAGTATAAAGTAATGAAAAGCAGAGACTGCACATCCAGTAGCTACTAATTCAATACCATTTTTACTTTTTATTTTACACTTTATATTTTTACAAGGATTGAAAAGCAATTTGGCCTACAGGAAAAGCTAATTAGTTTTTTCATATTTGTATTAGGGATCTTCAGTGCTTGCAACAATACTTTTATGCCTGAAGGTCTTTCAGTCTACCCTGAAAAACACTCTGAATGGAAGGGAAATTTTTCAGAAAATCTACCCTCTTCCCCTCAAAAAATCCTCTCCTGAAACACAGTAAGTCAGAGATCTGAATGTCTTTTGTCTCTTTTGTAACAGCTTAGCACATATGTTGAGAGTCAGTTTCCAAGAAAAAGATGTCAGTTATAAACTGCACTGGAATACCAAAATAACTCATGAGATAAATGAAGACTCATTTTAGATGGAACTATTTATTTTGTATGGTGTTCCCAGCTCTCTCAAACTTGGGTGTAGATTTATGGAGAGGCATTCAGAAATTTGAACAAGAAAGACTTCTGATAACACACAGGTTTTGTGACCAACTTAAAAGGTGAAGGATGTATTACCCTTCCTCATAAATGCTTATTATTTCCATCCATAAGAAATGCAATGTTTTTTAGCTTAAACATTTGTTTCTAAAGTCCACAGAGGTGAAAGTGTCAACAAAATAGAATGCTTTTAGAAAAATAAGCAATGAATTGTGGCAAGTAGAACCACATTTCCTGCAATGCTGATTATGTTTTACTACAAGAATCCTGTGTGCAATATGCTTTGCATATTTATTTAGAACAGTGAAAAAACTAAGAGGTAATCAAGACTGGAAAAAGCCCCACAAACACCACTGATGCATACACTGGCATCAGCTGGAAAAGAATGCATTCTTGTCACTTAGAGAGCACTATAGAGCCTCAAGGCTGCACAATTTGTACCATTTGGACCAAATAAGAAAAGAGAACAAAATGTAAAGAAAATTCAGTGTCAAATACTTTATGAAAAGCTCTTTGTAACCTGTTGCTTCCCTCTGAGATGTTTATTCTCCAAAGGGTGCAAGTCACATTGATTTGATGGTTTCTGTCTCTGTAAAGAGAAGCTGTCTGTTGGTTGAACCCTGTAGCCTTTTCTGCTTGGACAAGCAACAAGGCACATTGGAAGAGAAGTATCTCCACAGCAGCTCTCTCAGGACTCATGCTTGGGTTTCACATTGCTGGATTTCAAACAAATGTGAATCCAACTTGAAACATTATACAAGACTACCCTCACCCTATGCATTGGACTTTATTCCAATAATTCTGCTTTAGATTTCATGGCCTATATAACTAGATATTCTAACTATAAAATTTCTTTTTTAAGCGGAGAGAATTCTTCCACATCTTGAAATTGACAGACTTGATGAGGAGCTTGGAGGTGCTTTTACACAGAGAAAAAAAAGTATTTATTTTCCCCATATCTCTGTAACAAGTCACTTGACAAAATGCAGTAATTTCAGAATTATTTCTTTATAGATACATTCAGTATAAATGGAATTAGGTCTTCGTATTTTTCACTGACATACTTCCATTAGCAAATTATTCGCATCAGTTAAAGTTCTGCCATGCTGTCCTTCCTGATTTCAATCTGAGTAATTTATAATCATTTTATTATGCTTCTATAGAAAAGTTTGATCAGAATGGAAATTTCAGAGGCTTCTTAAAATGACTTGCATATTACCATAATTTTGCTTCTTTTAAATGTTTAAAATATTAATTTATATTTACACTCTTCAAAATACCCATCAGTCAGACAACTAGGCTCTGTAAGTATTTTTCTAGTAGTTGCATTTAAAAAAAAAACAAACCACCAGATATACAATTGTATCAATGAAAAATTGAAAGACACTGTAAGAATTTATCAATAATATATGGAGAAGAAAATCAAAGTAAATATTATGAGATGCCTCAAAACTGTCTAATAATTTAAAAATGATTTATCTGGGTGCAGTCAACATGCTAAAATGAGAATATCAGTCATTTAAATCTGGAATAAAAGATTTCTGTATTACTGAAATGTGGTTTTAGCCTTCAGTGTAGCTTGGAGCAGCCATCTCTTATTACTTCCATGGAAATATTTTCCTGACAGAAAGTCTCCCAGGAAAAAGTAGAAAGGAAACACAAATATTTCATTTTCTAATTTTTATGAAAAGCTAACCAAATAATAAATGCAGTACAAAGAGGAGAACTTGATGTATGTTGTCAGCACTGCAGATATTGGCAAAATTTCAACGGACAAAATATTAATGGATTAATTTTTAGTTTGTCATAAGAAATACATAAACTCCTTCTTTTGAGTGTACAAATGAAACACAAATCGCAAAGTGTAGCTTTGTGTGGCCAGAACTGTCACTCCTGTTTCTACAGTAGAGAGAATCTGTAACCTGTTCATTTGCCTCTTTACATCCATATACAAAATAAGGAAGCTGAAGTACAACTAAAGGCCAGTGGATATGATCCTGCATATTTTATTAAAAGAGCAAAATCTACTGGAAGAACTTTTGTATCATTTCATCTGAGCAATCCAAGCTAGAATCTTGTGAGTGCTCTGTTTTATTGTCTCATGCTTAGGATAACATCTTGCCTTTTTGGCATTGTCCATTCTCCATGGTCCATCATTTGTTTTAGTGATGGTTTTCATCTTATTCTACAGTTGAATTAAGTACAAGATGCTGACTTTGTCTTGTTTTATAACATTTCAGTGAGATGCATTGCTTAGCTGAAAAACTGGACTCTCTTCTGAGGTCAGCAACAAAAATCCAGCAGAACAAAAATTGCATTCTTTATTTTTCAAGCTGCTTCTTTCTCCTTCACAGTTACATGTATTTTAAGAGTTAACAAGACAAGACAGATAAAAAGGCTCTTTGCTGCTGAAAATTGAAGTCTGGTATTATGAAGGTGAGTTCCTACTGACATGGAAAGTTCTGCTGGCTAAATGAAAAATACATGTTATGGGAGTTTAAACTCCCATAGGTTAACTTGCAATATAAATGACATTAAGGGATGTTGAATGTTATATTACAGGGCAGGTGATACTGAGTAACACAGAGAAATAAGAAATATAAGTGCAGAGTTTTTCACATTACCTTGTAAACACATTGAAATTTCCCAAATGCATCACAACACTTTTAGATTCCACTCTTGCAAAAAATGCTCAATGAATTTTGGCCATACCAGCTCTGTCATAGCACTCTGTGTCAAACTAGTTCTCTTGACATTAGAAATGGTAAGATCTTCTGTTGATTAGGCAGAGATAATGGAGGGGGGAAAAAACCCAATTTTGTTTCACCTAGTATTTCCTGCTTTTAATAAAACATTCCTTACAAGAAAAAATGGAGGATTGATCCATTACAAGAAAGGAACCCATAGGACCCTTATCAGAAAGAAATAATTACTTCCTGAATCTTTTGTTATACTAAAATTCTAATCTCTCTAATGGTTTCAAGTTTTTGCTCCACTACATCTGGCACTGATAGGGCTACTACCTAGGGATATTTATCACAATCTCTTTGCCAAGTTGTGAGAAGGTTATAGCTCAGCCTTCTTCTATTAGCTTGTCTTTAAAAAGTCTTTCCAAAACAAGTAAAGTGACTGAGTCTAACCTATGCTCTTGTATATCTGTATGGCTTCTTTAGGAAAAAAAAGAGAACATTTTGTTTACATTAAGAACATTAATCTGGAATTAATATTATATATTATAACATATATGTTATATATACATATTATAATATGTAATATTAATGCAAGATTATACATTTAAGCAGGTTTTGTCACATTGCTAATAATGCTTGGCGCTTTCAGCAGCATAGGATAATATTTTCACAGCTCAACAAAGACTTGAATAAGCAGTCAAAAAGTAAAGAAAATTCAATTGTTTAGACTGTGAGTGTCTACACATTTGAGTTCTTTTAATGACCTGAGTTTTGGGTTCATTTTTCATCTTCAAGAAACGTAAAATTGAAATATTCTCTGAAATTCAAGAACTGAAAAAGCATAAGAAACCTAAAAGCATGAGGTTACTATGAAACCTCCAAACTTCTCCTTAGTGGAATCTGGCAGATTAGTTATAATCAAAAATTCCGTTTTGTGTGTGTGTTTTGTGTATAGTTCATTTGCAGCATTAGGGTTTATTTGTAAGGAGAAATTAAGGCTGGTTGTCAACACTACTTTGTTTCTGTATTTCAAAATTAAGTCTGTGATTCTAAATGGATAATATGCTACCTAAGATATCATCATAAGCAGATTAGCCCTCATCAAGCAATGGCTCAAAATTATAATACAAAGAAAATCAATGCCAGTTTTGCCTTGACATCATTGTGGTAAGGGATCACCTTTTACTGATACTGTCTAATAATTTCAGCAAAATATTTTCAGATATAACCAAATGTTTTGATAGTTACTTGTAGAAAAAATTTGCTCTGAGTTACATTTATCTCTCCGTTGCATTTGCCTGAATAATGGAGAACATAACTTGACATTTGTTTCGAACATGAAGTTTAGAGAATCTGAAATAGTAAATCATTTTATCAGGAAAAACACATCATTCAAAATATTACATAATTTAGAGTTTATTTTCAGCATATGAAAACTGTTTCTTTTTTATGCAGTTTTTAAAAACGGATACAGATTCCAAGATAAAATACTTTCAATTTATAAAATGGTGTAATGGTGAAACCAATAATTTCCTCAAATACATGGTTTCAGATGCAGCAGAATACAAGCAGAAAAAAAATGCAAAAAAACAGTAAGAGAAATAAATTTTTTTCAACTAAAGTTGAAATAAAACTGTCAGTACTCTTCTGAGCAACATTCTAATTATTGCACAATTATTTTTTCCTTTAAATATAGGGGTGTTTGCCAAACATAAAATTCAGATTATCTCAAGTTTATCAATACTGACCAATTCAAGTGATGATTTAATTGAAGATATGTTTTTAGAAATAACCTAATTTTCACCCTTCCTACAGTAATACAGCAGTGCCTCAATTAAGCACTGATGAAGTTGTAAGTTCAAACCAATTAAAATGATATTTAGTCCCACCTGCTTTGGATAAAAGGAAACTCGCATGTTCCTCATTTGTATTTGTAATCCTTACAAAAAAGAAAAAAAAAAAAAGTGCATTGAGGTAGCTCTTTCAGGTAACTGAACTGTAAGAGCACAGCCAAGTTCTGTAGTCGGGGTGTGTGCTTCATTCACACTCCTATGCCAGAGAGACCTGCTGCCCCAAATCCCCCAAACCAGAAGGGAAACCAGATCAGGTAAGAGGCATGATGTTCTCCAGCTGGTCACTTGCCTGTGAAACAGGGAGATCAGCACAGTGAAGTGCCTGAGGGATATCCCGACAGGTGAACAGGGATTCAGCCCTATATAAATGCAATTAATTGAGACATCAAATCCTCCACTGAGAGAAAACTCTTTTGAGGTGCTAATATACATAGTAACCTAGGACAGAAATAGCAGCACTGTTTATTTACTGCTCTCCTGGAGGCAAGGTATCCTTTGAGAAGGCATAGCTATGGACTGGAAAAGTGCAAAATAATAGTCCCAGAACCACAGAGTATTTGAGCAATAAATAATGAACATATTTCCTGTTTATAGAGGTAACTTATGTAACATCTCTGGGTTAATTCATAGCATTTTAAGGGCAGTGGCAAAACAGCTTCCACAGCACTTCCCCTGAATCTAAACAGAGAGAAATTTGCTGTTCTCTGCAGCTTTCAAACTGTGCTCCTGTGTACTAGGCAGACATTTCCCTTTGATGTGAAATAATATGAAGGAGTTGGAGATGAGGAATGAAAATGGAACTAAAAAGTCATCATTTGGGTACAATGGTTTCATTATAAAATCTTTTAAACTTTCAAACTTTTTGACAATGCTGATCAGTCTTGCTATTTTCAAAAGAAGCTGGAGCATCTAAGTGCTGCAGTCAACACAGGGCCTGCTGAAAATGCTGAGTATGTGACTCTCAAATCACTTTAAGTTTTGGGAAGCTTTTTCCTGAATATAGAGAAATCATATAGTTCAAGAAAATTGTGTTCTCATGCCAAAGGCAGAATTCTAGAATGGCTGAATTTGATCCTGTGTTTGTAGCTGCCATGTGACATGCTGATAAGTGATGGGCACTAATATCTTTTGTGCCTAAAAGAGAATGGCATAGTTAATCTACGAATGTGATTTCCACAAGACACGTCAAAGCTCACGGTCCTAAGAGGTCTGCTGCTATCATTCAACTAAACATTTGCATTTTCAGAAATCTACAGTCTCTCTTTAGGAGCTGCAGACTTCAAGAGTCACTAAGGGTGAAGCCATGAGCACCCTTCCAGGAGGCACCCCCAAGTAACAAGCTGTCGCTGGCAAGATCAGGACAGATGAGTCCCAGCACTTTTGATCCAGTAACAGGAGCACAGTCCCCACAGTCCTACAGGAGGGAATCTCTTTCTTCAGTGACACTTCCTAAAGCAAACATACAGGGCAGTGGATGCTGTGAGTTGCTTGTAAGAATCTCTACTGCCCCAGGGGGAGCATAGAGATTTGGCAGGATAAGTAGAATTTAAGCAGCAGGCAAGTGCTGGTGCTATTTGCATTCTGCTGGCAGTCCACAACTTCAGAGAGCTTCTCTCAGGCTGAATTCATTTCAGTCCAAGGAATTACACACCCAGGTTGCCTAGCCTTTATACTGCTGAGGAAAGAAAAGCAGTGGGAAATAACCAATACTGTTCCCCTCTTCTACACATTATTTGCCTTACTGAATGGTGATATCCCCTTTATTTCAGGAGTGCTCCTATGTACTCTAAACCATCAGATATTGGTATTGTATTTAAATTGTAGGTAGTGTTTTTACTTTTTCTGGAAAACAAGAGGAAAATATGGGATCATGGAGGTTACTGCTTCCTGGAGATTTAAAAAATTATAATACTGTAATCTTTTAATTAGGCATTGTCAAGATGAATTCATTTTCCATTTGTACAATTACAAATCTTTAACCTGAACTGACATAATTGTTAACAGATGTTAAGTCTGTTTTTATAATAGCACTGCAAATTCCTTCATGTTGCTACCTGTGCGTTATGGAGACTAATGGGCTTGAAGCACACTGAAGGTGTTTTCGTAAAAAAGATTAGATTTACATCTGCGAATCTTGTTCTCAATCTCTGAGCAACCAGATTTGCATTTATCACATGTCAGAGTACTCTACTCATTTTCCTTTGTTTTTGTAAAAGTAAGCTAAAGTAGGGAAAAATAGTTCTAGAGATCCCATTTTTTCATACATAATCACAATGTGGCTTCACACCCTTAGAGCCATCCACCAAACCCTGACACTTCAACCAAGGAAATAGATACAGGTGTATAATAGCTACTACAGTCTGTACAGAGAAGAGACTTCAAGAAACCAGTACTTCTGCAAACTCTGGAGGCAAAAAAGTTGTTTTAAGAAGTAAGTAGAAAAGATGAAAGGCATTAGGTCAAGATAATTTTTCCTATTTTCATTTTTATATTTGGCAAGGGCAGTTTCCCTTGACATGTCATGATAACTTTGGCTCAAGAAGAAAGAAAGAAAAGATTGTTTTAACCTTACATTTTATATACTTTTAAAACATGCAATAATTGAAAATAAGGCTTTATATTACAGGTTTGAGTTTTAGGCTGCCATGACCATGAATTCTATCAGTTTTTAGATCAGCACAAGATGAAAATTATGAACTCTTAGTGTTTTTATTCAAGTGTCCATTCTATGCTCATCAAACCAAAATTGATGAGTTGCTACCAGAAATTCTGAATTTGGAGTAATGGCCCCCAGGGCTGCAGAAATCTTTTGCAGTACCTCTCCATGGAGGAAATAAGAGAATTTATTTTTTCTCCCAGAGTCTTTGTGAAAGGCTAACATTTAAAAAATAGCACAGTATGCTTTCATATATAATGATTAAGAAGGAGGGTGGGAGAGAGAAGATAGTCATGTTTCAGGTAACTAAAGTTGTTAAAAACTCTGATTTAGCTCCTACTTAAGCCATGATATGAGCCAGAACATGTCTTTTGCCTACTGAGCATTAGAACAGACTGCCAGCTTTTGCTCTATACTATGCAAAGATAAATAAAAGGGAAAGATGGAGCAGATTCTCCTGAAAACTATGTTGAAACACATGGAGAACAAAGAGGTAATTGGTGACAGGCAGTATTGCTTTATGAAGGGGAAATCATGCCTGACAAATTGGCAGCCTTCTATGACGAGGCTACAGCATTGGTGGAGAGAGCAGAACAGCAGACATTATCTACATGGACTCATGCCAAAGGTTTGACACTGTCCTGCATGACATCCTTGTCTCCAGGTTGGAGACACATGGGTCTCATGGATGCATCACTTGGTGGAAAAAGAAATGACTGAATGGCTGCACACAGAGTTGTGGTCAGTGCCTCATTGTCCACGTGGAGCCCAGTGATGAGTGGTGTCCCTTGGTGGTCAGTACTAGGATGATACTGTTCAGTTTCTTTGTTGGTGACAGGGACAGTGGGATTGAGTGCACTCCCAACAAGTTGCTGATAACACCAAGCATGTGTGTGTGACAATGCCGAGCTCGCTGCAGTGTAGTGTGGTCAGCAGGCTGGAGGGATGGGTGTGCCCTCCTGGGGTTCAGAGGGGCCTTGAAGCTTCTGCACCTGGACCATGGCAGTCCCAGACACACCTACAGTTTAGCTGGAGTGGTGATTGACAGCAGCCCTGCAGAGCACCTGGGTGTGCTGGTTGATGAAAGCCTCGACACGAGCCCGTGGAACCCTGGGCTGCATTGAAAGCAGTATGGCCAGCATGGAGAGGGAGGAGATTCTTCCCCTTCACTCTGCACTTCTGAGACCCACCTGGGGTGCTGCCTCCAGCTCTGGTGTCCCCAGCATAAGGACATGGAATGGTTGGAGCAAATCCAGACAACCACAGAGCTCATAAGAAGACTGGAGCACCTTCCTACAAGGAAAGGCTGAATAAGTTGGGTGTGTTCAACCTGGAGAAGTTACTTTGAGACCTCATAAAAACCACAAGAAAATAGTAAAGGATTACTATTACTATTATAGACTGATTTTTCTCTGAACCAAAGTGAATCCTGAAGACCCAGTTATTCTTGTAATTAAAGTAAAAAAACCCCCATATTTGGAGTGGCCTCTTGAAGCATTAAAAGGAAATGTTTATCCTGTGCTTGCACATGGAGCAGAGAAAGCACAGAGACCTAAGGACTTTTGCAAGCAGTAAATGAAACTGATGGCATATTTTCATCAGTAAAACTTTCACTAGGATTAAGTAGCTAAGGTTTTGTTAGTTAGTTTTCCTGAAAATGTTCTAGCTGCTCTAAGTGAGACAGCATAGTAATACTCTGCCTGAGGAGAACTCCTAAAGTAAGTGTCTGAGTCATACTGATGGGAAGAAAAAAGGGATTCTTAACGCACAACATGAAGAAAGTTAATTAGTAATGCAGAGCCATTGTAGTGACAATAAGAGAAATCATTTTAACACTGGCAGGAGAATCTTTTGCTGAAGCCTCACAGATATGATTTTCTCCTCTGGTGAAGCCTGGCAGGATGGTGGCAGTAAGAGGTGTCTGGCTCTCAGCTTTGAATCCTGCAGTGTGAACACACTGCATGCTGATCTGCCTTACTACACAGTAGAGCTTGTCAAATACCGAATACACTCAGAGCAAAGACACTTGCTCTCCACTCTGAACAGAAGGGTGGCTGTGGACATAAACTCTTGGCTCTTTTTCACAGACAGGATGCAATCTGTGCTATTGCACAGCTTCTAAAATGTCTTCCACAATCTGAAGGGTTTTCAGAATTTCCTACCTATTAAAACATAGGAGTAAGGTTCGAGGTGAGTCTGATATATTACTGAATAATTTGTAGGAAAAAAAAAAGGCTTTTAATTTCTGCTATTATAAATAGCCATGCTATCAAACCTCAATGGATTGCATTTTCTACACTACTACACAGGCATTACACTTTGCAACTAACTACAGCAACAAAGCATTTATCAATTACTTTAGATTTCCACAAACAAAAAAGCTTAGATTCAGTAATTGTTATGATTAAAACAACTACCTGTATTTTACTCTTCTGTTGTGCTGAATTACTTATATAAAGATTGTCATATTTGGCCCACAATCATGCTAGATTTTCAAGTTTAGTACGTGTGTGTTTTTACAAGACAGAAGAAACTTAACTCTAATGCTAATAGTGAAAGAAACCTCCCAAAAAAAAAAAAAGGGTTATAGCCACTTTGCCATCCTGAACCTATGATTAAGGCAACTGTCAGGACGAGATTCACTTGCTTCCATGGAAATAATCTTTTTACAGCTGTTGATTCTTAAGCTGAATGAGGATACTAAGAGAAAGTGTGGTGTCTACTGAGGTGGGCTCATTCCTCATCTACAATTCTTGCTTGAGAAAAAGAGCAGTTGCAGGGAAATAAATGACCAATTATAGAGAAAGCTAAGGTTAAGGAAAGTCAAAGAATCTTAAGATTGGAACAGCAACTTAAATACAGTTTAGTAAGAAAAAGAGAAGTAATAGTATTGCCAAAATTGAATGCAGTTCTCTAAGATACAAGGGTTTTAATTTTTGTTAGTGGGAATAATTTTATCCATCTCTTCCATTTCTGTGTCAGAATGAACAGTGAGATGCCTGATTCTTATTGCTGTTAATTGGCAAAGCTCCATGGAGAGAAGCATAATTTTGACTATATCTTTTGGGCCATGAGACAGAGAAAATCCCCTTTTCCCCACTCCATAGAATCATTCAGCTCCTTCCTGAGGCGATCTCCTTCCTCAGCAGTATAGTTCCTCTGCTCACGCTTTTTATCTTGCATTTGCTAACTTTGCTTGAGACGGGTGCAAAGGAGATTATGATGAGTAACTGACAGGCAAAACATCAGAAGCAAGCTTTGCAAAATACACATTTTCAAAGTCAGTGTGGCAGGTATACTTTTAAATACCTCTTAAATATTTTATATACATACCTGGAAGGAGCATATTTTCATTACAATTTTATAATTATAATATTATATTAAAGACTGTCTTCCTTTCCCAGGCAAAATTCCGAGTTGGGGATGATCTGCTAGAATGAGATGTGCTACATTTGGCTTTTATCACGCAATAATTTAGGCAACAAAATACAAAAAGCCTATAATGAAACATCACACAAAAAGGACACAGACTTTAAGGTGACAAAACCAGGGAATTTATAATATGCCATGTGTCATGCTGCTGCAGCTGTTTCACCTCTTACCAATTTTCACAGTCTATAAAATCTTGGAAAGCACCAGATGTTTAGGGAAGTTGTCCCACTCTTCCTAGCTTTGAAAGTAGAGGCAAGATTTATTATTGCTATATATATATATATATGTGATTTCAGTCCTGACTTCTGTTTTTATAAACTAGGTGAAACATGCAGCAATCATGTTGTCAAACAGGCCATTTGCTTTTCCTCTGCTCCTCCTCATGTGCAGATCTTGCCTATTGCTGGACCACTGCTGTAACTACAGAACAGTATCAGGACATGCAGTCCAAATCACAGGATTTACTTAGCTACTGACTAACGTATCCGAAAGTTTTCTTCCAGTATCAACTTGTGTCACATCAGCCTTGTAGTGCAGAGATTATAAACTAAGCAAAACCATTTTGCAATGCACAGATTATGAACTAAGCAAAACTGTCTTATGTATGAATATGCACTAACATTTGGGATTCCTGCCTAGGCAGAGACTGCTAATGCACAAAATTATCTATTTTTTTTCACTAGTGCATGGTTCCTAGTATTGGAACAGGGATAGAAACTGCTCATGCGTAATTTCTAATCTTTCATAGCTCAGCGGTGCTGTAAAATGCTGCTGTTTGTTTTAATTCAGTGAGTAGAAGTTTTGTTGTGTTTACCACTAAGGGAATTGCATATATTAGAAAGCCTCTGACAGCTGTCAGAGACAGAGACAACTTGCCTTATTTCTGTGTTTCATAAAGGAAGGACCCTCACCTTCAGCAAAGCTGTCAGAGGCCTGAAAAATGTGATAAAACAGAATACCTTTTCCAAACACACGAAAATCTCTATATCTACTTTATCTTCTTCCCCATAAAGTTACAGAGGGAAAGTTGTACAGTTAGAAGAAGGAGGAAATATGATTTGATGTATTTGTATTGTATACTGCCTTGTCATCACTGACCTGCAGGGATAATTGCACAGTAGCCTGCCTAACATGGTATTTAATAAATTAGCACCATGTTTTAACATAACATGCAAGCTTTCAGGCAGTTTTTATTTTCTGAGAGCAAGAGCAATCAAAACCAGAGAAACATTGATGAGGACAAGAGCTTTGCAGCAAAGGCTCTGAAAGTCTGAATCCGTAAGCATTTCCACACTTTCCAACACATCTCACCATGCCCAGGACTCTCACCGAATTTAAAGCATAAGTAAAGGAAATCTTCTCTTAACACCTCAAACCTTAACTCCCAGTTCTTGGTTTAAACAGGTACTTGCCTTAAGAAAAACTGTGTTTATTTTAGTTCAAAGGTTTGGGGGATTTTTTCTTAAAAGCCTACTTTGTTTTTTTAAATCAGAATTAGTGACTTTCTTATTATTCAGTGACAGGGAAAGTAGTTTATGCAATGTCCTTAACAGGCTAGCATTGTTTTCTCATCAGCTTCTACTTAGCTTTCTGATGATGATCAGATTCTCCTTTTTACTTCAGCAATCCCATGGGTATCCCTCCATACAGCACTGTTTCTGATGTCAACTTCTTTAACCAGTAGAAGAAACTGGGAAGGCAAGTGCATCTGCGTTGTTTGGTTAATATTGTTATTTGCATGCTATTTTTATAGCACGGCCAATGCTCATTTTCACTTTTCATACTCTGATTCATTTTTCATCCTGTTTTCTTCTCCCTATCCATCTTGCACTGCTGAGTAAAGCAAAAATCCATGGATGAGTCAGAGTCAAATTTTCAAAGTCACATTGGTCAGTGGGGTTTGAAATTAAGCAGAATGAGATTGCTTATGTTTTATCTTTCCAAAAATAGAAAATAAATTTCCTTTCTTCAGCTGCAATAAAGTTTTATTCATTTTTTTTCCAGATGCATTTATTTTTCTGAAATCTAGTCTAGTCTATGACGTTCATTAGTGTCTAGGCTAACTAGCTGTTCCATTTCTTCCATATTATCATCAGCCTTGTCTAATTGTCATTCTATCCTATCACCAAAAGCAACCTTAATGTAATATTTCTTTTTATATGTAATTCTTCCAGGAGGTCTGTTTTTGCTTTTGGGTTTGGGACTTTTTTTTATTGGTCGGTTTTTTGTTTTGCTTTGTTTTGCTATAGGATATCTGAATGGCTCTTTAAGGGATGTTTCTTTCTTTTTTTATTCTTAGTTTATTTGAGTGAAGAATTATGTGAATACACTGTGGGAGCAGTTTTTCTTAAGTATATGTTCTATGCTGCATTCTAACATTGGGTTGCACATTTGGTACTTTCTATTCCATACTGCAAGGGAGATATTAAAATATTTTAAGCAAGAATGAGGAATTAATAATTTCTCATATATGCAACTTTTTAAAGCTTTTTGACTGTGTACTACCAGCATTAGGACCAGCAGCTGTTGTGATTTAGGTTGACTGGATGTTATACAATGTTATTATCTTCTCAGCTTTCAAGAGCCTAGTTTTCAGTTATAATACATACTATTTCTGCCATGTTAAGCTTGTTATCAAATCCTCTACCAAATCTTTCTCAAGGTTTCACATAGCATGTAATAATTCAGCTCAGGAGCTGTAACACCACATCATTCCTTTGGAAATATGAAATGTGAAACGTGACTGGCTTAGGGCAGGGCGAGCAGTCATTTCTTACTGCAAGCCATGAAGTTCAATTAGAAAGTGAGCTGCATCTGCAGTTGCTTCACTCTGAATATTAATCAACAGCATCTTCTAACCTCACAGAACCCTGTAAAGATTTGATATTACCAGAGTTTCTTTCCACTAATATTTAAACTCTTCTTACCTATGAACAGATTCCACTCAGTATCCAAATCAGCCTGATTTGCTAGGCAGCCCTTCATTACATTGAGGCAATAGTTGTTGCAAGGTTTCACAGTGGGAAGTCCTCTGCAGTAAGGGCAGTACAACATCTTCATTAACGCCCGGATGCACCCTGGGGTGGGACTGACCTGCAGAGTTTAAGGCAGGGAAAGAAAAAGAAAAAGGAGGAAATCAATCCCCTGTTCTGTGAATTTTGGGATGGCCGAGAGTATGCCTCTCAAGCAGTAAGTGCAGAAGGGGCAATTTGTAAAAAGAGCTCAACCCTTAATAACACCCTCCTATAAAACTAATAGATTCCTGCCAATTATCTTCATTTAGCACAGCAGCGACTTTCAGGAATGCAGAAATCAACACTCCCCTACTGATAGCAGCGCTTACCTCCCCAGCCCTCCCACACAAAATCTCCTGGAAAAGCAAAGGAAAAACATCCAGGGAATCAGCTGGGTAGTAGCAGACTGATCCTAGCATGGAGGATCCTGAGGAGACTTCTCACTTTTCCTATGTAAATTAGAACTGTTAGTCACACCAGCACTGGATTAAAATCTCTTCTTTATTAAAGCACAGTAAATCCAGGATAATCTTGATGGTTTCTATACATTTATTCAGAAAGGGATATCATTCTGTTTTGAGACAAAAATACCCTTCTTTCTTCTCAGACAAATTCATAGAGAGATCAGAGAGGGTTTGTTTGGGGTTTTTTTTGGTATGCTTTCAACATCTCAAGTGACAAAGAGCATTATAAACAATCTAAAGCATTTCAATTTTCACATCAGCAAGACACATATCTGCGCATGTGAACCTCTGTATTTAATTGTCTAATCTCAGTCTTTAAAGTTCGTATGTGCTAGTAAAATATACATTTTCATGCCAGAGTTTCTAACTTGGATTAAAAGTGCGCACTAGGTACTCATCGCATTAGCATCTTGTCATGGTGCAGTGAAGCACAAGTATCTCCTGCTGGAGTGACAGTCTCAAGCAATGACAAAGAGCTGCAGGTTCCTCAGTGATTTCAAAATTCCTGGACAGGAGGTTGCAAAGCAATGGTTCTCCTCTCACTCAACCTGTTGATTTATGAATAAATGCAACACTACTGATACAAATTTCAAGGGATTAAACTGTTTTTCCATGATCATGGTAACTTGTGC
The DNA here is from genome assembly GCA_009812075.1 of Sialia sialis. NCBI lineage: Eukaryota > Metazoa > Chordata > Aves > Passeriformes > Turdidae > Sialia > Sialia sialis. The sequence continues at coordinate 50,627,361 of VRYO01002772.1, read as the reverse complement.
TGAAAGCATGAATCTAACTTTGTACTATAGTGGTGCAGGCTGATTGATGTCTGTATTATCAGGATTGTACTAAAATTGTGTTTCCTTTTTTTTTTTTTCCTCTGGAATTTGTTTCTCTCTTTTTGATGTTAAATCATTGATTTTTAGAGAACTACACAGCACATAGTCTTTACACAGGACATTTTTAAATTGAAATGGTTCTGAGATATAGCACATGCTTCTGAATATGCTCAGGAGGGATTTTTGCTTTAGTTTCCTAGGGAAATGCACTCTACTAGCAGAACACTGATGGTGTGTGTGAAGGTATATTTATCCATCCTTTTCCAATAGCTTTTGAACCGTCAGCCGGTTTCAATCAAATTTAACTGAGCACTTCAGGTCTCAGTACCTTATGATCCTATATGTTTTTTCTTTTAAATAGACAGCTGAGAGAAAAAGAGGAGAGAGGTTCTATTATTGCTTTTGCTGAGGAAAAGGGAGAAACATGAGGTCAGTTCCTCATAGATATCAAAGAATCCACGTTGAAAATGATGCTATGAATCACCCATTGGTTAGAAAAAGCTCAAGGGAAAACTTCCACCTTATTGAACAGCAGAAAATCCAAATTCAGTGAATTCAAATTCAAAAGGTGGACTCTATTATTTTCACTACTCAGAACTACATTTTAGAGCCACTTATCCAACTGCTGTATACCTCCAAACCTAGAACAGGTCAGTTTTTACAAAAAGACTAGCACCAAAGAAGGAAGCAAGCAGAAAACATACATTTACAGTGAACAAAAGAATCTTCAAATTTACATTGAAATTGTTGCTTAAAGCCAGAGATGTTTCCATCTGTGAGTACTGAGAGTTTTATCCATGCTTAAAGTTATGCTTCTTCCCAGTTCCAGTAGCCTCATTAATGCCAAGTTATCAGCACCCAGCTGATCCCTAAATTCAGCTGGAATCCACATGTTTTCCTATCCACACCTTCCCAAATCCACTTTGGTATGTGTGCTGATATATACCGTAAGATCATATATAAAAATTTCCTGTCAATCTAATTTCCTGTCAATCTAATTCTTGAGAAGCATATCTAAAAGAGAGAAGGAAGCCCTTGTCTTTATATTATATATTACCTTTCTTATATTGTCTTTATATAAAGGAAATCCCATCAATATTTAGGTGAGCCTTTATAACGAGCAATCTGAGAGGAAACTAGCTATCATGCTTTACTCTGCCACAGATCCAGTTCATGTCCCTGTTCTGCTAGGACAGAACCCTAAAGGCCAGTTAGAGTATCTATTTATTCTGTGAAAATTACCCTGTGAATCTTCAATTCTTCTTACATTACACAACTGCTTTAGTAGAGTACTTCTGGTCACACTCCACTGTGAAGCAGTCAGGATAACTTCCAACCACTCAAAAAGAATGTGCAGGACCCAAGTGTCTCATATCTTGCCTGAGTGTCTTAATATCTCTCATACAAAAATAGTGGCATCATTAATAGCATTTTAACAGAAAGAAATGTGCTCTGCTTATATTAGGAGTTAAGTATGTTTTAAAGAGAAGAATCTAAGAGGTGGGTCCAGGCAAAGAGTGAATGGAGAAGGCTCCTACAGAAGCCTCTGTCATGTTATTTATACCTGCATCTGACTTATGGACTTCATTTTCTGACAAAGACTAACACAAAAGATCCTTGCTGATCAAGCTGGATGTTGCAGAACTTGGTTTCAGAATATGCTACACTGGTGACATAAAATACAAGCACAGATGAATTGCTGTGCCTGCTGGCTGACATTCACTTTGCTTACTGCTTGCACCTTCTGCTCCAATCTGGCCACATCCCATACTACCACACTGTATTGGCACTACACCTCCTCTGGGTTCCACTTAGTGCCAGAGTGGCTAAAATACACAATTATTATTTTCTGTGGATATTTTTCACCTCAAAGTGTTTGGAATAATAGGAGTCAGTAGTACAGGCAGTGGGAGTAAAAGGAAACTAAATATAATGTGTGCTTTGAAGTAAGACCAGAGGTTTCATAGTGCTGAGATTATACTCTGCTCAGCATTGAAAGAAGGAAAGGGTCACAACAAGACAAATAGCTTCATGGAGGTTTTTGGAGGCAGTGTCTATCCTGCCAAAAGTACAGTAATTCCACACTTATAAGGCACATCGGATTATAAAGCGCACTTCTGGGTAGCCAGGGAGTCCATGGAATCTGTCCATATATAAAGCGCACTGGCCTATAAAGGTGCACTCTTTTTTTAAAAAAAGCGAGGATCTGTGTGCAACAAAGTAACAAGTTAGTAACAGAATCCAGTGATTGCTGGGTTTGCTGTCAGGTGCTCAATTTGCAAACAGTTTTCACAGACCAGCGAAGTCTTTAAACGCAGCCCCAGGCACCCACCCCATGCCACGGGCCCCAGCACTCCTGCCCTCGGCTCTGGCTGCCACGGCTCCCCACTCACTCAGCAGCAGCAGCGGCTCCCTGCCTGCTTGAAAGCACTGAGCCCTGCCACCCAAAAGTGCTGAGCCTCACCGCTCAAAAGCGGCGGCAGCTCGCTGCTGGCTCGCCAGCAGCTCCAGCTCACCGCCTGCCTGGCAGCGGCTCCACGGCAGCTCCCCATCCGCCCGGCTTGCACTTCTGGGTTGGCAATTTGCCGGAATTTGTCCATATATAATGCACACTGGGTGATAGGGTGTACTTCCGGGGTAGGCTCGAAACTTCAGTCAAAAAGGTGCGCCTTATACATGTGAAATTACTGTATATTGCATGGAGAGACAGGCAGAGAGGTCCAAAACACATCTGTGAAGAGGGCTGACAATTAAGCCGTGACCCAAATGAGGGATGAACTTCGTTCTCAATCCTGCTCCATATTCATTGGTCACTTAGCAGTACTCTTGTGCTTTTAGAAATCTAAACTGTGGTTCAGGGAAATATTTCCAATAGCACAGCTACTTTGGAAGTCCAAAGGCTAAAAGATAAATGCTGTATTACTGCAGTTAGGTACTTTTCTGAACCTAGTATTCAGTGAGCAGCTGGATTTTAGCTCGCAGCTTCAGCTGGTTTTTTTTGTAGCTTTCTTTTCAAAGAATACAGTTACACCTTTTTCTTCTCACAACAACAGCTGAATTATCTCTCATGCAAAAAATAGTCAAGTTTTGGTCTGAGATTCTGAAATCTTGGTAAGAACCCAAATTAAAAAACAGAGTCCAGCTTAGAATGTGAATATTTCAGAAAATAGGTCATGAAATCTTGAAATTACCACAGAAAGATGATTTTCAACCACCTTCTTGCTACTGGAAAATGCTAAGAAATGCATTTTGAAACCCCATTTCCCATTTACATATTAAAATAAACATATATATATTCAGAGTCTCTCACACCTAAGTACTTTTCTGCGGACCAGCCAAAAAGGCAAATATTAATTTCATTCAGAGGTATTCAAAACCTCAAAACCTTCATTTCCTGAGGATGGCTGTTTCTCAGCTCAGGAGTTTCGATGCTTTTTCTGTAAGTAACATTTGTAGATGGATACAGCTAGGTTTTTTTTTTTTCATTTTTGTCTTTTCAAGCACATTGCAATTGGCTCTACGATAATTGCAGCAGAGAAATTTGCATAGACTTCAAAGTTTAGAAATAACTGGTTCCTACGTAAATCATATAAATCAGTCAGATTCCATTGAATGACATAACTGGAGAAACTTCTATGGAGGAGTCATTAATTATAGCATGCTGTCTCCCTGACTGAGTAGGACAGCCTCATTTTAGTGTAAGCATACGTGGAATATAGCACGTCAGAAAAGTGCCTTTCTGAGCTTTGATTGAGCCTAGTAGCTTCAGGACATGTTACATTACTGCATTTTGTAACAATTTCTGTCAGCTTCAGCTTTACCTAAATGCATGTTTTTGCATACATGCAAAACCCCCCCAAAGCAATATTCTTAAGGGCTTCATTACTGAACACTTGTTCTTCCCTTTCAGAAAGTCTAGGAGGAATATTATTTCATCTAGAAGACAGATTTTGCAATGGTGAATTGCAAATTTAAATAATTGAGGAGAGAACTTATTTGAGTGAAAGCCAGGAAATTTTACTCTCTTGTATCACTGCATTTGCAGACTGCTTTGTTATGTATTTGACCTGTTTGTATAACAAAAATCCTTGGCTTTGTCAATTATATGAACACAAATCTTTTTTTTTCCTGATACAAAAAAATCAGAGAAACTGATTAAACAACTGGTCACCTTTAGAAGGATCAGATGTGTTGAGACACTGTTTCTCTTTTATTTGTAGGAGATTTCTTACCAAAGTAGCTGGTATATGCATTGTCTGGTAGGAGTGTTCTTCCAAAGTTACATTGAACATACCTAAACTCACAGCGTAAGTCCATACACATACTTAGGTCCAGATCCTGTCATTTCTTGGCATAAAATAAAATTTGTCAAATATGAGCAGAATGAATCATTGCTGAGACCACATTAGGGAACATACATATTTCCTATATTTCCTGTCCACCCAAAGGAACTCCTCCCATTTGAAACAGCAGACCACTTCTCTGGGGAGCCTGTTCCAGTGAGCAAACACTCTCTGGGTGAAGAAGGTAAATCTAGATCTCCTCTGACACAACTTGAGGCCATTCCCTCAGTCCTGTCACTGTCACCACAGAGATGAGAACAGTGCCTGTCCCTCCTCTTCCCCTCATGAAGAAGTTGTGACTGCAGTGAGGTCTCCCCTCGGTCTCCTCCAGGCTGAACAGACCAAGGGATCTCAGCCACTCCTCACACAGCTTCCCCTCCAGACCCTTCACTATCCTTGTGTAATAACATGCTTATGTATGTGGCCAGGTCAGAGTTTTAGCTTGCATATATTAGAATGTCTTGACGAACTTCAAGAAGTATCCCTGCATTCTTTTACCAGAAAGATAATCTGTGGAGAACTCCGTGGTACAATTCTAAGGATTCCTGTCCAAAAATCTTCCACAATTTAATTCTAGCATTTCAGTCAAATATTCCATTTAAAAATCAAAGGGCACATAAGGATTAGTTATTCATGCTTGTGATTTCAGAGGAGAATGAAGAAGAAAAACCTTTAATTAAGAATTCCATTCAGAGTGCTGGTACTGAGGAAATTTCTCCTCATAATTTCTGATTGCTTGTGGTAACAGTGATATAAGCAGGATCAGACTGAGATGTATCACAAAGCACATTTTATAGGGCACACAAGATTATTAGAAACCTTTGGATGACACATCCCAAGAGCTTTTTCTTTAATTTCATCTTTAATTAACTTCAGGACAATGGCTAAACTTCAGCCCAATCAGTGGCTATTTTTTGCCATATACCTTTGACATTATCTTCACCACATGTTACGAGTACTCCCTATTGATTTTTTTGTTGTTTGTTTTTATTACTGAGAAAAGCAGGTAAAGCTTAGCTGGTAATGATGGTTTTGCTCCTTTTGCTCTTTCTTTTCTTCATGAAAAATTTGTTTACTCTTGGATCCAAATAATTAAATTTTCTTTTTGTCCATACTTTGGCTGTTTTCATGAACAGTGTGTTATTGCTGATTTAATTTGCTACTCAAGGTATCAAGAAAGTTCTTTTCAGGGATTTTCAGTTGAAATTATATCTGTATGTATCCAATTAGAACTACACAGAAATATTAATATGATTTTGAATGCTCTATTGAAGTACAGAGTTCTCTTTGCTTCAGACTAGCTCACAGAAGCTGAGACCTCAGTTCAATGCTTTTATAGCATAATCTGATATAAAAATGGAAGTATTGCATCAGCCATACTCAGGAATTTATGTTGTAGAAGGTCAGTTTGAGAATATTTGCTTACATCAACCAGAAGTCTAGTGTATTACTGACCTCCTAAAGACAAAAATAGCTATCTTTTTAACAATTTCATCCCAGATGACTGAAAGCTAGAAGAGCTGGTTTAATTACTACAGCTTTGTACTAGTGCCTATGACTTTGTGCTTGAATTATAAAAAACTAAAAATAAAAAACTACAGCCCATTATGCAGCTGCAAGACTTCCACACTCCCAGGAGTGTATATCTCATTAATATGATGAGACAAAACATGACCATTTTAATATTTTCACATCCCAGAAAATATTTTTCTAGCAAATCTTTAAGGTATAGTTCAAGGTGTTCATTAAATAATTAGAAAAAAATTAGGGCAATATAGTTGAACCCTAGGTAAGTTTTATAATGCAACCAAAAAATGACACATTTACAATCTGATAACAAACCATGCAGCACTAAGAAAGAAGAGGAAATTTTAGCCATTTTTCTTGTCCAACTGAGATATCCTTTTCCAGTATTCATGACTTTGAAATAATGAGAAATATGACAACTACCTTTCTTTCTAAAGCCTATTAAAGTGTGAGGTATTTTTCTTACTTATTTTGTCATTTCAGTTGTGTATGTTCACAATTCTGGAAGGTGAGAAACCATGACATATTACAGGACATTTATAGAGGCATTTAAGTATATAAACCCCTAAAAGTTAAGCATCAGACTTTCTGGACACTGCCTGTAGGCATCACTGTTATCTCTAATTTGTTTAAGTTATCACAATATGTAATTGTGAAAGTGGCCAAATGAAAATAATGACTGGAAGTCTCTAAGAGATTACAGCAAGAGGTTGAGCCCCGAATAATAAATAACTGTTGGAGAGATGAGTTATGGATTTTCACAATTTCCCTATAGAAGTCAAGAGCAAAAAAAGAAAAGGACAAAATGTTCAGATATTTACTTGGGTGAGGCTGAAGCTCTATTTACAGAGGAAAAGTATAGCCTCTCCTATTTTTAGGAAAATAGGAAAATTACTTATCAGATGATCTGAATACAGAAAGTCTAAATTTAGAAAAACACTTGAAAAGGGGCAGTCACAATTTTTTAATTTCCCGATTCTCTTCTGAATGACACTTTAAAGATTTTTTTTTTTACCAAATAAAATGTTTGAACACCCAGACATAAATATTAAAATATTCTTAAATCCTGTTTTACCTGTCAGAAATATAATTAAATTCAAACAAACTGGGTGGAAATGAAAATTTATTTGACTTAAAATCACACAAGCTGAGAAAATACTCCAGGATATGAGGATTTACATCTCATGAGAGCTGAAAAATCTGCCCTGCAAATTTTGTGGAAGAATATTTATCTTTCTCATCTGTTTTTAGAATAATCCCACATTAAACAGAATTTGAGGTACAGATTCCATCTGTTACTTTCCTAGCATTTCAAGGACAACACTAAGGTGAAAAATCTCTGAAATAATTTCTTCCATCCACTCCTAGAAGATGAAAAGTTTTCTATTACACAGAAACAAAGAAGGAATCTCACAGCTCTTAGGCTTTCAAACCCCACCATTTCTTCTGGAACCTGAACCTTAAGACACTCTCTTAATAAAAAGAGTGCTTTCTTCCCAGAGAAAAAATCTAAACTGCCTCTCACTTATAAGAAAGTGTGCTCATTTCTTTCAGCCTCGTGCTCCCTGTGAGGAAAAGAATCTGCTGTAGAGAAGTAGGTTAAGTATTGCCCAGGTACAAATCATAAATAGAAAAGGAAGTCCTTGATAATCTGAAAATCAAACCCCCAGATAAGCAGAAGGAAAAACTGGGAGAGAAAGAGAACTGTCACAGCAGGAGATAATGATCAAATTGTGCACTTAGGCGTTTTGTGCAGCAGTATGTGGGTAAGAAAGTGATGTGAAGAATGGTCAAAGTCAGTCCTGCTTGCAACACCCACGAAGTTTGAAACGCAGACTATACACCTGAGAGCATTCTTGCTGATTGCCTATGATTCACCATGCCAACAACAACAAATTAAACAAAATAATAATAATAAAAAAAAAACACCTGAGAAGAAAAGCAGTTCTCTCAGAGAGAGAGGAGCAGCAAAATTGCTCTGATCACTCACAAGTACCTCTCCTTCACTGTCTACTGATGTGTGAATTGTTTCACTGACTTAAAAAGGGCATGAATCAGAGTGGTGGAAAGGGCTGTGGGATGTCTTATTTGTGCGGTGTCAGCAACAACATACTCATGAGAAAGAAATAAATTCATACATAATATTGGCAGTCTTGGCTGATGATAAGTTATGCAATAATTCGAGGTGACAGGTGACAACAGATTGACCCAACTTGTTCCTTCTCCTTCCTGCTCTAAGAAACCTGGAGACAAGATGTCAAAGAAACTTTAAAGTTTATCGTAAGGCGGTCACTAAATAGTAATGTTGACAATGGCAATCTCCTAGAAACATCAAGTAAGGATATGTGGATTCCTTGAGCTGCTTTCACATGTAACTGAGGAATTGTCTGGGCAGCATATTCACAGTGACAAAAGGGTAGGAACTGGGTAGATTAGTACTAAAAGAAGAGCATTTTTACTAGAGAAAGAGATCAAATTGTAGTAATGAAGCAGGAAAGTCCAAGTGTGATGGCTTTGCCTACTTTTAAGACTCATCATATTCCTATATTGAACAGTTTTCAGGTAAATTCAAATGGTAAAATTTCACTATGAGCCCCGGGCTATTGGGAAAAAAGGCTAAGGATCATCCACATAAATCAAACAAGATTTTTCAAGTAGGTCATATTCTTGGTCCTTCTCCATGAAAATCAAAAGACCAGATAAAAAGTACTTCATTTTGAAACAAAACATTCACTCTGATTATTTGCAATAAACTGGTCACACAGTGTCAGAGACAGGTTAGGTACAAAACATAGTTAGGTACAAAACATGCTTTAAAAAGAAACTGTTTCCTGAAGACCCTGCAGCTCAGTACAAAGCAAGATGTTAATTTCCAGGGACATAATAGAATATATTATGAATACAGTAATTTCACGATTATAAGCCGCACCTGAATATAAGCCGCACTTC
>VRYO01002772.1:50590739-50612099 GCA_009812075.1 Sialia sialis | reverse complement strand
GGAACAGGCTCCCCAAGGCAACGGTCACAGCACCAGCCTGACAGAATCAGAGAAGGACAAGGTCTGGATAACGCTCTCAGGCATGTGTTATGATTCCTGGGGTGGTCCTATGTGACACCATGAGCTGGAGGTGATGGTCCTCAGGGGTCACTTTCAACTCAATATTCTCAATATGATTTTAAATCTCTCACCAATTTTAATGAAACTTTATTCCACTGAGCTGAGATTTTTTTCTCAGTAAAATTACTATTTATTTAAGATTCTTTTTTGAGCGAGACTATGTTTTCACTGCATTATAACTAGCACAGAAGTAGATACTTCCATGTTCTAAAAATGACAAACATAATCCTGCATTTATAATGTGAATTCTGCTCATTTTTACACACTGCTTTTCAAACAGAAGCCTTGCAATAAAAGCCAGTCTAATTTTCATGGCATCATAAGGCTGGAAAACAATATCTAAGAGTTTCCAACTATTAACATAGAACGACTGCAATTATTTTTCTCAATTGTTGGGTGTTCAAATCTGTGTAATTGGGATAAAAATATGGGGTTTGGTCCACATGACAAATTAAACCTGAATTAATTGCAAGCTTTTGCTAATCACAAATTTGCCAAACAGATCTGATTCAGAACCTACAGAATCAAATATAAATATTTACTATAGATAATTGATAATATAAAATAGGGAATCAATGCAATTTTGACAGTTCAGTGAATGTTGCTGATATTTTGTAGGTGCTTGAGCTTTCCTACATAGATTTCTATAGCAAAGCCCTTGCTGTTGTATCTTAAGTCTCAATAAAATTTAATTAGCTTCTTCGAGGTCCCTGTTACTTCTTTTCATGTGAACAGTAAGTTTAGTCTACTTAGCATACTTCTAGAGACAATAAAATGTTTTAAATCACTCAAGAAAGAAAGAAAAACCATTCAAACACTGATTTCAAAAACCAAATCTAGACAAATTATGGTTTTATAATCTTCAAAGGCTTCTGAACCCAGAATTATTTGATATCACAGACTGTTCTCAGTTGAAGAATCAAAATGTTGGGAAAATGTCAGCATGTGAAGTACAATAAATGAAAATTTTGTGAAGTGCTTATATTCATTCCTTACTTATTTATGGGCACAAAAGAAAAGTGAAGATGGAGCTGCAGACATCAAAATCAAGTGCAGTCTATTCTGGGAACCATTTATAGTGTAAGTAAAAGTATAATTAAATAATGACTTCATTTCAGCAGGATCCCATGATAAGAATCAATAGTCAGGCCACTGATCTTGCATTAATTTGGCCTTACATTGTCACTAAATCTTGTCACAGCCACGCTTTCATGACACCCTGAATTAACCTTGACTATAACCTTCCCTTTAAAATAGAAGCATTTTTTACCTTCCCCTTTCCAAAAGCTTCAATGTCTGTTTCCTGGGATTAGTGGTATACAACAGAATTCACACATACAAGACATGATACTCCATTTTAAAAGATGCAACATGTGTAACAAGCCTTGCCCAAGAGTATCTTCCACACAGAATCATTAAATGAAACTCTTACATGTTTAACTTACCTGAGCCTTTGTTGGAAAACAATTTCCTTTTACTTTAAGCCTTGCATATTCCTTGGAAATAAATACTGCCTTTTGATTTCAGTCATAAATAAAAAAAAATGTATTATTAAAAAAAATACAGAGACACAGAGAAAATAAACTCAACATGACTAGCATGCTGCAATACTATTTTCAAACTTGTGGCCCTTCTGGTGATGTGTATTTTTTTTTATGTGTAAAGAACCATCTGATCTTCTCTAAGTCAATGGTCAGCACCTGCAATACATTTTCCTTCTGCTTAGATTGTATTTGCTGCCTGAGACTTTCTGCTCTTGCAAATACAATAGGCTTCCTACTCCTTACAACTCTTTACAGATTTACTAAAAAATGAAATGCTTCAGAAATTTTTGTGGATACTATTTTATGGCTTTAAAACCATATGAATGTGAACATAAAGCAGCTCCCTGTCCAAATGATACAGTAGGATTTATGGAGAGACATCGTTTTCACTTCAGGGTTTGTTAGGAAATGTGAAGCTGCAATGAATCTTACCACTCTGGAAATACAAAATGTGCTCTTTCAATTTTATCTAAGGATTTCATATTATGTAAGTTCTTCTCTGGTGATACTTCATTAAATTGTATAGAAAACTCATTGTCCACCCTCTCTGAAAAAGTCAATACAATAGCAGGATCCTTTAATAAGAAGAATCAGTTTCAGATTCTTTGCTTTCCTGGAGGATTAAAAGCACTCTGGCTTTTGAAGCTCAGTGTGCCCTTGCTGCCTTCTAGGTCCAATATCCAAGGAGTGTCTTATCCTGCACATTACAGCTCACCTTTAGCCTGGTGCCAGAACCGTTCCCTCTAAGATACTGGATTGTTTTCTGTCTTTGACTAAGCAATGACTTAGCCAGCTGACTCCCAAAAAGGTGCCTTAGTTTTCAGACTCAGCATTGTCCCTGAAGCTCAGCATTCAGGCTGTAGCAACAGAGCAGACACAAAGGGAAATTGCAGGCCTTTGTATTTAATTGCTCTTTTATGTTCCTGTATCTACATGTTGTGAAACATAAAGTGCAAAACCTGTTGATGTAATTTTCCACGTCATAATATCCATATCAAAGAATTAATGAGTTTTTTCCCAATGGCTTGGGTTTGGGTGGGACCTTTAGATGGGATCATCTGTTTCCAAACTCCCTGCCATGGGCAGGACACTTTCCACTACACCAGGCTGTTTAAAGCCTCATCCAGGCTTGAACATTTTCAGTGATATGGCACCCAGAAGTTTTCTGGAAAGTTCTCTGTTCAAGTGACTCACCCTCACAGCAAAGTAGTTCTTCCTTAGGTGTAATCTAAACCTACCCTTTTTCAGTTTAAAGCCAATTCTCTTGTACTGTCACAGGCCCTTGGAAAAAGGCCCTTTCCAGCTTTTCTGTGGGTCCCTTTTCAGTACTGGAAGGCTCCTCTAATTTCTCTTGGAGCTTTCTTTCTCTTATAGTGAGGAACCTCAACTCCCTCAGCTTGTTCTCATACGTGAGGTGCTCCAGCTCTCTGATCATCTACCTGGCCCTCCTTTGGACTTGCTTGAGCAGGTCCACATCCTTCCTATGTTAGGACCCCCAAAACACAATACTCCAGATGGAGTCTCACAGGAGCAGAGCAGAGGAGGAAAATTACCTCCCTTAAGCTGCTGATCTCTTGTCTGTGGTGAGAAGTGACAGGACCTGAGAAAATGGCATTAAACTCTCTTAGGGGAGGCTCAGGTTGGATATTAGGAAAAAGATTTTCATTTGATTCTTTTGATGCAGCCCAGAATATGTTTGGCTTTCTGGGCTGTGAACGCACATTGCTGGCTCATTTTGTTCTTATCCAAAACTCTCTGTGGTCTTCTCAGCAGGGCTGTTTTTTATCCATTCTCTGCCCAGCCTGGATTTGTGCTTGGGATTTCCCCAAATCAGGTGCAGGACCTTTTACTTGCCCATATTTAACTTCATGAAGTTCACACTGACCCACTTCTCAATCCTGCCAATGTCCATCTCAGTGGCATTCTCTCCCTCCAGCATGCTGACTACACCACTCAGCCTGGTGTTTCAACGCAACCTTTAATTAGTAGTACTATATTCCTTGTTAATTATATATTTTGCTTTCCTGAATTCAAGAGCACTCAGACATGAGAGGAAGCAACAGCTCAACCAGAAACTACACAGAGTACACAACATTCTTCTTTTTAAAGAAAGTCATCGCCAGACAAATCTGCACTTATTTTTGTCTTAATCTTCATTCATATGGATTAATACTTGGGTTTTATGACCAAAGAAAAGGTTTATCCTTGTTACTTTACTGGACAATGGTTCTATAAAATTCAGTTTTAGAGATTCAATAAAAGCATAATAGTGAGTAGTAAAACTTAATCTACAGTATTATCTAACATCCATATAAAACCATAAGAAACCTTTAGGGAGAGTTTGAATTGACAAGTCAACTTTACAATGTGCTCCGTCCATCTCCTCACTGCCAGACATCCAGAAAATGACTGGTTTTCTCAGTACTTAGCTGACATTCTGTCCTTGTAATAGCCTAGACAGGGCAACTAAATAAAGGAAAAGCAGATGACATCGACGTAATGTTAATTGACTAGATTGCCTGCATTTTCATCTTTAGAGAAGTCAGGGTATCCAGTAGCACTATGAAGGACCAAGCAAGAACAAAATTGATTCATTGCCACTAAGGTGGTACCTCAAGTGTATTCCAAAAGGTCCATTGAATCCCATTTTCTTTTTAGTTTTGACATTATTGTATGGTAGAAAAGATACAGACAAGTGGGATATACTTATACACAGAACTGTGCTAAGACTTAAAGAAAAATATTCCATGTTCCACAGTGGCAAACTAGCTACACCTTTTTTTATGTAAGCTAATGAGACAAAGCTAATATCTGCTTGTCCTTCAGTCCATAATGCACTTATTATAAAACCTCTATTCCAATTACAGTCACATATTATTAGACAACAGATGGTCTTATCTAAATTGGTTGGTTAATTCAGGTTCACGATTTTGTGTTAATAAAGCCACAACAATGAATCAAACACTCCTAGAACTCTTCATGAAGTCAGTCGTGTGTGGCAGCCAGTGGCTGCTATTCAGCAAAAAGCAGCAAACTTGTGGAAAGGCCACTTGTACCAAATGTGTTACTTCAGTTCCTTATAGATCCTCATTATTGTGCTCTTTAAATGCCGATAGGTGCCAGAGTCTATTGCCTTTGCTATGTATACACTAACTCCATGCAAAGCAAAAGGAGATAATTATAATACGAAAACCTACGAAACTGACATGATGTTTGACTTTTGTTTAATAGAGAAGATTTATGCTCACAATAAAGATTTCATGTCAAACAAGCTTTCCTAAATGTATAATAATTCTTCTACTATAAACTTTCATTTAACAAAATTATTTTAAAAGATGAACAACAGACACCTGACTGTGATAACTTTCTGATTGTCATATGTGTAAGTTTAAAGTTTTTGCAACATGCTTTTATTTTTAATTTGAGCATTTATGTGAAATTGAGCACAATAACTTATGCTTAATAAACTCTATTTTAAAATTCATGTTCTTATTTCCTTATTGTTATCCTTATTCTGCAGATGCAAAACTGAGCTACTCACTGCAGACAAAATAGTGTAAATCTACCCTTTTCCAGGAAACATTCAGGAAGGACCTAATTTCCAGTGTCTCATAAGCTCTCATTCTCGCAATGTCTTTTTGCTTGTGGCCGGACGATCTGGTTCTGAAATCGTTGCACTGGCCTCTTCACAGGGCTTTACATAGCCCTGGGGTCCCTAATGAGAGATAGAGCCCTCCTGCAAGGTAACTGCAATTTACAATGCCTGGAAGCTATTTAAGGAGAGGTTTCCCTCTGATGCAAATACAGTCAGTATAAGCAGGCTAACCCACCACAACAGCAGATTCAAAACAGCTGCAAGCCCACAACAGAAAACCTAAGGCAAATGCTGCCAGACACTAAAATGTCCCAAATGCACAGCTGGCTCACTTTGTATGCAGCGGCCAGTGTCTGGTTTATGGCATGAATCTGATGGCCATGCTCAAATAGCATCAGCAATAAGCCTGGACTTCTTACACCTGAAGAAAAAAAAAGGAAAAATAAGGCTAGTTCTTAATACTAGTGAATATTTTATTTGTGCTTAGAGACATCCCAGACAAAGAGTTTGGGATCAGATCAATCTGCCCTGATCAGGGTTTCACTGTGGAATTGCCAGCAGTTTGCTTTGGTGTCAATAGACTCTTGTTTTAAGGGAGCCCTTTCCCTAGGATTAGCATGACCTGTTGCTGAAAGCTTGAGGTTGAACATAGATAGAAGTTAATGGCAAGAGTGGTGATGCAGCACTTGCATTCATTGGGTCTGGAAAATAAGAAAGATTTGATTGAAATCACACCTTCAACATCCAGTAATATTTCTTGATTCACAGATAAGCAACCTGGAAGCAGTTGCAAAAATAATGGAGAAATTCTAAGAGAAGAATTAGAAAAATGCCTAACAGCTGATCCATCCAGAACTTCTGAGGACTAGAGGTATTAGAATCTCAAGTGACAATATCTTCCAAGCCCTTAAACATAACAGCTATGCTATACATACATACCAAAAATTACATCTCATAAGCATCCTGTGCAGAACAGAAACAGCAGTAATGAAAGGGGATGCAGGTTTTGAAAGAGAGCTGCAACCCTGCTGGTCACACTTGCAGGTGTAACAGGAAGTCCTCACACTCACAGAAGATGTAAACCACCAGGAGCAACAAAGAGTTTCTAAGAATGACATCCTGAGCCATGTGAATTTGAGAGAAGACATCAACTGGCCTCAAGGGCTGGACTGCCAGGTCCCTTTGGAAATTCACCTAAGCTATTAAAAAAGAGCTCTGCAGTTACATAACTGAAACAGAAGTCCCTCTTGAGTCAAATGGGAATAGATCCTGAGAACTGAAAAAAGCAGTGCTTTTATTTCTTCAGCTCAAGAAGATGCACGCTCTCACCACCTACACCATTCCTACCACTCCTTTTTCTTTTTTTTGTGCAGTTTACTGGTTTTCATTGACATAATGATTTATTTGCATTAGATTTCTGAAGAAAAGTTGTCATGTGCATGAAAGAAAAAGGGATTTTGAACCCACATGATACAATTTTTCTTTTACATTAGACAATGCATATGACACCTAATAAAGAAGATAAAAAGGCACATCTCTTTGTTGAAGTGAAATACACTTACATTTCAAAGATGAGAAAAAGGATTTGCAAATTTTGCACTTTGTCTGGAGGGTGCTATTGTATATATTTAGCTCATCTCATTTAACAGGCCCAATATTTTTTAGCTCTCTGTCATGATAACAGCTCCCCTCTAGTGTTATTTAATTTCTCTTTTATTTTCTTTACAATTGATGCCAAGTTTTCTGCTTTTTTGATTATCATCTGTAAATGATGAGGACAAGGTGGGTGTAAGAGGAACAGATGATAAATTACAAGCTATCCATAAAATTGCAACTCCTAATTTATGTGAAAAATTGAGATTTGTATGTAGATCAAGGTTTAAAAAACAACTGACAAAATAACTAAGAACTTGTAACAAAGTTGAGTCTTTTACTAGTTTCAAACTGACAAGGCATGTAACAAATCCTACTAAATATCATAGAACAGACTGCTTACTCTCTCTGAAATCTAGGTAATCATACTTAGGAATCCAAATTTGTTGGTTAAGACCATCAGTCTCTTATAATAAAACAGGTAACACATGAACAACCCAACATTTTCCAGTAAGCAATTTTTATCCATTGGAAAAGACATTGACTGGTTTATAGAATTAAAAGTAAGACTAACATTGAAAAGTGTGAGGAAATCAAAACAAAGAATGACCCATAGAAACTCCCCTAGACAACTGAGAAAACATTTCATAGAAGTATCACATAAAGTTAGAGAAAGACTACTTTAGTCTAAATGATTCTCTGCTGTTTTATCCTGTAAGTGTACAGTGTCCAATCCCATAGGCAAATACAGCCTTAACAGAATCAACAGTCTTGAAAGCTTTTATGCTTTTAGAGGGCAATGAGATGTAATATAAAACAGGCTGCTATAATGCACACAGGTAAAATGTTTTTGAGTGATACAACCATTTATGATGCCACAAATTTCATAAAAAATTCTCTGAAAAATGAGAGAAATGGAGCAGTAGTAGGGGTAAGTGATCAATGGCAGTATGTAGCAGTATGGTTATGTCACAAGAAGAAAAAATGTAGTTTTCATAAAGTGAAACTGTTTCAGAGTTGTAGGGGTGAGTAGTACAGCGGAAGGGCATGCAAGCTTATGGAGTTGGCTGGTTTTGACTGAACCTCTTTCATCTCTTTTTGTCCAAATTAAAGAACCCCACCCTCTCACCCACCCAAGTCCCTGAAACCAAGGGGATCTCCTGTGAAAAGCCCTCCTCGGGGTCTCCAGTGGAACCAAAACTTCTAAAAGCTTTTTTTGACTGCTCTTTCCTTGCTGTTTTCACACATGTGGTGCATGCATAAGAAACTTTTGAGGTGAGGCATAGGGAGGTTAGTGTTTATGTTTAAAGGTGGCAGTGGGCACCAGGCCTTAGTCCACAAACATTTTGAGAATTATTTTCAAACAGTGAAAATAAGTGTAAAAAAAATGTTTTCTTGAGCACAAAGAAATTAAACTCACATGATATTATTACTGCTAATAGCTTTCTTCATATTTTTGAATCCATCCCTGATGCCACAGTATTTCCTACCAATCTTCTCTTATCTGTGTTTACCTTGTATCTTTGCTTCTGCTACGTGATTTTCCTTCCCTTTTTAGAATTTCCTCATTCCTGCCAATACATCATGCAAATAAGCCACTCAATCAACTTTCTTAACCGCAAAGAATTAAATTTTTTTAACATGTCTTGCTCTTATATAAATGCAGTGTTCATAAACTGCGATTTAATTTTTTAATTCAATACTGGAAGTATCTGTGAAAACTCACTTAACATACATCATAACATGATGTGATTATTAGTCTGAGGACAAAAGCAGAATGGTTGATCCATAACATAATTTTTTCCCCTTGTGTCTTTACAAGGCTATTGGCTGAAAAGGAATTAATCTTCAAACAAATGCCTATAACTTAATACAAATCACATGACAATCATAATGATATTGAAACATAAAATGAAAATCTTCTGCCATCATTTCTCATTCTTGCCTTCTACCCTGAAGTTCTATGATTTTATTATCCTTCCTCTAAAATTGAAGATTTTAAAATAAAGGATGAAGTAATTAAATTACATTAGGATTATTATAATAATTAAAAATAAGGTATCAATATGAAAACAATATGGAATGAAGTCTCTCTTTCTCTTTTTAAAGAGTGTTTTAGTATTTCTGGTATTTCTTAGTTGATACTCCTCCTTAATAAAAGAGGAGTAACAGCTTGACAAAATTCTCCAAATATTAACCATTTTAAAGACTAATCCTGTGATCAATGTCTTTTTTCTCATTCTCGTTTGATTTACGAGCAGCAAACAAAATCTCCCTACAAGCAGCCCTGACATGTTTGGCTTGGGTAAGAAAATAAATACTATCTAATTTTCAGTCTCCAGTGGGAAGGCAGACTAATAATGGCCTTATTATGGTCCTGGTCCTGCAAAGCATTTTCTCCATGCAGACGTCACTGCAGGATCCTGGCTTGTGCTCACACCATCGGATAGCTGTTCGAGGTCAGTGTGAAACAAGCAGACAAGTTCGTGAGCTCTGTTCATCACACCACTACCATGTGTTGCATTAAGTGGTGTTCTGGCTGTCAAACTAACCTAAAAAGTCCTATTGTGGATGCTGAACCTGTCTGTTACCCATGCCAGTCTCCAGAAAAAAACCCATACTGACAGATATAAAAACTTCCACTCCTACTTTAATTATTTGGCTAAACAGGGGATTTACTTCACTGTGATATTAATATTGGCACTATTTGTAACAATATAGTTCTCTAAATGCTTATAAAAGCTTTGTTAAAATTGCATTGGTTGATCTTGGCCAAAAATGGAAATGAACACAAGGTTTAGTCCATGCCTGG
Source organism: Sialia sialis (assembly GCA_009812075.1). Classification (NCBI taxonomy): domain Eukaryota; kingdom Metazoa; phylum Chordata; class Aves; order Passeriformes; family Turdidae; genus Sialia; species Sialia sialis. Next base: position 50,602,435 of record VRYO01002772.1, on the reverse strand, counting down.
GGAAGAGTTATGTTGCACTGCAAAGAAAATATAACTGACACTGAGTAATTCTGAAGGGTTTTGCCCATCTGTCCCAGAAGACAGACTGATGAGCTCTCTTCCACAGTACGAATGTGAGTCTGACTTGCACTGCATGAAATCACACTTGCCTAAGCTTATCGGAGAAACCACCTGAAAATGACTTACAACTCAATTTGTTGGGATAAAATAGCGAAGAATTCTGGGATGGTGAAATGAATCTTTCCTGCTTTGAAGTTTCTGGATAGTTTTATTGCAATAAACATAAAATAGAATAAAATAAAATACAGATCAAACTTCTCTGTAAAGTAGAGATTTACAGATGTTGTTTTCTACTATTTCCAAATTACAATTTACTCAATATATATTTAGGATAATTTACTGAAAATATATTTTTTCAAGAAAACTTCTAAAGCCAAAGACCAAAAGCCTTTGACCATCGAGCCCACACTCTTGAGAATCCAGATTTTTTTTCCTCAGTCCTAATACATTACATGACTCTCCTGCAGGAAGTAGCTAATTCCTCACCATGTTTGGAAGGTTAGTAAAAAGTTAGATAGGAAGTTTTTGTTAAGGTGTGGAGCAAAGTTTTCTTTTCTCAGTTATATTTCCTACCTAGTTTTTATAGCCTTTTGACAATTACTAAGTAACTCATCTTTTTGCTTGAAATTTAGCTGCTTGTTTGACATTTCAGCCTAACATAGCTAAAAATCTCATGTTCATTTAGCTTCTCCTTTTTTCTTTAATAAATATTAATTTATATAATTTTATTTTTCATGAAATAGCTTTAATTTCAGTATTTTTGACTGGGAATTCAATTTATTTGTTTGTGTGATTGTTTGCTTTCCATATGAACCATTAGGAAAGGAGTTTTTTACTGTGTTTTCAATCTCTTTCTATTAACTGTAATTATTTCTCAGCCTTTCTCCCAGGCTAAGGCAACTACAGATTTCACTAAGTGTTAACTCTGTCTCTGAGATACTTTTGTAATAGAACAGACTTGGTTATCATAATAGTGTCTTCTGAAACATGAATGATTTTACCTGAATTATATTACATTACAGTTAAGACAACTTGTTTTTATCCATCAAGGTCTTTGTCCTTTTTATTCAAACTGACACATCTGTAACATTTTAAATAAGAATTACAGTAAAAAATAATCAGCTCCTTCTCTCTGCAAAATATATACATTATATAAAATATATACATTATAAATGCACTAAATATATACATTAAAAAATGTTTCTTCCCTATGGTGCAAAGCTACAAATGCCAAAGTCAGATTGAATTGCAGAAAAAAAAGGCTGTCAGAAAACTCCAAAACAAACCCTAACTGACCCAGTCTAAATAGCAAATGCTTCAAACTGAAGGGGAAAAAAGGAAACTTTATCAAATATTAACATTTGCTGCAGCAGCTTGGGCTTTCTTTATGTGACACTGAAACCAAGACCTCTTGCCTGTGTACACAACACTTTTATAGGCTGGTACATCATCACTGCCCCATGTGAACACTTCTCTGATAACTCCAAAGCTGCCATCTTCTGATTCACTGCTTCCTTAAGAACATCATGAGCTGAGAAAATCAAATCAGATGTAAAAAAAGCTGTATATTTTTCATTGCTATAAACTGCCATGTGTTCTGCCACCTGAAACGCGAGTTACTGGGCTTGCATTACAGGACAAGGAAACCTGCAGGTTGTTGTTTGGCAAAGCAAATGAGACTGGCGGAAATAATCACAAAGCAGCTATGCATGACAATATCACCTGCTTTTTGTGCTAATCATAGTAGAACTGCCAATTAAAGCAATGCAAAGTCATGTTTAGATGTTGATACTAATTAGTGGCAGAAGAACTGAAAAATAACCTCTTGTTATAAAAGTCGGTGTTATTGACCCTTTGTTCTCCTCTTCCAAAGATCAGAAGATTCTTGACTCCAGTGCAGCAGGGAGAATATTGCATGGTGTTTTTAAGGAAGCAATTTCTCATACTTTTCTTTTTTTCTTTCTATTTTAACCACAGAAGCAGTGAAATTCACTACTACACTGTACCTGGAAGGTTGAAATATCTTTACTCAGTAACAGATACTTTGATTCTGTAGGATCTTAACTTTGGTCATGCTTTATGACCTTAAGAATGACTTTTCAAAAATTTGCTTCCTTTTCCTAATCAGGGCTTATAAACAGAATCAGATTATAAGAAAATTTACACAATATTAAACATGGTACACTTAAGGGCAAAATTCTATAAACAAATTCTATGAAAGGAAAAAACCCCAATAGTTTCTAATTTGTTTGTTTCTACATAAAACAACCCTTTCTGTTCTTATTTTGTCTTTGAAAAATCCAACTCACCCTTCAGACCATTCCACATCAGAATGCAATCAGATCAAATGTCTATTGATCAAACCAAATGAATTGTCAGCTTACACATCTGTGACTGCAAGGCTGCCATGGAAAGGAGGAAAAAAAATAATTTTCTACACTTAATGAAGTTTAAATGACAATGAAGAAAAAGCTGAATAGACTTCAATCAGAAGCAGTAATCCTAAGAGGGCCACCTGATGGTTACATTTAATATGCTAATGGTATTACAGTACATGAAATTTTCTATTCTTCCCATAAAGGTCTTGTTAACAGTAATTAAATGTGAAGACATTCAGAAAAGAGATATAGTGAATATATTATCACTAGAATCAGTGGAAAACTTTTTTTAATTAGTATTTGAATAGCAAAAGATTGAATTCTCACTACTCAGGGACAACAAAGCTGATCTGTTAAATTGTATGCAATCATACTTTTTTCATTAGAATTGAAAACTTCAATATAAACCACTGCTATTGCTATGCAACAGAAGGCAGGAGTTGATACTATTCAACAGAGGGTAGGAGTTCATACTAACTCTCACCCTCTCCTACTCTCAGCGTATTTTACACCCAAGAGCAGTGAGTGACCTGTGCTACTAACTTTGGAGATCTGTGCCCCTAGTGCTGGCCATCAGGTGGTCTCTTGCCTGGGAGATCACCTGGGATTATGTGAGCAGTAGGTCCTAAATGCTGAGAAAGCACTTCTTGAGTAGCCAAAAAGGGGACCCACTGCAGAGTACGTGCTGCCGGGGGAGATTGGTCTGCATGAGATGCAAGGAATGACTGTCCTCAGTGTTATAACCCTGGATATTCCTCTCAGACTGGGATAGTTTAGGGTTTTCAGTCCTGGAGGTCCTTGGCATTCTGTCAAAATGACAGGCATCACATTCATGCAAACAGTTCTCCAGTTGTACAAAGAATATTTCGATGACCTCTTGCAAGAATTTACTTTTTTTTAACAGTTGAAGTAAATACTTTACCAAGAGAAAGCACTGGAATTTCACAGCATGTTTTCTAATAGAGAATAATTGGATTCAGTCCTTAAAACTAATTAAGATTGCCACAGCCTCTTTGGGATCCTAAGGCTGGTTTTAATACTTGCACATAGGATTTCAGAAAACATTCATTTGCAAAGACATTTATTTGCATATACATATGTATATCAGCTACTTTAAACACAGAAATAAAAAATGAGGTCCACTTATTACTTAAACTAGGTAGAAACTTAAAAGCAAATTCATTCAGTTTAATATTCAATGAGTCCTAAATCAAAACTGATGGGATAAGAATATAACTAGGAAAAATAACCCATAAAGCACGTAAAAGATTGTTATTCCTTAATGTCTTGGCCTCAGTTCCATAGCAAGTACTTGTCAAATATTTGAAGCAAAACTCCAAGACATTACAAAGTGCTAGATAAATACTTTAAATCTTCAAGTTTGCTGTGTATTAGCTCAAAAGCTCAAAATTTCAAATTCTAGTGATAGGAGACAATTTCATTAAATAATGGATACTGATGCACAGTTTCAAAAGGAAAAAAGCAGAAAGATATACCATAGGAAAACTGCTGAACATTAACTGTATGATTAATAGTATGGTATCTCTTTATATATTTCACCCTTCCAACTTTGGCCACAGTGACACAGTTTCTATTCTGTGTAGATGGACAACAGGAAGTTTTGGTCCACAGTTAAAACTGGGTCTGTTGCTTGTTTCCTCAAGCATTTCCAACTTCCAACATGGTAACAATGTGATTATACTTGGCAACAGGGAAAAATGAACCTATAGGGGTAAATTTTTGTGAATAATTGGATAAATTTCATGTAACACATCTTTTAATCTAACTTGAACCAGTGTGACTGCCATCAAAATACAATTTCTTCACCTGATTTCTAATCAGTAATGATAATCAAGATCTAATGAAAAAGAAATTCCAGTGATGGCCATTGATCTACTTCTAAAATTATCTGGAATAGTAGATAATTTGATTTACAAAAAGAGATTAAATATCATTTGTACAATGATAAGAGAGAAACCCTTCCTCCCCTTCCTTCCCATCCCATCTTATCTTTCAATATTTAAACCTGGACAAAAAGCTATGGCTGCTGTAACTACTGCACGGATTGCAACCAGAAAAGAAAATGAGATATGATATTAGCCAAGTTTTTGGTACATATGTTCCTTCCACTACTGTAACGATTTCTGTATTCAATTTCCTCATCTGTTTGCCAGACTCCAATGTCCTACACCTGCAGTTATGCCACCACAGGTCATATTAGTGCCACCTGATACCACCTTTAACCAGGAACTTCCCAAATCCTGAGGGAAAGAAGGGGTGGTATGTCGTATGTTAATGTTTTTAAAGAGAGCACGTGAAGACCTGTTGAACACACTAAGTTTCTTATAATGTATGTCAATCAAGTTTTCTTCAGGTTAGTAGAGATTAGCTGGGAAAGGACTTAGAAACACTAAACCAGCACTTTTAAGTTAGTTGACTAGGAATTATGGAGTAAGGTAGGAAAACTGTCTTATTTTAGAGTTGGAGTTAAAATATGACCTGTATAACACAATAATGATTAATAATAAAAATCTCAGAGACACTGATATATCTCTTAATGTTAAATGCCTTCTTGTTCACCCTTATCAAATATTTTATCATACTAGTCCCATCTATGGAAAATTGAAAGGACTTGAATCACCTTCAGTTTTAGCATTTCTATCACTGTAGAACTTATTTCTGGAAAAATATCACAAAAATGGCATTCTGTACAATTTCTGGACAGAGCTTTACAAGAGTAACTTTAAGAATCCCTAAGCAGAATATATGGAAACAAAAGAATAATTCATATAGACTGATGCAGAAAATCTTGCACATGCTCTATGGCTTCCCCTTTTTCTAGGGCATTGAGAACTGCACAGTCTTCCTGGAAAACCCAAGCATGAGAATAAATTTCTAATAGCAAGGAGACTGAAAAAGGAAGCCGTGCAATTTACAGTGCCAATTTCTGGAAATGTTAAGGTCTCCACATACAGCCTAACAAACTTTGCAAAGTTAGCTGATGGTGAGTCTTGTGTCATTTACATAACCAGTCTCACCCCAAATGTTGTCATAACACAGTTGAGGAGCTGGATGATGGGAAAGCCAGAAAGTTATTTCTTATGTCTCAGCTTTCAAGTCTGGGAGGAAACACACACATGTACATTTTATACAAAACATGATAATTTAGAGGCTGCTAAACTTGTTCTAAAAGAAATATTTTCTTCTGGCTCAAGTCATGTATTTGCTGACATGGAGATCTAGCATTCCTGTTTGCTTCTAAATACAGTATTTTGACTGTGTTCCAGTTCCAATGCTAACAACATACTTTTAAGGGAAGATGAATGGAGCTAGAAGAGAAGGAGTACTACAATTTTCCTTTTTAAGTTAATCCAGGCTGCCATATATCTTGGAAAAATACAGACTTTGTTCTGTCTTGTGCCTCTGATCTTAGACCAAACTGATCCACACCACAGGAAATACCTGCTATATAGATGATTCACTTACTAGCAGCAAAAAAATAAAGCCTTTCTTTTTCTTCTTGACTTGGTTCGCAATCTACAAGCCAATAAATGAGACAGTAATTCCTCACCCCCTTCCATTTTTAATATTAAATAACAACTTTCTGACCCACATCCTATCCACAAAAAAATTGACCTGTGATTATAACTCACTGGCTACTCAGAAGTACTATGTCAGTCTCCACAAATTGTGACACTTATAGTACCACTATGTAATATAAAAATTCAAGCCACATTTCCTTTTATTTTTTTTTTCCCAAAACCCAGAGAAATAGGAAATGTAAAAGAAAACTTCAGTCAGAATGAACAACATTTTGATGTCCTTAGAAAACTCAACTGATGTTTGAAAATAAATTTGAAAAAACCCTGAAGCTGCTGTAGTCAATAACTCAAAATTTGTACAGGAGTTCTTCAGACATCTGAGAGATTTCTTAAACAGGTTTTGTTAAAAATACATGAGTAGTTTAAAAACAAACACCAAGAAATTTGAAAAATCCCAAATCTGGAAATTAGACCACTGCAAATAGTGTGTGCTCTGAGAAATAACTACCTTTCACTACCTTGTAGTAAAATGTGATTTCTCACAGGCTTCCTACATACCATAATGTTCATGAAATTTTACATTATTTGAAGAGCTAATAAAACTTCTGTTCAGTTAAGTCACTCATTCACACCAAGCTTTATCTGTTATAAGTAAAATTTAAGTTTAATGTTCAGATTTTCTTGAAAGGCAGTCCTGGAGGCAGCAAATACTGTAAAACCACAAGGTTTCACCTACAGCTGAGCAATTCCTGTCGTTAACAATAAAATAGATGGCTGGAGTTTTTATATTTTAAAAGTTCAATTCATATTTGTAAGAAATTGTTGATTTTCCATGTAACAGCGATCAAGCTAAGGTTGTGTGATACTTCCAATGCTGGAGAGTTTCTGCCTTAATCATCGCATCCAGTTTTATTTTTAAATTATAAGCTTAAGATTCATATCACCTTTTCCCCCTGGTTTTCATGTATATGGGTTCATTCAATTACAGACCCATAAAAGTGCTCTCAACTTATTGTGCTGTGCATTAGTTTAGAAAGAAAAATCTAGAAGAACGTTTTCTTTGATGCATTCTTTAACTATTAATATCCAAATGTCTGTTGATGACATCCCTATCACTGATCCAGTCAAATGGCTTTCTGTTGAGGCTAGCCAACCCTTGGCATTGTAAACATATTTCTGGATTTAAAGATCCTCAAAAGCAGTCTTTTGTATACTTCTATTGCTAGTACCTGAAATTTGGAAGAGATTAGAAAAATAGCTATGGCTATCTTTGTAAAAATCTGTTTGGATTTGACTGAGCTGCAATCAGATCAATGTTATAATTTCTGTTACTCAGTAGTGGACTTTGTAAACTACTGGGATAGACACTGTGAAGATTCTGTTTGAACAAAACATGTTTCAGTCTCGTTGGGGCTTCTGTTGCCATATATACATATAATTCATGTAATATTTAACCTTTATCACAGCAAGAGCCTGGATGTCTGAACCAAAACTCTCTGCTGCACTGTAATAAGGATTGATATGCACCATAATTTTAATGCATACTGAAACCCTAAGAAAAACCTTAAGAAGCAGATATATTTGAAAATTACCTGAAAATGCAGTCACAAATCACATTCTGTTACTTTGGAAAAAACAGATGGATATATGGTAATCCTATGGATAATAGATCCCACTTTTCTTTTAAGGGAAGGGAAAACATAATAAAACACCCATGTATTAACATTGGATAAGTAATTTGCTGACTTGCTGATGTGTATTGATGCTCAACTTTCAAAAGTCTCTGATTTTTCATTTATTTTTCGATGTCCAAGCAGGTTTGAGACAAAAGCAAAATCAATCAATTTTGACAGAGTCAGTTCTGAGCCAGATTCTGTTACCCTGGATGCAGGTGGAATGGTGCCTTTTTTAGCAAGGGGTGCAATTGATTTTAATGGTATTGGTTGTCAAATAAGAAGCTCTTCAGACTAAATGGGGCATCAGAAGTCACCTTCCATAACTGAAAACAAAACAAAAAAAAGATGACTTCTAGACATTTCATATATGCTGAAATACAAAATGAAGATTTTTTAAAAAAACATAAATGCTCTTGTGTACAGACAAACATATTTTTCGAGTAGCCTTTTAGTAATTTTGTTGCTGTATTTCTTTTGAGCACTTCAATAAAAATGGGTAAAATTACTTTTCAAAAAGCTACCAGAGGGAAAAAAAAAAGAAAAAACCAAGCCCTGCAATTCATAGTCTTAAATGAGGGTACACTGAAAATATACTTCATATGAATCAGCATTTAAAAAAAAAACAAATAAGAATTTTGCTTTTGGCTGGGAAAGTCCCTAATTTTTTTCTTGTATTCCTTAAAGAGAGGTTTCTTGCAGAGGAATTGCTGTCAATGGTGTTGTTACTAAAAATAACATCTCTGTAAACTGCCATCAGAGTGTGAACCAATTAGCACTATGGGATGCTGTGGAAGTTTAAAACCAAATGTGGCAATAACCATCTGGGTAGACAAAATATTTTTTCTACCTACAGGTCCTTGAACATGGCAATAAACATATGGCAGAGAGAGAAGGGCTTGTTCAGTGCATTTCTAATAAAAATCCAGGTGACAGAAATCTGCCATGATAGGTGTCATAGAAACTAGTATAATGACCCTTCACATCTGGATGCCTCATTTCTAATTAGGAATGAATAAGATATAACAAGGTCAGGTGACGCTGTCTAACACAGCATATTACTTGTATATGGATGAGGCATTTTGATGCAAAACTTCCAAAGCATTTTTGCCAATTATCTTACCTAACTATTTCTGACAGCAGACTGTGTCCCCATGAAAGAGGTTCCACATGTGAAAGGTCAGAACTCTTTCCTGGAGTATGCTGCTTATTCTTTTTCCAGATCTTTGTTATTTATATTCTAATGTCAAATGCAACCCAAATTTGTTCCCTCAACTTTACAAACCCTTTGAAAAACTGCTTTCAAAACATGACACTTGTTCAAGCTGTTTACACCTCTCCAACAGCATGAGCACGTTTCACCAGCCACAACACCAGATGGCCAGATCCTGGATCCCTTATTCTGAGCCTATTTGTGCAGTCAGTATCACTGAAATAATATTTTATCATAATCAACTTCCTTAGTCTACTCCCTTAGTTTATAACCTCTCCAAGAACTACAAGGATAAAAGGGCATTTCTAGACCTTTGCAAACCACCTGAATGGTCTGACCTCCAATAAGAGAAGCGAATTCTGCAACACCACACACTTAAATACAGGAGCTTAGCTCTACCTGCTGTGCCAAGCTCAAGCATGGTAAGGGAATAAGTAATGGCAAGCTGCTTCTTTGCAAAAGTTGACACCCAGGAAGCCACCTCTGGCTGTAGGGAGAGGATTGGGCTGCGTGAAGCAGTTCCTGGTAGCCAGCACTCATGCCCACAGTGATGCTCATGCAGTGGGAAGGGAAAGAGGAATGTTTGTGACAAGTCCTGACCCTGGGCACCAGCAGGTGATGGTCAGTGGTGCCTGGTTTCACGTCATGGACCTTTTCTGGGAGTTTTAGGGACATATTAGTGTTTGTTCTCTTGTGGGAACATAGGTCCTACCAGGCATGTGCTGCTTGAGCTGTTTCCTCTGACTTGGCGTCATCTGCAGCTGTCTGGATTTTATAGATCTCTTGCACGGGGAAGTTTCTGCGCACACTTCAGTCACTTTTTGCTGGGAGATGTCAATTAAAAAAATAGACAGAAAGAAAAGAAAAAAAGAAATGGTGCTTTGGGAAATGCACCAGTTTGTCTTAAAGGTCACTCAAACAAGGTCATTATTGTCAGAAAATGATAGTTCTTGCTCTTTCCAGGCACATGTAGATTTAAACAAATCAGATTATTGGCATGTTCAACTCTACCTTATCTCCCATTCTGACTGATTTCTCATGTGCTTTTATTACAGTTTAAGATCAAACACAAATCACCTTAATACACAGCTGAAAAGTAAATACATTTTGGCAGTGAAAGAAATAACAGAAGAAGAAAAAGATGGATGTGATACATTGAAGCCCAGAGCATGTCCAGGATAACATGCAAAGGTTCATGACTTTAGTGAAATAATTCTAATGATATATGCCAGGAATTTTTCAGGCCCTCCTGGTTACCTGGGCACTGCTGACTCATATTCAACTTGCCATTGGCTGCAGGGACTCTTCAGCTAGAAGATAAACTCTGAACTGGGAGCATAATGCTGTCATCTCAGCTAAATAACCTTTTGTTATAAGTGCACCAGACAGCTTCAGGTGACACCAAACCAGGAGAAACAGATCATGCAGCGCTCCCATGGTAGCACTTACGTTCCCACTTGAGGACAAACACCAAGGAAAATGTAATATATTCAGGAGCTCTCTGCACCATATTTACACACACCTACAACATAAGAAGTGTAGAGCTGGGATTCCTCTCTTTCTAGATATTCAGTTTTATGAGTGAGTTTATGCACAGAAATATTGAGCCACTAAGGCAGATATTTTAAAATAGGTCATGCTTTTTTTAGGACTTCCTGCTTTTTTAAGACTTCCAATATGACGTTAGGGCTTTGGAAAAAATACAGACAAATGCATCCTTGTTTCCTTTACATCTCTTACTCTCACACTTCTGCTTATCTATTTTTACTTCATTCCTTTCATTTTTTTACTGAGTAATAGCTGAAATTTGTTTCAGTTTTATAGCACCAGGGATTATAATCATGTGGCTGGTGAAATGTCTGGCATATTGCATGCACTGCAAAAATAATAATAACTGCAATAACTAGCATTCTATCTGGAAATAGTATTTTATTTCAAGTTCTCAGTCAGTGCAAAACTGCTTGTTGTATATTTGTTTTTAACACACCTTTATCTGCATTTCTTCTACATTTTCAGATTTGAGATGAAATGATGCTGCTGACATGGTTTTCCTGCAAATGAGTCTGCAAGTCTCAAAAGATTTTCCTGCCCAGACTACATAAATACAGATTAGTAAAGAACTAGAAAAAGGCAGATAAGTTCACTGCCCCTGGCATTGGCAAATATGTCCCTTTGGTACATCCATTAAGGGGAATGTTATCTTCACAAAGCAAACTCGTGTTATAGGCATACAGCAAAAGATGGAAATGCTACAGGTCAGACTTGAGCCTCCGTCTGTGGCAAGGCCCAAAGGTTGGTCAGGAGTCAGTTAAAGTTCTCCACTCTTGTCACCAATGCTTTGACCTATTTCACTTTGTTCTGAGCAATGACAGTTACTTCAAGGATTAACCAACAGGGGAAGACTTCTAATTTCACACAGTCAGCACCCCGAGGAGGAGAGGTCATGATCCAGACACTTTCCTCCTCCCAGCTCTACCATGTAGGAAAAAAGCATCCTCAGCTGGTCTCACACCATCACCTCTATCATGAAGATTCTCCTTCCAACATAAACAAAATTCAAGAGACCAAGCATGATGTTTGCCTTAACTCTTTATTTTTCTATTATCTTCTGCCATACTACATTTCCTCACATTAACTGATCAAGATCATAAGGAAGATACAAGACGGAGTTTAAAAAGTCATTCAAAAGCCATAAATATAAATATAGTCAATAACTGTTCTTTTCTGATGAAGAGAATAATGAAAAGGAAAAGAAAAAGAAAATTGATAAATGAAGCCTGATGATTTCTTGCAAATTTTGAAAGAATGATATTAAAAATAAAGTACAGTA
>VRYO01002772.1:50547626-50589739 GCA_009812075.1 Sialia sialis | reverse complement strand
TGCGGCTTATATTCAGGTGCGGCTTATAATCGTGAAATTACTGTATTTATTTTTTTTGTAGAGGAAAAAAAACAGATTTTTCTCTGTGCTTCATGAGACCAGAACAGCAGGTTCTGTGAGTCACAGTGATTCACATAAATCTTTCTCCATTTCTAATGATGGTTAAAGCTTTCAAAACATCACAAAACTGTAGTCCTTGTGCTCCTGCAAGGTTCCACCCTCACTGCAATTGTTTTTAAGTTGCTATTAATGGTCTGTCTGTGATTTTTCTGTCTATGTGGACCAAGAGGGTGATGCATGAGAAATAAAAAAAAGGAGAAAATATTTGAAAATATCCAATGAAAAATTATACAAAACCATTCAGAAGATTCTAAATCAAAGTCATTCAGGAATCTAAAACCCATTCAATTTTGAGAGATTAAGCTTCAAGACACCAGAACACTTTTGGAAATTTTATTCAATGCCCAAATGCACCAGGCTATTGCCGGATTTTCCACAGAGCTAGTGGTGAAACACAGTACAAAGAGCATGAAACCCCATTGCTGGGCCTGCCCTTCCTTTAGCTTTTGGAAGTTCATGAACACAGGGATAATAATGCTGCTGTGGCTGCAGTTAAAGTCTAATCTGAATTAACAGTACTTTGTGTGGGGCGTTTTGGTTGATTTATATCCTTACAGTCATTTAGACATGCTGTTGTGAATTTGCAGATTCACACAAAGCACATATGACTCTGAAAAAGACCTGGAGAATTCAGTACTTGTACAACACAACACGGAGCAGCTGAGCCTCTAAGAAACTGATGAGCTCCCTGAGATGCAGAGCCTGAAAGGCTAAGGTTCAAATCCCACATGACCATCAGTTTTATGAAGTGTTTTTTTGCCTCTGCCTAATGACTTTTTAATCTTCCTTATAAAATAGAGCAGCTACAAAGTTAAGAAGCAGTGAATGTATTGTAAATCTCTTATTCAGGCAGTGGACAGTGAAATTTTGGTGCCTCTGAATTCAGATTCAGACACAGCAGGGATCTCTGTTATTCTTCAAAGTTACAGTTATTCTGCAAAGAAGCCATCCATCCTTTTGGTTTCTGTGCCTTTCCTTGTGTTATTTCAGCAAAATCTTTGTCAAAATAATTTCTGTTAGGGGAAAACAGGAAAAAGATTAATAAAAAAAATTCTCACCACGGAGACACAAAAATACTTTTACTTAGAAATAATTTGTGGAGTGAGCAAAACACTTCTCTCACAAAGCATATTTACTGCATTTTATTAGATGTCATAGCCAGACTGCATTCTTATCCACCACTGCATGTGTTGGGTATATTTGGTCTTGCTGTTTCCAGTTTTACTTTTGTTAACAGCACAACATAGGAAAATTCTCTACTAAAGCTTAATTTCCTTCACATTTCAATGTGAGATTTGAAATTCCTATGATTTCCTTATTGTATTTCTTTACTTCCAGTTGGGGATCAGGAAACACTTGGTAATAATTATTTGCAAAAAATACCAGAGAGAGTAGCATAAGAGGAAAAAATAAAATAAAGAAAGAAGAAAGAAAAACACAAGGCATAGAGAAGGATGAAAAATTGATAATGTGCCATCTAAAATGATCAAGTTGTCAAGGATGACATTGATATAAATTCCCTTGTTATTGCAGATGAACCAGTATAATACCAGGGGACTGAACATGAGCCAGATTTGATTTGTCAACTTGTTGCTATTATTTTGACAACATTTCAGCAAAATTGTCACATCTGTCGAAATTCTGTTAGAAAATTAGATGTAGCAAAGAACACCAAGCAGCCTTATTTTCTCCTACTGAATGTGCTGGGATTTTCCTTTGGTGAGTCATCAGCCGGCAGCAACAATGAAGTGTCACAACAATCACAAAGATACCATCTGGTTAAGGGAGATGATCCAGGAGCAAACATGTATCTTCCTAAACATAAAATTCATCAGCATAAAAAAATATAAGCACATATACACACAAGTGTGTGGCTTTGCATCTATCTATCTATCTATCTATCTCAGCAATTCTTGCAATGCTATCAAAACACCAAGACAGTAACAATTGCAAAATTTCCTGTATGGATTTCTATCATCAGCTAAAGCCCACAGATGATATTACTTGAACTTTTTATCATGAGAGCTCATGACATTTGGAAATATGGGGTATGTTTTTCATCACATGGTGCCTGTCACACCTGGTGCTTGCAGAAATTATGCTTTAATAATTAGAATGCTTCCATTTCTTTCAAAGTATTTTTAACAATACAGGCACAATGCACAGCTCTACCTTGCCAAGAACACCTCCAGAGAGCAAATAGACTACAGAAAGATTAGTGCAATAGTACCTATGTAGATGACCTTTATATTTTTTCTCTTTTCCCTTACTGTGCATGTGGAAGTTATTGTCACATTTGAAAGTAAACTGTTAAGAAAATCTAGCTCTCCTTGCCAATCCTAGAAGCAATAGTGAAAGTCAAAAAATGTGATGTTTTGACCAGTGTGGTTCTACAATGATAGAAAAACATCTCTGATGTATTTTCTAAATTAAAAATGACAAGGAATAAATTAGGGGGAAAAAGCCAATGGTAGTTTCCAAACATACAAAGTAAAGCTCAAGGAAACATTAGCATTGCAATTCATGAAAATATTGATGAGGAAAATAAAGAGGTAAAAATACAGATTACCAATATAGCTCCCTCAGTCTTATTTTAAAAAAAAATTAATTGTGCAATGAATGAATAGCAATACAAGTTTAGATAGAAGCTTAAAAATATTTTTCTTTCATTTATACAATCCAGATCTTTTAAAAATAGCATAATAAAAAATAATGGTCACTCGATGACAAATAGTGCATTGTTTCTAGTACATACTCAATCTACTATCCATAATAAATTAGCACAATGGACCTCTTGTAGTAATTCCAGAAGCACTGCAGGAATCTATCTTCTCTGACTAAAGTATACCTTTCATATTTATGCTTTTGCCTTCCTTTGGAAGGTAAAATATAGTTTAAGTGACTTGGGGAATGCACCTGTAGAGCCAAAATGACCCTCTAAAAGCAAAAATCTCAGGAGGAGTGGTTTAATGACAACACAATAGTTGTAAATATTTTATTTATTTAACCTTTGTTCTTTGTGTTTATATTTAGACAAAAGGCTTAGATATGAGCAAGACTAGGGCTAACAAACTTTGGCGTAAATATTTACTGTGTTTCCATTGTGATTATCAAATACAGTAGGAAATAAATGCAACTGTTTTCTGACAAAATTGTCTGAAATATATGCCAGTTTTTCTATCTGTCTTTCATCTAGTATTGAAGTGATCCATGGCACAGGAGTGGAAAAAATTATGCTTGCCTTCACTTGGATATAAAGTGAAATATAAACATATGTGCTCACATGGACATATAGAATACTGCTGAACTTTATTGACCCACCTCGCCCTGCAAAAAAACAAAAAAACAAAACAAAACAAAACAAAAATAAAAATCAAACCCAAATCTAAACCACATGCAATCTCAACTTGTTGCAAAGGTATTTTCCTACTGTCTGTTCTACTTATACTACAAGTTGGTCAATTTCTCTTTCAGTAACTTCTGATGAAACTTTCGATTTACTTTTCATAGATGGACACTCTGCCTGATATAACCTTATTCTATGATACCAATTACTATTGCAGTGTCACAAACTAGTCCTTTTACCTCTAGCATAATGATTTTCACTCAAACATTATTACTAATGATTGATATTAAAGCAATTTAAATTTTGAGACTACACCTGATGATTTTATTAAGATCATATTAATTTTCCCACATTAATTAAAAAAACAATCCCTTTGAGTCTGACTCTGAACACATGCTCTATGAACATATAGCAAAATTGAAGTCTGCTTATGGTACCTCATGGTACCTAAGCCCCACTTGTTCTTGCTGAATTCTCTGAAAAGGTTGCTGCAGAAAACATTTATGATTGTGGTAATGTTAGCGTCCTAAAAGAAAAAAATGTTCACCGATGAAAAACTTAGCAGAATTTATCATCAGTCAGATAGCACACAGTAGGTCAGTTTCTGTCTCTTGCTCTCTGCCACGTACACACAAACATGCAGTTAAACAAACATGTTTTGTTTGGAAAATTCAACCCTAAAGATTCTAGGCATAAAGAAGAAATAATCATAGATACGATGAAATATGTGCCAATTCCTTCGCATATATACAATGACTTCAACAATAGGCTGCAACTTTAGCATTCACCTGCCATAAAGATCAATATCAAAGCCAAAAACCCATCAAAGTATAGTCTTTAAGTAAGCATATCTGAAATGTAACACATTTAGAAAAAAAAATATTTTAAAATGGAACACAAATCATGTTTTCAAATGCTTTTCATTGTTGGAGCCAGATGAGGCATAACTGATGACAGAACTTAGTTTTCTGTATTCAGTTATCAGAACTATGGCATTATGTCTGTCTCTTCATTGGGACTGAAGATGACAGTGGAATGAAAACAAAGCTTCAGATGAAAATAAAAAGAGAGGTGATATCACATAGATAAACTTGTCTTGGACATGTCAGTACTTGCTATTTCATTTCTCTGATATGAAGGATGGATGAAGTAAAACCAATTTTGGTTGTCAAGGGCTGCCACAAAATGGAGAGAAGCAAGATGAACAACAAAAAGATGTCAAAAATAGGTCTATCAATAACACTAACTTATTTTACACATACACAGTAAAACCCCATCCAGTTCCAATTTCACATAAATAAAACACCATTTCATTTCTAGTGGTTACTGTAGTTGCTGAAGATATGTACTACTTCACCCTTCTTCTCAAACTACAAGAATTACTTATTTGAGTATCTTAACATTCAAATACTACTGTCTTGATGTTTTTAACAACTTGTAGTAAAACATTCTTCAACAAGGACCCAACTGATGGGCCTTTTGAAGAACCTGCACAAAGCTGCTGTTGAAGGCAATAGAAACTTTGGCAGCTCAGCATCTTTGAAAGCCTGTTGATGTAATTTTATCGTTCATTTAAATATAAGTCCTGCAAAAAGTAAGAAGACTGTCCAGGCAAGGACTGTTCAGGCAAGACTGTCCATAAATAATTGGAACAAACCTATACAGGCGTTGGGAATTTATAGAAAATACATTTAAATTTAACACACAATATGAAATATAGCCATAAATACTGAAGACAACCCTGAACTGAGCTGTAAGAATGACTGAAGTTTTGATAGAAGAAAAATTAAAGAGCTTGTAAGAGAAAAAATGGGAGTGTAGGGAAACAAATAAAATCCTTACTATGTGGAAAATCTGCTGAAATGCTGTTTCTATAAAAATTCTAGTGTAATAAAATACTATCCTTTACCTTCACAGTAAATCTTATTTTGGAAAAAGTATAAGCAAGTTGCTATTGCACAGTCCAAGATTCTCTTTGAATCTTGTTTCATCAATAATTGATTAAGTAATACTGAATTGCTTTATGAATTAGATTATATGGAATGGGTCTTTAATATATGTAAAACACCTTACAAGTTACAACAGAGAACATAATAAAAACTGAAATATCAAGGAGTGTGGAAGAAAGCATGTGATTTAGACAGACTTGCAATAAAACCAACTGAAACAGTAGAGACAGCCACATGCAATCTGACCTGTATTATGTGTTCATACTGATTTTCTCAGCAAAAGGAGTATCATCAGCTCCAGTCAGTACCTGCCAAAGTGATTCTGCTAAGTATTAAATCCTTGACCACAATGGTTTGATCCAGTGGAGTTGGTAGGTATGAGGCATTCTCCTTCTATGACATGCAGAAAACAAAGCGACTCTTTCAAAGGCTTTGCTTTGCTTTTCCTTGTATGATAAGATGCTTTCTTCAGAAAATAAAAGTAAGTTTATTAAATCAACTGCTCTCGGAAGAGATACAGCACATGACTATATATATCAAGAGCAAATGCACATGTGATACAGGATCTCAACGTAGAAACTGTCATGACTAAAAAAAAAAAAATATTCTTGCAGAAAAAATAAGTGGCCTTTCAGCATAGGAATATAATATAAGAGATATAGCAAAAGGGATAAGACTTCTATTGTCCTTGAGAATCAGGAAGTAAAGCTGGTTTAAAATGCAACTACTACAAGGGGGATAAATTACATGATTAAGAAGAAGCATATGCTGAATCACTGATGCTGTTTGCTCTTTCTAAGTTATAATATGTGTATCCATCTCATGCTGCCTAAATAAATTAAATTAAGAAGTTCCCTTTCCATCTCAGTGAGCGAGAACAGTATTTCCTTTTTCTTTTCTGCAAGGAGAATTACTACTGCTCTAGAGACCAAATAAAGCAGCGCTGTTGGAAAAGTGTCCATTACTCCAATAAATACAATGTATTGGGCTGGCAGCTGCCTCATCTTTCATTAGGTCATTGAAGGAAATTCAAAAAGCAGAAAGTGCAGCCCCTTCAAATTTGAAGGCATAAGAATTCACCATGATAGGATATTTGGAAAAGGTTTAGAAGCTTAAAGTAGCATAAAAAGCTATTAGGACCATCTTGTTCAACTATTTTTCCAATTTTCCTGAAATAAGGTTGTCGAGTAACTGTCACACTCCACCTAAATTGCAGGATCAAATATGAATCTTTAACACGTGAACGGGTACAATGGTCTTGGATTTTTTTTCCTGCTTTATCATAAGCTACAATCTTATTTTCTTTCACTGTCTTGTTCAGACAAATGAAGAAAATATAAGGACAGATGTTATTCTTCAAGAAACACAATTTGGAACGGAATTAGTAAATTGGACAACATTAGCTTTAATGTGAATCTTGATAAAATCCTCTCTGTCCTTGCCTGCCTCCCTTTTCCCAGATACTATCTTTTTCATTCTTTGGATTTCTCCATTTTCAGTTAAAATATTGTCAACATCGAATGGTTTGGGCACACTGTATCAATGTTTCTTTTTGCCAACAAAGTTTAACACAATAGCCAAGAACAATTTAAAAGCATTTCCCTTTGACATTTAGTTCAAGGAAATACAACTCTTCTCAAAAAACATGTTATAGAAATTGTTTAAATAGATAATATTATTTCAGGGTAGACAGCTTAAAATAGAAATTAGGCTACTTCATGGGACAACAAAGTGTAAGCAATCTGAATTTCATTTTGCAAAATCAGTTTGCTGATACTGCATCAGAATTCAAAGTGTTAATTCAGGCTTCTCAAACTGTTTAAATGTCAAATGAGTGAGATGGACATGTACAGGTTTGATATATCAGTTGGATATTAGGACAAATTAGGAGAAAATCTCAAGAATCTTCTCTAGGCTAAACACTATTTCAGATTAGCAATTTGTTTTAGGATTTAAAAGTATTTGAAAACATATCCCAGTTTTTATTGCTGTGTTAGTATATTTCATTAGCCTAATGATAAAAATCTAGCCTGGGAAGGAAATCATTATGGATCACAGCGCTCGATCTCAGAGGCACCATATTATTTTGGAAAAAAGCTTAAAAAAGACTACCACTGAAAAAAAACCCTCTAGAAAGAGAAGTATCTTAAATATGGAAGCGTTTACTTTCTATTGAATTTCAATTGGACTTAGACCTTACCAAGTTGTTGGGGAATGTTTGGAGATCTTACTCAAATTTGGGATTTTTTTCCAGTAAGTTAACTTTTCTGTCAGGAAAAGCTGAGTTATCAAAACTGACTTATCTTCGTTTAGGTGATTATACTGGATCTGGCTGGGATGGAGCTAAAATTCTTCAAAGTGGCCCATGTAGTACTGTATTTTGGATTTGAGACTGAAACAGTGTTGCTAACAGTTTTTCTGAATATTTCCATCATCTATTAAATTGTCTTTATCTTGACCCAAAAGCATTCTTGTTTTTGCTCTTCAAAATGTTGTCCCCATTCTGATTGAGGACTAGTGGATGAGTGACTGAATGGGTAGTGAGTTAATGGCCAGGGTTAAACCACCACTCTGATAAAATGGTTACAGCAAGAACATTTTGAGGGCAAAGATTAGGTTTTGCAGTAAAATAAAAGCAAGGATTATGCCTTTTCCAGGCAGTTCTGACAATCTCCCTCTTGCTGGTGTTTTTTAAATTAGTTAATATGTTCAGCTAAACACTCCTTAGTGCAGAGAAAACATAGGATAAATTAATTCTAATTCACAGAAGCTAGAGAGTTATCTTGAATTGTGGAAGTAAAGGCTCAACTGCCTTTTCAAGGAAAGGGTTCATTACTTATCCAGGGTGGAATAGTTCCAATGGGAGAGGTTGCAATTTCCTTTCCTCCCTGATTATGCATTTCATTTGGAATGAAGAAGGTGTAGGCTAAAGTGTATGGATTACAAATCAGTCTTTCTCATTCATATAAATTTACTGGTCACTAATCAAACGAGAAGATAAGACTGAATAAAGTTTTTACATCTTGAAACTTTGAATTGGCAGAAAGCTATTCATTCTCCAGCTATACTCTGTTATCCTTCAGCAAAATATCTCTCAGTTCCATTGTAGGGATATTGAAGCTTCATGGGATTCTTTAGAATGAAAGGTATTATAAAACAAAATAATTACATAATTACCTGAACATAAAATACTCTTACTCAATTCTTATTCAATTGAACTTTGAAAAGTGCAAAGGACAGAAATGTGGATGTCCTTGGACCTGGATGGTCCAATTTAATTTTCTTTGAAGGTCTTTCTTTCCTCTCAATGTCCATCTATTCAAAGTTAATTTAAGGCATATCCTGCTGAAATGCAACGGTACAAGTACTATCCCTAATGGTGTCTTTAAAAGTTATGAAATGCTGCATAGCCCTCAGCAGTCTTCAGTAAATCTATTTTACTGTTCCCTGTGAGATTTATCATGCTTCACTTTGTCTAAATAGGTATATGAAGAGCTGAAACACACATACACAGAAGTGCTCTAAACTTTTGCACCTCCTGGAGTCAAAATGTTCAATGGTAATAATACAGCAAGTATGTGGAGTTTGCTTGACATACCCAAGTAAACAATTTAGACTAAAAACATATCAATGAAAGCAAGAAAATTTTACTGGAGCTCACAGAATCAAAACTTTTAGATTGGGAATTAAAACTCCACTAAAGAGACAAGCTTACACAGATGGGTAAAAAATATTTTTTTGTATGGTAAATATAGGTAAGGCTTCTTAAGAAAGATAAATATTTCACAGAATCATACAATATGCTGAGCTGGATAGGACCTAAAAGGATCATTGATTACTAAGTCAGTTTAAGGCAATTTGTATATATTAGAAGTAGAATGTGTGTCTTTCCAGATTCACAGATACACTATCCCCACTTCGACCATGTTCATGCTTTGGTGATACGAGTGTTCAGTCCTGAATACCACAATTTTTAAGAGCAGAAAAGAACTGAGCTGATATTTAACAAAAATACAACTTGAAATGAGCAACAATGTAGAAGTGACCTGGATAATATTTTGATCTACATAAACAAGCAGCTGACAGTCAGCCCTTGGATAGAGATGAAATAGTCAGAGCTTTCTGGGTTTAATAATCATATAAATCATGCTGAGAAGACATAGATTGTCTCTTGGGTTTGCAGGCTATCTCAACTTTGCTGCAACAAAAATATTCAGATAAGTTTTATCTGATTATCTGGACCACAGATTGTTCCACTTTATTTTTTCTCTTCTTAGGAATTCTGTATTGTCCAAAGAGAAAAGAAATTCCACAAATTATGTCAGATATTAGTACCGAAGTTATAAGCAATACACAGAAATATTTTATCTTGATAAGGTATATATTGTACAATACAAATGAAATACTTTGGGAAGAACATTGAATTACATTTAAAGGGTCTGAGAACAAGGCTTCTAACAATGGGGAATTCTCATTGCCAAAAATCTAATTTAGTGCTATAATTTCTTCATTAAAACATACAATTTGTATTAAAATGTCAACTAGCTTGAAATAAAACTATAGACATGCCTTAAGAAATAATTTTGATTTAGATTTTACAGATATAGATTTTATAGTTTAGATTTTATAATGGGAGAACATTTATTATACTTTCCTTGATGTTATTTTCTCATCACTTTTGTTGTCCCACAACCACCTTTGCAGAGCTATTTATGCAGGAAAGCTAAACACTGCTCTTTTAAGTTGAAATCAAAGTACTGCAAAGTAACTAGCTGTGTTTCTGACTGCATGTTGTCCCATTCTTTCAGTACAAACAGTGTTCTACTGCAGAGTTTCTAAATGAGCCTTTGGCTCGAAAAGGATGTCCGAGGGTCTGATGTGAAGGTAACTGAATGAAGCAACAACTTTTGGGGCTCTTGAAGAGTAAAGAGCATGTGTACTATAGCACCAGCTTCAAGACACAAGGCATGTTTTATTCATACACCTGGACAGAAATGCAAAACAGCATCTGCTGCCTTGTTTCTATCCTTTCCCTCTTCCTTCTGGACTTGTGGCAACAAAAAGCTGCAGTTCCTGGGCTGACAGGGCAGAAATAATCTCGG
Organism: Sialia sialis; assembly: GCA_009812075.1. NCBI lineage: Eukaryota > Metazoa > Chordata > Aves > Passeriformes > Turdidae > Sialia > Sialia sialis. Next base: position 50,579,222 of record VRYO01002772.1, on the reverse strand, counting down.
CCCTTATTTAGTTTCTGCAAGGGAGAAAATGAAGGGAAAAGTCTTATTTTTTTCCACATCTCTCTGATTGTGGATGAGGGAGAAGCAGAGTTAGGACATGCATTACAAAAAAGATGCCCCTCTAATCTCTTTGTAGAGGGCTCTGTTGAATACAGCTGCAAGTTTGTTGGATGTCTATGATGAAGCACCATCAGGAGGTTTTTGCTACCACCAATGCTGATATGTACTTGGTAAAACTGCATGCACAGATAATGCCCTTGAATTGCTATTCAAGATGCCAATGTTAATACAAATCTGGAATGTTTCTAAAGGGTAATAAAAATGTAAAATGAAATAATTCAGCAGACTACAGGTGACATCTCTGTCCTGTGCAATTTACTACAGGAAACAAATCACTGAGACAGAAAACATATGCAGTGGCAAAACATGGGCACTTGTCACATCAGTTCAACATCAATCCATATCTGTCTAATTAATTCAGGCTTATATTTGCTTTTCTTCACTGCAAGTTTTCTTTCTGTCAAAGAATTTTTGTGGATTTTTCAGAGCCCATAAAAAGCTTTATTTTTTTTAATAACAAAATTGCTATACATTCTTGTTTATCTAGTAATATGAGACTATATTATGGTTTCCTAAAGATGTAAAAAATCTTGATGTTTTAGGCTGTAAAGTTACCTATAAAAATATACACCTGGCTTTTTAAGTACACCATGTTGTCTTGTGCATAGAGATACTACTGAGGCAGCACTGGTCGATCATTCAAGTGAGAATTTGTTTCAGACTTGTATTGACTGTGAAGACTTTTAGGCTTCTCCCTGATGGATTTTTCATGATTTCCCCACTGAATTTTTTTCTTAATATATTGAGATAAGTAAATAAGCCATTTCATTTTTATTTTCCCTTCTGTGAAATGCTTCCTAAGTAACTTGATTAATGTTCAAAACCAATATTTGAGCAGCCACATAATGTAATTAAAATTTCATAAAATAGCTATAATCATCGTAGCTTGGTAATAAGCAACCTTATTTATCACACAAATTATTTCTTTGGACTTTCAACAAGCACTTTATTTAGCTAACTAAATAATTTTTTTTCTGCAGGAGATTTGTGTTTTAAAACAGACAATTGAAGTCACAGCCAGAATGCCTTGCTGTACATACCCAGTATTTAATCACAGGAGGTTCCAGCTATGTGCACATTGAAGTCAGTCTGATTCATCCATGAAAGTGTGCTTGACTGAGTTCCATTTTAAACCTGTCTGCCCAAACTGCTTATTTTATCTTGAAATGATACTAAGTGCACAGAGACCCAGTGTAAAGGTAGAATGTTTTGTGAATAGGATTTTTTTATCTTTTTGAGTAATGTGCAGAACTGCATCTTTAACACCATATAGACCTTTGCTGCCAGTAACAGTGACTGTGATATCTGCTGTGTGCTGGAGAACCTTAGAGCTGAAGAGAAAGGCATTTAAACTTTTTTTATTGCTCTTTACATAATCTCTATCTCCATGCTGTCCCTATAGTCTAGTTCTAGTTGACACTGAACGATTTAAACTGCAGTCCTACTTTAAAAAATACTTTTGCAAAATATGGTAGCATAAAGTTACCTATTTGTTATACCCCAATGATTTCCAAATCAAATTTTCTTAGCTTGCTGACCAAAATGTCTTTTTTTTCCTATGCATCTGTTCTGCAAACCTTCCAGGAGTCTGGAAAGTAAATGATGTTGTTTCTTACATGCACAATGCAATCTGAAAACCCTTCTGCTGGGCAAATGCTTCCTTCTGGTACAAATGTGAAAGATAAGGCATTGCTTTCAAATCCTGCCCTCATTTACCTCCCTCCATATAGCCTAGGGTTCACAGTGGGCATGGAAAGGTACTTCCTTGTACCTTTCTTCCTACTTGCTTGAAGCTGTAACAGAGAGGATGCTGCATATCTAACTGTTCATAGTTATGCTGATGACATAAACAGTAGAAAACTGTCTCACTTTCTGCTGCTGAACACATTCAGTTCTGCAAGGACAACAGGTTTGGAAAAGAAATACAATAAAAAAAAAGAGTAAATTTTCCAGAAGAATATCTAGAAAAAGCTGTTTGTAGATTGAAATAGTCCCTGTACACTACCAGTTTTCAGAAAAGATGCAGAGTTAAATATTCCTCAGTTCAGTATTACCACCAGGAAGATTTTCCTTTGTGAAAACACCAGTTGCAGAAGCTGATGATTTGTGACATTGTATTGTAATCCAGGAGGAACTTGGAATATGACCAAAGGGCGTTACTAATACTCTGCATGACTAATTATTGAACCTTCTTCTGGGTTCAAACATCCCAGTGTTTGCTCAGATGATGCCTTTGTTCATCCATCATTTAAAATGTCTTGTAGCTGGAAAGCTAACAACATTCATAAAAGACCATTCATAAAGCCTGCTGGTGGTGGGGGAGGTGGAGTGACAGTTTGCATTTTTCTGGTCTTTTAACTTCTTTGCTGCTGACTGTGATTACAAACACTGTGTAGCTACAGCCACTGGGAAAGTCATATTTTTTAGATAGAGAAGTTCAGATGCATTACATTCAAGCAACAGTCAACAGACAAACCTAGTTCTGTTAAAGAAAACCAGCTCCTGTCAAGCTGGAACTTGTTGGATCACACTGCTGCTTTCACCAGGTCTTTACAAGTGGAAGCTGGAAATGGAGGAAGGAGAGAAGCATGCCCAAAATTTAACTTGATGTAGAGCTGGGATGCCAGCTAGGTGTGCAGAGTTGGAAGCTGATAGGTTCTGTCCTCTAGATTTACTTTCACTGATTACCATAGCATCAAGGGAAAAATTAGGTTTGGAGGGACCTCTGGAAGATAATCTGAAAAATAAATCCCTGCTCTCTATGTAAAAGGGAGAGGCTGAACAGGACTCTATCCATTGCAAGATGTAAATTATATGGAAACTTGACTCCAGAACCAACACCCATTGATCTCAGGGGTTCCTTCTCATTCTGACTCACTCTGTGAATTGCCTATATCTTCTTGAATTAGTAAACAAGAATTCCTAATATTTTCGAGGTCTTATGCAAAGCTCCTGGAGAAAGGAGACTAGATTTAATAATTGGTTTTAAATCTCATAAAAGCATTCATAATTTCAATTATTACAATAATCCCTGTAGTTTGAAGTAGGTCACTACTACAAAAGCATGGTATCAAGAAAAGTATCTGAAATCTCAGTATTTATTTTCATAGACTTTACTTTGTAGAGAATCTTGGATATCAAGCTCAAAGCTCCAAGACGAATGTTCTTTTCAGAAAAAGAGGAGGCACTAAATTTCCTATCTTCTTTCACAGTACCTTTCTTCTACACTCAATTTCCTTTCCTTTTTCAGGAGCATTCTGATTAGCATTACTCTGAAGAAAATCAATACTTATTTCATAAGAAGGAAGCTGACTTTGAATTTTAAATGGAAATTGAACCTTACAAGCCTTTGATTTTTCAAATATAAATTTGTCAAATGGACCCCAAAATGGACTCCCAAAATGCCTGTTTCTTCCCCCATTTAAAGCATGATGTGCACAAAAACATAGAAGGAAATCACTGGAACTCCCACACTTGCAGAGTAGATGAGAATTATCCATGAGCAAGTTCTGGGAAAAGCCTAATGCTGTGTTCAACAAATGGTAATTACTGAACTACATCCCTCCTGATGTTCTTTTCTATTTCTTATTTGAATGACAAAAAATTGTATGCAGTGTGCGTAGCACGTGTTAAATGCATATATGCATGTCTGCATAAGTGCACAGGTGTCTGCACCCATCAGATGGGGAGCCTTTATGACTTCTGTGTTGAAATTCTGTTTCTAAAAAGAATAGCCTTCTAAAATACTGCTCAATGAAAGACAGATACTAGACACATGATTTGTTGGTATCTGTGTAGCTATCTCAAAATGTTTGCTAATTTTGGAAATGCAGGTGCTGACAGTAATAACTGAATATGATTTTCACTGGCTGCAGGAAAATGGATTTTTTTATTTAATTCTATCATCTGAAGATTAAACACAATCAATGGTGTGCAGTCCTTGCTCCTGCATACAGCCTCATTGGTCAAATATTATTTACAAGTCAAGGCAAAAAGCCCCCAACTCATGTTTATTATGTTTTTAGTAACTGGATAGTGTGAAGCAGAAATTACAGGTGAGTGAACTACTTCATTAAAAGAACAGAAACAACATAGTCCCTCTTCATATTAACTATTATGATTATGTTTCATTAAGCTTTTCCTTTCATTTTTTTTTTCCTAGGGAATGTACGTATGATCTCATTTCTTGACATATGATCACAGAATCATTTTGGTTAGATAATACCTAAAATATCATTGAATCCAACCTTTGAATACCATCATATCAACTGGACCAGTACATTAAGTGCCATATTGAGTCATTTCTTGAATACTTCCAGGAATGGTGACTCCACCAATTCCCTGGATAGTACTTTCAAATGTTTAGGAGCAAATAATTTCAGCCTCTAGAGCTCCAGGAAAGCTGTTTTTCCTGATGCAGGGGGTCAGGGTCATAATCTCAGCCTTGATGAGTCTAAGATTATGGTTCCATGCACATTAATACCAAGCCTAAGCAGTGCTGAATCAGTAGAGCAGTACAAATAGGTTTGGATCAGGCATGAGCCAAACAACTATCCTCATTTTGGCCTAACTATTCCAGAATTTCTCCAGCTGCCCCCTGTGCCTTTGAGACCACCAAAGCCAGTTCTAACTGATTGGTGTTGGAGAAAACCCTTGCAGACTTAAGCCCACTGAATCCAGCAGGCTCTAAAAGTTGCCAAATCACACTGCTTATTTGGCTTAATGTGGAAGCATAACCAGAAGGGTATTCTGCAGGGATCTCTCCACTCAAAAAGGCAAAGCACGGTCATACTGTAGCCCACTCTAAACTTCTTCCTGATGATAGCTGATCTGGCAGACTACAGGGTATCCTACCCTTGCTCATGTTCAGTGGCTGTCAACCAGTTGAACCTCATACCTTTGTTCTGCGGCCATGGATCCAATACTGTCCAGATCCCTCTGCAGAGCTTTCCTACCCTGCAGCAGATCAATGCTCCCACCCAACAGGGTGTCCTCTGCAAACTGACTGAGGCTGCACTCAAGCCTCTCATCCAGGTAGTCAGTAAAAAGATTAAACATTGGCCCCAATGCAAAGCCCTTGAGAACACTACTTGAGATTGGCCAGCAGCTGGATGTAACTGCATTCACAATCACTCTCCGGGCCTAGCTAGCCAGACAAATTTACATCCAGCAGAAAGTACACCCATTCAAGTAATGAGAAGCCAGTTTCTTCAGGAGAATGTTGCCAATCAGTGAATTAAACAGTGTCAGAGACTTTCCTGAAGTCCAGGTAGACAACACCCACAACCTATCCCTTATCTGCTTTGTGATTCACCTTGTCATAACAGGAGATCAGATTGGTCAAGCAGGACTTTCACAAATCCAGGCTGGCTGGGCCTGATCCCTGGGTTGCTCTGCACATTCCACCTGTTAGTACTCAGCATGATCTGGTCCATGACCTTCCCTGGCACTGAGGTCAGACAGACAAACATATATATCCCCGGGTCCTCCTTACAGTCATTCTTGTAGATGAGTGCTACATTAACTAACCTCCAGTCAACTGGGGCCTCCCTGGTGTAAGGGTCAGTCTGAAGATTGCCTGAATTGCCTCACAATTATCGACAGAGACTCTGAGAGACCCCTGGACCCCACCTCTCACTTTGGGCAGGAGTTCTGGCCTGGCTAAGGTGGATGCTTGCTGAGGGACTGTGTAGAGGTGTGTGCGCTGTACTGTCATGCTGTACAATGCATTCAGGCAGGTACAGGGCTAGAACAGGCTTACTTTCTGCACCTGATTCTTGAAGCCACGGTCCTCTGAACACAATAGTCCATAAATCTCACCACCTGGCGGCCACTTGCCTTGGAAAGGGACTTTGAATATATTACCCTCTGAAGAGACCCCTGAGATTTCTTTCTCCCCAACGGATGGAGACATCGACGGATGATCTGAGGACGTCCCATCTGTTGGTAGCTATTTCCCCCTCATTCTCTCTCTTTCTCTCTCTCTCACTCTCTTTCCCTACTGCGTCATCTTTATCGGTCTCCCTCTAACCACTATCCCAAAACTTAGTTGTTTGCTCTCAATGAACTGCTTTGCTGCTTGTTGCTGAACAAAAACTTAGTCTCTTGCTGTTTTCTTTTGCACTCTGGTCAAACGAACCATCACGACCCCCACTCACGTTGTGCGGACTCAGAATGGCCAGTAAATAGCAAAAAGTGGCCCAATGAATCCATCTACCAACTCCCTCAGTACACTCACATGAATCCCATCCAGCCCCACAGACTTTTGTGTGCCTAAATGGTGTAGCAAGTTGCTGACCATCTTCCCTGGGCTTGTGGGGGTATCATTCTGCTCTTCACTCCTGTCTCCCAGCTCAGAGGGCTGGGTACCCTGAGAACAGCTGGTCTTGCAAGTAAAGATTGAGGCGAAGAAGGCCACGTACTCCACCCTTTTCCTCATCTCAGCTGGAAGAGACAATCAATCACCTAGTCCAACTGCTTGACCACCTCAGACTGACTAAAAGTTAAGCGCCTTGTCCAAATGTCTCTTATCCATCAACAGGTTTGGGGCATTGACCAGCTCTCCAGGAAGCCTCTCGGGTTCCAGGTTTGATCACCTTCTTGGTACATGCAAAGTGCTGCCTGTAAGAAGAAAAACCCTCATGCATCAGGATACACTGTGGACTAACAGGCAGAAAGCAGCTTTTAAAAGAAGCTTGTGGACCAAGCTGGATATGAGACAACAATGTGCCCCTGGAGCAAAGATGGCCAGAAGACTTCTGGGCTTCATTAGGAAAATCATTGCCAGAAGGACGAGGGACATGAACCCTTCCCCTCTAATTCTACCCTTCCCGTCTATCCCTAATTTGACAAAAGGAAAAAAAAAAAGTTGAGGGAACTTAATTTTGGTTGTAAACCAGTTTATTCTGTGCCTTCCTCTTATATATTTTTAAATATCTGACTGCAATATTAGACATCTATCACATTTCCTAAACAAGCATAATTTGAACTATAATATTCAATGTATTACCTCCTTCAGCTTCCTCACATATGCATAAATGTCTCTCAGTTCCTCAAATACCTCTTTGTCCTTTTAGTTCTGATTAAACTGTTTTCTTAAGTGCTAAAATATGGGTGACAGTACCTAAGAAGTAAATAAAAAACTTGGTAGAGAACCATGGAGTCATACATCACTAGTGATACAATCATTAGTCTTTTGATAATTCTAGTACAGAAATCTGTGTTCACTTGTGTCCCAGTAAACAACATACACCTTGGTCTAAGCAATCTGACAGTTTCTGACCTGCAGATGTTAAAAACCATGTATGGACCAATAAATCTGGCTATTAAAAAGAAAAAAGCTGAAGTGAAGCTGAGATTTTATTACTTCACTGAATCAGATCATTAAAGCTGAGTTATAGCCCATAACAAACCAAAAGGATGAAATTATGAAATGCTGGTTCTTTGCCAAAAAAAATTAAAGCACTATGGGTTTATTTTTATCTCAGAAAGTCAATGCTCGTTCACTTAGCAGCTTTCCCAGATGCAATGAAAATTTAAATGGAAAGCTCTAGGCAGTATTATTAAATGATTTCCTCACTCTTTGATAGAGAAACATGCAGAACACAGATATCTTAATACAGAATATGTACAGATAATGCAGCCACATAACCTCAGTGGGATAGAAATGGGCTAAAGTGCGGAGAAACAGATAGCTGGCTGTTGCAAAAAACTTGGTTTCTGTCTGTCATTCCAGCTTTTGAAAGAAAACAGAGGAAACTGTATATGTAAATCCTGCCTATAGTTAGCTTCTGTTTTTTGAAAACAGACTAAAATCTGTCACTTGTCTTTCATGTTTGCAGTGGAACTTCTCTAGTGAGACTTTAATCTCTATTTCCTGCCAAGTATCACAGGATCTTTGAACATATATGAAAAAATAGACATGATCAGACATGGAAAGGAATAATTTTTCTTCTTTATGAATCCTACAGTTTACTGTCAGACAGAGTTTTACTGCAGTGGTGCATAGGACACTCTATAGAAGGGAGAGCAGGTAGGAAACTACAGAAAACTGACCTTGCAGAAACTGTTTTCAGCATCCCTCAAGCCTTAATTTGAAAAAGAAGTTTCACATATATGGAGTCCTGACTGCAGTGTTATCTAGCAGAATATGACTTAGAGGTAGTAGAACAGACTTTCCAGTAGTTCTTCTTTAGACATGGCCAATAACAGTGAACTTGGGCCTAAAAATCCCCATCACTGTAAAGGGAACTGATAAACCAGCTAACCTTTTGTAAAGATCACATAATGCAGAACATTTTCAATTCATGCTCAAAATCGGGAAGGAAACTGCATTCTAACCTCAATCCTAAGGTCCCAAGGACCAAGTCCAGGCATTCAGGCTGGAAAGTGTAGGGGTTTGGCACATTAACAAGAGAACACAAATAATGAGCTGTGAACTACTTGTACAGTTCATGGGAATGACTTCCACTGGTAATGCCTGTTTTGTTTTTATTAACATTAATTTATAATGTCCTATAAATTAGTGAAACAGAAAATCTGAAAGAGGAGAGGAGAGGAGAGGAGAGGAGAGGAGAGGAGAGGAGAGGAGAGGAGAGGAGAGGAGAGGAGAGGAGAGGAGAGGAGAGGAGAGGGTTATCTTTATCTGTACAAGCATTTTTTCTTTGCAGTTCATGTGTGGATTAGTAGTTTAGTCCTGTGCATGTCCCAATAGACATTGGCCCAAGGTACATTTTTAAAAATACTTGTATGTCAAAGATTGAAAGCAACTGCACAGAAGACATGTACCTTACTCTTTAATGCATCAGGCAACACAATTTAGAGTTAAAACACTTCCACTGAGAGGACAGCAAAATATTTTAGTAAATCTCACATGCTTGTACTATGCAGAAATTCTATTCCCTTGTTCAAAACCGAAGGCTTCATTTCCACACGTAAGCTTCAGTCTTTTAAATTCTAAAAAAGAAAAAAAAAAAAAAAAGAAAAAAAAAGAAAATAAAGAAAATCCTCTACTAGAAAATAAAAATAAATCTGTCAAAACAAGGGTGGAAAATACAAAGGTTTTTTTTTCTTCTTTAATTGACAAGTCTCTAACACAGACATTTTCTGCTTCATTTATCTGTGGCTGAGCTATAAAAAAGCATTTCAAAGTGTTTTCATTGACCTGTAAGAATAGGATTGTAGAGTTTAATAGTCACAGCATTTCAGGACTGCATAATGCTCTGTCACCCAGCAGGGTAATGTCAGAAAGAGACAGTTGTCCTTTTTCTTATGGGAGGTATAGCAACTGTGATAATTCCTCCTTAAAATGGTTTCAGTTCTCATGATTGCTTGATCCCTGGTCCAGATAGCTGGCAGAAGCACTATATTAGCCTCTTATAAACTTGTACTCAATTCCAAAAGTTACCTTTGCACTAGGAGATATGTCTGCAAATAATTTTCAATAGGTTCCTAGTCTCTATGTGTGTTATTTAATAATTAGTACCAATAGTCCAAGTACATTAAGAAAATAATTTTGAAAATTCTGAATTTTGTAGTTCCTTGGGCATCTTAGAACAGGCGTTTTTGTGGGTGGCTTTTTGTTTGCCTTTTTCTTTGTTTAGAAACTAATTCTAAATTAATTGAAAAAAATAAATATTTTGAATTAAAACCTTTTTGTTAAAAAAGGAAAAAAAAAAACAAACCCAAAAGGAATTTATAAGAAGAATCAAAGTTTGACTCAAAACTGGGTGTTTTTTTCTTTTGGCTTGATTGCTTAATTTTCTTTTGCCCTACAACATTTGGTCTAAAGATATGAACAATATAAGCTTAAAACTACCCAAGCCAGTCCACAAAGCAAAAAAATGTCCTTGATATTTGGTGTTACTAGCTAGTATGGTACAAATTGCAGAACTCAAGTATGGGCCATTCAATTTAAAACAGTCTCTCTTTGGGAAAGGACAGAGCACATCCATTCCTCAGAATGACTTTTTCACTGCTTTTGCTGGTTTGTGGTTTAACATTTCCATGCATCTTTAAAAACTGCAGGCATAAGACTCAGGCAAACTAAACGCACAAAACATACCAAAATCGATGTTTTGTGATTTCCTGCTTGCTTTAAGGGTATTGGAATTAATTAAAACTGAAGCTTCTGAAGCAATCATCCTACCCCAAAGCTAAGTACTCTATTTTTGTATTTGCTTGCAATAGTCCTCCCAACACATTTACTATGTTTGCAATGAGCTAACCTGTCAGTCAGAAGATAGGTCATACTCCTGGTGTTCCACAGGTTCAGAGCAGTAGAAAAATACAAAGTATATGGGAAGCCTCCTAAATTGTTCATGCATCAAAAGTGCAAAACTGCTATCCCTGCAGCTCTTCACGCTTCATTTGCTATCCCCATTTCCACCTTATACCATGACCCTCCCTGGAAATGTTTCCTGTTCCTGCAAAGCTGGTCAGCTGTGCCACAAGAGCAGAAAGGCAGCCACCTGAGGTCTCTGCTTTGTGAAATAAAGGAGGGCTAGGGATTGATGTTCCACAACGCTTGTGGCTTCAGCTATCTTCACAGCTCACTGACAAGAACTTTAGTCAGGACCAGTGTCTTTTGAAAACCAGCCTGCAGCTGGGGAAACGGAGAGCATAGACCTAGGGAAGTCAGGAGGGAAATACTGGAATAGGGTGTCTGCAGAAATATAGCTTTCATTTCACCCATGGCTTCTTTGTATTTTGGTGCTAGCTCACTGTGAATATTTAGGTGGTTGAGCAACTGCAATTGCTATAAAGCACTTGTATTGACATGTTAGAAAATGGTTATCTAGAGTCATGCATTGGGCATACACTACCAATGAGAACCTTGCCTTTTTAGCACATGAATTTTAAACTCGATTTTCCCCCTAGAGAATGTAGCTGCATATATGGGGCTTCTGCTGTTGCTTGTTTTTTTTTTGTTGTTGTTTTTTTTTGGGTTTTTTTGGGAGGGTGGGTGTTTGCTTGTTTGTTGGTTTGTTTTCTTTATCCTTTTTCAGTGAGGTTGGTTCTGGGTTGTTTCTTTTTAAGGAATCCTCAGATTTTAGAGAGTGGTGAGTGCAAAGAAATCTTTAGATTAAAATTATTATAGCAGAGAAGTTAACTAACCAAAGAGCAAGGAGATGACAAGAGTTATTTAAATGACATATCTTCCTCTAAAATACTGAATTAGAATGGCAATATTCTGATTGTGAGATATGAGTTTATATAAACAAGCCTACAGAATAAATGTAGTATTTATAAAAAAGAGCTTAAATAGTTTATAAAATTTAATTTAGACCATGACTAAATCAGTTATTTTTTTCCTAGATTTTGAGAATTTCCTGGCTTCAGTCTGCATGTGCTAGAATTATTATTCATATTGTTCCTAGTTTATGAAATAAATGAATTCACTTGTTTTGTCTTCTTCCAAGGCCCTCCAAATTCTATTGTTTGACAAGTTGACTCTCATACCAAGTGGCTTTTCTTGGGTATTAAAAATGGCTTTTCATTATTTCTTAATGGCATTTCATATTAAAAATGCCTAGGGAAAAAATAAATTAGGAGGGCAAAGGAATTTTAACTAAAAGATAATACCGTGAGAAGATGTTGTCTGTAGAAATCTGTTTAAAAGTAGAAAAATTGAAAGAAAAATGGAAGCTGAACTTCTTAAGATGTGATTTTTAAAATAAGATGTGGAGAAAAGAAGTTTTTCCATTCCAAGAAATTATCAACCTGTGATCAGAGTATCTAACTGCTACAGGTTTTTGTGACAAAACTTCAGATTAGTTTCACAGCTTCCTTCCAAATTTTGAGGGTGAAAAAACCTCTCTAATTTGATGGAGTAGCCCATTGCTATAAAGCAGCTTCAATCATGGAACCCTTCCCTGTACTTCACTCGAGAAAATATTTTCTCATTTATATTTTCACCTTATACAAATAATTTGAAATTACTCTGTCCTGAAGAAATAAACCATGCAATTGGTAAGATCGCATTGTTATGAAAATATCTTTATAAACACAAGAGTGATTGTACAGCTTGCACTGATTTTCACATCTGAGCAATTCAAATATTGAGAAACATATTTCTCATCTATATGGGCTATTGGGTTTATGCTTCCTTTTCCAAAGTTTTGATTTAATAAGCATGGTTGCTGAATTCTGTTATTGAAGAATGGTAATTCAGAAATAACTCTTTTTTTGACTAGAGGAGTTCTTGCTGCACTATATAGCAATGCACACAAAAATCTAAAATATTCGAGTTGTAATAATACAACATGACACAGCTGAGCTGTATAGAATAATATTTTGAATCCACTGTCAACCAGCCAGACTGAATATTGCCACTTCAGGAACTATGAAGGTTGGGACAAATTTGTGATGTTAAAGGAAAATATGATCACTTCTGACCTTGCATGTTCATTTTCAAGATTATGAATCTGCATACATTCCTTTTTCATTATTCTATTTTTCCTGACAGTAAACATTTTCAACAGAATTTTTCATCGAGAAAAATGGAACTACAGTATTGCAACATCATTTAAATATTCCTTGGCCTTCAAAAGTAAAAAATTGTAAGTTTTAATGCAAAATAACTACAAAGTAGTTTCTAGTCCTACCTTGTGAACAGTGTATCAATTTATATTACACCAAATCCTGCAGCTGTTCCTTATTTTTTTTTCTTTTAATTAATACTACTACTATGACTCTAATCATAAATCAAGACCCCATAAACCAAGCTGTAAATAAAAAATACTGGGAGAAAAAAACAGGGTAAAAGAAATTATTTAGATTGAAAATTGTTATAGGAGAATGGAGACAAGCTGTTGTTCAATAGAATAGAAAATTGGGAAGAAAACAGACAATCGAAATATGTAGCACATGAATAGCACACATGATGATAATTTTGCGGTTTCTTTGTGGACATCATTTCAGCAAACTGATGGAAGAGGTTTGCTTTAGGGTGCTCTTAATAAGAATCAAGACCAAGAACAATGATGGAGGCTGGTTGTGAGACAGTTGTCTATTTGAAATGACCTGATGAGAAGTGGGGATAAGCTATGAAGTTAACAGAAATCTCAATTTAACAAAAAGGGATATCCAATGGATAGCTGCAAAGGGAAATTTAAAAACATCAAAAACAGAGGAAAAACAATCCTTACAACATTCTGAAAACATTAGTAAGTCTGCTGAGCAGAAACAAGACTGCATTGGTCAAGACCAGTAAAGGATGGCACATGATGCTGTATCCCAGTGTGTCAATTTAAGTAAAAGAGGTTTATGTGGTAGAATATACAATTAGTCTAAAGTATTTGGATGTAGCCTGGAGGAAATTGCAAACAGAGGCTGATATCTGCACTTCATACAATACCTTCTAAAAGGAGAGATGCTGCTGCAGAGATAGGTAATGCAGGTGAACTTAAGAGCCGACAATGTTCTTACCTGGAGGTATCAGAGAAACAAGGTTTTAGCTTGAGTGGGAGGAAAGAGGATTGGTATTGATAGTAAATTACACATCTTCCCAGTAGAAAAAGAAATGGTACATTAGATTGCTGTTAGATGAGATTACCCTGAGGTATGGCGCAGTGGAAGGTGGGAATGGACAGACTCTATAGACCCTAAAGAACCTTCAGCTAAAACTAGTATATTGGAAAGGAAATAGAGAAGCAAAGAATAAGAAAAGAACAGAGATGTGGGAGCTGAAAAGATTTCAAGAAGAAGAAGTGCTAAGAGTGAGGGAAAGATAGGAGGTAAAAAACAATCCTTGTAGCATAATTCAACTTGGAGAAATCATTCTCATGAGGGCTGCTTCATTAGAGTGGGATAGAGGTTACAGGAAAGAACAAGGCAATTGCCATGCATGTACTCTGTGATCTTGCTTTACTGTCAGCATTAAGTGAGATTCAGCTGCTCAAAAATTAGACATCTAATTGTGAGCGACTTACCTTAGGCTCTCTTTCTAGATAATTTATCAGATCTATTTTAAGAGATAATGAATCACACTCTGGAAGGAGCTTCAATTGGCTTGAAGTGGAACATAGAAAAAGAGCAATTATACACACAAATTAAGGCAGAAATCTTACCACAAAGATCTATGTAAATCTAGCTTCTGGTTATTGCTTTCTCTTCTTCCATGTTATTCCACGTCTATAGGAAGTGGACTAAGGAGTCTGAAATTTTTTCCAGTATAAGAATTTTTTTTTTCACCAACTTAAGCACAGGTTTCAATAGCTACATTATTTGTTTCGAAACCCATAGTCCTAATATTTTTTACCTGCTTTTCTTCTTCATACAAGGAGTGGCTGTAGGGCAGAAGAATAAAGTAGCTGTTGTGCACAAGAAAAAAATCTTTAATCCTCAAAAATGGTGATAATAATAACAGATAATTTGCAACAATATCTACATTGAGCTATTACTATATTTTATTTTAAAAATTATCTGGTCACCTGCTGCTAGAAAGTTCACCCAGGTCTGCTTTGGGCACCCTGATCTATTTTGGACACCAATGCACCCTTGCTCTTCACAGCACACTGAACAGTAGCTGTTGCAGTGCCTGCAAATTTTATGAGCACTTAAGGGGCTGTTTCCTACATTATTTTTTCATTATATACCATTTTTGTACTGAACTGCAATGATTTTAACTGCATAGCAGTGATTTTCCTAGCACAGCACAAGTCTGACACCTGAGTACCATCATATCAGCATCGGTCCACTGCACAAAGCATCAGCTTCTATTATTAACTGAAACTGTCATACCTGTTTTGCTTTTATCTCTGCCTGATATGCACCTGTACAAAAAGAAAGAAAAAGGCTCTGAACATTGCCCCTGTTGCAAATGAAGGGCTAAGCTTTAGTGGTCCTCTCACAGTTTTGCTGAAGTGTTGGTCCACATGACAATGAGAAGACATTCAAAGATTTGCAGCATTTTTAAAGCTAGGGTATTTCCAACCACTATGTGTCTCCTCAAAAAAATTTTGGGTTTTTGGTCTAACACATTCCTACTATTTTGTTCATGGCACCAGATCTTCATTCAACTAGACTTTTCTTTTTGCTTGTCTTAGAAAACCTAGAATTTTCAAAACAAAACAAAAAATTAATTTACTTAAGGTTATGACAGTTTCCATACATGCTTGCAAGTGTTTGAATCCAGTGAGCAAGAAATCATTGCCTTTGCATTTTTCCAGAAATCATCAAGTTTGGTCAGAAAGTGAATTGTGTGATTCTATAACAATTTAACAGTGGTGGTAAGTTTCACTGATGCAACTACTCATACTCACTTTATGTTATCAAGTATTTGAAACAATCTTGCTTCTATGAAAACTTTCAGAGCACCAGAACTTTGAAGTATGAAGGTTTTAAAAATGTAGCTGAGATATCTTCAGACCTCTGACTGAACCATGCAGTCTTTGCATTTAAGAATATCTATCCCATTATGACTGTACCTTTTGGTAAAGATGTAGAGAATCTTGATTTTTGGCTTTTAAATTCCGTATGCAGTTCTTTTTCATAGTGTTCTTCTAAGGTATTTTTTTTCTTTCAGTAATGTAAGCCAAATTTTGGATTTTGTCTTCTGCGTCTACAAATACACTTTCAATGACAGAATAACAACGTTTCACAAGGTTTTACATTGTACGAACTTCATTTGAATGAATAACTATCAAATTTTCTGCAGCCAATATGTAAATGGAAACAGCATTGTTTTCTAAAATGTTGTAATGGCTTAGGTTTTACTGACAGGGAAAGGAAATTGAGCATCTGAATCAAACAATAGTGGAAAGCAAATACTTTCCTTCTATACTTGTGATTTCAACAAGCTCATGCCAAACTAATCTCTGACAATCTCAGCCTCACTGTACTGCACGTACAGTACACAGTACACGCACACAAAAATCTGGCTGAAGACCATTCAAGAACAGTTTCATGCAGCAAGTTTCTCTTTGAGAGGCTGAGAACATGTTGTGTAAAGATCAAACTTGCAATGGAAAACCACAGGGTTACTGTCAGTGCTTCCAGAAGACAAGGAAACTTAGTAGGTAAGCAATAAAATAAGCGTTGATAATACTCAATGACTACTCATTGATGGCTGGCACACATGATTAACTAGTAAGAGCAAATCACATTATTTTAAACTAGTCTTTAGATAGTAAGTTTTTATCCATATACACAATTTTATGATGCATTTCTAATGTGAAACAGTAATAGGTACTGGCAAGCAGTTACCTCATCTTTATTTTCTGAAACCCTGTAAGCTTTAAGCAACCACTGGTCTGAAGAGGAGTTTCTTTCACAGCAATCTCAGTGGTTTCAGACTCTCACATCTCCAGGGAGCAAACCTTTATGACATCATATAGAGGTGACTTTAGCTGTGTTTTTCTGCCAAATCATGAAATGCTTTGGGGAATACAGGTGGTCATGCACGCAAGCAGCTGGGTGGAAGAAAGGCAATGTTGATTCAAATGTTGAGTCAGCTTCTCTTGTGCCTTTCTATAATACACCCACATGCTCAAAAAGGAAAAAAGCCTCAGGGAAAGATTCCTTGGGATATTTTACTTTTTTGATGATGGCAAATAAAGTGCAGATTGAACCCTGAAGTCCTAGTGACCCACGTATATGAGCACAGCACTGCAGCAGATTGACAGCTTGCACGTTCATTTGCAACTATTCCAAAGGACAGTCAATTCTACAGCAAAACTATTATCTAAGGATAAGGACCTTTATTTAGGACATACCAAGCCATCTGTTCTTGTGAATTACTAACTAAAAAGTGACAACAAAAATGAAACAAACAAGATTTGCAAAGATCAGAGATATTTTTAACTTTCTTTTGCCTGTTTGTTGTTTTCTACAATTGCTGAATGGCACATTGGCCATGATATATTCTTTTGTCTTTAGGTTTTCCTCTCTCCTGTCCTTCCTTTTTGCCTCATATCTTCTCAACAATAGGTTACTTCTATACCAGTTTTACACATTCAAGATTGTACAGCAATTTGATTTTCTGACTTTATCAATGCAGCATCTTTGCCATTAAAATGTTACCCTCAGTTTCATAAAAATACACATGTGTTTCACCTGTCAGGTGTCAGCCTCTCAGCAGATGCCATCTTGCTCTATCACTAATGATGATTATACCAGAGGTCACTGTCAGAGACATACTGTCATTTCACTGATGTGATAAAAAATGTGCATAAAAGCTCCTCATTTACGCATTACAAATCCCTCCTAACCTCACCAATTCCACTGTACAGTTGTAAAAGGAAAGCATCAACAAATTTGTTGACTACAAAGTAAATTCCTACTCATCAGCAGGGATTTCAGGCTGTGTATGCTCTATTGACAGTGAATTTCTGCAGAATGTGGTATTTCACCCCTGCGATTCAGCAGGTAGCCTCATTTGGGTTCTAATTGCAGAGTATCAGTATCTGTTCGGTTTTTATCCTGAACCATATATTTTCAGGCTCTTGTCCTTATCTGACCTTGATAAACTGATTGCATTTGTGAAGCTTACAATATGCTCTTTAGACTCCTTTTCAGATGAGTTATTGAGCAGTTGGATATAGTTGGTTAATCTTCCTGTGCCTTTGGGCAAGAAATCATCTCTGCTGAAAGCTGCTGTGATGAAACTCAGAAAATGTTCAGTTTTACTGGGGGAGGAAAAAAGGCAGGGGATGGGGGATCTTTCAATGTCCTCCTATTAATTTTTATTTTGTGCCATTGTTGTATCTTCCAAAGAATTTAGAGTATATTGTTCCCTTCAGCAGTTTATAGGAATACATATAGTAAGTTCTTTACTAGATTCTTGTGTCCCAAAGGGAAAGAAACTGTAACTGGCAGCTCAAAATATTCAAGTTATTGCTGAAGAAAGTTGTCTGAGTGGCAACACTAGATGATAGAAAACATATTTGACTATGGAAGCAGCTAGCATCCATATCTGACAATAATAAATTGCTGGGTTTTATCTATGATTTAGACTCCTATTTTTAAATGTATAGAAAATGCTGAAACTGGATTTTCAGTGAACATCACTCTGAACAGTGTTAGTATTTCTGAGAAGAACAGGAAAGGGGATGAAGAGGCCAAACCTTTGGTTTCCACCAAAATGCTAGTAGATGTCAATGGAGATGGGAAAAAATCCAAACATCCCAGGAAATCGTATTGTGACCAGACTGTACCTTCACTGACACACTGCAGTGGTTTGACCTCTTCTATGTGTTGGCAACACTTGTTTAGCTTGTCAATAAAAAGTATTGTCGGATGGTGAGTGAATCAAACTCCTCTTTGTGCTTTGTCACTCAGGAGCTAAGACTTATGGATGATGTGCTGAATGCCTCTGTAAAACTCCTCAACCAGAGTAAGAATTATGGACATCATCCAGGATGCAGACAGTCCTCACTATGGTGCTACAAAGGTAGGTCTGTAAATTCCTGGTTGACTTGACAAAGTGAGTTTGTTACTGTGGATTCACTGGGCATCTGGGAAAAACAACACAGATAATTTGTATTCACATCTTAGAGCACTGCAGGAAAAAAGCCTGCATCACCACCAACTAAAACAATGATGGAAAAGAACCACTCTTTAAAGCACGGTTCTTCAGCAGTTTCCTTCTCTGGAATTAATGTTGAAAAAGGATTAGTAGCAGCAGAGCATATGAGGGAGGGTCTCCTCTTCAGAAGAGGGAAGTATCTTCACAGAATGCTTTCTTTTGGTAGTTTGAAAAAAACCCACAAATGGCAAAGATATGAAGAAGAAAAAGAGAAAGAAATAGACAATTAGCAGAGGATAGTGCCATACCTCTACCATGCTGCTGGGCTTGATCTGCTACACAGAGGGAAAAATGCGGTAAAAAGGTGGTAATTGAGATAAATGAGGCATTCCTGCCATTCACAATGAAAAATGCTTCAAGTACGAGGCCCCATCTCTGCCAGTATTACCAATGTCTTATTGTAGCTAATTATTTTGTGTAAAAAATTTCATAATCATAATTTTAATTATATATACACATGCATTATAATTAATCATGTCTGAGGGGGAAAAAAGAAGTCCTACCCTGCAACTGAAAAACACAACAACATCCATTGCAAGTTGACCTTTAGCAGGTGACAGCCTGATTCCTCCTCAGCAGGGCAGGTCCATCATTCCCAGGATTTTATTATTACTTCAGAAGCACAGCACGATTACTTATAAGAAACTGAAGGTCTTGGCCTCCATCATGCAACATTAATAGGGCTTGGCTTTCACCAGTGATTCCCCAAAAGAAGGCTGAGACATCTGGACTCACAGGACAACCAGGAAATGGTGGAATATGCAGAAGAGAAACAGGGAAGTAAGAGGAGAGGAAAGAAGATTTCAAGGGTTCAAGAGGAAAGGATCATTGCCCAGGTTATAGCTGACGGCCACTGATTTACAAGAGTTTGTTCCTCAAGAATATCTGATTTGTGGAAAATTAAGTGATTATACAGGTTAGCATTTATTGTTCATTTCCCTAGATTGGTATGATAAAGACAAATATCCCTTTGCTTTTTAAAAAATTGAATACACATGCTTTTCCCTCTGAACTTCAAAACATGTCACTACATTGGACCAGATCTAAATTTCCTCAAAATGCTTTCAAGAAATTTTTATCAATATTTAGTTGATGCTTCCTCAAATTAATTTAGATATATTTATGAATACCTGCAAATATTTTAAATCAGTAACTTGGAATACTTTTTTAAGGCTGCTGGTTACCTGCTCATACACAAGTGGTGGTAGCACATGCTTTCATTAGATGTAACTGTGACCATGCTGACAAATGTATTTGGTAAAACACTGACTCCCGGGGGAAAGCAGCAGGACAAGAATAATATGAATTATCAGCCTGGTCATCTGGCAAAAATCTTGCAACCTTACATTTAAATATTAAATAAAATGAAATTTTAAAAAAACCCAAACCAACCTGAAACACCTAAAAACCTCTGCTCTCACACTCATCAAAACACTAGAAAAATACCTAAAGTACCTTGCATACCCATATAACCATCTTTTCCTTCATCAGTTGTGCTCTGCAGCTCAACAAACTTCACAGCCACGTAAGGGAAACAAACATGAAGGGAAAGCATGGAGATCTCAGTTAGCATGAAGGCAATCTGAAAAATGAAGCATTACAACAGCCAAAATAGATAACAAGAAGGTCTGTTGAATGTCTGGCTTTCTGCTTGCTGAAAGAAGTGGAAACTTTAATTATGATTCATGGAGTCATTATTTTTTTCTATGCAGGAAAGTTAATGGAATAATGATTTTTAATCACTGTGGGATGATTCCTGATGTGTCTAAACAAAAATAGTACTGATGATGTATAATGCATAAAGAGCACTTCAGGAAAAGGAGTCTCACTGAAATGAAAGGACACTTAAGGACTAAATGTTCAAGGATGCCTTTTACAGTTTCAGCTCAGGGCACAGGCACTCAGGACCTCTGTCTCCCAGGATCACAACCAAAGTGCAGCTGAAAGGCCCCTTTTGCCTCTGTGTGCTTTACATGAACATAACAATTCGTACCAATTCTTTCCATGCTCTCTTTCCCCTCCATAACTGCCTGAAATGTGGTGTTTGTTGAAGGGCTTTCTGTCCTGGTGATGAAAACCATGTCATTAGGGGCAGCCCCTGCCTTGCTGCAGACTGCCTTTTGACTGAAGCACACTGGTGGCTGTGTACCAGTGAAATTTGACTTGGCTGATTCATTTCAGCAGTCATCTTGTGTTCTTTCTGTTCTCATTCAATTGAAGTTGTTGCAGCTAATTAAACGAACATGTTAGTTTTATTTCAATGTAGGACATAATATTTTCCAAAATGAGGTATGATTAAAATATATGAGACAGCTTTGTACGGAACAGCTCTAGAGCCCACTTAGATTTCCTTGTACTGTGAAATATAAATCTGAGTCCCCTTCTAGATTATTTTTTTATTCTTTTGTGAAGCTTGTGATATATATTATTTTGTACTGTTTGATCCCATAGTTTAAATTCCATATTTCCCTACTTCTGTCCTCTCCCTCCAACCTGCTTTTGGTTTGCTTTATGGAGCAAAACAGACTGCTCGACAAGTAATATTTGCTTGCTGCTTCTAGGGTTGGTTAAACTTTTACCTATTTATTTCCCTTGAGTGCCAGACCATTTTTCCTCATCAATGGAAGGTCCAAAGCACCTCTGCAGCATCTCATATTTTTCTGTTTGAGCCACTTACATCAGGATTATACAGACAGCACAGGAAAGAAGAGGAAGGATTTCCAAGCCCTCATCACAGTCACTGCCCAACCCTGTGCTCAGTACTGATGCAAAATCAATGCAACCTGCACAGGACAAGCATAAATACATTGGGACCAGCTTGCATCAGGGCTTGGCCAGCACAAGCAGGTTTGGAGTGTCAGAGATTGAGATAAGTATTATTGAAATTACAGAAAAAAACCCCCAAAAAACAAAAAAACACAAACCAACCCTTCTTAGATACTTCAAGCACAGTTTTAAAATAGGCAATAGTGAAAGAGACAAAAAGAAATACAGTAATTTCACAATTATAAGCGGCACCTGATCATAAGCCACACATCCGGGTAACCAGGTAGACCACGGGATTTGTCCATATATAAGCCACACCTGAATATAAGCCGCACTTTTTTTTTTTTTTTAGCGAGGATCCATGTGTAACAAAGTAACAAATTAATAACAGAATTGCTGCCAGCTGGGTTTGGTGTCAGGTGCTCAAATTGCAAACAGTTTTCATAGACCAGTGAAGCCTTTAAAGGCAGCCCCAGGCAACCTCCTCAGCTGGCTCTCACTTCCGGGTTGGCATTTCACTGGGATTTGTCCATAGATAAGCCACACTGGAATATAAGCCGCACTACTAGGGTAGGCTGGATTCTTCAATGAAAAAGGTGCGGCTTATAATAGTGAAATTACTGTAATCCCAATTCTTAAACTCAGTTTAGTTTCACATGAAGAGCAGAGTTGCCACTGGCAGTGCATTCCTTTTGCATATGAAGTTATAAAATTCCTTAGAATTGCCGTTATGGTTCTAGAGAAATCTCACCAGTGGTGTCTGCCTTATATTGCAATAGGTCTTCTGCTACTGATGTGAAAGGTGCTCAGCATGCTCTGTGACTCCTGATTTTGCTGGCAGGTTACAAACCCTTACCTTTTATGTAAACCAAGTACTTAAAGTTTAAAGAAGATAATGCATGAAAAGTATGATTTAATCACATTGTACAGTCTGTTTATCTACAGTGACCTGAAGATAATCACCAAGCACCAGTCAATGAACTATTTAATTTCCAGAGAACCTCTAAACAAAGCCTGTTAGCTCACTTCTGCTAATAAAATTATAATTTTGAAAATCCAGCTGCTCTATCTTGTAGAACGAACTCCTAAAAATATTGCCTGTAGAATTGAAGATACATTTGTTATGTCACTAAGGGTGACATGTTATTTACCCAATTGGAATGATTTAAAAAATATTTATTTATTTCAAACATATCTAAGGACAGAGATTTCACAGCCTCCCAAGAAAACCTTTTCTGGAGCTGACCTCCATCATGGGAAAAATTTCTAATGCATAAGTAAAATTTAAAGTGTTGCAACTGGGTTTGTTGCCTTTTGCTGTACTGAACATCTTTATGAAGAGTTTAGCTCCCTCCTGTAACCACCCATTGAGTATTAGCAGCCAACTAGAGAATCCCTCTCTTCTCCAGACTGAGCAAACAACACTCTCTACATCATATCAACAAATATAGTGGGTGAGACAGACAAATAAAAAAGCTAATGACATATTTATTTACTTTTGCACTCTTGGATTTAAAAGTGACCAGCTGGAAAACTACTCAGTGAATAAATGACTGTGCCCAGAAAATAAATGACCCTGCACATTTTCAGAATCAAGTTTGCCTTCTAAAAAAAAGCATTTAAGTTTTTAACAGTGAAGAGGAAAAACTTCAAAAATAAGCAGAAATTCTCTACTAATTTTGTAAACTCAATACGGCTTTTAGATCAAGTCACTTTACTCCTTCTCATAGGTTATGCTTTATTTGACGAATTGAAATAGTAATTTTTTTTTTCAACTGGCACTCTAAAACATTTTTTATTTTTTTTAAAGGCACTGTAAATATTTTATTTTAAACTCCTTGGTAGAGGTGTTGATCATACCAGAGCGGGTCCAAAGGAGATCATGAAAATTAAAAAAATATTATTTGCTTTTGTTTGCTTATTTGCTTGATTATTTTTTTCCAGACAGAGCAACCTGTCAGGTGGTACACCTTTACTGGACACATACAAGTCAGCACTGACATGATCAAATGAGGCATAATAGATGGATTGATGGCCAGTTAGAAGCACCATACACAGGCCAGGACTAATACCAGAAAGAATTCTGGTCTTCCCCTATGTGCTCCTACATGAAGGAAAGGAAAGTTTGGTATCTGTCTTGGATTTGTGTTACATCTGGTTAGGAGGCTAAATGATCTCTAGCATAAATAGCATCTCCTCAATGGACATACATCAACAAGAGGAGAAGAATAACTGATCATTCAAACTAAACTGCAGTGCAAAGATTTCCTTTTGGGATGAATTATGAGAAAGAAAAATAAAATACAGAGATTATAGCAAACACTATTAATACGGAATTATAAATATCTGATTGACTGAAAAGTACACAGACAGAAATGAGCACAGGAAAACCACAAACCTAGAAAAAAATTGTTCATACATACAAGTGGAGAATTCAAAACTAAAAATTGAAAATTCTATTAGGTATTGCATAATTAATTTTGCTATCTATGAGTTAAAGTTTACAAGTGGAAACTTGCAAATAACAGTAGCCTTTATGGAAGTTTCCTTGATCTTTACTCATACAAAACTAGTGTTATCATTATTTAATCTATGTACTATTTTGTTCTTCATGCATAGCACATTCACTATCACACAAGTTTGTGGAAATGTTCACAACAATTAATTGTTTCATAAACATATTCTTACAACATTAAAGTAAATAGCTCACTGACAGGAGTTATAGAAGGCTTTCTGCAGGATTTCTTTGAAATTTGCTTGTGACTTCCACAGTCTGGATTTTTCAACCATCCACTTCCACTGAAAAAGGTATCATTTGTTACCTTGCGACTGGAGAGGGAAGGGACATTTTAGTATGGAGACTCCTACATGTTTTAAATTGTAAGATGTATTTTTTTTCTGTGTGAGAGATTGTTAGGGACAATTCTTAAATTTTATTGTTTTTTCCAAAGAAGACTAGCATCCTCAGTGGAGTGCCTTTTTCACTGTACTGCAGTGTAATTAGACCTTTCAGGTCTTCAAGAGGATGCTTGTCTGTCCATAGGCATAGGAAGGAAATGATTCATGTCTTTAACACTGTCCTCTTTCTCTCCCTGCTTTTAGTGCTGCTCATTGAATGCCCGAAATGCAATGACAGCAAGGAAAAGATTGATCCTATTAACACCAAGAGAGGCAAACAGAAGAGAAAAGCTTTTCCAAGCCTTTTATCAGAGTTAAGATACAGAGAATACAATGGGGAATGAACTCCAGCCCTTGCAGAACTGCATATATAAGCACTAACAGGTAGTGTCTGCCTAAGTTAAAAAAAATTATATATATATATATATATATAAATATCTACAGATGAGACAACAAACCAAACAAACCCAGCAGTGTTTCTCTAATTGATGTTATGCCTTCCTTTGAAAGATATTCTCCTTTCCATAGGTTAATTACCTCAGAGAGTGGTGGTTACACCCATGTTGCTCCTGGCTCTAGCCGTCTCTGCTCCAGGATTCATCAAAAAATGCATGATTAATACCTGTCTTTAGGGTTTCTTGCCTTACTTAAAGAACCAATTCAGATAATTTACAGGGTAATCCCAATCCTAGAGTCTATTTATAATATACAAGAAAAGATATTTTGACTTTAACATATGGGAAAAATAATCTCAATTCATCTGGGAATATGATGGACCATCTAAGCAGATACAGTAGAATGGATAAAATATTTAAGGCATAGATTAGGTGACACTACCACATCCAAGACAGCAACTGAAGTGATTCTGGATTCCCTGTTCTCTCATATTTCCCACATTTGGTTCAATAGAAAGAATATAGCCCTAGAGTTTTGAAGATTCTCTATGAATGATTTCTTTTTTCTAGGCAATAGAACTGAAAGAAGCAGCTAATGCAGATATTTGATTTTCATCTATGTTCTGTATACCTCGGTATCTCTCACCTCTTGACCCAACTGATCCATGTTGTTAAGAAAATCCCACAGTCAGTAACGAGGACAGCCAATTCCTTTTTCTGAAAGGTCAAACTCAGAAACAAACTCAACTCCTAGTTTTCTGAAATGTTGGAATAAGACATTCCTTTCACTTGAATTTGACCCCAGGGCACATCTGATCTGGAGAGAATAACTACAAGTTAGGACTGGTATAAGAGACTTCCAGCATTCATTATTCAATGGATCTACAAGAGGCCCAGATAGGAATCCTCTTGTCTGAGCATTTAAAACTATTGAGAGAAATACTTATTCAATGATTGGACCAGCTATTCATTTAAATGCTGCAGTTTAAAATTGAATTTGCACCTGTGTACTTCCTCTTTTGAGGGGTTTCTTCCTTTATGGATAGGATAGTGCAAAAGATATATTTTTTGCCTGCAATGTATATATATTTCCATGCCCTAAGGTACAGAGATCTAGGAAGGAAATGTGTGAATTAGCCAGCCCTGAGATCTATGGTCTATGGACTAGGGGTAGAGAAAAAGAATATTTGTATTAAACAGTGTCAATGCAGGGACTATAATCTGCAGATGTATCCTCCCTTCTCCCTGGTACAGTTAGTGCCTATCATCTCATCCAGGTTTTAGCCTCAAGTTAGGCTACAGGTATTCTGCAATATAACACTTACAGAATTCTTGAAGATTTTGGGTCAGGATTGCCTGTTTGCAGTTATAGTCTTTCTTTTTGTAACTAAGCTGGCAGCAAAGGGCAAAATATACTGAGGGAAAATACGTTAAAAAATCTGCAGATAAGAGGTGTCAGAGAAATCTTATTCCCTTCCAGCATCTAATTTCAACTGAGACAGACAAGGACAGAATACAAAATTACTGCCTTGTTTCACAATACAAAACACACTACTTGAGGATAACCATTTGAATATGACTTGTTTCCCCTTAAGAAATTAATATAACCTTTGAACCTTTAGAGTGTGCTCACGGACACCCTTGCACATAGCACTGTGTGAAAATTCACATATTGACAAATTAGAATGCTCTTTTTGGCAAGGCAGTGATATGTTAGGGTAAACCTGAAACTAGAGTAAACAGCCTTTGGTCTGTGTCTGCAGGTATAGTCTTCTAGTGTGTAACCAAGTCAAAATGACTCAATTTTATTGGCTTTCCAGCTCCATGTTGATCTTTTAAAGAAAGATATATGAAAGTATATTAAACCCTTATGTATACTAGTAATTCTTAATATAAGAGAAAAACTGATGTTGATTGAGAGTAGAGAGAAGTTGAAAAGTTTGTTTAAAAGTATCCATGTGGGACTCAGACCAAAGTTCCAATAGCCCTAGGGTAGCATACACATACCGTACAAATGCAAGATAATGATCACATTCCCTTATGCACTTTCTGAACATCATTTATTCAGAGCTGAAGAACACTGTGTCACACAAAGTTAAATTTCAGCAGTTAACTGGCTGTATGCTTTGTGAATTCTTTTAGCAGGAGGAAGGTGGTATAGTTGCACCCATTTCTCTGAATGGATTGCAGCCCTGAGTACTAAAAGGTACTGGATTCATACCAACAGTTCTGGGGTTGTTTTTGTGATCTCTTTATTCATTGAGAAGTCAAAATTCCTTCAGACTGAAATATAAAGTAAATGGAGAAAACTTAAATAATTAATTACTTGAAACAGAAGTAGTCAGTATTTTTACAACCCCCCTGATACCAATTTTAAATAAAAGGAATCCTAATACTTGGGGGGGGAAAAAGGTTTCTAAGGTCCTATTAAATGTTTCAAGCCACAGATTTAAACATCTGGATAGAAGAGCTCATATTTGAGCATGGGAGGATTAGGTTAAGCAAACCATTCTCTGGGGACTTGAACAGAGTCATGCCCACCTGAAACACAGAAAGTCCTAGGAAAGAAGTTCCTGGAGAAGTTCATATGCTAATATGTATATGTAAAGCTCAAAATAAAACATAAAGCCTGAAATTTACATTAAAGAGGAATTCATATCTAATGCTATTGGTACACAGCTGCCTGTTACTGAGTGCAAAAACAGATTTCTTGCTCTTGCCACTCAGCCTTCAGACACCTCTTCCAGGCAAAAATGAGAGGTCCATGGGCAGCCAAGGGAATTGGGAATACTGAGAGGAATCAGCTAGTCATGTCCAGCCTACTGAAAAAAAACTGAGAACAAACCCCATGTGGCAGCAAAACTACCAGAAAACTAAAACAGTAAGGGAAAAAAACAATCCCCAGGAAGAAAACCTCATACTGATGAATACCTTAGTGTTCATCCACATCCACAGTTTTTACTTCCATTCCTTTCCATCTATTTAAACTTCTCATATTTTTTTATCTTTTAAAAATTTCCAGTACAGGAAAGTGAGTTGTCTACAAAAGTCCACAAAATATATTTCTTAAAGTTTGCCTCTCTGAATCTTTCCCTTCTTTCCCAAATGTCTGAAAAACCATGTCTAAAACTAAGCAGTATGCTCACAACAATTTTAGCCTTTTGGATGTATACTGATTACAGGTTTTGAGGGGATTTTTGTCTTCCACTTGCAGATATTGTTTCTTTTCACTGCTGTGTCACTTCCCTTATTGTCTTCTGTGTTCAATGCAAAATTGAGCTAAAAGATATCGAACAACAACAAAAAATCCAGACAGGAGAGCAATTGCTTAGAAATGCTTTCACTAAAAATATGAAAACCAAAATCTAAATCAACAATAAGGAAGCCTCTTTCCCTTCAAAAATACATTCACAATTATGTGCTGTAGTGGTACCATGAGAATCCAAACAGAAAAATATGTGGCCTATCCAAGCTTTACATTGAATTATTCTGTAGGGCAGAAAAAAATCATAACTACTGCCTCATGCAGTGCAATGAATTCAGATAAATCCTGTGGAATAAAGCCTTAAGGTTACAGATGTAAATTGTTTGCAATAGACCTAATGCATCTCTCCCAGACTTTCTGTTGTAGATATTGCTGATTGATTTGCTGTATTAAAGTGCAACAGAGATTTTTGTGATATGAATTAATATTAACTGGTGAATAACATATATTCTTAAATAAATGTCAAGCTCAGTTGAAGATGATAGGTCTTGGCTATTGTTGAAAGTCCATTTTTTTGTGGTTAAAGTTACTAAAAAAATATTTATCAGGCTTATTTCTTGCCCTGCACTATTAGCTATTGCTTCAAAGCAAAGTTCTAAGATTTAAAGACTGGTTTTGTACAGTCAAGACCTCCCTGTGGCATTTGAAATTACACTCACTTTTTCTTCTTCTTTTTCTCAGATTGCTTATTCCATCAGGAGTGATTTACTCTAATTAGAGTCTGTGTGTTCTGAAACTGTAATGGTTTCACCAGGACAAGTTAACATTGTCTCACTAGTTGCTATGCTCCTATCAACTTCATAAGCAAACTTTAAACCTGAATAAATTAAACCTAGAACACAGCATTTGTCAGACTGGATCAGACAACTGGTCCATCACAGTGCCCTGCCTGCCACTGGCAATGATCAAACGCTTCATGCTCTTGAGCAAGACAAAGTATGCCTGGTGTACCCAAGGCACTATTCTCTGTGATGGAGGGAAAATTCCTTCCTGGTCTCCAAATGTGATGGATTATTTCCCTGAAGCTTAAGATTTTATTACAACTTTGCCTTTGCTCTTTTAACTAAAGAAGTAATAGACATTAAATCAGAAATTCTTATATGTAAAACCAGACACATGCTCTTTATTCAACCTGATTCTTCTTTCCCGATGTGGAAACAAGTGTTGCGAAGCGGCTCATGCATAAATTCACAGAAAGCAAAACCACTCTTATCAATGAGAGCAGGATCTGAGGATAGTCTGAGGCAAACTGTCACCTGTGCCTTTTTCTGTAGCCTTCACTGTGTCCTCATCAAGTTTACCAAAGGGTTTCTTGTTCTTTTGGTAAAGTAACTGCCCCACTTCCCATTCAAGAAAATAAATAATTCATTTTTCTCCCTGTCATTTTCCATAGTCCTGACTGTTTCAATAATAAGAGGAGACTTTTTTTTTTTGTTTGTTTGTTTGTTTTGTTTTGTTTATTTGATTTTAGTCTTGGCTTGATTTTCTTTCTTTCTTTTTTTTTTTTTTAAGACATATAACTCCTCATTAGACTAAGGCATTTCTAGGTGATACTGTTTATTTTACATACATCCTTGTGAGACAATTTCAGTCACATCACCATTTGCCTTAAAATCATAGGATCAAAGTTATAAGACATAATGAAGCAAGAGAGCAATATTACTTCATTCACAATGTCATCGTTATGACTTTATCACTTTCTGGCTTTTTTAAAAATTTATTTTCTTGTTTGAGAAAATCCCCGTGGGTTATATTTTTTCAGCTAAACTGTCACAAACAGCACAAGTAATGTCAAGCAGAAAGCTCATACAATAAAGGTTTTTCCCTAGAAAAGCCATTCTCTCTATCCTTTCATGGTTTCTCATCTTTCAGACTAAAAAAACAAAACCCCAAACCCTACACAACAAACCCACAAAAGAAGAGTTATTTTCAGTTATTTTCACCCAGGAGCATTATACTCAGTTGCACTTCATAGGCATCATGCTGCTCAGGGGCAGAGTGTCTGCATCTGCATAGCTCTGGATTTTAATTGCCAAATCATGCTAATTAGGTAAAAAACCTTAAAGACTGTTATTAGCAAATATCCAACTCATTGCTTACTCTCTCATCCAGATCATTAGCCTAAATGTAATGTGGCACTGACCTAAGCCACATCATTGATTTTTCTCCAAAACCAAGATTTGAAATTGTCTTGTTCTCCTTGCTTTCACTTAAATACCCTTCTGTCTTAAGAAACAATTTATCATCTTTATTTCTCAATTTTCCTTTGTACCAACAGTGCTTTACAACAGGCTTTTTAGTCCTATTTGAAATAAAAATCAAAAGCAATTCTATTTTTTGATCCCACCTTTATTTCTTCTTTTAAACAGGAAACTGAAAAAACACATGATCCCATTAAACAAATTAAAAGCAATTTTTTGCTACATAAACTTAGCACATTATTATACTATATCTTTAAAATTTCAGTGAGTGTCCAGTGATCAAAACAGATCAAAACAATGCCTTTTAATCTTCAGTTTTGCCTTATACCTTGAGCTGCTTAAATATTGGCTTTCATTTCAGGCTTTATGTTTCTGATCTGTATTTCAGGTGAAGTTGCTTAAGTCCGAACACAGGAAAAGAACACTTTTAAAAGAAAATACTTAAAATAAGAGTTGTCCTTCCCCTATTTTTGCTCAAATAATGCATGTAAAAGTAGGAAGTTTAAATGTTTGGTTAAGAAAAAGAGAATCAGAATTTAAAGACACAAATATCTCAGTAATAGTTGCAATCCATATAAGAGAGGTATAATTATGACTGGTCCAGAAAAGAAGGTGGCAGTGGAAAGGCCATCAATGAGGTATTTATAAATAAGAAAACAATATTTTAGAATGAAATAGCACTACACTGAAACAGTTGCAATGCTCCATAAAATCACTGGAATTGAGCAACATATTAAAAATGCCATGTATCTCTTTTTCTTATGACAAGAAAATACATCTAACTTTGAAGGATAATGGCCTCTTTTACAGCACATCCTTGGTGCACACAGTTGCATCACCTTCAAGAGTGCACAAATTCACTTTTAAAAGTTTGTGCAGGGCCTTGAAAAACAGAGTGCACATTCCATGCACCTGTTGTAATTCTGAGAAGGGCAAACAATTAATTTTTAGTATTACTGGATGAGGCTAGAATCATCTGAACTTATGCAGTTGTTACAATTTGCATTAAAATGCTCAAAACAAATGTTAGGGGATTTCTCAGCATGCAAAGAATGCAAAGCATTACACACATTTAGTCTTTTTCTTACATTAATAACTTTGCTCATATACATTGGAATATGTCATGTGAATATGTACTTACTATGTTCACAAGCAATTTTTAGGATAACATTTGATGGAAAGAATTTGATATGACATTCAGCCCATAAATTTTTCCTAAACTCCACTTTTGGGGACCCAGATTTGAAGAAAGTAACCCCAAAACAGACACACTGTGTATTTTAAATAAAAATTAAACATATTTTGGGTGATAGATGTATTTCTGAGCATGTCAAGTTTGCAAGCACAGAGCTTAGGCAGTAAGTTTTCCCTAATGCCAAATATTTTCTTATGTTTGAATGAATGTGATAAAAAACATACACCTCC
>VRYO01002772.1:50354956-50546626 GCA_009812075.1 Sialia sialis | reverse complement strand
TTCTCTGCATTTCAAATCTGCCCCTGCACTGCTACCGCCTCCTGCTTCTGGGAACAGTGCTGAGCACCGGAACCCAGGAACAGTGAGTGGAGTCTTCCTTCAACCTTTCTCCCATCTGGGACACGGCCCTGCTGCCTCGCCTCGCCTCGCTGCTCCTGCCTGTGCTCCTGCTGTTGCGGCTGTGAGGAGCCCGCCCCGCTCTCACCAGGACCGTGTGGAGAAGAGTGTGACTGGAAAAAAAGTTTTGTTCTGTTTTGTCGCTGATTTTTTTCATAGCTGATGTTGTTCTTGTTTGTCTTGCAAATATATCAGTAAAGAACTGTTATTCCTAAACCCATATTTTTGCCTGAGTGCCCCTTAATTTCCAAATTATAGTAAACTGAAAGGGAGGGGATTTTCCCTCTCCATTTTAGAAAAAAAATCTCCTGCCTCTTTCTGGCAATACCTGTCCCCTAAACCAAAACAGATTTTGGTGCCCTAAACCAAAACAGCATCTTAACAATTTGGTAGCTCATGCTGTAGCACTGAACCACAGAGGGCATTAATTCACATGGCGACTTCTGGAGTCAGCCTATAAAAACTCATAAATATTATATATTCCATTATTTGCTTCTTATGAAGGGGATTACCCAAATATTGTCTGCAGGGAAAAGGAATCAGAGTATGCAAAAGACAAAAGTTTTTAAATTTGGGAGGCTAAAGAAGCAAGAACACATAAAGGTGATATTTCATTGTTTGCTGAAGGCCATTCATCCCAGGAAGAAAGCAAGAGCCCTGACTTGGTGGACGATTCCCATCATATCTTTTGTACAGCCATGAGCTGGTGTGACTGTAAGAGCTCAGAACTGCTCTTCCTGACAAGCAGCCCTGAGGAAAATCTCAGCAAAGCTGAGGCGGGACTGCTGCCCACAGCAAATTGCCAGCAGTGCCAGGATGGGGCCACTGAAGCAGCCCTGGCTAATCCAGCCAGCCCCGAGGGGCACAGTGAGCCCTGGCTGTCACCAAGGAAGCTCAGCCCTGATTGCTGGGAGGGGCTGTGCTCGTGTAGGTGAAGAAAGGCAGTTCATGAACACAGGAATTCTTTCTGTAGCTTGGTTATTGATTTAGGGGCTGCATGCCTCTGACAACCACCTGGATGTTCAATGCTTGCAGTTGCAAACAGAATAACCCCCTCTCCATTCAAAATTCACACCTCCCAGAAGACATATTGTCATTAAAGTAGTAAGATTCTGTAAAAGTTGAATAAATCAATCTGCAGGTTATTTTGCTCTTTGAGTGGAACATCTCTTAAAATGTTATCCAATCATCTAGCAATTAATGCAGAGGTGAACTGGGCCTTAGAACTTCAGTCTCAAATATTAAAGTTCAGAAAAACTGCAGACAAGGTATGTATGTGACTGTGTGCGCATATCAGTGCATGCATGTCTGTCTCTGTATAAAACAAAAATTAGAAATTAGCTCATGTTCCACTGTTTGCTGATTAATCTCAAATCAATTAAGAAATAAACCACAGAATATGAGTTACTTTTAAGTCAAATAGACAAGTCTTATCCTTCATTTGGTCCAAATTCCACCCAGTGACTCCTAGAAACACTGATTTAGGGATTTAAAAAAAATATGTTTATTTAAGCAAATTTCTTTTTCTTATCATTTCAAGCATCAGTGAGGGTATTTGATTGTCCTTTCCTGAGCTGTTCAGATGGCATCATTATCTTCTCTGATTATAATTCTCTGCTTAGCTGACTGTATCACCTTCAAAACTTTATTTGAGAACTTACCTAATTAGCCTTTGAACCGCTAATTAGCTATTATCTGCAGATCTCTGTTTTTTCCTGCACAGAAGATGTTGTTCCTGTCACTACAGGAGCATAGAAATTGCCATCCTGGGACAAAACAATGGGTCACATAGTCTCATATCCTCTCTCTTACCAGAGCAAAGACAAGACCTCTCAAGCAGCTGTTCAGCACCCCGAGCTTGCTCCTGTCATTATCTCATCTGAAAGGCTTCCACCAAAATGAAAGGCACAGAACATTTCTCCTTTGGCTGCAGGTGGGCACTGAAAAGATGTCTTCATTGAGCTGTCCATGGCAATATTTTATTTTTTTTTTCCCTGAGAGATTACAGCCAATTCAGAACATAATCACATGCACAAATAGTGTAGATGTCACTCCCAAACAGCTTATATCTACTGATTTGGGTACTGTGCCCCTTAATGATGCTAATTACAAGTTGGCCATGCAGGTCTACATCTTCTTGTAAAAGAAGCAAATTTAAGTTCTCAACTTTTTCCCAACCAAGGTGTCTTTTTTGATTTCAATGCAAAACTTGCATATTTTAAGCTTAAAAGAAAGTATAATTATTTTATCATAACAGACTGATATATTTTCTTTATTTTAAAAAAGAACATTTCTCATTTTTCCTCAGTAATAGACTATAAGAAATGACAAATCATCCTCTTTGAAACATTTGAAAAGCTTGATTCCAAATATTGCCAACCTTATCCATTTAAACTTTTTGAACTGAGATCCAGAGACTTCCAACCCACATAAAAACCCCCAAGACTTTTAACAGTGTTCAATGGACTGCTGAAAAAATGAAGGGACAGCCTTATTTATCCACCTTCAGATATTTAAAAGTCCGAGCTATGCCTCTGAAGAGATAAAAGTAAAGAATAATGCTCAAGTACAGCTCTTTATTTCAGTATTAAAATGAAGGGAAAGAAGAAAGAGGAGTATCCCTGGAACACTGGTCCCCACAATTCAAGGTGTTTACAGACTGGAGAGAGTCCAAAGAAGATCATGAAGATCATCAAAGCACTGCAGAACTTTACGTATGATGGAAGACTGGGGGAGTCATGCCTTTCCTTCATGGAGAGCAGAAGTATAAGTCAGGACCTCATGACAATCTTCTAGCATTAAAGGGAAAAAAGGACAGAGGCCCTCTCTCCACAAGGAGTCTCCTGGAGAGCACATGGGACAACAGGTAGAAGTTGCACCAGGAGAAGCTTCATATTGAAATAACAAAGAAATTTTTACAGTGTGAAGAATCAGTCAAGGTAAAAACCTCACCAGGGATGTGGTGGGGGCCCCGTTGCTGGAAGTTCTCAAGATCTGAATGTACCAGGTGCTAATTAATCCCATCTAGGCTCCCTTTCCCACAGATTTTTGGACCAAATGATCTGCTGGGGGCCCTTTCATCATGGGCTTTTCTGTGATTTGATTCCATGATTCTAGGAAAGAGTAATGGAAAAGAGACAAAAAATACAGAGGAAACAAGAAAAAAAGGAAAAAAAAAGGGAGGGTGGGGGTGGAAGAGCAGCACATTTTTCCGACAGCACAAAGTGGAGCACTGCAACAGGCTCTACTCAGATTTATAAAGTTCTCCACAATGCTCCCTCCATGAAAAGCATGAAATGACTGCTACCAGTGCTTGGGCTTAATTTGAACTCTGGATAAAATAAAATCTGAACACCTTCTGGTTGCCAGGGCTGAATAATTCCAGAGACCTTGACGTAGTTTCTGTAGGTCATTACACTAATTTAAATTCACAATGCTTTCATCTCTGCTTTGAATGTAAAGTACCTGGCACTCATCTGTGCTGCATTTCCTTTTCTATGTTTTCAATAGATAGTTTCAGTTATTTCCCTCTCAAGTACCTCACAATTCACTCTCTTCTTGACTATCATTTTGTTCTCAAAAGAATGCCGACCTACCCTAGTTTAAGATTAAAAATAAAGAAGCTGTTGGACTAAATTGACTGACTCAAGTAAATAAAGTGGTACCTTTTGGCTTAAATTGAATTTGTTTCCATTTATCACATGGGAAATGTTGATGTTAATGCAAAATAAATTACATTTAACCTAAGGAAAATTATATTGCTGTTTCAGCTGTCATTAACACTCCATGTGCACACGTGCTCATCTTGATCTCTAGCATATACAAAATTATATCACTTGATTTGACTAAAGCTCAGCTGATCTACCAATGGGCAAAAAGTATCTCAACTGATGAAACTGCAGCCTTTTGTATGCAGTCTTCTTCACATCTCACAAAGATGCTTTCCCACGCTTTTTTTATACAATGTGCTTTGGCATAAATTCATTCCTATACCCGTAGGAGGACATGAGACAGTGAAGGTTCTGATGATGGTGTTTCAGGTCAGTCCTCCTCAGACCCAAATAACCCCTGCCTAATCCTCAGCTCCTGTTGCAGTGTTCTGGTATAACAACATGAGAATCACTGTTCTCTCAAGAGTGGAAATCCTTATGGAGATTAATTTTCCCTGCCCAATGTGGGCTGTACCCATGGCCTTTAACTATGGCTGAACCAGAATACAGGCTTAAAATTTTCATTATGTGGCTTTCAAATAAGGAAGGTTGGCACTCTTACCCAGGTCCTGTTCAAAAGTCTGTAGGACTGGAAAGATGCTAAAGCAGCCTGAACAGAAAATACAGTCCCACACGCTCAATAACAGTAACATAGATCCCAAAAAACCTCCAGAGTGAAAGTATGTTGAAAATTGGGTAGAAAATTGGGCAGAGGAACAATTGGGTTTGGTTATCAGAGCTCCTAAGAAACCACCCTTTCATTAGCGGATTCTTGAAAAACAAGTGAATATCCTCAGGAGTCATATCTTTTTTCAGAGAAGAGATGACAAATGTGAAGAAAATATAATAAGAAAAATTGAGAGAAGCATCTCTGAGCTATTTGAACAGCCAAGAAAGGGAAATGGCACAGAGAAATTCCATTGAAAAAGGAATCAAAACCAAATGAAGACTAGAAATTACCATTGCAGAAGTGAAGATTTGAAATAGCTTTCAATAAAACTTTTATATCTTCCTTTTCCATTGCTTTTTTTTTTTTAACTTTCACTCTTGTATTTTTTATAACTTTCCCTTTCTTTTCTTTACTTATGTTTTTCTCCAAATTCCCTTCTCACACTGTTGCATTTCATAGCAGCATATGCTGGTTTTAGATATGTATTCCTTCCCTGTACTACTTACTGGTTCCCACACTTGTGTTCCCAGTGAACAGTGAGATATTTCTCTATCAAGCCTAATGAGAAAACAAAAATGTAAAATTACATATTATGCTACTTGTAACATCTTATGTCACTGAATAAGGACAAGCTAAGCATGCTAATTATTTTTTTAGAGGGCCCTCCAAAAATGCTTATGTTTTTTCTTCCAACTGTCAGGTTTTACCCCTGTAGAGGAATTTCTTCCGGTACATATAGCAGTCATATATGTCCAGCAAATAAATGAGCTTTGGAAATAGTCCCAGACACAATTTCCTATAGGCATTATTTGCATTTTTACATCTCTCTCTATGAATTGTTTCTGAATACCGGACTTCTGTGGACTAACAGCAAACAAAAGATGCCTACTTTTCCCATCATAACTCTGTCACCAAGATCTCACTTTGTGAATTCTGTGAATAAGTAGATACATGTTTTCCATTACATATTTCTTTCAAGTACTGCAGTTGAACTAATTCCTTTAAAGACTTCCATAAGCATTTGTTTCAATTCCTGTAAGAAAGCAAACTGTACTTTAATGCCTCTATTTTCAAATGGTCTCCATAGCAACGTATACTACATTAATTCTCATTATGAAAAATTTTATTTGCAATTTACAAAGCTGCAGTCCTCAGAGGAGCTTTTAGTTAAAATACACAGGTTAACAAAACTAGAACATTTTTGGTCAACCAAGGGTTTTTTTAAGCTCTCTTATGCAAACAAGATTAACCTTTTGTTTTTCAGCTCTGCACAGTGCACTTTACTGTAAGCACTTTCGTTTTAATTTGTATATACATGTGCAAAGTTTTGAGCAGATTTGTTTCAAAACCTATCATAACTTTTTGAAGGAAAGTAAAATATTTTAAGATAGCTGCCACCTGTGTGATATGAAAGACCAAGCTATTTGGATATTCCAAACAACTGAATAACACTAGAACACTCTATGTACATGTGAATGGTTCTAGCAACTACAATTCCTCATTGTATCTGATATTAGAATATAGGCAAACAATTTTGCTTAGGATAATCTGAATAGATTCAATTACAATAAGCAGTTTTGTAAATTTTGGAAGATTACATACTTTATTGTAGTCTTGCAAGAAAACATTCCCACAATTGAAAGAATAATTTATTGATTTACTTCCATGATCTGAAACAATTGTGACTTTTGCTCTACTTAAAGGAAGAAAGAAGAAGGTGTAACCATGTCCTGTAAGTGCCTCACATCAGGGTGGAAGGGTAAACTGCTGGAAACATGATAAAATGTAAAACATCTTGTGGGTCAGTCGTGAGGCTAAATAATTTCATTTTAACACTTTAACTCAGGTAACTCAGGTAATGCAGATTTATGACATCCTTTGAAGGGAATATTGGAGAATCTCATTACAAAACTAGACATGTTAATGCAACTCTCCTTGTATTTCTAAAGCTTGGTTCCTAATTTGAGCAATATAAACCCTACCAAAGCAAAATGTCTTTAAAATGACTACAAAATGTGCTTGAATTACGTTCCATTCACATGAGTGTTGAGCTGTCTCAAGGCCATATTCCAACTGACTGAGAACTTGAGGATCATTTAAAGAAACAAACACAGCAGTTATATGATGTTTAACATGCATCTAATCCTCCATATGAAAAAACATATTTAAAAGAGTTTTGAGAAGCTGTCCCCTCCTGTCTACTATCTGGGGTCTTCTAGTCTGCTTTGCCTGTACCAGTACCAGTATTGCTCAGATTTGGCATTCAGAGAACATGAAAGGAAATTTGTTTGTCTGCAAAAAGCCAGGAGATGATTGCATTTTTCATGTTACTTACTAGAAACAGAAGCTCCTTCCCTTCCTCACCCCCATCTGTCCCCATTGTTCTGAAGCTATTTACAAATATGGTGAAAAGTACTTCACTGAAGCATTTAATGTTAGAGCTCACTTGTATGCAGAACACACAGTACTGAATGAGGTGCACAAAACATTACTCTACAAAAAATATGCTATGGGAATTATGGTGTCATCTTCAGAATCTGACAAATTGGCTG
Organism: Sialia sialis; assembly: GCA_009812075.1. NCBI lineage: Eukaryota > Metazoa > Chordata > Aves > Passeriformes > Turdidae > Sialia > Sialia sialis. The sequence goes on along the minus strand of VRYO01002772.1, from coordinate 50,539,577 downwards.
GTGTATGAAATGTTTAGACACTGGTGGCTTACTTGGGATGCACATGAGTGGCAATAAAATCACAATGTGTCCAAGACAAGGTTTGGATTTTGGTTTGATTGCAGAAAATTTCTGGCAGGAATCTTTTAAAGCTGCAGTCGAGTTCCTTAGTTAGAATTTGGCTTGTAAACAAAGAGAAAATTTTGCCATTTATTCCATTCCATATTTTTGGATTTCTGTGCCTTCTCCCTGATGATAACTTGTCTTTTTTCCTCACTCACAAACTGCTCGTTTCTGCAGTGGCACCTGGGATGGATAACAGACTAACAAGAGAAATACAAATTCTAGAAGGGAAAAAATCCACAAAGGCTGTTGCAAAGCAATGGTGCACAGCATTTCTTGTGTCTGGACATCTTTAAAGAGAACTCACACCCTCAGTTATCATTTTTACTCCAAGATGATTCATTTTTCCTCTTTGGAGTTAAGACTATGAAACGGATCAATCAGTTGTTGCGGTTGCATGTGGTGAACTTATTTCCTATCATAAAGTAGAGAGAATTTAAAGGGATGGAATGTAAGGTAACTAAGAATCTGGCAATCTACCATCCTCCTTCTTCCTTAAAATAGTTTCCCTCAAATTTCATGCTTTTAATCACTTACTCCACAGGAAGAGATAATAGGTATTCATAGGGCAGAATAGGGATTAGCTTTCAGTTGAGTGGTAAAAGCACAAAAATTACCCATTTTGCATTTTTTTAATAGTAACTGCAAGTTTAATTTGGGATGTGGTAGTTTTGATCTTTCATCCTTTCTTAGAAAATATATTAGGCAAAGCAAAATGTTTGCACAGGCATCTAGAAATGTTCTCCACTGCCAAGAAATGTACACCATAAAAGCTGATAATTTAAACAAAATTTAAAAAATTAACTATGGAGAATGCATCTTAGTCTAATTTGCATGCATCAATCCACTCTAGTCTCAGTCCATAAAACAATTAATCGTTGCATTATCTTATTGAAATCACTAAGACAGTTCTGGCTTTTACTATTAGACTCCTATTAAGATTTCACTGGCTCAGGGCCATTAAGTGTTTCCTTAATATGAATGTTTATGTCATCCAGTCATGAAAACCCACCAGCATCGCTGCAAGCACCACAACATCCACGGAGCAGTGACTGCCTTTGTTTCACTTAAACTGAAGAACCTTCACAAAATACTCACTAAAATAAGAAAAATTGCAAGACCCCTATTTTTTGCATGAGATAGGTAATGTGCAAATGACAGCACTTTTGTACAGTCAACCAAAAACGAGCTCTGCCAGCCTGAGATCTGTAGGGAAGTAATCTTTTCAGCTGGACACTGAGGTGTTAAAATGATGGCCAGAAATTTTCTGTTAAATTCCAAGGACAGAAGGATTTCCAAGCTTGAAAGAAAAGCCTGAGTGTCACAGGCACCTATGAATTTCTCACGAACAGATAAAACATAGACTTTATCTTTTATCACATTTTTCTGTGCCTTTGGGATTATGTAATGTTAGCACAGTTTTATAAAAGACCCAATGGGATGTCTGGTTCTTTCCATTTCACCGGGGAACCACAGTGCTGGGAAGAGAGAATGTGATTAGTGGCAATTCATATCTTTTTTCCTGTTCAGTGACCTGGGCTTTTTGCCTTAATGTGATTTTGAATTAATATCTTTCAGAGGGTGCAGACAGGAAAGAAAGTCTCTTTCTGGATTAAAAGAATGGATATTAAAGATGAAATTAAAAAGAGCTGAATGAGGATGTAGATTGGGAATATGCTAACAATCATGCTGTCCTTTTCAGATTATTCTTTCAGAAAAGCTCAAAGAGGACAACATGAAACATATTTGATCTGCTGAAGTAGGGCAGTAAATAATGTGGTAACATCCTTCACAAGGTTAGTTCTCTCATGATATTTGAGAGCAAGGCATGTTTGGGAGCATACATAAAATTATTTGATGGTCTCAGTTCAATTAATCAGCTTCTTTTGTTTCACTAAAAAAAAATACAGGTGCAGATGTGTTTCTCAAGTGAAAAAAAAGAAACATCAAACCACGACTAGATACATGTGTTAGCAAATGCGGTGACACTGATTCTACGGAAACTTTTGTGGATAAGCAAACGGCTTCATCTTCTTTTGCTCTTAGTCTAACACTGTTTCAGAAGTGGTACATTTCACTCAGGGAATGTTAGCAGAAAGCTGACTCAATCTGTAACCTTAAATGATGCAATTCAGTTCCAGTGAGAGAGAAAAGAATGTTCTTGAATAACAACATGGTGGATTTTGAGAAACAAACACCAGATTGCAGCCCTACCTGAGTGCTGCCCTCCAGACCTGATGCTAGTAGGTACTAACGAGAATTTCTAAAGGGCCAGTCCAGTGCACTATCCATCAGCACAGCAAAAAATAACTTCTTCATTGCACCTGACAGAAAGTGAATAGAAGTGTGCTTTCCAATCCACATCCTTCCAGATTTCCTAAATTATAATGATGTCTGGAACACATTTTAGATGTTTTCTGGAACACATGAGTCCCACCAGGTTTGTGTGAGCTCTTTCACAGCCTGCTAAGCACACATTTTTCTGGCACCTATTCCAGGTGACATTACCAAACACTGGCCCTGTTATTTCATGTACCAACTGCAACTATATCACAAGGTCCATGGTAACCCATGCAGTGCCCTTTGCCTCCCAAAGAGTGTTATTCACAGTTATAAAGTGTCTTCCCAAGAGATTGTATTTCAGCCAGAGTATCAAGTCCCTATTGTTATTTAAAACTCTAATACTCCATGGCTAACAAACTTACTGGTGGTAGTCTTAATAAGGATTGATCACATGGTTAATTATCAGTTGCAACTGTGCTATGTCATGCATTACAAAAACAGCAATGCCAGCTATTTTATGTTGTGGTTCTCTTCTGAAATTACTGATACCATAAGTTAATGATTTGATAAAGTTCAGATTGCTGATATAATCAGATCACAGCTGCTCTGGTAATGAGTGCTATAGAGATGTCTATAAGTAGGCTATCTAATTAAGTATTAGCATACCCATTGCAATATCCATCTTTATGCTCTAATGCTGTCCTTCCCAAGTACCCATTTTGGGAATCCTTGTTAATATAATTTGCTCTGGAGCTCACCTGCAAAATGAAATACATTGACACTTACCCAGAAGGAATCCCAGTGGAGCATTTCCAGGTTCTTCTGGTACCATCACACGGGGAAAAAAGTGGCAGTAGGCTAACTGCACAGCAGGAGCTGCACTGCAGGTGCTCCCCCTGATGCCTTCACAGCCAGGAGCCTTCAGCAATTGTGGGTCAGTTCCTCCAAAATCATTTTTATTCAACAGCTTTTTAAAAAATATTTTACATTTGGATAAAACAATGAGGGCTTTGGGCTCTTCCTTTTTGGGTTTTGGAATATCTAGGTCTTAACAGCGGCCACAATTTGTGGTTTAGGGTTGTTTCCTTCTCACCTTCCCCTGTTAATCACAAAGGTTAAAAAATATTTTCAGGTGAAAACTAACATTCTGACACAATAGGTCAACAAACTGGGTTTTTAGGAAGCACACCAGGGTCAGGAAAGGGCACTCTGAGGAATAAAATATAATTCAGAGCACTACAGGAAGAAAAATATAAACAAATATTATTTTTCAAATAATTAATGTTGAAAGGCAATGTGGAAATTACATCAGACCAATGAGGATGAGGTATCCTTGCAAAAAGGGACAGAGACACAGCAATCTATGCCTCCATCTTCAACACTGATGACAATGCTCTGAGATGGATGACCATGACTGCAAGAAAAATAAACTCTCAGCTGTTCCTGAACTTATGTGAGATTTACTGCTCCAGCTGGATCCCTAGAAATTTATGGGGTCTGATGAGATTCACTGGAGAACCCTGAAAGAACTGGCTGATATTCCAAAGGCTTCCTTGATTTTTGAGAAGTCTTCGGAATCCAAGGGAGGTCCCAGCTGACTGGAAGCTGAAGAATATTGTCCCAATTTTCAAGAAGGATAAGAAGGAGGACTCTGGAAAATACAGGCCCATGAGTCTCACTTTAGTGCCCAGTAAAATCATAGAAAAATTATTCTGGGAGATGTTGGAAAACACCCGGAGGGCTATGCAGTCATCAGTCACACCTGGTGTGGCTTCCTGTTTGTTGAACATGACTTACCTAACTGATCAAGGCCAGTAAATATAATCTTTTTGGACTTCAGCAAAGCTTTTGATATTGTGTCTCACAGGATCCTTCTGGACAAAATGTTCAGCACACAGCTGGACAAACACATGATGTGATGGGTGAGCAGCTGGCTCATGGGTCAGGTACAAAGGCTTGCAGTGAATGGGGTGACATTAGACTGGTGACCTGCCACTAGTCTGTCACTAGTGGGGTTCCTCAGAGCTCCATCTTAGACCCTGTGCTCCTCAAAATATTGAGTAATGACCTGAATTCAGGACTCAAAGGGATACTAAGCAAGTTTTCTGACAATACTGCTAGGAGGAGCTGCTGACTCCTTCAAGGGCAGAGGGGCCTTGCAGAGAGACCTTAACAAATCAGAGAGCTAACCACATAAAGTTTAAAAAGAGTAAGTGCTGGGTTCTGCACCTGAGATGGGCAACCCAGGTTGTGTATATAGACCAGGGAACCAGAGGCTGGAGAGCGCCACAGTGGAAAGGGACCTGGGGGTTCTGGTTGATGGCAAGACAAATGTGAGTCAGCAGTGCCCTGGCAGCCAGGAGGGACAAAGGTGTCCTGGGGGCCATCAGGCACAGCATCACCAGCTGGGCAAGGGAGGGATTGTCCTGCTCTGCTCTGAGCTGGGGCAGCCTCACCTTGAGTATTGGGGGCAGTTTGGAGTGCCAGAAATTAAAATAACATTAAGCTATTAGAGAGTGTCCAAAGGAGAGCAGCAAAGATAGTGAAGGGTCTGGAGGGGAAGCCCTATGAGGAGTAGCTGAGGTCACTTGGTCTGTTCAGCCTGGAGAAGAGGACACTGACAGAAGGCCTCTTTGTAGTCTTCAACATCCTCATCAGGAGAAGTTGAGGGGCAGACCCTGATCTCTGCAGTCTTGTCACCAGTGACAAGATTCAAAGAAATGCAATGAAGCTCAGTTGAGGTAGGTATAGGCTGGATATCAGGAAAAGGTTTCTCTCCCAGGGGTGGCTGAGCACGGTAACAGGCTCCCTAAAGAAATGTTCAGAGCACTAAGCCTGTCTGACTTGAAGAAGCATTTGGACAATACTCTCAGGCATGTGGTGTGACTCCCGGGGTGTCATCCTCAGGGCCAGGAGTCACACGTAATGATCCCTTCCAAATCAGCATATTCTATGATTCTACGCAATAACGGTGCGATAACTGGTATGTATGAGTGGCATGTATGCAGAGAATAAGAGATTTATGAAGGTGCTTGGTGTCTTGGAAATGCAGAGTAAGAGAGGTAGTCTCTGAACATAATGATGGGAGAGAGTCATGGCTACCCTCCAAACGAGGAAGAAGCTAAATGGGGGAGAATACAGCAGGTGCAAGGATTTTTTGGTTTGTTTTATTTTAAGCAGAGACTGTCTTTTCAGAGTTTCTAAAAATTTGGTGAGAAAGCATAGTAAGATTTGATATGGAAAGACATTCCTTGGCTGATTCATATTCTCTGCCTTCGAATTGACCACCCAAATGGCCTGGTTTATCTGCAATTTGTTGCATGTTAAATAATGAATATGGTAAGTGTTTAGCAATACAAAATAGCATTAAAACTGTGGAGATAGGTGAATAATGCATCAAGAAATGTAATTTCATTAGTAGAATGTTTTCTTCTTATTATATAACATACTCAATAGCTGGATGAAGAAGACTGCATGACTTTCATACTAATAAAGTGAGTAGAATTAAGGGATATGTTACAAAAAAAAAATAAAATACTGTTTTGGCAATTTTGTGACTGTTCTTCTTGCATCACAAGAATCTCTTACCAGTAAGTGTGCTTAGCCAAGGATATCCCCAGCAGCAACTGGAAGCATCAAATTAAGTGAAAGGGGATCTTTGTAGATAATCTGTAAGAAGTCAATGAGAAAACTACACTGGGACAATTGAAAAATGATTCGTTATTTATAGGAACAGCAGTAAGTTCTGAAAATATTACTCAAAAAGCTACAGAAATGAATTCAGAAAGATGAAGCAATAATGGATTGCATGGATGATCTGAGGAAGAAATTATTTTGTCAGAAGTTCCACAATTGGATAGGTGCATTAGGCAACATTTTCTTTGAAAGCATAAGGTGTAAGTCACCTAGAGTGAAGGAGAATAGCAATTTAAAAGCTTCACTTGTCCACATAGGCAAGAAGTCAGTACTGAGTCACACTCTAAATACATCAATTTCACATCCCCAAAAGCACAATACCTGTCATCAAACATTCACAGAAAAGTATTTTGTGACAATTCCATATATTGTTAAGTTAATCTATCTCAAAGTTTGGTTTAACATCTACCATTGTAACATCTTAGAGATATTTGGGGCCCAGTGTACCCAGTGTAAAACCATCTCAGCCTGCTGACAGAATATCTTCCAACTGAAAAAAAGAATTCATTTTTGTGATACATCTTAAAAGGACGACAAGGAAAATCTGGGTTTAAGAGATTCATTGCACAGGATTTCTTGTTTATAGTGTTTTATAAAAAGAGGAGACTTTCAAAGAATTCTCCTTTGCAGAATTTTCACTACAATTGATATTACAAAGAGCCATAAATTTAATTTAAAGGTACTGTATGCTTCTCCCATTGTATATAACCTGTTTTTGCTGTTGCTTTTGGGTTTCCTTCCATTCTCCAAGAAAATCTTGGCTGGAGACGATAAAAAAACCAAAAGAAGGTAAAAAATGTGAAGATACAAAAATAGCTAGCAGAAAAAAACTTGTTTCCAACTATAGTCAGGTGACATCTGAGTTCTCTTAAAATTTAAGATAGAGCTATAGCGGCATTATACTGCAAATGCTGTTGTATTAGAAACTGAATCTGTGTGTACAGGAGCTACAAAAGTAAGATTCAGCTTTGGAGTTCAGAGATTCACCTTAAAATGTCTTACTAAATGTCTACAGACGATGTGACTGTAAGTGAAGTCTGTCCAAGCTGCCGTAACAGCCCGAGGAGGAGCCAGTCCATCCTGCAGCTGATGGAGGCTGCAGACACACTGAGATCACAGCAAAACACACACTGACACCTGCCCAGGTGAATGGCTGCTCCACTCCTCTGCCTGCAGAATAGGACAGTTTTCTTGCATGGCCTCCCTAGAGACGCTTGGATGTTAGGGAGAACTAAATTCCTTTGACTTTCACTTATCATGATGTGGCAACCTGGATGCATTTGATGTGCTGTCTGACATCTCAGCAATCCCTGGCATTGCAACAATTTCTCATAAATCTTTTACTTAGTGAGAAGGTGGTACATTCAAGAAAGTTTAAATATTTTCTACGTATGCCCATTGTAGGTTTGTACTGGACATTTACAAGACTTACATTTGTACCTGTGTATTTGTATCAGGACCAGACTGTCTCCCTGTACTAATGTTCTAATATAAACCATTTTTTCTTCATCCCACATCAATTTCTTCATAAATTAAGGATGCAAAGGATGAAAACTACCATGCAAATAATGTTTACTGAGAGGAAAAGTAGTGCCAAACACTCTATCAGTAGCTGTCATCACATACAATATTCAGATGTTTCCATCTGCTTTACAACTTCTAGCTAAATTTGTATTATTTAGGATATTACAAGTCCAGCATGGATATGATTTCTAATAACAAGACACAGGTGTTCCCTTTAATTCCCTCTTTCACTATTTGCTTGACAACACATTTTACTTCAGCTGTTGGCTGTTATTGCTGTGGGCAGCCTAATGCTATAAAGCAAACATAATGTATGAATTATATTTTGAATCTGCTGAAGCAAACAGGCCTTTAAGATGTGCATTTAAATAAAAACATTTTTTTCCTATTTTCCACATCTTTTTTTATTATGTAAATTGAACCTGGAACACAAAATTCATATTTTGTCTGACTGATAGCAGTTTGACCGCTATTTAATGAAACACTGCACTTTTAAAATATTATTTTTAAGCCAAACTGAAGCAGCAGTTCAAGACCCTTCCTAACTACCCTGATCTCTAGAGATTTGTCAATTGTTTAAACACAGAGATAAAATAGAGACATTAACTAAAGCCAAGAGGGTAAATGGTCTCTGAGATGTGAACTACATCTCAAAAAAAAAGAAAAAAAAAAAGAAAAAAAAAAAAAGAAAAAAACCATATAGAAAGTAGACAGACTGCTTTTTTTTCTTTTTTTTTTTTTTCCTGAAGAGATTAATAGAAGCTTCTCTGTTCACAGCAAAGTAATTCATAGTCTGTTCCCATTACTCTCTTCCATGCAGCTCATTTACTCCACAGTCATTCCTCCCACAGTCTTACTGAACAAATTGCTTGCAACAAATTGGTTGACAAACTACAATTGCTCCATTTAAAAATATCACTGTAATATTCCATAATTTGGGGAAGACTTTGCTGAAACTGATCCAAAAATTTCAATATAAGGAATATAATTAGGGAAATAAGAAAATAAATTATTTCTTCCAATTCTTTGACATGGGAATTTTATATATGGTTAGGAATGTTAGCAGTCTTCTTTTAAAGAGTCATTAAAACGAGAAAGAAGAGAAAAACTAACCAGAGATGTTTCTGAAAAACTGTCTGGGAAGTTGACAGTAAAACTACCACTCCTGAGAGTGTAATAAAGGTTCTGTTGTGGAGGTACAGAGCAGAGCCAAATCTCACACTGTTTCAAGAAAAAATAAACTTCAGTCCATTTCCTTCTCAGAATCACTCGCCTCCTTTCCTCTACATTTTGAATCATTACCACACTAAAACCAGATCTTAAACACAGCTGTACAGAGTCAGCTCTGCCTCCAAAAGGAAATCCACCCTTGGAGAGCCAAAGCTGCAATTTCTTCCTGGTGTAAAACAAAGGTCACCTCTAGCAAATACAAGTATTTCCTGAGGCTTGGCTTTAGTTAATCATGATGGATAAAATTTAAATATGCCCTTTTGTCACATAAAAAGGATCAGAAGATACCACAATCCTAGAATAAGGCTCATTTTCAGCCGTAAAAATGGAAGAAGTGTGAGCTACATTGTTAAATGTGTAATGACAGTGCTATTTCTTTCTGTGATATCTCCACATACTCAAAAAATAATACAACTTTTTTTTCAAATTTCAAAGGTTTTATTCAAGGGACTCCTGCATTTAAGAAGGCAATAATAAATTCTCAGGTATCATAATGTCTGACATGAGGTCTGAGACATCCCTAAATACCTAATATGAAACCATTTCCTGGCAAAGAAGGGAACACTCCTATTAACTAGCACTGACTGTACAGTAAGCACCATTAAAGGGAGATCATCAAATTAAAATTGAATCAGTTTCAAGAGACAAGTTAAAAGTAGTTCCAAGGACTGCATCTGCCCATTAATTACCCTGGCAATCAGCCTGATCTAGAGGAGAACTTTATACAGAATTTTATTTTTTCAAGCATGCAAATAATATAATTATCCTCAGCTTTTTTATGCTTACATTTAGAGCCAGGTTTTAAAATAAATCTGGATCAAGGACAGGTAGTAAAGACAGAAAGGCACCAAAATTTTCCCCTTGAGAATGATTTTCCTCTTTGTTTTGAACAGGATCTCTACAACTAAAGGTGACACTGAGTAGCTGGGAAGACCCACTATGTATGAAATGCTGTCACACATGCTAAATAAACAGAAAAGCAGGTGAAATATTTTAAGGTCTATTACCTTATAGCAATCATATCTTAATGTATGCCTTTAAACTGTAAAAATACTTTGATATGCGGGTGAGATTTCAAGTTGATAATGTCCTCAAGAACAATGCTTAAATTTATTATTTTATCAAGCGCTCATGTCAATAACACAGTACTACCACCTATTTTTTTAATCAAACCTTTGATAGTCATACAAACAATAGGCACATGTGTGCATGTTTTTGTATATAATGAACACATACATTCACATGCACACACACAGAAACATCTGGAGTAAAGTCCATGAGGATCAGTTATTTGGTTCCCAACAGCCACCATTCCTGAATCCCTTATCACATGCTTCAGGAGTGTCCTGGCTTTGCTAGGTGACCAGAACAACATGAGCCTGCACACCAGTGCACTTGCAGTTACACACTTCACCTCATCCCTTCTCCAGCAAATTGTGCTTGGAGCCACCCTCATTATTCCTCAGAAAAACCTCCTGTGAGACTGTGCTTCCCCAAGCTTGTGTTTTCAGCCACAGCTTCTTGCTTTATTTCTGTCAGTCACTGACTCCTCTGTGTAATCTTTGATACCCTACTGTGGGTTCTCCTTTTTTATGTTATTCCATGAAGTGTGAAGAATTCATTGTTTTCCAGGAGATCATGTTCCTACCCAGCTGTGTTTTTATTTTCATTAAAACTGAGGGAGAGTCTCCAGCTGCAGGGAAGATGAAAAATATATCAATAAATAATATTCCAGCAGAAATGTATCTTGGAGGTCCCATTCCACCTATGCAGTGGCCACAGCAGTGTAACTTTAGATCCTGTGGCAGTTTTTACTAGCTATGTCCCAATACTCTGTGCTAGAAATAATTTTCAGGATTACTTCATAGGTTCAATGCTGCTTTTGCTTGATCCCAGTTTATTTTCTTGTAGAGTTCCACAGACTTGAAATTAGCACTGTTGTGCAGAAGCTTCTCAAGAGAAGATTTAAAACTATTCTAAGCACTTACAACACCATGTTTTCTGGCTTTATGTGACTCAGTGTAAACCAGAGCCAAGCATACCAAGGCCAAAATCTCTGCTAGTGCCAGTCATGTCAGCTCGTCTGAAATCAATTGAACCAGGCTCATTTGTCTCTGCACCCAGTTTTTCACTGATACAGAAAAATGGTGGGTTTTTAAATACGCAAAATATGCAAATTAATAATCTTGTTTTCCTTAATTTTGATGCCACATGGGCACTGACTCCAAATGTCCAAGTGACTCCACTGACTCCAAGTGTTCCAGATGTCATAGCACACGATCTAACCAACAGGCAAATTAGATAAAGTTTGCAAAAAATTATTTCTAAGTTGGTGAGATTCCCCTCCAGACTGCAGAAGTTTGATATTCAGTGAGGAGATATATGAGTGACAATACACATATGTTAAAAGAAACCATCACTGGAATTGTTTATTGTCCATTGTGGACATAAACCTTGCAGACTCAAAAATTATCTTCCCTTTACTTTTTACTGGCACATGCCCTCGCCCTGTCACCCAATTCAGAGAACTGAAAGGCTGGGACTGGCAGAATTAATGACGGCCCACCATAGGAGAAAGATCAAGCCCTAGACCGTCTAAGGAACCTGAATGTGTATAAGACAATGGGACCTGATAAGATACATCTGAGGATCCTGAGGGAACTTGTAATGAAGCTGCTAAGCCACTAGCCATATTTGAGAATTCATGGCATGCTGGTGAAGTTCCTCTGATGGGAAAGGAGGAAATATAACCCCATTTTTATAAAGGAAAATAGTACATGCCAATCAGGTTCAATTCTGTGCCTGGCAAGTTCAAGGAACAGAACCCCCTGAAATGATGGTAAGGCACAAGGCAAACAGAGGTGACAGGTTGGTGACAGCCAACATGGCCTCACCAAGGGCAAATGGTGTTTGACAAATTCTATGGCAAATTTCAGTGACAGTTTTAGAGCACTGGTGGATAATGCAAGAGTAACTGACACCATCTACTTGGACTACGTGTAAAGCATTTGACATTTCTCTGCACAACATTCTTTTCTGTAAAGTGGAGAGACGTGAATTTAATGGATGACTTGATACCCAGGTGGAGACCAGAGAGGAGTGATGTGCCTCAGGAGTCGGTACTGGGAACAGCATTGTTGAGCATCGTCAGCGACATGGACAGTGAGTGGGACTGAGTCCATCCTCAGTGAGGTTTGCAGATGATACCAAGCTGTGTGGTGTGGTTCATATTCCAGGGGGAAGGAATGCCATCCAGACAACCTTGGCAGACTTGACAGGTGGACACCTGGACAGGTGAATTTCAAGAGTAAAGGTGAACTTCACTCACAACTTTCAACAAGCCCAAATGTAAGGGGCTGGGATGTAGCAATTCCAAACACAGAAAGAGGCTGGGTGATGGGTAGATTGAGAACAGCCCTGCCGAGAAGGACTTGGGGGTGCTGGTGGATGAAAAACTCACCCAGCAATGTGTGCTCATGGTCCAGAAAGCGAATCAGCCCCCAGGCTGCATCAAAAGAATAGTGACCAGCAGGTCAAAGAAGGAGAGTGTCTCTCTCTACTCTGCTTTCATGAGACTCCACTTGGAGTGCTGTGTCCAGCTCTCGGTTGTCAGCATAAGAAAGACCTGTTGCAATGAGTCCAGAGAAGGGTCATGAAGATGATCAGAGGGCTGGAGCACTTCTCCTACAAAGCTAGAGTGACAGAATTGGGGTTGTTCAGCCTGGAGATGAGAAGGCTCCAGGGAGATCTCAAAGCAGAGTTCTAGTACCTAAAGGGGACCCACAGGAAAGATGGGGAGGGGCTCTTTATGAGGGGGTATAGTGATAGGACAATGAGCAATGTTTTTAAACTAAGAGGGAAGACTTAGGTTAAATTTTAGGAATAATTTTACTGTGAGGGTGATGAGGCACTTCAATAGGTTGCCCAGAGAAGTTGAAAGTGTTCAGAGAGAAAATGTTCAAAGTCAGTTTGGATGGGGCTTTAAGCAATCTTAAAGGAAGATGTCATCTAGTCCAACTTCCTTGCAATGAGGAGAGGCATCTTCAAGTAAACCAGGCTGCTCAGAGCCTCATCCAACCTTGAATGTTTCCAGGGATAAGGCATCTACCACCACTCTGGGCAATCTGTTTCAGCATTTCACCACCCCCACAACAAAAAATTCCTTCCTTCTGTCTTATTTGAACCAACCCTCTTTTAGTTTAAAACCATGACCTCTTGTCCTGTCTCTACAGCCCCTACTAAAATGTTTAAACCTTTCTTTCTTAGAAGTCTCCTTTAAATACCCAAAATCCTCAATAAAGTCTCTTCAGAGCTTTGTCATCTCTAGCCTGCAAAAACACAACTCTCTCAGCCTTTCCTGATAGGAGAGGTGCTCCATCTCTCTGATTATTTGCCTGAGTAAGTTCCTTTCATAATTTCATTGTGTATCTTTTATTACTTACTAGGAGGTTTGTTTCAACAGAGTTGTAATGACCATGATGTATTTCCCACTCTGAAAATAATATATCACATTCTGCCATTCCTGTTGAGGCAATCGGGTTTGCAAGTAGCACTAATATAACAAATGGTCATATAATGTTACTATAATAATTTACTGTTCTTCATGAGAAAAAGGAAAAAAAAGAAAAGCAGACTCCATTTGCTCCTGATTTTCATCCCTTCTGAGAAGTTGCATTTTGAACTGCATGACAGTAGGGGACAAAGACATTATTTATCAATCAGGCAGTCCCATTGACCTTGAAGTGGAAGAAAGAAAGCATGTTATAACTCCAGGTGCAGCCCACTCACTTGCTTAATAGAGAAAGAGCAGCTCCCCAGGACACATGATTTCCTCCTGCTACTTTAATCGAGGTAAAGTGGGACAAACAATGTTAACTGCCACCTCCAGTGAAAATAGATGTTTTGTAGGAGGAAGGAATAACAGGATAGCAATACTGCATTAGCTGCCCTTTCTCCTTGCACAGAAAGGCAAAAAATGATAAAGTGAGACCAAAAGTGTTTTACACTGATACTGTAAATATAGTTTTATCTTGAAGTTAAGAAAGATTATCTTCACTATTCTTCTGACTGAAATGAAGCAGCTTCAATTTTGTTAACCTTAAAAAAAGCACCAGACAGGAACCTGTAAATAGCACTGTGGTTTTCAACACAGGATAACCACAAAGAATAGTCCCTCTCAAAACACTTGTACAAAATGATCAGTGAGGACAGTAGGATTAGTTTTCTGGAAAGAGGATCTATTGCCAATTGACCAGATGAAATTCAGAGAAGAGAAGTCCACAGTTTATCTATGGATAATAGCAATTCCTTCTGATTTCTTAACCAAGCTTGACAACCTATAGAGCATGAGGAGAGTGCATCTGTAGCACAGAATTGTGATACTGATTTAAACTCCAAAGTGGCATCTGGTGTTTGAAACTAAGAGCAGAATCCAGAACATGAGAATGAGATTAATTCTTGAGAAGTCCACAAGAAAGGAATTTAAAAAGTCAAACTTTTCTAAGTGAAAATATATGTAGAATACAGGAAAATAATAATATTTATAGTTAAAAATGATTAGGGAAACATTGACATAAAGATGATGTTAATAGTATAGACAGTGGAAAAACAGAAATCAGAGAATCTGTTACTGACTTTAGGATGTCCCACTTGTCATAAAAGCCACTCTGATATTTAATTGGATTAGTGTATTAATGAACAATTACCAGATGAAAAGAAACAAATGGGAGAGAGGGCAAAAAGATCTTAATTAAAGAGGGATGGCAGAAAGAAAACAGAGGGAAGGGCAAGAACATGAATTATTCTGTGTCAAGGGACATTGTGTTCACAAAATAATATTTTTAATACAGCTTATCCACAGTGTGAAAGATACTTTTTAAACTACTCTTCAATTGCAAACACAGAGTTTGCAGTCAAGGGCAAGAGACAATACAGTGACAGAGAAAATAACAGAGGGTGGAGATAAGGCTGCGGGTGCAGCTAATGAAATGGGTAAGGAAAAGGATATTCTCAGAGGATTCAATGTCCAAGAAAATTCATATGAGAGAGATTGGTGGTTACAAGAAAAAATATTTTAGAAGGGAGAAATGCACTGGTTGAGAACTAAAGGCTATCTGACTGTTGCAGTGTTATAATTCATAACTATATATATATATTTATAGTTTTATAACATTTACCACAGTATAATATATTCACAGTGGCCACAGTTTGGGCTTAGATCCTAATTTTTTTAAGAGTGCACACCATTTGATTGCTAGGCACTTAAGCATCTACGTTGTAATGTCTGGAGACAACATGACAAACCTGCCACCCCATCAAGATCTAATACACAGAGCTCTAATACAGATGTCAAGTCTCAGCTTCCCTCTGACCTCAGCTCTTACCTGCCTTTTCCCAACAGAGAAGAGGACATGGTTACAGGAGCATTTCCATTCATGGGAGACAATTGCTAACTGCCTCTTTAATCTAAGAGTATTGCCTAAAGAGAGAGGTCTCTCAAGCACAGAGGAAGAGTGGAAGGGTGTTGTCAGGCTCCTGTGCTGGAAGGACTTTACAGCACCCAGGATGATACCTCAGCCTCACTGTGCAAAGGTTTCTTCTCACGCTGCTCCTGAGAACGAACCAGCAACAAACCCAAATGCTTTAACAGAGCCATCTGGAACTAGAAAACTGTGCAGGTCTGAGCTGAAAAGTGACAGATACTAATGATTGCCACAGCCCAGAGAATCTGCTGCCATCTGCCTCCGTGCTGACTTTGGATGCATTTCCACCTGGTAGGGCCATAGCCCACAGCTGAACCTTTGCTGAAAAGCAGGATGTAAACAGAGCCACATATTAGGATAATGAAACAAAATTAGTGCCTGTCCAGAGACACCTTAGGAGTGAAGGGTCCCAAGGTTATATAAGAAAGTTCAGCCTGAACCTCATTAAGGACCATGCAACCATATCTTGCAGTACTGAAGGTTACCTGGTACTGTATCCATGTCCTGCAGTGGACAGGGTGACAGCATATGGCAATTCTACTTTTTAAGGTGCTGGTGTAAGCCCCCATAAGCTCTGTGACTAGCACAGACCAAAGTTTTAAGCTTTATTTATATGTTTGGAGGGAATATCATCAAATCAGCCAGCATCTCTTCCCTACAGTAGCATTTATTTCAGTAGAACTACTTTTCAAATTTACATATGCAGAAGAAAATAAACAAACATATAATGATCATAAATGTTTCTGAAATTACATTCTCTGAGTACTTTTAAGATAGTTACCTATTTGTCTCTCTTCCTATCTTGTTTCTGTGTGGATTACTTAAGAAACACCCTGTAAAGAACAATTGGTTTTTTACTTTGCTAATATTTAATGACATTTCAAATCCTTGTCAGTTAAATGCATTGAAGAGTAACTGTTTTGAAGCCAAATGCACATTTTTCAATAATTTCAACCCTTTATTCTCCTTTATAATGAGGAGAGGACTGAAAATTTTGTTTGGTGCTGCACCTAGAGGATTCACAAAAGATGAAGAGAGAAGTCTGCACACAATTGATTATTGAGTATTTACAAATACATGATAATTCAGAGTCTACAGTCTCCCATAGAGCCCTGTCTCTATCTTGCTTAAAAAAAATCCTTCTGTTTCCCTGCAAAAAAATACAAATATTGTCATTTTCTTATTGTGTACTTTTTGTACTAAAAAGAATAAGCAAAGACACAGTTTTACATGCTTCCTACTCAGGCAAATCCAACAAGATGTTCAACTTGATACAGCATCACACATTGCCGTATGGATTACATTTACGTTTAATAAATTAGATGCTCTTTAATGTCCCACCTAACTCAAACCATTCTATGGTTTTCTGTATTTGCAAATGCCATTTACATAAGTAATTTTAATATCCTACGCATGTTTTAAAATAAAAAATGCCTCATTCAAATCTCCTATATCATTACTGGCACAAAAATAAGTGACCTGGTTTTGAAGTACCAAGGATGGCGTCATTTATTTAAATGCTCATAAGGACTTTCAGGCATGCACTTAGGTTGATGTTTGTTCAAACCTTAGCGTCATAAATTCAAATTATTTTTTTAATCTGACATTCATAAATAACAAATTGTTCCACTGATTCGAATATCCATGTTTGACTAGTCACCAATGCCAATTGCATATTCAAAGTATCTTCTAAACTAACCTGCCTTCCATTGGGACACCTTTCCAGATCAGTTGACTCCATAATCATTCTACCCTTCTAACTCCAGCACACAGGTTGTGTACCCAAACACTGCAAGAACTGGCTCACTGAACAAGAAATATGTATGCCTCAGTTAGCACAGGGGTTTCTCAAGTATCAAGGTGGATTTTCCAACAAAATGTTTCTAACCAGCCCCCTTGAAGAGGGGAGAAATTTGAATAAAGACATTTTCCATTTGGCTGGACTGTTGGAAAAGTTTAACTGTACTGAAAGAGGAGCTATTGTACTTTCTTGTCATTCAAGCAAACATTATATAAAAATAAAAAAGTTGTTATTGTTCTAATGCTTTATTTGAGAATACAGTACACTTTTCAAACCTGTGTAAGCTTTGAAACTCCCAGCAGGATATTCTGCTGCATGAATCCAGGTTATACTCTGTGGTACAGCTCCACAGCACCTGATCAGTAAACAGGAAGGACCTACGTCCTATCACCAGGCTTACCCTGGAGATGAGGTCTTGGAGATTATGTTTTCCATGATCTAAAGAACTATTTTACATTATGAAATTAAAAGCAATAGGAAGGGATTTTTTTATTTCACGGGTCATGGGCACAGCTGTTAAAATCCACTTAGCCTGGATGGAAAACAATACTCCTGAATTGGAAACAACATGAGTCATAGGCTTTGGTTTGAAGAGACATGGTTTGTCTGGTCTAGGTATGCAGACAAAGCAAGACAGAGATTTGTACCTACACACACAAAGTTTGTGAAAAGAAAATCTGTATTTTTATAGTACCCAACACATGAGATCGCTGGTCTAGGACTGAAGTGTTATACAGATTATAAAATTACACATTATCATCCTTAAAGGAGTTGAGAGGGTTGGGATTTTACAGAGGAAAAGAAATGACTCTAGGAATATCTTAGAGCAGCCTTCCAGTACCTAAAGGGAGGTTAAAAGAAATATGAAGAGGCACTTTTCGTACAGGCAGGTAGTGATAGGACAAGGGGGAAAGGCTTTAAACTTAGCAGAAGTAGGGTTATATTAGATATTAGGAAGAAATTCTTTATTGTAGGGGTGATGAGGTACTGGTTGCTCAGAAAAGCTGTGGATTCCCAATGCCTGGAAGTGTGCAAGGCTAGGCTGGATGGGGCTTTCAGCAATTTGGTCTAAAAGGAAGTGCCCTTACCTATGTCAGGGGTGTTAAAACTACATTATCTTTGAGGTCCCTTTCAACCCAACACATTATGTATTTCTATGACTAATAATAATATCAGGCAGTCTACTCAGCTTACATACCTTCTACTGTATCACATGTTAAATTATTCTGTGAGGGTCTTTCAGTTCCCTTGAGTATAAGATCAAAATGCTACAAAAATTACTTCAAGACAAATCTTCCTCACTGAACCCATTCTGTGCTGTCTTATCTAGGTGCTCCAAGTGGTGCCATACTATTTAGCAAATTAGTTTGATCAGACTAAGTTTTCATTTATTATTTCCAATTATATTGGTAGAATTTTAAACCCAGAAGGGATCATTGCAGCCATCTGATGTCAAGACTAGCAAAACACAGCCAAAAAAAATCTAGGTTAAAAACACAGCAGAGATTTTTGAGAAATCTATTTCAAAAAATATCCAATTTAATATTCAAATCTTCAAGTGCTAGGGAGGCCATCATAGCCTTTGAATAGCTGTTTCTATGGATAATTACCCTCGCAATTAAAAATGTGCGTAGTGAATAGAGCCTGAATTTGTGTAGTTTCAGCTTCTAGCCAGAGGATCTTTATGTGTCCTAGTCAATTAAGAGAAAGCCTCTTCCATCATCAAAATGCTGTTCCACACTTGTGTGTGTAAAATCCATGATTAAACCACCTTTTATGCATTTCTTTTTTTCTCAAAGAAATAGACTTCACTACTTCACTCTTTCCTATGGGACATATTTTAATTACTTCTAAATATTACTATGACATTCTTCATCACTCTTAGTATCTTTCTTGGATTGTGGACACATGGAAACTGGGAACACATTTTCAAATCAATCTAGGATGCACTCAAGCTTTTTCAGACTGGACTAAATAAAACCCAGCTACATCAATGCATATTGAAGCAATTTTATCCTTTCATTTTATGATCAATTAATGTTTATTTGTCAATACTCAACTCTTTTTTATCTAGAACAAGCGTTCTGATTCAGGAAGGTGCTAACAGCTATTCTTCAGAAACAGAATACTAATTTCTGTGCTTTCCACTTAGGAAGGCAGTGCCCCATGCTCCTTCTCAATTTTTCTCTGTATATTACAATCATTGAAAAAGCTGTATTTCTTTCACTATAACCACAAGGTTTCTCTCTATAGAGATCCAACTGTTCTTCTAAGGGCAACATAGAGGTGTAGAAGAAGGGAATACAGGCTACCTCACCCCTGATAAGTCACAGTTGTAGTGAATACCAAAGAGGAGCAGCCTTGCCCTTAATGGGTCACAGCTGTGACTAATAAAGATGAGTGAGATAAAAGGGTTGAGTTGGTTGGTCAGGATATCCTGGAGAAAGACGGTCTTGATGAGGTAGAGGAGCGCTGAGGAAGGGGGACTGAGCTTGAGAGACACAAAGGAGAATGAAACACAGGAGAGGGTTGCTGCAATAAAACATCTGCTGTGAGATCAGTCTGGGTCTGATAAAGCTGGAGCCTGCAGTCACAGCTGAGCTGGTGAAAGCTCTGTTCAGATCTGCAGACCAATAGCAATACAGTCAGAGTCTGCAGCTGGACCCTACAGCAGGAGCTTGCTGTAGTCTGTCAGGATGGTTGAGCAGTAAAGGAGAGTAAACAGCACCCTTTTCATCTTGCTGAAGGAGAATCTGTATCTTGGCTCGTTTCTACCACTAAAGAGAGGTCTGCTACAATCGCAGCAGGCTGATTTTTATAGATAGAACAATTCATAATCAATCAATAAGAATGCTAAGTTTTTAGCTTGGCTTGATGTAGAAGAAACAAGACAAAGAAGCAGTTAGAGTGGATGCATGTGTCAAAATTAACTTTATTCTAAGATCCTCCCCCTCTAAACACTAGGCTGCTGGTTCTTAAAGCACCCCAGTATGGTGTTCATGTCACCTAACTGTTCTGGGAGAAGAATGCTCTGTTAGGTGTATATTCACAAGTAATCTTAAAATAAGAAGGAAGAGAACCTTCCAAAGTATAAGGGCAGCTTAGTGAAATAAATATAGGTCAGAAATATAGGCACGGTGTACTCTAGATAGTTTGGAGTTTCCTAAAGTAAGGTTTACATATTCTAGAGAGAAAAAAAAAAAAGCAGCAACAAAACACCTGTCTCCAGATAGTATTTTAGTGCAGTTAGAAGATCCATTTGCCCAGAGAATGACTACTTCTGTGTCCTGATTTTTCAGAAATTGAGTAGTGTCAGTATGCAGGGAAATCCATTTCAGTGATGTCTCAAACTGAGTCACTGAAATCTCTACTCGTTCTAGTGTTCTTAGCCTTAATGGTATCTGAGTAATATCCAAAAGTGAATCTTAATTTTGTGTTTGCAATGTGTCCTGGTTCCAACCAGAACAGAGCAAATTTTTTGCAGTAGCCAGGAGGGAGCATGGCTATGACACAGAGGTTATTCTAGTCCATCTCATGTTTTTGACAGGGGTGGGAGGACAGGAGTCTCTTCCCAGGAGAAGGGGTCTCTTCCAGTCAGGAGAATATGGCTGGGTGGGGCTCTGAGGTGAGCATTTTGCACTCTTGCTCTTTTATACACTCCTGTTATTAGTATTGTTCCTGTTACTATTCTAGAATTATGTGTTATGAGGTTTTCTTACCTCATTACTATTTCCAGTTAATTGTTGTTATCTCAACCCGTAATTCTTTACCTTTTGTCCCTCCAATTCTCTTCTCCAGCCACCCCCAGTGGGAAGGGGGAGACAAGGAAAGGGAGTAAGCAGCACCATGATTTTAGTGCAGCACTAAACTGAAGAACATCATTCATGAATCATACCACAGTGAGGGAAAATCTTGTATTAGAGAGATGCAGGCTTCTCTCAAACTCTAGAAAAATCTAATTTTTAACAGAACACCAGGTTATGTAATTCAATCATGTATATTTGCCATAATTTTATTGTAAGTATTATAGTAGTCCCAATTCTTGAGCAAACTAACCTCAAAAAGAAATGTTATAGGTTAAAATAGCAGGGACTTAGACATGGTAATAGTTTTTTAAAATCTATCTAATAAAAAAATTAATACATTTTATCTCTAATCCTTACTAATTGGCCATAACAATGAGCATGACAGCACCCTCTGAGTACTAATTATTTAACATTACTTCTGATAACAATACCATCTTGCACTGGCATGCTGAAAGACATGAATCACTGGTTGTAGAAAAGAAATGCTTCTTCTTCCTACGTGTTCTCTGCTAAATAGCAGTGAAACACTCCCAAAAGCACTGTGTAAAGTAATAAATTTTATTCTCTTTGAAATGGAAAAATCTATTTCTGCAAATTCAATATTCATATTACCTTTTATTTGTGGAGACTCTGGCCCTGATTTAGAAAAGTATTTAAGTGATGCTCTTAGTTTTGAATTAGTATCTCAGATTTAAAGATAAGTATGTTTTTAGGTCTTTTGCCAGGTCAGAACTAAGGTACAAAGTATTGACATGTCACAAACAGTAACAGAACAGTAAGTACAAAATGCCACAGAATGCTCATTGGATAGAACAATAAAATGTTTTGAATCTTATATTCAGATAATAAGTTTATTAAGAGGTTATTCTGTCTCTTTTAAGCTGTAAGATTGTCTCAGACATCCACCTGAGATTCATAACACTGTTTTGCATTGATTGTCATGCCTCTTGGTGTGCAATAGAATGGTTCCTCATATGAATATCATCAGTATACAAGTGCAGTTTTCCAGCGAAATAAATTAAAAAAACAACCCTACAAAAAGAAATTTACCTAGCCACTGAATACAAATAGGATTAGTGTACAGTTAACAAAAACTGCATTCAGGAGGAGTCAACAGCATTTGCAAGATGCTTAACAGCTAGTATATGAAGTAATGTTGAGATGCAGCTGCATCTGGATTGTTTTATAATTTCTTTGTTCTTAACAGGATTCTCTCATACTACTATTTTATGTGCAATTAATCAGCCTTAGAGGTCTTCTAAACTCATCATAACAGTATTTTCATCTATGCAGTGGATCAAGATGTGGAGAGAGAATTTCATCTCTCTCTTTAAAAGATAAAATAATTGACATCTATAATCCTTTCTGTGTGAGGATAGTGTGGAAAATGCCATCAAGCCATACGCTAATTTGCTTTAAAATGTTGCCAGAATTATTCATAGGCATGATGTGTCTCCTGGAGGAGCGACTCAGTGGTCCAGACAGACAAGGATTTATCATGATGGAAGCAGAGAATGTTTAACTTTCCCATTAGAATGTGGAATAGGTACCTTGACACAATATCATTCCCATGTCTCCTTGGGTGCACACCCCCACTCCCTGCAATTAGCACCATCTCTGCTCCCTGGAATACAGGCCTAGAAAGCTTGGCAAACACTGAATGCTAATTCTCACAGTGAGTTCACCTTGTGAGCTTAGTAATGTGGGCTGACTTAAACAAAGAGGCGTAAACTTGAACACCTCCACCTACTGAAATGTCAGTTATTTTCAAAAAATTGCAGTCTTATGGTTTTAAAGCTGGATTTCTCATAACCTTACAATGAGCTTTGAGCAAAGTGCTGACAGAATATTCTTTCTTTGTAAATTTGCTGCTTGCTGGAATACCCAAAGCTTTCATACTGTTTGCACTGTTTGTGAGAAACCTGCAGCTGGAGAGATTGCGCTCCAGAGATGCTCAGAGCGGCTGGATGAGAGCCGTATTTCGGATGTGTCCTTCCACATGGGGTTCTTGTGTACTTGCCCACCCTGCTGTGAGTTTTCTCAGCCCAGCTGGCAGCCAGCTTATTGAGTATCACTACTCTGCTGGCAGTTACAACACAAAGCCCAGCTGAAATTCAACATCATGATCCTGATAACATTTTGCTATGAAAGGACACAGAGGTGCTGAAAACTGGCACATACCATTCCCCTCACACCTTCCCCCCCACCCCCACAATCCAAGGTTACTCACTCCTATTTAAAAAAATAAGAAATTTAGTTTGTGCCTAAATATGTAGGACATCATTCACTCCACATGGTGACAGGGGCCTGTTAATGTGAGTTAATTTGTGCCACACAGAGTCCAATCCCCCATCCCTTTTTATTTATCCATGTACCATGGCTAAGATTACCTGGGAAAAAATGAGGCAGTGAAAAAACCCCACAATTAAAATGTTCCAACAATATTTAACAATTGGGGTGTGGAGGGCACTTTATTAGCCTGTTTCATGATAAAACAATGTGAAGCCAGTAATTTAAAACCAACCTCAACTTTCATATTTTCTAACAAAGACCACGTCACAGGGAAAAGAGACTTTGTCAGCTGCCCAGGGATAAATGGAGGTAGTATTTAGAAAAGGTCAAATAAAATTGCCCTAAAAGCTGTGTGATAAATCAGAATTCATTTCTAGTCTGAGAATACAGTATGCAAAAATGTCATCATGGTATTAGCATTCCAGCCAGCTGTATGCATGCAGTGTCTGGCAAGAAAAATCAAAACCAGTCTTTTTCTCTCTTCTTATCCCTATGAAATGCACAGAAATACATGAGAACGAATTCAGTTTTTGTCTTACTTTTAGGCCTCCATAACTATTCAGTGTACCATCCTAATCTTTTTCGCAAATGTCCCATTCAGCTGGAGACAAGACAGAACTATGCAGGGATCCTGGCTCATTAAATCTTCATATGAGCCAAACTGAGATTATTTTAACATTCAGGTTTGCTAATTCAAAGCTCCTTCTATTTTATTTTAGGAAATCTGTTAAAATATGATAAATAAATCTATGAAGAAAAATTAATTCAAAATGTCTCCTGACACATTTTTCAGATCAAAATCTCATTTTTAAATGGTAGCTAAGTTTTCCTAATATATGCTTTTCATTGCATTATTTCATTGCACTATCTGATTTCCTGGTTAAGAAAGGTATGATCTGCACTCATGACTATGGGCAAGAGTCAGATCATTCATTTCTGTCGTACCTTTTGTTCTGAAAAGACAGTTGCTATGAAACATTCATTTATTAACTTTGAGATGAGTGTAGTTCACTACTGACCACAGACTGCTTCTCAGAGCATGGCTAAGATATGACATCAAAGCTAAAAATGTTCAGTATATTTTCTGATTTTTCAATACAAAATATTCCTGACAACTGCCTATCTCCATGTATTCATGAAAGAGCACAGATATCTGTGCTGTAAATATTATATGGAGAATTACTCTTCAATTTAGACTTATTTATGGAAAAGACAGCAGGCAGTGTGCAATAGAGACTTCTGCATTTAGCAATAAAGAGAATAAAGACTTCATGCTTCTAGCCAACCCAAATGACTTGGAATGAGTCCTTGAACGTTAACAGCTGATATTCATTTGTGATGATTTTGCTGCCGAAGTGCCTGATTCTCTGTGGATGGCAGTGTGCCCCTTGCGAGGTAATATGCCAGTTTTCCAGGACACAGCTGCCAGTCAGCTGTGGGTGAGGTGCTGAGAGTACATTGCACTGCCAAGGCCAGCCCATCTGTGTGAAGAACATTGTTTTCTCAGAGCGTGGCACGCCAGTGCCAAGTGCCCAAGCCAGAATGAGACACAGGAACAATAGAAGAGAGGATGATGTGGTGGTTTCAGGCACTTCACTCTGCCAGAAGGTGACATTCTGTAGATACCCTGAGCAGCCCATGAAGAACACTGGTGTCCAGAATATCCAGCAAAAGGCACCATCTTCAAGCACTCATGCACTTATGTTTATGGGAGAAAACTGTCTCAAGCACTGATATGATATAGTAAAGAACACAGGGTTCACAGATCACATTTGCTTGAAAAACGTTCCTAAGCACATGCTGTGACTGATTGTGGGATACTAGTTATCAAAAAAAGGCTTCAGTAAACACAATATCTACACCTTAGTCATGTTTCCAGTTCCTGTTGGCCATGACTTTTTTTCTACCAGCCAAGGTTATGTATTCTTTTATGTACTTACATAACTTTTTACGTAACTCTTTAAAGTTTGTTTTTAAAAACCTTTCCAGCAATATAAATTCTTAAATTGTACAGACACGAACTATATTCCCAGGACACTTAACATTCATGCTAATGTTACACTTTTAATGTAAGTGCTACAAAGACCTCTGTTCTAATTGCAGTGTTAACCATGAACACAGCAAAAGCCAGCAGTAAAAAGATGAATAAAATCTAAGCACATCCAATGTGATCAACAAGTGAGGTACTGCAGCAGTACTGCATAAACTCACATCTTGACTTGATCTATTTCATGACTTACCTGCAGCATTGCTACACAAGATTTATATCCATACTGCTGATTGAGTAGCTGAGCTTTCAGTCAATAAGCCATCTAAATTTGTTTGAATTATCAGGTCCTTTCTTAAAAAAACAAAACAAAACAAAACAACTTAATTACTGTGAGTCATCTAGTATGTGGAGGAGCTACAGGGAGAATGTGAGTTACAGACCATGATGAAAACAGAAAATATATTACTGAACAACCTTCATGGCTAGAACCACATACAAACTTTATGTAATAACCCTTATGATGTGTGATTTTAGGATACGTGATGAAATACTATTGCAAGTTGTACAGGTTGTAAGATTCAGGAGGGAGGTTTTTCTAATGCTAATAATTTTCTATTTGTGTTGATGTCCTCATTATTAAGTAGTATTTGCAACCAGAATTAGGAAATTATGTTTACAATTGACTTATTTACAGTTTGTGTATTTTAATTAGATAATTTTATGCCTGACTAGTTAGCCATGTATTTAGATCTCTTATGTAAAACCAAAATTCTTCAGCTGCTGACCAGCTAACAGCAGGTTCCTTATATAAATACTGTGATTAAGTCATTTACAATTTACAAAACCAAGCATTTTCTGAAATACTAATTTACATAAAGGAAAATTGGTCTACTTTTACTCAAACATATTCAACAAACCATTTTTTTATTATTCGGTCAACTCTATTAATACACCAGAACACTAAACTGCATTAAAACTGTACATTTGTTGCCTTTAAAGCAATCAATTTCTACAGAAAATCATTACCTTGGTCTGTTCTCCTTTCAGAATAATTTCCACAATGACTAACCAATAAATGCTGAATAAAATGTCATTAAAATTTGTATTTAGGTCATTTAATTAAGAAGAAGCAGCTTTAATGTAAGTAACTATGATAAAATCCTAACAATCTCTGATTTAACAGCTACAAAATACTATATTGCTCATTAATATCGACAGACTGGATTTTTTCCCCATCTATTGCCATGCATATAGATAAAGAATGTAAAGCAGAGTTATTTTCTTCTCTATCACTGACAAAGAAAGACAGCAATGTCCTAAATTTAATCAATGTGACTGGAGATGAGAACTGCTTTTCGGAGATGCTTAACCCTTCTTGCTGCTTATTTGAAGAAACCTATGACAAATGCACTCCAAACATAAGGTACCTTGGTTCACCAAAAGTAAGGAACATCTGAAATTCTGTTACATAAGATAATTTAATGCTTTTGACTTTGACTTAATGAGCCAGACTAGCTGGCCCAGCCTAATGGCCTCCAGGTGTGATTCCAAATAAATCTTGACAAAAATAAATAAGCTAGTTAAGGTCAGTTTTCAATGTTGTCAGCTTAGTAAGGTTACTGAGATTTTTTTTTCCTTTGATGAAAAAAAATGCATTAAAACTAAAATAAAGCATATAAAACCTGTATGAGACACAGGAATGAATTCCCCCCCCCCCCCCCGCCCGGCTCTGTTATAGAAACAAGAATATAAGAAATCTTTCAATTTGTGTAATTAATCTCTAGCTCAGAAAGTAAGTTTTGGTGCAATGTGAAGTTTTAGTCCCTTGAATAAATGATACAAATTATATTATTGGACATACACAATATTAACAGACTGAAAATTTTTCTGACTACATTTTAGTCCACTACATTATGAAGTAGCATGACTGATTAGGTTTGAAGATGAGACTATATACAGATTCTTCCCTCTCACAGTATGGCCAAGCTAGTGTAGGCTGTTAGCTCCAACTACAGCTGCCTTTTGAACACTGTTAAATGGTGTCTGATATTCCACAGTCTGCCATTGCCGCAGCTTCCTGAGGAAAAAGAGATTTCTCTCACAGTAAATCAGTTTACACCTTTCTGACTAAGCCAGAATACAATTTATGGAACAATCTGAACTCAAGTCTTTCATTAGGTGAACTATATGCTTTGAGATAAGACCCACTAAAATTTCCAAGCACATCCCAAAAATGGCTGTTCAAATTTACTGAGGCAGTAACTCCTTTGCCAGGTTCATTTCATATTCTGTAAAATAGGAAAACCCAGCAATCTATCAACTCTTATAAAAACAAACTAACTGACTAACTAACAAACAAACAAAACCCCAACCCAAAACCAAAGTAAACAAACAAGCAAAAGATGCACCAGAAGGAAGTTGTAGTCCCAGGGTGAAAAACAACCACTGTCCTCAAAGTGAATAATATTCAAAGGCAAATCTACCTGGCTAAATGGAGCACAAGTATTTGGAAGAGACAAAATACCAAGGCAGAAATGTACTGATATTCAAGAAACTCATTTATCTACACATTTTTTCTTAGTGAGTATATTTGCTTTAAAGAATCTTACACTCAGAAAAAAATTCCTCTTCAAATTACACCTGTTTTCAAATCCTGTGAGCAGCAAACCCTACCATTTGAATATTTACAAGGGCAGTTCTTGAATGCTTTATGGCTGATACATACCAAAGTCTATTTCTGACCCACTTCATTCACATTAAAGGGATGGGGAAGTGAGATTTTCACTTTTTCCTGCTGATATTGCTCTCTGACCACCATTTCAATTGACATGATGGCTCAAAAATCCTCTCTTTACCTCATGCCAAAAAATCAGGAAATATTTTTGACAGCAATCAGAAAAAAAATTAGTCATGTCCTAGGATATGGATTTCTATTTTTGGAAAAGAGTAAGTAAAGAATATTAGTGCTGAAAAGGATTTTACAATCAGGCATTTCTCATCTCTGAAGTTGTAATTTTTTTCCTATTATATTGTAGTTATGTTTTAATATCACTAGTTTAAAAATTCTCTATAATGATGACTAAGAAAATAAAATTTCAATTCTGTCAGAAGTATGCATACCACCTGAACTCTATAAACCATATACTTCCTCTTCTCTTTCGTGTCACCTATTCTTTAAGTTATAAGATCTCATTTTCCAGTAATGAATAATATACACACACCGGGAACAACAGATTAAAGAAGACATTTTCCATTCCATTTCAACAGCAGTCCCACTTTCTAAGTTAATTATGAAGCACCACATTTACATATAAAGAAATTATGGTTGATTCTACCTTATTTAATCTTTATCCATCATCTGCAAAGTTAATTTCTGATCCCTGAGATATTGAATACTTGGATGAATAGGGTTTATAAAAAAAGAAAAAATAATTTTGAGTTTAATCATAATTTTTTTGGTAAGAATATACCAGTATACCTATATGTCAGGCAGAAACAAACCTTCTGGCCTTTTAAGAAATGTATGAACACTATTCTTGACTTCTCTAATGAAATCTTGAGCATAATAAATAAATAGCAACTTACAGAGTAATTTAAAAATATTAACTAATATTTTAAAATAAAATTCACAAGTAGAATGCACAGGTGTGTTTTTTACAGTTGTGCAAAAAGGAAAGGAAATAATTTAGGACTTCTGTGATAAATGGAAAACACCTAAGGCAATTCCCATCTTTGCTTTTAGGAGATGTTTTCTTAAATTTATGGGATGTCCACATCATTGAGCAGTTTTACCTTGGACTAGTTAAAGGCCAGTCCATGCATTTAATGGCCTTCAATGGTTCTGTGTTCCCTCTCCTTTGCTGGTGAGAGAATGTTCACTCTTGAACCTGACTGAACATGCACAAGATGTGATTTCCCCCTAAAGATTCCTAATTTTCTGCAGAGATCATAGAAACAGTATCAGGTCACTCTATTCTTAACTTAGTTACCTCAGATAAATGCCGACCCGGTGATATGAATTTCTGGCTATTAAATATTATTCTTGATTTTCACTTCCAAGATCATCTCTCCTCTAGTTTTTCCCCATCAAGTTTTATGTTTCTTAGCAACTTCTCAACTTATACAATACTCTCTGAATTATAAGCCCTTAACTTTTCCTACTAATAAAGACACTTATAAGCATTTTCATCTGCCAAAACTTCCATTCCTCTCCACCCCTTCCATTTGCCACTTCCACATTAAACATAGCATTATATTTGAGTATCTTAGAGCATTTAGGAAACATTTTATTTCTGAGGCTTTTTGGATCGTGCTGTGGATACATTAAGGTGAAAATATAATAGTGAAAAATGGTTCCATTAGAATGCATTTGTTTATTTTTACTGTTTTTATAGGACATCAACTTGACAGCAAAGTATAATTCAGTCCTTAGTCACTGATAAAAATGAGCAAGAAAGTGTGACTCTGAGCAATGCTTCAGCTTTGACCCAAAAAGGCAAAAATAAGGCTACAAAATAAAAAATCTACATAGTACAAAAAACCTAGAGTAATTTTCTGTACTTGTTGACTGTATTTTTTCCTCCTTATTAAGATTACCTTTAAAAATACTGGACTGAGTACTGCTTTCTGTGATCCATGTATAAATATATAAACATTTCATGATATATAGATAAATACCTGTCAGGTGATAATAACACAGCCATTACAAGCTCAAATAGCAGCATTTGTATGCCATTATCTGCAGTTAGTTTGGCTACTCATAGGCTGGGATGCACTTTAGTCACCTCTTTCTATTAGTATTTTGAAATATATTTGATCACAAGCATGGGTGAGTGAACCTCAACAGTTATGAGTTTGTGCAAAGGAAGATCATCCAGTTCACCTCTCCTACAATAAGTACAAGGACAGCAAGTTCTTCCACTACTTTAGCTGCCAACATGACACCTGGGAATCTGTGTATGTATGTGTGTACACATGCAGGAATGTGAAGAGAAAGAAGTGCTGAAATGGATTATCACTTGATTAAGCAGCAAGCTCAACCACTCTGCAGAAATCTAACATTTTCTTGGTAGGTACTTACTCCTCCTACTAAGGACCAATACACAGTCACCACGAAAATAATTTTGATAGTAAAAAAAGAAAATAATCCAATACATTTAGTTAACATTTTTCTTCCTCCTGCTAAGTCTCTTTTCCATGTCATATCTTAGTGGCAGCAAGAATAACTTAGTGCTTTACATAACCCACTGCATAAGTTCTACCCCACAACATCAGCACTATTAATACAATATATCTGTCAAGGCTTATTAATTTCCTTTTTTTCTCTGTGTGTGTGTATAGAATGATAGAATCATAGACTTGTTTAAGTTGGAAAATATCTTTAAGATAATTGACTCAAAACATTAAATTTACACTGCCAAATGCACCAGTAAACCATTTGCCTGAGTACAACATCTACACGTGGTGTCTGAACCACTTCCCTAGGCAGTCTCTCTCAATGCTTGACAATCCTCTCCATCAAGAAGTTTTTTCCTGATAGCCAATCTAAACTTTCCCTTGTGCAACTTAAGGACATTTCCTCTCATCCCATTGCTTCTTACTTGGAAGAAGAGACAGATCCCCACCTGGCTGCTCCCTCCTTTCAGGTGGTTGCGGAGGGATCAGGTCTTCCCTGAGCCTCCTTTTCTCCAGGCTAAACAGCCCCAGCTCCTTCTGCGGCTCCTCACAGCACTTGTGCTCCAGACCCTTCACCAGCTCTGTTGCCCTTCTCTGGACTTGCTCCATCTCCTCAGTGTCTATTTTGCAGTGAGCTGCCAAACTGGACACTGTACCCAAGGTGTGGCCTCAGCACTGCCAAGTACAGAGGCACAATCACTGCCATTGTCCTGCTGGCCACACTATTGCTGATACAAGCAAGGATCTCATTGACCTTCTTGGCCACGTGGGCACACTGCCAGCTCAAATTCAGTTCACTGGCAACCACAGGAATTGCCCTTACAAACTCTGAACACTGTGCCCCCCTCGTTTGGGCTATGGTCCTAGTGGCAGGTAAGGCTATGAACTTCCGAAATATATTAAACATCTATGGTGTGTTAAAATAAAATATCACTAGTGTGAAATTCCACTCATGATGATTTTATGCATACAGATAGTTTATAAACATTTTATCTATGTTTACATGTAGTGCTGTTATTAATGCCTTTAAATAGTCATTTCTTGACTGAAAATCTCTTATTCTACCCAACTTTCCTCAGCGATGTTTCCACCAGCAAGTTCTTCAATCTCCCTGTAAAGACCTTTGCCTTAAAATCTTTGTTTTCAACCTGATTTTCTATAAATCTGAACAATCAGACCCTAATCAAGTTCACATTGAAGTCAATGACTAAGGTACTTTTTACTGATTCAGTCAAAAGGAGTGAAAGTGGGAGGATGAGCAGGAGGCACACACTGAATCTTAAACAGAGAATAGGCTTTTGCATATAAAAATATGCATTGTAGTAATATATTCATGTTCACAGCTCTTCAGTACTAGTCTAAGTGCAGAAGACATATCTCTCAAAAGCAGTTTTAGGGAATCAGACCTAAGATAAAATATGGCCATTGGACGATTTCTTTGGGGTCAGGATAACAGTAAGACAGTTGAGCCATTTTGGTATTAGCAATTCACTGTTTGGGTCCCTAGTCCTCTCCCTCTTTTCTTATTTTGAATAAAGTTTATTGTACAAATTATTATTTCATACTTCTATAATTTTAAAATATATTTCTGTATCTATGTGGAAGTGGTAGACTCTGGCAGCCAGTTTCCTCTGTTAACTTTGGAGACTGCAGGATATAAATAAATCTGCAATCGTTCTTCACCCAAAATTTTAACTCCAATTAAGGTGAAAAATGAATTGTATTAATTTCCATTTGGCATATTCTATCATTGTTTTAGATGTTGATCATCCACCACTTATTCAAAGAAAATGTCAGAGCAAATTCAAAACTAACACTCACTTTGGAGGAAAAGTGATTTTTTCCCAATTCAGGCTATCCTTTCCTCAGTAGCACACAAAATTAAATAGTTGTTTCAAATAAACAATGGATTGAACGGTACTCTAATGTTAATACAATCAGGTAAAGCCAGCAACAACAAAATATAGATTTAGGCTGAAGAAATCAGACTAATAAATACCTCTAATAGTTCTTTCATTGACTGGGAAATAGGGAGGTATAAAAGGCATTATGGCCAAATCCAATCTAATTCCCATAGAAGACCTTGGACCTAAAAGAAGATAGCCATTGAGCTGAGCAGCTTTTCCATATGTATTTCCACAGCTCCTAGGCTTGAGGTGGTGTGAGTTAATGCAGCTTGGATGCCACAGACCAAAGTAGGTCAATTATTGCATTCCCCAGTCAGAGACGACCGAGCACTTAGATCCATATGCTTTCACTTGTTTTGCAACATGGGTGAAAAATAGGGGACATAGCAGCTGACTTGGTGTTCCATGAGAGTGGTGATGCTCCTGAATCAGCAAATTGCTGCAGAGAAGAAGAACACAGTTTATCATTTCTCACTTTCTGTACTTAAACACTTAAGGCTACTTTTGTGAAACTCAGATAATATCTTTGGCTTCTCAGGCTTTCTCTACCAATTAGATGCATAAAACCTCAATTTTAAATAGGACAATTAGATTGGTGTCTTCTCTATGGAGTGAGCTACTGATGATTCTGCATAAGAACTCAGTATGCTGAGAGCTTACTCAGGAAATGTGAATTAGAGTGCACTAACTTTGTCAGCTCGCCAGAGATTGCCTTATACACATCGCTTTTGAATCCACAGATAATGCCAACACATGAACATGAATGAAAGAACTGTGGGATGAAGAACACAACAGGCAAGTGTAGATGCAATTCTGTTGCTGATTGATACTGAAGATCATGAAAGTCGGGGTTAAGTGCAGAGTCCGTCTGTGCTTCCTGAAGAAATCCAACAATTTCTTCATTTGTGTATTCATACAATATTGCTAAACCTTCTAAAATCAAGGACCAGAAGTCAGACTTGCACAGTATTGGGACACTCCAGAATATCAAAACATTACTGGCAGTTTTAAAAGTAAAAAACCTTTTCAGGAATTGGGAAGTTGTTTGCATGCTAAAACTGCACTGAGGTGTTGGGCAATTGCAAAGTCTTTTACAACAGTAGGCAAAGGATGCCAAAGCATTATGAAGGACAAGAAGGCATGTCTTGCATTAAAATCCTCTGTCTATATTCTAAATTTCTGCTCTTGGTCACTTAAAGGTGACAGGCGTTCATGTGAGGTCAGCTAAATCCTCTCATCTTATTCAAAGCTCTTTTCCCCCCAGTTTGACCTGGTCACTTTAATGTTTACTAGAGAATTCAATTCTTCTTAAGGGCTTAAAAAGAAAAAACAAAACAAAAGGAGAGGGAGGAAAAAGAGAAGAAGCAAGAGCAATGATGTTCTTAAACATGTGGACCGAATGAAAGTGACATATTATCTTTTCCATAAAATATTATGAAATAAACTACTCAGCAAGTTTGTGTCATAAAATCTCCCATAAGAAGCAGACACTGGCGTATGTGGATAAGTTCAAAATTTTACAGATGACCAGAATTATTTTTCTGAAAATTAAGTTATTCGTTTTGTATGTCTATGTTCACACCATCTTTTTTTCTTTTCTTTTTTTTTTTTTCTTTTTTTTTTTAGGTCCACATTGCTGGTTTCAGAATTAATTATCTGAAAGTCTCAAAGAAATTTGACTTCTTCACTATTTTGCTGATTACTTTGATGACTGCAACACTTAAGCAGATATGAATTTAAATTGCAGTTAGTATTCCTGATGCAAATTGGGTAAATCAGATAGTTTCTTGGGTAAGGTTTTCCATAGAAACCTAAAGGCCAAACAACCTATTAGAATTTGTTCTCTACTTCTGGCTGACATGAGAAGTAAAATTAATTGCTTTTCTCAAATCATGACTGAAAAGCAGTGCTTCCATAGGCTGTCTTTGAAACAGAATTAAGACAGTCTGTAAAAAGAGTAATTCTAAAAAGTCAGCAGGTTGTAAGATGATCTAGATCTCCTTGCATTGCTTAACCTTCAGACATTTAATCTCCTTCTTATTTCCATTTGATTCCTCTGAATTTTCTTTCACTCTCCTGTGCTAAAACAGCAAAAATGTAAAGCCTGCTGTAAGATTAATTACAGAACTTCTAAATATAGTGGGGTCAGCAAGCTCCTAGATGAGTTTTGTTTCTTCATCATTATTTTTATCATGACTTTAACATGTATCATGATATGCATTAGGATGCATCCTTTTTTTCTAGGAATGTCTCTGACAAAGTTTTAATTTTTTTCTTAGTATATTTTCTTCAGAAGCCATATCAACATCTTTTTTAGGTAGTAAACACATCTGATGTGAGAATTTTGAAAGTTGTGTATAAAGTGTGCATTTTAGTAATCCTGCAAAAAACCTGGATTAAAAGAATTAATTTTCTAATGGGTCATGACAGTGTTTAATAATGTTGTTAAACTAAAATACTCTCATTACAGTTCTTAATTTATAGTTAGTAGTTTCATGCAAAGCTGAACTAAATTGTATTTCCTATGCAGAAGGCATTGAGCAAAACCCCAAACAGAAATTGAGCAAAATAACTGTAATCAGATCTCTGTTTATGAATGACACAAAAAATCCAAAAAGACAGCACTGCTTTGGATTCTGAGATGTGATGTGGCACACAGTAGGAATAAACCCAAACAGCAAACCTACCTAGAGGGACACTCAGCAAGACTGACTGTCTTACTGAGCAACATGACTCAGTTAAACTTGGGTTATTACATTCAACAGAGGTAGCTGAATGATATTTAAACACCTATGAAATGGAGAGGCCAGGCTGGATTACATCTGACAGTTCTCACGGGTAGGAGATACACCACAGCTTTTGTAAATCTCCTACTGCCTTTTTCCTTTTGTTGAAACTGCTGTTTCATTTTAGGCCTTTTCTCCTGAACTGCTCTTCTGGAACATTTGATGATTCCAGTGCACACAAAGTGGAAAATAGATCAGTGCACCTGCAGTATGTCTGGGATATCTGGAAGGCATCTGTTTTATTTCTCCATGAAATGTGTGCAATTAATTGGATCAGTTTATGTGCCTTTTCTTTCCAAAAAAAAAAAAAAAAAGGAGGAATGATATTCAGCACAGCTGAAGAACCTCAATTCAAAGGATACTTCCCAGAAAGAACTCAAATGTGGATACAATTCAGCCCTGCTTTTGTGCCACAGACACATTAAAGCTCTGAAACTTCCCTGGCTGGATAATCCTTGGACTCCCCACCTGAAGAACACCAAGGGAGAGGAAGGAATAAAGAATGTGGCTCCATTAATGTCACAGTGTGATCCAGTTCTTGTAAATATATGTTAACTCCACGAAAACTCAAATAACTTATGACTGAAAAAACCCTTTAAAACAACAGACAGAAATGTAATCATAAAAGCTATGCTTGCTCAGCTGGGCTGTTCCTAAACCAACAGTTTGAACTGAGGATTAAAGTTTGCTGAAAACCATAGTATTTTTAAATTTTCTTTACCTCTGTGGCTTTAACAAGCCAAATCTCTTCAGCCAACGAAGCTAAAATATACAGGACACATAGCTCTTTATTTGTCATACCCAACAAATCACATTTTCCAGGCTTAAAGTACAATTTGTTTTGGCTTTTAATTACCTGACTTATCACCATGTCATATTCCCTCCCCCCTGCAATAATTACATGCTGAATCACTGTGTCATTCAATATTGGCCTTTATTTATGCCTCTCACAAAATGTTGAATGTTTATTTATAAACCATGAAAAGCAGAGTTTGTAAGAATATTGATTCAGCATATTAGAAAAGCAGTGGCCTGGCATTCTGCAAGTAGAAGTAATCACAGGCAATTATTAGAGACTGCTTTTCACTACTAATCTTGGGTTTAACCTTATAATTGTATTACTGAATTTATTTCACTTTGCTCATATATCACCAGGTTCCTAATAAGAAGTTTGATATTAACATAATTTGATAATATTCAGGGGATGAATGGTTTTAATTGGGTTAAAAAGAAGGAGATATATAGCCTATGCCATACAATGGGAAAAGTATTGTAACAGCCTCTTTTTATTTTGTAATAAATGATAATTAATATTTAAATGCATTAATGAAATAAGTTCTTAGTGGCTGGGCCACAAATCTTTGATGTTTATGCCACTAACAAAATCACTAACTGCTCTTAATGGTGCCCCTGAGCTAAACTTCACTTTACTCCTTGTATAAAAACTACTTTGGTTGCTGGTAGCATGAATTTTCTAGTGTGAAAGTCAAAACCAAGCTCAGAACAATTCTTCTTGCCCTTATCCCAGTACACAATGGGAAGAAAGTGCTCAAATTCAGACAAAAAAAAATCAAACCACAAAACAGCTTAACTTAGAGAAAAGCAAAACTAGCAAATAAATAAACTCTTAGATCTCTATAAATAAAAGTATTCTGTTTCAGTGTGAACTCACTTGCTATTCCTAGTGAGGCAGATTTAATGCAAGAGGCAATGGAGACATCAGCTTTCTGCCTGGGATGGAGTCAGAGCTCTGGCAGCACTGGGGTAATGGCTGTGTTAATGGAACAGAAAAAAATGTGTGTTTTGGGTTTCAAATTCTTTTTTTATTTTATTTTTTGTTGTTGTTTTTTGGTTTTTTTGTGGTTTTTTTGGTTTTGTTTTGGTTTGGTTGGTCGGTTTTGTTTGTTTTTGCTTTGTTTGTTTTTTACCCCTCTCTCTCCTGTTTTCTATAATATACTTTCCATTAGAAGTATATGGAAAGAAAACATTTGCAGGAAGTATTTATTTTGGTTGGAATGATGACTTGATGGGATAACACCCATGGCAGAGCATTGCTCTTCCCAACTAGTACAATATTTTTGGCAATATTGAAATACTGTTAGCTTTACTCAATCTTTCCTTGGGAGCTGATTCTGTTTTACACATGCCATGTTTGGCTCAGAACTCATCCTATCTAAAGAAAGAAATAAATCCCATTACAATTAGCTTTATAATTTTTGTAATTCAGCTTTTAATATGTTTGGGAAAAAATACTTCTGGAATCATCACATCTCCTGGAAATCCTGGACCCTCTTGTTGAAAAATTTTAATTCCTCATGTGTTTTTCTGGTTGTACCCTCAGCCACTCAGCGACAGTTCAAAGGGATTATTACAATAACTGAGAATGCTTTTTTAGAGAGAATAACTTAGCATTATTTTCTCACAGTGTCCAGAGCTCATACATAGTAAAAGATGAATGTTAAAAGTATGCATATGTCTTTTCTATCACATTATTGGTAATCACAGCTAAGAGCAACTTCAGAAACATTTTCAGGAGCTTCTCCAGCTTAACATTAGATACTAAATCACAGCTTGTAAGGAAGGCTTGAGGGTTTTTTGTTTTTGTTTAGTTTATCTATTTATTTTATATAGGAAAAATATTGATAACAAGTAAATTTAAGAACAATAGCATTATAATATGCTATATTTTTACAGAGGAACAGGGAGGGACAGAAATATTTTTGTTGGTTTTTTTTACCAAATGGTATCAAAACAGAAAAGCTAGATTTTTAGAACCTAAAGAAATACTGAAAAAAACAGGTAGTAGAAAATTTAACTAATTATTTCTCAAACTGTAGTTCAAAATATTCATAAACTTCCACTACCAACAGCTTAAGAAAGCATACTGCTCCTACAGCTAAAGAAGCTCTGCTCCTATACTGACCTTTAAACAACTGCCACTGAGGTAAAATCAACTAAACAGACTTTTGACATACCCAAAATGGCAGTTTTGATGTTGCATATTGGATATTATATATTGAAGCTGCATCAGGGCAAGTTCAGATTGGACATCAGGAAAAGGTTCTTCACTGAGAGAGTGGCTGGTAACTGGAACAGTCTCCCCAGGAAAGAGGTCATGGAACCAAGCTTGTAAGAGTTCAAGGAGCATCTGGATAAAGCTTTTAGTCATATGGTTTATTTTTAGTTAGTCTTGCAAGCAGCAGGGAGTTGGTTTCGATGATCATTACAGGGCTCTTCCAACTTGAGATATTTTAGAAATTCTATATGAACAAATAAATTGATTTAAATTTAGAATTAATTTTCTCACTTTAAGAAATAATTACTTTTTGCTCATATGCCTATGCAACTTTGTAGAATATATATATAATTTAGCAAGCTAGTCCATTCAAGCCAGTGGAAATATACTGCACTGGGTGAAGATTTAAGTAGCATAGCAACGTAGCACTGACAAATTTAATGCACTGGAAGGAGAAATAAAAAGATTTTAAAATCTCTGAAGATTAAAAACTGTAATTAGACCTAGAGATCATGAAAATACTGTTCAACTAAAACAGCATAATAAAACGTCAGGCAGATGGAAGCAACTGCGTCTGCTCGCAACTGAAATATAATATTAGAAAAAATTACAGAAATAAGATGTTCTAACCACCCTCTCTCCCCATTTATATAAGTGTGATTTATTAAATTATAATCTCACTGACAAGCAAATTGCTAAACTGCAAAATTCTATTGTAAGAGGAAAATGTTTGCAATATGTGTTGCCTACTTTGAGTATGCTTGAGTGCACACTTCATAACAAAAAAAAAAAAAGGAAGTGTAGCTCCTTTGCAAGGAATACACCAACTGCATTGTTTTCAGACATTACAGCCTCTCCAAGGGAAAATCTTTAGAAAGGATATGTCCTTGACATTAGAGAGGCAACAAATCCTTTGTGTGTGACCCACCAACTCCTCTACAGAAATGGTCCAGAAGAGAATGAGAGAGAGAAGGCCTGAGAGAAATGTTGTTTCCAGCTTACGCATTAGTCACTCTCTTTCTCATGGTGTTTAAGGTGTAGGCTCAACATTTTTTCTGTCAGTGGCGGTTCAGTGAAATAATGGGTCCACAAATAGAAAGCAAAAAAATCTTTTAGCTTGTGATATTGCAGGTTGAAGATTCCCCTCTGTTCCCAGCCGGTGCAGAGAATGAACAAAGGATTTTATAGAAGAACTGCAATAGTTCTTCCTTTCATTTTCTGTCTCTTTATTCATTTCTCATGACTTATCCAGATATGGCATCCTTATCACAGAATCTCTCAATATTAGAGTACAACGAGAAGGAAAACTGTGCTGAATTTGGACGACTTTCAAAATAGCAACAAAAGATGTTTACCTGTCTCATTTTTGTCTACAGTTATGTGCTAACTCTAAGAAATGGTTGCAGTCTTTTAAAATTATGTTTAAAGAAAATGATTTGTCATTTTCTGCAGTAGATAAAGCAGCATAAGAGTCCACAGTTATGATGCGACAATGCAAAATTCATTCTCAAAGTAATCACAGCTTTCCACAGGACAATTATTAATCTGGAATATTTGGTGGCACTTGGGGTTCTTCATATCTGCCTCACCAGGGTGCATGTAGCACAAAGTCCCCGAGGCCAGCAATTGTTTTGCATATGCTGTGGATACGAATACAGCCATCGCGGTTTTAATAACAAAGAGAGTAATGCCATCAAAGCATATTCTACATATAAGCAAAAATGTTGATTTTATTAATTTCTTATTAGGATCATAAGATAATGATCCTACTGAAATGTTACCTGCAGGTCACATGTACTCTGCTCTCAGAAGACTCCACCTGGATTAATAAATCCAGCTCTGGAATTCACAGCATCACAGGACATGGGTCCAGAGGAGGGCCACAAAAGTGGTCAGAGGGCTGGAGCATGTCTCCTATGAAGCCATGAGGGATTTGGGGTTGCTCACCCTGGAGAAGAGAAACTCCAGGAAGATCTTATTAGCACCCTTCTAGTACTTAAAAGGCATTTGTAAGAAATATGGGGATGGGATTTTTATTAGGGCCTTCTATGATGGGACAAGAGGAAATGCTTCAACTCATGCCCATAAAAAACACAACCATGCCTCACTATGAAGAGATCTGCTGCCTTTCTTTAATGACCTCCCTAGAGGCACCAGGAGCAACTGCTAATTGCCCTTGAAGCAGCCTCTCCTCCAGAATGAAGAAGCCCCAGTCCCACAGGCTCTCCTCTGAGGACAACTAATCCAGTCCAGATCATGATGGCAGCCTCCACTGAACTTGCTTCAGTTTATCAATGTTTTTTTGTATGACAAGGGTCAAAAACTGAACACAGTGTTCTAGATGTAGTCTAATGAAGTATCACTATGTGTCTGTAAAGACACTGCTGTATCTTGTACCACTCACTGAAACCTTTTAACGATGATTTCAAGTGCTTCTTTCATTTTAAAAGAAAAAAAACCCCAAAACCAACAGAAGCACTATTAAGCTGCTGTTACCATCTTCAAGTGACACTATG
Source organism: Sialia sialis (assembly GCA_009812075.1). Taxonomy (NCBI): domain Eukaryota; kingdom Metazoa; phylum Chordata; class Aves; order Passeriformes; family Turdidae; genus Sialia; species Sialia sialis. The sequence continues at coordinate 50,498,971 of VRYO01002772.1, read as the reverse complement.
AAAAGATGCACTGTATGATTGCAGAGCTACCCATTCTCATTGTAGGATCATAGGATCATTTAGTGGTCTTGTTAGAAACCATTTCCTTGAAAGGGCTCATGTATCCGAAGCCCGGAGGCTGAGAGGAAAACATTTCCTGGGTATGTGAGAGAGGAGACACCTGCACATTCTGTACAGTCATGTACATACATGGGGAAAGTGACATCTCAGCAGACAATCCAAACCTTAATTTGTGAGGGATTCACAAATCATGCATCTATTACATGAATTACATAGCTTACGCTCTACAATCTGAGCCAGCAAGACCTAATGTCTGCTGACAACAGTGACATGAGAGCTCTGTACTTTCACTTATAACCTGACCCATGCGGACATCATTGCTCTTCAGAGGAAATCCAGGGCTGCAGATATATGCATTTTGCACATTTGTATGCTAAAATCTGCATCTGCCCCCAGCTAACTAGGCTGGGGTTTCAAACGATACCCTGCTACCATTCAGAAAGAGTGCAAGAACTGACAGTGCCAGAAATCAAAGTAAAGCAACTCTGAACCTCAGGAAGGCACTTGGAGGAAGAGCCTTTGGTTCTAGCTGATTAACAAAGATCATACATCTCATCCACTGAATTTTAAGTGCAAAATGACCTTTTTCTCCCATGCAGTCTCCTGTACATAAAATCAGGCTCTCTCTTCCTGACAACGTGTCTGGCTCCATGGCTTCTCAACTTGTAATTGCAAAATATCACTTAATACAGGTTAAAAAAAGTTTAAAAGCCCCATCTTGTTGAGTGCTTGAGTCTACTGTACAATATATCTGCTCCACTGCACCTTCTGACTGTGATTTAAATGAAGCAAATGAGACAGTCTTCTTGAGGCAGACATGTGGCTTGGGCTTGTAAATGTGGGAAAGTATTGGATGGGCCAAGCACACAAATCACTCATGTACTTATTGTTCAGAAGTGAGTATTTGAGCATTTCACAGTGGATCTCATGAGAGTATTTCAGAATTCAAGTTCCAAATACACTACAAGGACTGTGAAATAACGAGATCACAGAGCAAGTACCAATTCAGAAAAATATATGTGATTTTGAAATACTGTATAAGAGAAAGTCATTCAGCCACATTTGTGACACCCAGATGGGTTATTTTTCTGTGTGTTTTTTTCTTTAATTACGTGAAGCCCACAAGGATTATAATTGTCATAAATATTTGCATAGATAAATAATTCAAACTAAAATAAATGTGAGCCAAACCATCCTTTGGGAAAGCTCAAGCTCCGGAGGTGTCACTGTTTGTCTATTTCCTCATCAGAAACATGAGTAGACATTTCTAACAAAATCCATCACCCAGCTGCATGATGAATGAATGCTGTGAGGGCTGTACTTTCCCAATGAACAGCAGAATAAATTTGCTCAAAACATTTAAATTCTGAGCTAATGCCCCTCTTTTATATATGTAGCCAGTTTTGAATTACAAATGACAATCAGTACCATGCTATAACATTGATGTATATTGGTATTTCACTGTGTCCTAAGCACAGAGAAATGCTTTCCAGTCAGTATTGCCTTAATATCCCCAGAAGGAACCAAAAACAACTGTTGCCCCTATGTATGAACTTAGGCTGGGTATATTGGTAGACATAAAAACCAAACACACCTCCTTATACCGAAAAAAAAAAAAAAGAAAAAAAAGAAAGAATGAACACAGACAGATTTCAATTCCCTGGCAAGTTGAGAACAAATTCAAGCTAAAAAACCTAAAAAAATTTAGATTACCTTGGATACTCTGTTTGCAACCTCTCTGCCTACTGTCAGCCCCTGAACAAAGGTGCGTGCAGCAATGAACGCTCTGGTCACTTGAACCTTCAGCTTCCTGGGCACATCTCCAAAGGGCTTCAGCTGGTCTGTGTACTTGCTCACACACTCCAGGTAGTCCTCGCTGAAATGGTACTGAGGGTTTATAAGCTGGAACATCCTCTCCAGCAGCCGAGCCCAGAAGTCGTTCAGCATTTCCTCCAGGTTCACGTTGCCTCCCGTGTAGTAACGCTTCAGCTCGGTGAAGAGGTCCTGGAACACCTCGGAGTTCTGCATGTACAGCATGCCATAAGTCCTGACAAACATCTCATTTAAGGATCGCTCTGCATTCTCCAGGAGTTCTCGGAAAAACTCTGCGGGGAAAGCAAGCAGCTGTTAACAGCCATAACAGTAAGGTACGAAGAGTCTTCTTATTGCATTCCTAACTCACCACAATTTGTCTAAATAGGTTGTTACCACCGCTCCACTTCACTAGTGAAATTCATCATTTGGATAGGAAATAGCTTTATTTATACGTAAAGAAAAATAGAGCATAAACTGAATTCCCTATCAAGTTGTAGAACCTATAACACTGAGCAGAAAAACCCAGTAGTTCCATTTCCTTGTGTGCTGTTTGAACACAGCAATCCCTCTCCCTCCACAGCCATTATATTAAATCTTGTAAGCAAATAATAAAGTCACTAATATGATGATTTAACTAACAAATTTATGATCTTAGAATTTAGATTTCACTTTAATCAAGTTTTTACAGTGTAGAAGCAAACCATAGAAATAAATCTGAATATTTATTTGCATATATTCTTGAAGAGAACTTGAAAGAGACTTGAGTGGAAATGAGAAGGATCACTCTTAAAAGTATCCCATGTCTAGGTAGCAGTAAAAAAATGTTAGTATTTTCAATAATTTTTACTCCACTGAAAAGCAGTGCTAGAACACTCTACCAGTCATGTCACAACCATCCTACTTATTCCAGTCTGTGCTAGTTGTTTATCTTGGAAATGCCAGCATTAAGGTTTTCTTGAAAGGATTTCAGAGAGCTGCTTCAGTGCCTTTTATTTACTGAGGCCTAAACAATAAAATATTTTCAAATTTTAGCTTGTGGAAATTATTCTTACTGGAAACTGAGCCTATGGTATGAAGTAGAAATATGTAATCATCTCTTCTGCTCAGATTTTTAAATTGCAATACGGTACTTAGGATTTCCCAAAAAATTCACAGCTCGTATGACAGTTCTTTAAACCCAGCTGACCAAAGCAGGCATAGTATCTCCTGCCTTTCAGAAGATCCCATCTTTTTACAGGGTTTGCTGTCAAATTGTTAAATCACCTTTGGAAAAGTCCTGTAACAGCTGTGGCTTGTAAATGAGGCATAGCAGACAGCAAGGCAGAGATGGCAAAACCTTTGTCAAAATGTGTATTTGCTGCAATTATTTGATTTGCAGCGAAGCAGGATATATCACACACCAAGTATGGGATACCAGATTCTTAATTTCTGGTCACTGCCCATAGACACATCTGTGTGCGCTAACTGCAAGGATGTGCTGACTTCTCACACTCTTGGCTAACGCTATGATGTGAATACTCTTTTAGCACAGGGCTCTGCTATGGCTACAGTGACTTATAAAAATGCAGAAGCACTGCAGTGCTAAAGATAGGATGGAATTTAAGACTAAATAAGAAAAAATCTTTACTAAATTTGAGGGTTTGCAACTGTGATCAGGTGAAAGCAGAGTCCATTGAACACTGTGAGCAAAGGCTCAGTAAGAAAAGAATCTCTTATTTTTTGAAGAAGTTGTACAGAGCTGCAGCCTTTGATCTCCCAGATAACTGGTAAGAAGTTATTATGAAAATGTATGCACAGAACACTTAGAACATACTTCCTACATCAAAGCATTTATTGAAGGGAAAATATATTCTAATAAATATATCAATGTCTAAACGGTCATTAAAACTGCAGCTCTTAATAAGGAATAAATTGCATTTGGAAAAGGATATGCTTTTGCCAAAAGAAAAAAAAAGAAGAAAAAAAGCAAAAAAGAAACAAACAAAAAAGGCAGAAAGAAAGCATCCCCAATAAAAATTTTGTTGCCAAAATTATAATTTGATGTCCACAACATATAGGCTTCTGTTTAGGAGAAAAGTGAAATTAAGCTGTTTTTCACTGGTAGCCCTGATCTAGTGGTGTCTTTTACATCTAAATCACCATGATTACTGTTTTTTACATTCAGCATTTCTTCTTCTAGAAATGCACACTGACTGCATTGCTGATTGCACACAATCCAGAAAGCAGAAATATGGCAGAGAACTTGGGGGTCAAATTAAAATTTGTTCTAAGGTTGGAGCCACATTTTCCCACCAGTGCAATTGAATGACAACAGGGAAAGACAGTCACAAAAACATTGAATCCAGGCCCCCTGACTTCTTTCCCGTAAGCCTATAGATGCTGAGAGGCTGCTATAAACAACTCACATGCTGGCTCCTCAAAATCCATAGCTACACTGGGAATCCCACTCTTTATCTTAAAGGATCATGCCACTGCCACTGCACATGTCAGTCACAGCAAAGCTTAATGAGTTTGCTGACAGCTCCTCTTGTCTGAGATTATTAGCTTGCTCTCTCTTTGTGTGGGTGTATTATTTAGCAGTCTCATAGTCAGCTCATTGGAAACCAAATAAACTTTTCAAGGAGAGTACAGCATCCAGCACAATGTGATCCATGCTGGTCACAACTTTATTTATACTGTTGTACAAACATGGTACAAGGTTGAATCTCATGCTAGTCCCAAATGTGATGCCGTACATGTTAATTCTGTAGGAAATCTAATGTCCTCTAAATAGCAGAACATTTATTCAATTTTTAGTCTTCTTAGAGGTCTCTAGTCTTCGAGAGCTACTGCTAAAGTTAAATTATGCCATTAAAAAGTTGGAGTGTTAGCCTTTTGTACACTTTGACACAAAAGACAGTTAGTTAAGAGATCTGTCTGCAATAGTAACCCCATGAAGGATCAGAATAATAAATCAACAGCAACTACAAAATTGGATACCTTTTTAGTTCCAGCAAAAAGAGATCTCACACATTGTGCTAATTTCTCGATCAGCTTCCATCCAGCAAAATGAATGCTGCTGTGAAGAATTGCTTGCTGTTTTAGTCTACAAATCTCCCATATATCAAAAAGGTAGTCTGCTTTGCAATGCTTATGTATAGAAACTGCATCCTGGCATAACTGAGCACTGGTTCACTTAACATCAGTAGAAACAGTATGTGCTTCTTCAAAGGTTGAATTTTGTCATGGTCTTCACAGTAAAGTAAAAATTTTATGTTCATTGCCTAGATGATATTTCATCAACTTGCAGATAGTTTTTGAAAAATAATGTAATTTTTCAGCCTCAAGTGAAAGAATGAAGATGAGACAGACATTAGTCATGTTGCTTAATGTGCTTCTGGAAAGCATTCAAGTACTAGGGTGGGAGAGGAGAACCTATATAAGACAGAGCTGTGCAATGTTTTAAAATATATGTCTTGTGAATTTTTTTGCTGCCAAAATAGGTTGTCATGAGCAGTGCTAATGTTAGAAATATTTTTTCCTAATTTTAAGTGATGATTCATTTATATGACAGTATATGTCCTGGGTATGTCTCTTGTTGCCAGCATGTTTTTGTACAAATTTCATTTATTAATCAGGGTCTCAGGAAGCCTGTTCACTTTTAGGAGGTAGTTGAAAAAAATAAAGTCTAAGGCACATGTGATACTGAAAAGATGAAGAGAAGATTGCTACTGCAAGCCATTACATGCTCTGTATAGGCTTAAATGGTGGGTTTCCAGTCCATGGATCACACTTTAGCTAGCTTTCATTTTAAAACATGTTTTGCAACCTTAGGATGCAAGATAGATAGGAACAGTCTGAAAATGAAGCCTGAATTGTTTTAAAATATTTTGACCACGATAAGACAGCTTAGTAGCAAAGTGGAATGGCAGAATTGCTAGAGTCCATTACTGAAAGGTAGGAACAGCTCATAGATTAAAAATAATGTCTTGTTATCTCTCACAGTACTTTGCCAACTGCAAGTTGCCATTCTCACTCTATTTTGACATAGGCAAACTAGTGTCATAATGCAATTCAACATGGGAGCTGGTCTATTTCCAAAGTTATAACAAGTTGTCACTGTAAGTCAGTGGATCAACATTGCAGTGTGACTGATGTAATAATTGCTTCTAACAAAATATATGCACAAATACCTAGAGGCAATTTTCACAGACACAATTTTTTATTATGTTGGAGTGGATATTCTATGCTCATTCCCAGCCTGATAAGTTCCCTTGCATTTTCTTTTCCTCTGTAGTTTAGGCAAGATGCAAAGCTAGAAATTACTTGTTTTCTAATTCCTAAAAACAAAAATATATTCATGAGCTGTAAGACAAAAATGATAGAGAGATAATTTCATTTAATTATCATATATTCTGCACAGCTGTCCTTTTCAGCAGACCTTGAGACCATGCTACGGTGCACCTGATACACTGGTCAAACAGCATCACTGTTAGCTGAGAAAATAACCAGCTCAGCTGCATGGAGCTCTGGACAGCAATATATGCCTGATTTCACATCAGTCTTTATATACAATTCTGCTCAGGTGACAACCTGATTTCATCCATCATCGACTAACAGCACCCAAACCCTACTGGCAGTTCCCCATCATAGCCTTGTTCTTCTTGTGGGGGCATGGCTTTTCCAAGACCTCTAAGGATTTAGATATGTAAATTCTACCAGTCTTTACCATTCTACCATGATCTATCATTTACTGTGAAGATGTTCATGTATTTACAACCTATGCAGACTTGGTGTACCTAACTTTATTGCAAATCATCAAATTTCCCACTCCTAATAAGGCTGATGGTAAGAAAATATTAGAATTCATATAAATGGACTATGCTTCTTGAGAGAAAGATTCTTTGGGAATTCTTTAGGTACAGATACTTGCATTCATTACAGATATCAATGTCAGCCTTTTCCTGCATCCTATTTCTGTCTTTCTTTGTTCATGAAGTCATTAAGAAAACAAAAAGATTTCTGTGAAATCTTCATATTTTTTGCTGAAAAGGCTTCTTTCTTTTCTTTTTTCTTTCTTTAAAGATATTCGGCAATGGCATCAATTAGGGAAAGCTGTGATTTATCTCAAGGAAATTCAAGTGAAATTAACCTCTATGGGTTTTATGCCTTTTCATTTTCTAACTGCTTTAGGTTTCTGGAGACTTTCTTTAAACAATAACTAACCTTACGAAGCAAAAAGAACTCAATTTAACTTCCTGATTGAGAAAAAATTTGCTGTAGGAGAATATTTACAGCACATTATTTTTCTCCCCTAGTTTTGATATTACATTTGTTTTATATTCAAGAGCAAACAAATTGCTTACATAAGGCTACCAGTGCATTGAATTACTAATTTAAAAATTCCCTTATAGCTTTGACCTTTAAAAACACTCAACAGTTACAACTGGGAAGCAAATTTCATCTCCTATTAGAAAAAAACAAAAGCTGCAGTGTGGTGAGATTTGTTGAAAACGTCTCCTTTTTGAACTCATTTTGAATATATATATATTGCATTTAGAGCCAATAAATACTAATGTAATAATTAAATGTGCCCTATAATTACAAATTTCAGAATAGGTGATTTATATACTCCAGTTATGTTTTGGGTATGTGTGAAATTACCTATCTGCTAATAGATAGCTTTGTAGACTGTCTCAGACCTGACAATATCATGATATTAAAAAATCTTTTGGATGCTACTAAATTTTTTAGAAGCAGTGCAGTCTCAAAGGTTGTGAGTAAAGATGAGAGTCTCTCCCCTCTTTAATCCCTCCATTTCTCAGACTACTGCAAGACTTGGTAACAGCAGACAATTCACTGTGATCTTCCCTCTGACTCATATCTAGAGTCTGTGACTTCTTCCCCCTCATGGGTCAGGATATTGCAAGAAAAGAATGAGATACAGGGGGAGAGGAAACCACTTCATCCTTAACCACACCCACTGTGGAGCACAGAGATGATGCAAACAGGACTGTCCTAAGCTAAAATGAGGGACATGAGTATGGGGAAGAAAGACAAGCACATATTTGATGGGCTGGGTTAGACACAGTGGATCTGGTGCAGGAAAAAGGAAAAAAAAGGCTATGCTGCTTTTTGTACCTCAAATAGCATAATCACAATGGGAGCCTAATTTGACAAAAAGTTTAATGCATTATTAAATGCCAAAGCACAAAGGATCTATTGTACAAATGAACATTAACACACAGTTAAAGGATCTGTCATCTACTCAAAGCTGATTACACGCATTGATAAAGGCTTATAAGACTTTATTCTGCTACACCAAAATCAATAAGAAGATTACCAACAACTTCAGGGGATGGAGGTGCAACCCTCCAATGCTAATCTACTGTTATTTCATTGCAAAAGGTGATTTGCCAACACTTGAGTGTGCTGGAAAGGGAGACTTCATCCTGCTAACAATTCTATATAGACATTTACTGAAGCACATAAGTTTCACATAAGGAATATTAGACATTGCGCATACTTTTTGAAGTCTTTACTGCATTCTAGAATCTCAATTCTTTTGGCTGTGGTACTTTATACTGATAATATATCCTTGGCTATAAATATGAAACCTGAAATTCCCAAGATGCCCTCAAAGAACCCATTGAACTTAGAGCAATAACAAAGAAAGAAAATGCTAGGGATAAAAACAAAGCAATGAGATAGTTTTACACATAATTTATATATATATACCAATGACTGTCCCTGTAGGTTCTGCTTTCATTATCAAGTGGAAAATGCCCAAGTGAAGTACACATAAAATGTAAGCAAAATGTTACATGGCATCAGAAAGTTGCATTCTAGAATATTTATGAACGGGCATTTAAATGCTTACAGAAATAGTATTGTCATGAATATCCATGACCAAAGAGAGGCATGTAGCACTTCATGGATATCTGGGAACTTCAGAATGATGAATTTTACATCATATGTTCATAAAAATGCATAACACCTCATGAAAGATTCATAAGTCACCACAGTTTCTTCTGAACAACATTTAAAGCTTTCATGAAAATATTAACAATATATAAACTATGGGACTCAGTGCAACAATTGTTTTAAAATATAGAGACTGGAGCATTCTTGGCTACGTCTCACCAGAGGCTATTAAACACCCAGTTCAATAGTTAACGAGATTTACCATCTAAAATTTTGTGTGAAAATTCCTTGCCATGTCTATAATCTAAAGTTTGTTGACTCTTAATACAGGGAAGTGTAAGGAGGACCAGAAGACATATGGGAAAATTAACAAGAAGTTGCCTTGCTATAGTCTAAATAAAATTTAATTCAGGATAATTTATATATTCTGTCAAAAAAAGAGAAAAAAAAAAACAAAACAAAACAGCGAGGAAAACCACCAAAAAGAGGCAATTTTTTGACAAGCAGGTCTGAAACCAGAGGCAGTATTTGCTACGACAGGCTCACTCTTGTGCTGTTCAGAGGTCACAGGTGTTGTGCTGGGAAGGAATGTGGCCCTGAAGTCACCGTGTGCCTTCACATCTCTTCTCAGTGAAGACTGCAGGAAGGAGTCACACATGAGGAAGGAGCCTCTGGCTGGCCAGAGAAGAACACTGAAACTTTCACAGAATTTTATTTATAATGGGGTGATCAGCCGTAATTTGACAGCAGTGACACCAGGCTTTGAAGGCAGAAATCTAAGACATGAGACTTAGATGTGTGGGATTAAAGAGAGCTTGCTCACCTCCTTTAGCATTGTGTCTTCTTTGTTTTTTTTCCTTCCACTTTAAACAAAATAGACTACTGTGTAGAACAGTCATTGAGGATTTTGAAAATCATTTCTTGAGCCTTACCCAGCTTCAAGAAAGAGATGTTTTCTGAAGCATCTGGTGGATTAGATCCATTCAGTGAAGTACCCAGTAGGAAGTGCATGTCTGAATCCCGGTGTGGAAATGTGGGGTTTAAAGAGATCAAACTGGCTGCATCACAATATGTTTAAAATTAGAACAGCTACTTTCATGTCACAGTTGCAAGTGTAGGGAGCTAAAACATATTTGCACAGTGGTATTTATAAAATCTAACAGCTGTAAATCTGTTGCAGTTTGCCTTTCAATCTCATTTCACCTTTTCCCCTTTTTGAAGAAGGCTCATATTAGTATTTAGAGAGAAATCATTTTATTCCATAAAAACCCCAAAACCTTTAGATGTTTGACCTGAGACAAATACTACTGAAATAACTGCAAAAACTTCCATTTGAGCTAACCAGCAGCAGCCTGCTGTAAGAGCAGATTGAAGTTTGACTTCCTATGGAAATTATGATGTACATAAAATCAATTCTTATATAATTCTGCAGCTTAAGAGGTAATGAAGTCATGTTGATGGCTTTTCCAGACACCTCTGGATGCAGCTAATAAGTTTTGTTATGGTTTAGAACTACTAAGAAAAAACATAAAACTACCTTCAAGAAAATTTACTTATTTTAGAACTTAGCCAATTTTCTACACCTACACTCAAAGGAACCCCAGGTGCCATTAAGGTCAAGCAGTATTAAATCCCATCTGGTTTCCCAGTTGTTTCTTGCTATTTGGACTCTGAGCACATTACTATTTGTTACTGACATAATGCTGATATGATTAAATTTCTTGGTTGTAAATTGTGCTACATGTTCAAACTTCACTGAAGCAACAGATTTCCTTTTAGTTTTATGGCGGCAAACTAAACTAACTTAAATGTTCTCTGTTAGAGGGAAGATTTTACCTTTTTTCCCAAGGCAACAGTAGGAAAGTTAAGGACCTGCAGTGGTCCTAGCGATCAGGTTTGGGCAATCAGTGACTTAAAACAAAGCAATGCATAAAATCCTAGATTAAGGATAAGGTTAAGGATTAAGGTTAAGGATAACATAACTGGCCTCAAATAAGCCACAAATGCAAAAAAAAAAAAACAACCTCAAAAGCAAACAAAAAAAATTTTAGAAGAAAACAGTCTTCAGAACCTGAATGTGTATTCATGCGCTGCTAGAAGGACTTTGGGTTCCCTAAGGATCATTGTGAAGTCAATAAACTTTCCTACCTGGGTGTTTCAAAGATCAGGGATTAAAAAATGAAGTCAGTATTTGAATAGCTTTAAAGCCAACACAAATCTTCATCTACAGACATCAGTTCCCTGGATCAAGATGCTGCATGATTGATTTTTATCTGACCTACCTTCTCAACATAATGTTTGTTTTTTTTTTCTCTTACAAGGCTGTCTAGAGGGAAAGCTTTCCAATCAGAAGGAAACATATCTAAAATACAGCACAATGAAATGAAAAAACATCTTTACAAGATTGATATATATTTAGCATTGTTAGATTTCAAACAATATAATTACTTTTTATTTGATTGAACTACCTGAGTGGCCTTAAAACCCCTAGGCCAACTTTATTTGGGGAATTGTTTCCATTTATTAGCTGTTTGCTGCATATGATGTTTTCACCTAAATGGATATGACCATTTAGTGACACCGAAGTTTTGTGCTTCAGCTGCTTGTGTGCTGATAATTTCTGAACATATTGAACATAATGACAAGAATATTTCAATGAGCCCACAAGCTGTTGACTCTCTAAGCAAACAAACTACATACTTGACTGCTTCCTAGGGTTTTGTGAGAAATAGGGCTGCTCAGTGGGAGGTAGGAACTTTAGAAAATATTTCTAGGTTTTCGTATATTTTTATTTGTCTGTTGGCAGGGGTTTTTTTTGCAGAAGTCACTGGAATTCCAGGCCCTCTCCTGTTTTCTTCTTCTTCCATCTCTGCAATCTTGAGACCTTATAGTCTGCCTTCTTTGCTATACAGTCCTCATCCCTCTCTCTCAGACATATAATCCTCACATTACAGGCTTTTTACCTGAGAGCTTTGTGGGGAAGCATAGGCATGTTTTCCACATTAGTGTCCAATGTTTCCTCCTGAGCTGGAAGTGAAGTGGAGACTGTGTCAGTTCTGGTGGTAAGGTCTTTTCATTCAGCCCCTAGAACTGTTGCTGGACACTATTTGCTTGTGTAATATTTGGGTGTTACCCCAGCTTGTTTGGCCACAACATTAACACTGTGGCGTGAATGTTTGGGAAGAAAACCCCACTAACTGCTTTTCTCATATAAATCTTGCCAGCTGAGAATGCCCTCTGAGATGAGATTTGAAGAACAAGTTGAAAAGGTGATTAGAATAATTTCATGCCTATAAGGCACACCAGGGTATAAGGTCACTGGCAATTTTCCGTACTTTGTCCATATATAAGGCACACTGGTGTATAAGGCGCACTTTTTTTTGCAGCGAGGATCCGCCACCGGCTCTCCACATGTGGCTGCCACGGCTGCGGCCGCCTGTTCCCGCTCCCCTTGCATGGCTCTTGCTGGCTGCGGCTGCCCTCTCACGGCTCTCACGGCTCTCACGGCTCTCACTTCTAGGTTGGCAATTTTCCGAACTTTGCCCATATATAAGGTGCACTGGCGTATAAGGCGCACCTCTGGATTCGAATTAAAATTTCAGTCAAAAAGGTGCGCGCGCCTTTTATGCGTGAAATGCTGCAATCCTACTGGGCTGCAGGCAGTGGAAGGGCCAGGATGATCTGTGCTGACCAAAGGCCTTGTACTTGTTTTCCTGAACTACACTATTGCAGAAATCCTAAAATATGGGAGGATAAGTGCAAATGAGGCAGTACAGGTGAAACAGGAAAGCAAAATTAGAGAGGACAATAATAATTGGAGAGAAGATAGAGAAACAGGGAAATGGCAGCTGAATGAAACAGACGAAGTGATAAGAAGAGAATTCAAGTTTAGTTTTCGAGATGTTTGTCAGACACAGTCTATCAACACTACCAAAATCATCACACTTGAACACGCAGGCAGAACAAAGTCTCAAAAACTGGATGTCCAGGCTACACATTCAGGCTTCTGAGGAATCCCGGCACGAAGCCTTGCTCTGCCTTTATGTTGTCCATGGGGAGAGAAAGAAGGATTCAGATCAAAAGTGTGGCTTGGGCTTTAAACTGGGTGCTCCTGTTCACATCCCACAGGAGCCTGTCCTTTATATCAACCCCATTGGGTTAGGCCCAGTATTTTCATATAATGCATGTACGACTATATGAGTTATTGCTGATAATATTATTTTAGGTCTTCCATCACCACATTATCTGAAAGACTAAATTTTTAGCAAACTGGTGAGATACAGAAGCAAAATGAATGCTTATTTTAAGAGGTTGTTGTAAAATATTTTATCCAATAACTTCTTTCTTTATTAGTTTCCCTAATGTATATATGCTTAGTCATTTGTGAGAAACATTCAGACATTGGACAGAATAAGGGTCAAACAGTACAGCTCAAAGAAATGGGGATTCCATTTGAAAAGGACATAAGATAGAACATGCTTTCTGTTTTTTAATTGAGACACCATTTAACATTCTTTAATGAGGACCTTAAGAATTGTGGAGGGACTTTCAAATTCACAATAAAACACAGATACCTTCTGAAAAATGTGAATGTTAGGGAAGTTACATGTTAGGTGAGACTAATTACTCTGCTCCTCTGCCATAAGAATAAACTTCATAAGTACATTATAAATTTATGTATCCTGGATGGCCTTATATTTTAAGTGCTTCCATATTTACAAACCAGATAATTAGAAATGTGTTTTCAATAGGAGACTTTTATTTTAGGGCTCAGCATTAAATTGTATACCTATTATCTAGAAAACATTCTCCATTTTCACTGAAGCAGCATTATTTTATTAGTCACACATTCCTCTCTTGCAAAGACCATATGTTTACTCAGAATTGCCCATAATATATGCCTATATAATACATTTTAATTAATTTTTTTTATGTTTTAAAGCCACAGTAACTGCAATAGGTGTCATACTGCCTACCTAATACATATTTATTCATTAAGAACATTAATTAAGAACATTAATTAATATCATGTATTAGGTATAGTTTATACTCGGAGCATCAACATTACTTACTAAAAATGTACATTTATTTTGGCACTATTTTGCTTTTCTTTGTTGATTTTTGAGGGTTTGTTTGTTTATTTTTCAAAATTTACGACGCTGTGGGTACTAAGAACTAAACAGGTTCCTACTTTGCAAAGCAACTATTCCTACTGCTTTAACATATCTCTGTCTCTGGAAAATCTCAGACCTACCCTCTATTTCTTTTTCCTTTGTGATGTTATGAAGTTTGACAGGAAATAAAAAATTCAGTCTCATGTTGTTTTGCTGCTGGCTGATACATTGCCATCAGGTCCAAAGGGCCTCTTGTTATCCTTCAAAGCCAAATGTGAGAACATAAATACATGGTCGGCTCTGCACAGATAGAAAAGCCAGAGGCACAAATCCAGACCTACCAAGAGGAACTAAAGGATTAGAAAAATACACATTTTAATCCTTTGAATTACTTCTATATTCTTGAAGAAATGCATGGGCCTGGACTTGAAACAGAACAGTGAAGAATTTAAACACATTTCTTTTTTTTTTATACAAGAAGTAAGGTCATCACTGTTATTAAACTTAATCACATATATAATTCAAGGCATAATATAAAATTTAGAAAGTTCAGGCAAACAAGGACATTGAAAAAAGATGCCTGTTCCCTGAAGTTTTTTCCAAAATGTCAGGTAAGCTTTAAAAAACATAAAAGTAGAAAAATCATTTTTTTAACAGATGCAGGAGAGGGAGAACTTCTGAATTAATAAAAACAGAACTTTTTTTTTGTTGTTTTTTAATCACAGAATCTGCATTCTTCACTTCTGTCTATGCATATGAGCGTCATGAGCCCTGGATCTTTTTATTTTATTATTGCATCATCTATTCCTTTAGTCTTAGCTTTTTATAGAGACATGCATTGAGAAAGTGACTAAAATTGCAGCCTAGTAGGCAGCAGCCACTTGGGTCGGCTAATTTGTGACATGAAATAAAAGCATGGGAATAAGGTAATACTGCTTCATTTTGTTATTTAGTTTAAATCTTTGGTGATATTCTGCTCCTTTCACTTCTGCTCTCCTGACCTGGATTGTATGTGGTCTATAACACAAATCTGCTTCCCTGAGCATGTTTACCCAATCTTTCTTTGAACTGCTGATGGTAATGAATCTCCTTCCTCCAGCCCCAACTGCTGCATTCAGTTATCATCAAGCGCAGGCATCAACCAGAGCTCTAATCTTGCTCTGATGGATGGAATACTAACCTTTCAGAAGATTAGAGACACAAGGTGCTCTAGAGATAATAAAATTCAAATAGGTTTATTTCAAAGGGCAACTCAATCTCGATTTTGTTCATGGGTCACTTGATAGATCATTTGCCAATGTAGTTTTTGTGTCCTTCTGCATCTGGCTTCTGTGCAGTGCTCCAACTATTTCATATTAAGTGGGCACCAACCGGCAGAGTTCAGCAAGGGTCTGGCTTTAGCAAAAAGAGCAAGGAACTCATTCAGCATGGAGCTGGCAATTTCACTAAAAGTTCATCTCCTGAGGGTGGTGCTTGGATGCTGGGAAAGCTTTTCTTAGCATTTTCAGGAATGTACAGAAATTACAATCTTGATAAGCATCTTGAACACTTTGAATTTTAAACTCCTGATAGATCAAAGTGCAAAATATCTTTCTAGCATCATGACAGCCAGCTGTGCAATATATGCAGTAGCTGTAACTTAAGTGATTTGTAGTTTGTGAGAAACCATTTTTAATGTGCTTGTCAAACCCTTCCATGCAAAAGTGTTAACAAATCAAATATTTAAGTCGGGTATCTACAGGCATGAAGATAAGGCTCTTACAGGTGCTAAAAAAAGTTTTCTCCAGATGACTGCTGTGGTGTTACATACAGGAATTAGGATCTCACGAAGGCAAAATAGGTGAAATTTCCTGTAACTTTTATGGTTTTAACTTGTTCCTATTAAATATACTTAGCTCTGTGGTTTAATAGAGCAAGATTAAATTATTACAATTAGACTGCTAAAGAAAAAATATAATTGAAACCACTGAGCATAATGTCTGGCCATCATTTAGGACAAGGATAAAAAAAATAATTAAAAGACCCATGTTAATCAGACAGCTAAAGCTGCAGGCGTATAAATTGCACACAAACTACAGCATATCAGTGAGTTAGACAGGAATTTGGAGGCTAGTTTTTGTGCACAGATGCTAGCAGCTGGACTTCTGTCCAGGAGAGAGAGAGAAAAAGAGAAAGAGAGAAAGAGGAGAAAAAGCATCATAAGCACACATAAAGAGAACCAGGGAAAGCTCACAGAAAGTCAGAGGGATGTTTTATGCTCCAATCCAGGACAGCACTGAAAAAAAGTATGCTCTAGGAATTAAAAAAAAACCAAAAATGCTCAGAATTAATTTTTTTTTCCCTACAAAACTTGCTTCCTGCATATTTGTTATATAGGTGACAGTTTAGAACAACAAACCCTTTGGAAGTAAAATTGCGTGCTTTTAGTTCCCCAAAACAAGGATGACTACACTGCATTTAAAATTCAGTGGCTGATGAGTTTGCATGATAACTAAGTAGGACAGATTTCATGGCATATGCATCTAAAAGGTGTACTGAACTAACTCTGAAATCTGGAAACTGGAAAATAAAGTTCAAGTGTTTTTTACTGCCTTAGAACTACATGAAAAATGTATTTTCATTTTGAATGTTTTAGCTATGACAGCTCATAAACTAGTCTATTCCTAGAATTGCAATCATATCTATCTAGTCCATTTGCAATGCTTAAATTTCATAATTGAGTGAGTTCTTAATATTTTAAAACTGTTTCTGTTTTCATTAAGTTTTCATAGAGACAATGCACTTATCATTATTGTCCTTTATAGTAAGAAGCTCTTGAAACTAATTTTATAGTACATGTTTTTAAAAATTCCAGAAATACCGACTACATATGAACCCTGTGATCGATTCAGGAGCTTATGCATTCACGTGTTTCTTTCTCTTGCCCCAGTACTAGGAGTTAGGCATTAATTTTCTGGAAATATATTCAAAAGTAATCTTTAGGCATGCAAAGTGGAATCCATACTTGAGGACTGAAGTCTTTCAGCTAGAGGACATGAATTTTTCAGGTAATCATCTGTCTTTGCCACTTCACTACCAACTCTATCAACCCATACGTAATTTTCTACCCATATTAGATGCAAAATGGGCTATTAAATTGCCACAGGATCATACAGACCAGAGAATAGAGAATTAAATTCTGTGTTACCTGAATTGTTCACACAAAAGGGGACTACATCAAATCAAGACTTTTCAGGAGTATCAAGGCTCCCAATCAGCTGCTGTGGAGATGTGTGTGACAACCAGCAACCCAGGCTGCAGGCAGATGCTGTAACTCTGCATCAGTGAGGGGCTGGGATGGAGGAAGCAGAGATGGGGAAGCAGCCACCGTGATCAGCCTGTCAGAATAATCCCTCATACTTTTAATTATGGAATTTTTACTGGTGTGTTTCATCCTGATAGCATGTCTGCATGCTATATGCTTTGAACTCTTCAGACAGTCTATGTGGGGGAGATAAAAAAGCTGAAGACACATAAAGCAGGACAGGGAAGGGTGACTGTGGAAATAATTTTAAATTATGTCTTGAATAGAGTGTGTATTGAAACTTGGAAGATTTTAGCTTTCAGAAAAGCAGTCATTCAAATAAACCAGGTGTTTCTTCTTGCAAGTTTTACACATAAAGGAATAGCATTTTACTGCAAATCAAAATATGCCCCATAAAAGTACCAATACTAGTCTGTCAGGCTGTCAGGAAATATAGTATGCCTGCAAATAAAAAAATTACTGAGGATCTCATCCTCTGGTTAAAAGCCAGGACCAGCTGCCTGGAAGCATGAAATTTAGCATCAGACCTAGTTCCAGAGATAACTGCTGAACTGACTGCTCAATAATCTTTTTTTATTAAGCTTGATCTGCAAGTACGCACAAAGAAAAGTCAAAGGACTTAATTTGATTTAAATGCAGCTGCCCTAATCACAGAGAAACAACCACAATAGTCAGAAATATCCAGACTAAGCTCTTTTCCAAAGAACAGCACTTGGCCTAAAACACATAACATTACCCTCTTAGTCGTTAACTTTGAATTTTCTTGCTTTCCTGGGATTAAGTCAGACCCCTACCATTATGTTAATGTAGCTTTTTGTGGTTTAATTACAATGTTTCCTCTAGAGTGTACCATAATAGCAATTAATCAGCTAGTTCTTAACTTCCACAAAAGGAAACATCATCTGTTATTATCTGTGCCGCTATCCTGCCACAATGTCAGCAGAACTGAAAACCATTATACCACAAAAGCTACATGCAAATAGTATCTGCAGTGAAAACACATGAAAGCCAAAATCTCAGTCTCGTCCCTGAAATTGTCCTTTATTCACTTTATTTTATATTAACAGCACACCACTAAAATTATTAAAGCTAATACCAGGCAGTAGGGATGTCCTAGCAACACACAGTCTGACTGATGCAAACTGTGGGTGGGAAGTAATCTAAAGAAGCAGAATTTGAAGCTGATGCTATTTCAGGATTTACTGCCTTCTTCTATGATATCTAGATGTAAATTCTCTGCTTTATTTTTAGGTCATGCTTATTTGCAGAGCCATGCTGATTATATTTGGCAGAAAAAAACATTAATGGATGCAGATAGTAATTGACATGATGGATTAAAATAATGCTTTTGAAATAGATGAATGTGAAATTCAAGGAATGCATTAATAAAAAAAAAAGGGATACAAGATATTGGACATTAACAGCAAATGAAGAAATAAAAAGTGACTGTAGGCATTTAGTATTTAAAAATATGAAGGACTCAATCCTATCAGCAATGAAATATTCCCAGGTTAAAATTCTCTCCTCAATTTAGACTGGATATAGAGATAGAAAATATTTTTATGTAACTGGATGGCAGTGGGAAATGGGAAGTGAAATTCTGCTGTTGTTACTTCTCTTCTTCCAGAGAGTAGTTTACTCTAGGGTGCTTTTCGACTCTTAGAAGTCACCACAAAAAATGGCAGTTTGAGTCAACAGATTTGTTCAATGACAAAATATGTTCTTAGCACCTTTTAGTCCTGTTAGCCCTGAAGCAATAACATGACAGAGGGGGCAAAGAATGCACTAGTAACTTTGTTAGGCATGAACAGTCTCTCCCTCCCTCCAAAAAACCCAAAAAGACCCATAGTTGATTGTAAGATATAGCTGGAAAAAAATGGGATTTCCAGGAACTGTACCTGTGCAAGCAGTTTTATAGTATGTTTAATTATTTTACAGCATTTAAGATCTTTATTCTTCATCATATTAATTTTTTAAATTATGTATATCTAAATGTTCGGTGGGGTTTTAAAACTCTGGTTTGGAACATTAGCAGATATCTGTAATGGATGGACCTTAATATACATTGTTTTGCATTCTTTTATTTGTAGCTACAGTAAGGTTCAAAATTGCAATTCAGCTAACAAATTTTATTTAATATTCCCTTACATTAATTCTGGTATTGCAGATATAAAATCTAACTACAGCCTTTCTGTGATGGTGGACTGTTCATACCAGCTTTGAAATGTAACCCATTTCTCCTCTCTGCTGCACAAGTCAGAAAGAAAGACAAATCTCACATCCCAAGAACAGCTCTCACTTCACTGATTAGTAACAAACACCTGTGGCAGCAGGAGCCACATATACTTTAACTGGCTTGGTTTTGCACCTTTAAATTTCTTGTCACCATAAAGAAATGACAGCAGCTCAATGAGAGAAGAGTAATCCAACAAGAAGGCTGAAGCCATTTCCAGTGTTTAATTGCCATTAAAAAAAACTAACAAATGATTAAAAAGATGAATCAAAAGTTTGCAGAAAGACTAAAGCATCCAGTCAGTTTTACGGTTTCATTTGAGCTACAAACACGTTATACATCCATTTACAAAACAATGAGCTCTTACAGTTTATGAAACTTTAATCTCTTGGTTTATTGCTTTAATATATCTAACATTGGTAAGGTTTACTTTAGAATGAACTGTCTGACTATATGATGTTGATGTTATTTTTACATTCAGTCTGCAAATGGAATGAATAACATAATAATTGTACTAGACTATGAAACAATTAAAGTAGGGGTAATTGCTGTTTCTCTCATGTCTGCATGTAAAATAAAAGAATAAATATTTTATCATTTGGCTATGTTTCTTGTTAGTGCAATATTCTGAGATCAATTTTTTGTTTGGCCACAGGCATTTGAGTAAATGCTGAAAAAGTTATGCAGAACCAAAATGCACATTGCTGGTAAATTTGTGCTTAAGGAGTACATCATCTTAGGCTCTCATGATGGGTAAAACTTTAGTAAAATAGCATCAACAACAGAAAAAAAGCCCAACCCAAACCAAAGAACCCCAACCATATTTCTTAAACTAATAATAACATCATAATTTTAGAAAATAAACAAAGAAATTAACAAATGGGGATTTGATGATAAACTTCTGCCCCTCAAATGATCCTAGACTGGACTACAAAATGACAAAAAAATCATGACAATAACCAGTAATTGTAGCAGTTGTTATTAAAGAGGATTTTAAACACAGGTTTAGAAAGCTCAAAAAACAAACTGTATGTGCTTTCACTGTTGTAAATTATCCTGCCATTTCTGAAGGAAACCAAAAACCATTCTGAAAAACTATTCCTTTTTTTTTCCTACCGTGTCTAAGAACATATTGATCTTGGCATTTGAATTGATTGTTATTTTAGTTTTTATCCACAATTTCAGGAAATTGCCAATGGCATGCTTTTTAATTCCTGCATTTTAATGATGCAATGTGGGAGATTGTCTCTTATGCACCTTGGGGATTGGCTTGGGGGGAAAAGGAAGGTCAGAGAAGGGAAAAAGGAAGATGTTGGTCCTCTGAAGTACCAGAACTGTTTGTCACCTTTCAAATATGTCAGATCTTTTACTCATTTGCTGTTCCATTTTGTTTCTCATTTGCACATCAAGTCCTGCAACCAGAATTTGGTTATCTTTAATAGATGCACCACAAGGTCAGCAGTATGAGCCAAAGCTAGCATGGTCTCTTCAATTCACCACATGGACACAAAGCAACTATTGAAGATCTCTGGCAAGATTTATTCTCCATGGAAATAAAAAGATAGAGTTTCTCTTCACTGTGTCTCTTAATGAAATGATGGCATTATTATGTGTGGTTTTTTGACTAAGGGCTACCTCAGCATAGTAACTCACGTACACATAAAGAATCACAGAATCATGGAGCGTTTCAGCTGGAAGAGACTTTAGAGATCATCTAGTTCAAATCCCCTTTCCATGGGGGATTCTATAGTATTAATTTTGAGTAGAGTATACAGGGTTTTTTTAACATGAAAGTTTGCTAAAATGTTCTTAATGCAAGATGCACATAAATAAAAAAAGAAAGAAAAGCATTTAGAAAATAAAATGCAATGTTTAAACTAAATTATAGAAGTAATATATTTCACACAGTTCCTTTGGAGCTGGAAGTCTGGAACCTTGACAGAAAGATTATACTCATCACTATCCAAACCAGTGAAAAGCACCATCAATTAGGAAGAATTATGATTAGTTTTTGTACTAAGCATGTGACTGAACCTTTTCACACAGGAAAAAATAACCTCCACAAAAACCTGTGCCACAAACAAAAAAAAAAACCAGGAACCCAGGAACTGATGAAGAGTCCCAAATCAACCTGAACTTTGCAGAATGACAGAATCAAAGAAACTGATTCTTTCTCATTTCCTACTCAGTATGATGCCTAACATACAACTTACCCCAGTAAAGTCAGTGGTACAAGATTATGTGGCTCTAAAACTTTGGGGAAAATGGATAATATCCAATTGATCACCCTAATATTATTGTGTATCTTCCATGCCATGCTCCCATCTGTGGATGCTTATGCATATGCTAGAGACATAACTTTTTTACTTAGTATTATACATTTTTATAAACACCAACGTACTTAACCACAGCAGTCTCTAGTAAGTGAGCATAAAAATACAGAACTGTGCATCAATTAGAATATTTCTTGGTATTTTTCATAAAACCTGGTAAAAATAGACATGATTGCCAATTCATTTACATATTTTAAGACTACTGCTCCTTGAGACCCACACTTGTAAACTTTGAGTTTAGTCTGTTCATGATAAAAGTAGCAGTAAAAATCTTTAACTGACCACCTGGAGTAACATGCATTCTAGGCCTCTTCTAACTGTATAAATCACAAAATTTTAAAATTAATCCCTTTCCATAAAAGTGTCTAAATTGCAAGAAAGTGTTTATTTTTATAAATACATCATCAGAATTTCTGACTGATTTATTTCCCTTTTTCTTCATTCATAATGATCAATAGTACTTTATAGTCACTGACTGAATGTTAAATTTTCATTGAGTACTTAATCTCTTATGTCTCCTCTTTCTTTTTTGGTTCTGAATGTTTATTTCCTTAATACAGGACTTCTAAACGATCTCTGGTGAAACACCTAATGAGAATGATAGAGAATAACATTTCCCTATGTGCTTATCTATTACAGCTACAAAGAATCCAGGCCACAATGATCCGCTTGTAAACAAGAAAGAAAACGCTGATAAAATTAGTAGAGGTAAAAGTTAGTAAAAATATATTTGGTTTACAAATAAAATTAGGAAAAAATGCCCAAACTTTCCTTTACCTTTCCCTTTCATGTTAGAATTTACCCATAAAGAGGGTAGAAACGTGCATGTGTGCCCACATTCACTGATGAGGTATAAAGGTAGGTGAAGCTTGTGCTAATTCTGCACGGTTCAGTGAAGACATCCTTCCTTTTTGATGTGAAATTCCCATTTCCTATTTCCCTTACTTTCCCTTAATGACACAGGAGCATAGATAATGTAGCATTCATTTTAACAAGTCCATGTTTATACTGAAAGGTAAAGAGTGAGTTTGGGAAAAGGTTTGATTTGTGACTTAATTATTTAAAATATTGGTTTCACATCATCTAACTTGGCATGCTGTTAGTGCTGATACCTGTATCCAAATTGGTCACAGTAGAGTCCCTATTTAATTAGTGAGTTTAGTTAACGCTTCTTAGAATGCAGATATAGAACGCAATTTAGAGACAGAGAAACTGCACCTGAAGTGCCTATTTGTCTTAATTGACTGTAAAAAAGTGAAGAGTGAGCAGTGCAGATGTCCCCAACGTACATGGTCGTGTGAACCCCGCTCATTGTTTGCTTTTCCTCTTTGAAAACTAGAGTTATGATTATCTGTCAAAGTCTTCAGCCCTTTTATTTACTTGATCTATCCAGAATTCTCAGATAAAACTTGGTCTGATGAGAAGAGTCCAAGATAAGTGTTCCCACATTTTCAGTCCCAAGGGCATATTTCAAGCATATTCAAGCATATTTAAAGCTATTTTCTACTATGGGAGTTCTGAAGCCTTTCTATAAAAAGAAAAAAAACCAAAAAAACCCAACCCAAACCAAAAATTCAAACCAAACCAGTGTGTTAGCTCTGGCAGTTTTTTGTACTTTTTATGGCATTACCATTAGGATTTTGATTCTTATAGTCACACATCTGGTCAATGTTTCTAAAAAATGATAATAACAGTTTTGGAAATATGTCTCAAGATAACAGGACACTTTGCAAATCCTGGGGGATAGGAAAGACGTGTAGGCATGCGCTAATTGGTTTGATTGACCAGCAAATCTGCTTTTCTGACACGAGCCATTCCCTGCAGGGAACATTGTTTATAATTTCAGGCTCACTATAGTTGTGGGATTTTCCATGAAGCAGACCTTTTTGACCTATAGCTAGAAAATATAGTAGGCGATAGCAGTTTGGGAAACAAACTGTCAAGAAATTGTTGTTCTGCAGCTGGATTAAAATAAGGTGAAACTTGTACTGGAGTTACATTTATGTGAAAGGCTCAAGCAGTTCCTGGTTTGATTGCTTTGATAAAGAGAAAAGAGTCCCAGTAGGCAGCAACAAGCTGGTGAATCACAGCTGCCTCCTGATGTTCATTTGATTATAACCACAGCTTATGAATGTCATAATTGTGCAGGGGTTATTTGCTAGTTAGGGAATCTGTTTTTTTCATTAAAATAAGGACAGGCAGAAAGGTCAATTGAAAGGAATGTGCAATGAATAGATTTAGTTTATCTATAGTTGTTTCCTCAATACTTTGGAAAGAAATATAATAACAAATTAAAATTATCAGCAAGGGATTCATTGGTCATTTTCATGTGATCATTGGGATAAGCAAAAAAACAGAGAACATGTCATAGTGCAGGACTCCAGAAGAGCATGTCGTGCTTAACGAAACATTATGAAGGTTGGGTTGGGGCCAGATATGATTATTGTCTAGTACAGACGAGTGTTAAACACCAGGGAGAAAACAGAGGTATTTAAGATAATGGATAAAACAGGTATAATAACAAAAGCCCATTAATACAACTTGTCTATGAATTAGGCAAGACAATATATTATTTCTATTAACAGAATAGAGAGTTTCTGCACAAAAATAAATAAGTGCAATTTGACAATAAAACTGAAGACAAAGGGAAGTTTGTCCTGAAGATAGGGAAGACCTATGGTATTTTGATTTACGCTGTAAACTGATGGGTATTGTCTATACAAAATATTCCATTGCAATAGCTAAAAAATAATTCTCCTCACCCATTAATATAATGATGCTTGGAAAACACTGGCAACACCATATTACACACATAAAAAAGTCTATTTTTCTCTCTAGTTACCTTTCTTTGAATTAGGAGAAGAGAGAAGACAAAACCAGATTTTTTTACTCATTAAATTGTAAATGGATGAAATATTTTTTCTATTCCAGTAAATATTTATAATAATTTTCAAGATAAATTATTTGCCTATGATAACAAGAAATATGCATAGAATAAAATTAAGCCAGTTTTCCAACAAAATGAAGCCAGTTTTCTAACCTATTACTTATGATGCTAACACAGACTTCGTTTACACTGATAATTGTCCTTATTGTATATAACACATTTCACATATTTGGTTCACAGACAAAAAAAAAAAAAAAGAAAATGCTCAACATTTTTGTAGGTATAACTGAGGTAAAATATATTTTAGAAAATTTACCATTACATAAAATATTCTGTCCAAGTACACACTAGATTTTCAGCCAGGTTGCATTGTGCATTGTCATATTTTTGCAATGTCTTTTACATATTCAAGCTTTCCTGCCCTACAGTATTTACTTAAGACACTTCTAGCATAACTTAGCATGCTGATAGCATGCTTAGGTGGTCTCATCCATATCTTGTAGGTGAAGTCAGGATCTCACTTTCCCATCCATCCCAAAACACCACTAATTTTAAGAGTTAATACTCATAATAATCCAGTAGATTCCAGTATAAGGAAGCTTATGTCTATCTGGGGACACTATTCTCTATGTTTCAGGCAGGGGATCTACCTTAGGTGTTTTATTTTGGATCAGGCATACCCTTTTAATACACATACCTACACTTTCTTTCACATGGCAGGATGGTCTTGCCTGACTGTGCAACTTGAGTCCTTTGAAATAAGACCAAACCAGAAGATGTTCTCTGTGAGCATAACTAACCTGTTCCAGCTCATAACTGGATCTCAGCCAAGAAAACAGCCTTTTACATTTTTTTAGCT
Organism: Sialia sialis; assembly: GCA_009812075.1. NCBI lineage: Eukaryota > Metazoa > Chordata > Aves > Passeriformes > Turdidae > Sialia > Sialia sialis. The sequence continues at coordinate 50,473,463 of VRYO01002772.1, read as the reverse complement.
ATGTGACTGAATTTGTGTATTTCGAGTACATTTTTGCTGGAAGATGTAAAGTTCCCACAGTATTCAAGAAAGAAAGAAACAAAGAAGTTGTGGTAGCAAAAATCATCATTTAGCTTCAGGAACTGTGAAAAACGTGTAATTGGGATTTTACAACAGTGTGATTCCCTATGAGAAATCAACAGCCATTGAGATGCAACATCTGGTTCTTCCAAAGACATACATCCCAAAACAAAAGCTACTAAGAACTAAAATGTAGACAGAATAGCAATGCACAAGAGAGAAAAGAGATATGTATTAGCTCCTGAATACTACATTTGTTTATTTTTAGGTTCGGTTGGGTTTTTTTCTTTCTATAGCACAAAGTCAAAACTTAGCATAAGAAATGTTTAATCCTATGCAAATTTTGTCTTTATAATTTATTTTTTTTTCAGCTTGGTGATGCATGTACAGATTTATCATTACTAAGAGTCTCTGATGTACTACCATGGGAAACCAAAAAGCCTGGATCTCTGACTGGCTGCTTAAAAACAGAAGCACTTAGGCAACCCATGTAAGCAATGGTGGCTTCAAATTTAAGGAAATGGTGACGAGTAGTGATTTTGTCTCAGAAATAAGCTGTAACTAGGGAAAGGCCTTTTATGATGCAATTCCATATGTTATTTCAATTACCATTGAGGAACTACCTTTGGAGAAGTTAGTGACTTGCTACTATACATAATAAAAGTGAGTGAAATCACAGTAACCAGAGAGGAAAAGGATGTTTCTGTACACTTACAGAGCATGTATTGACCATAAAAGGTGCCAACTCATCCCTTTAATGCGCCTAGGTATGGAAATCCCATTATATGCAGCATTCCATATTGCCTTCTGTACTATATGACTACTTTTATTGCTGCCTGTGGTAATCAAGTACCCCTGTCTCATTTTACACAACACCAGAGGAAAAGAATATCAGGCGCTCGTGTAGCCTCAGATGTAGGTGCCCAGTGCTGAAATCCTAGTTCTTTGATTTTCTCTGCAGCTTAGCACACAACCACCTGCAGGCATAGACAAGCAGTGTCTGTCTGCATTCTGCTTCAGTAGTTGCCAAGGTGCTGAAGCACATTTTCTAAAGACTTTTCCTAAAGATCCAACTGAGGAGGCTATTTGTTGGCCCAGCAGAGTGAGATGTCTGCTTGCAAAAGATCTATACATAGGTTTAATTTTAGTTCCCCATCAGCATAATGGGGCTAACCAGACTGTGTGTGCCTCAGAGAGGATTTGAAAGCTTTAACAACATAGCCAACCAGTCCATGAATACTTATGTATTATAGCAACAGAAATAATAAAGTATACTTCAGGAAGTTAAAAGATAAGCACTATACAAACATTTACTGCATCCAAGCTTTAATATTTTTAATATAGTTTATGGAAGGAACAGCAAACAAATTTGGGACTTGGAGTAAAATGCAGGACCACTGCTGATGTGTTTCTTCTGTTGTAAAATCTAACAGAATTGGATTAAACATTATCACTTGCTCTTTAATCTTGGTTTTACAAGGTGTTGGTTCTTTGACCTGATTTTAAAGGATTTAAAACTCAAACCTGTTATCCCTAATAGCAACTCTAAACTTCAAAGCTTTGAAAGAGGAAGAGAAAATAAGATCTGCTGCATAGTTGTTGAGATTAGAATTCTCAGTGAGTATTCATTCCTGTCGTGTTCAGAAAGACCTATATGGCTACACGCTGGGAAACATGACATGCTGTTTGTGTAATTGAAAACTGAGAATTGAACAGGTAACTAGGAACTTTGGCTGTCCTGCATGAAATTAGATGTGTGCAACAATAGTAACACACAGATCTCAGGTTCAGATCGGAAAACAGAAAGAACAACATAGAATACTTAGCCCAATATTTTTCTGTAATGCTGCTTAAAATTACTGTGGTGAAATAACAACCTGTAGTGGTTAGAAAGACAGGTGTCTGTTAAGGAAGGCAGTAGCCTCTCTTGAAATGGAAAATGTAAAGCCCCTCTCTCCAAATTATTATGACTTTGAAATTAAGCACCTCTCAGCAAAGATATGAGAACAGGAATAACATCTCTTTACTAGGAAAATGAAAATAAAAACACAGTAATACAAAAAAACCAAACAAAAAAAAGCTGGGACCCTGTCAGTCAGGGTGTTGGTAGCAGTCCCATCAAATGATGGCTGCAGTCCTCCTGGAGTGACAGATGTGTTTCAGTTGAAGCAGTGGTCCTGTAAAAAGGTGTAGTTTTCCTCCAAAGGTCCAGTGATGATGTGGAAAGGTCTGATTATCCTCTCCAATGGGAGAAGGCTGCTCTGATGTTCCAAATCTTAGATTTTTACCTTGATAGGAAATGCTTGGTGCCCCCTCCCCCTGGGTGGAGCATCTCCCAATGGGATGATGTAATTTTATCAGTCGTAGAGTGGGACTCAATGGCCCATTACCTGATGATATTTTCCTGGAGGAAGGATGGATTGTGGAAAAGATAAAGATGACTGCCCCCCCCACTAGTTTTAACAGATGGCTCATTAACAGAAGATATCACCCCTAGAATAAAAATCACTGCCACATCTGATTTCAGCAGATGGTTGAATACCTACTTTTTGTTATATCCTGCATTTCACCCCAAGACACAACTCTGCCCTGACAGTAATCTTCTTTTCTTTTTTTCTCCTAACCTGAAGCTAAGAGTCCTTATTTAGGACTTTTGTTCTTTTTAAAAGGGGTTAACAGTACCCCCAAGGTGGTGGGGGAATTGTTAGAATTAACAACAAAAAACTACAATGACATGGGCTTCTTTCAAGAGCCCTTTTATTTATCAAAAAAGCAGGAGCTTTTGCAAGAACCACAGGATTCAAAAAGCACCAAAAATCACTTTGCTTTCAAAGCTAGTTGTCTTTATCCAATCACCATTTCCACCAGAAAACTTATTTTTCAGTTTTTTAATTTAGACTGTGTTAGAGATGCTTCTCTAACTTATGCAATTTATAGTGCCATGTTTCCTGAGTTAATCTCTTTTAAAATAGCTAATTTTCCCAAGTTAGTATCACTGTCCTGTGAGGATTTCCCAAACCCTCTAAAAAGCATCATATTGCAAGCAGCTCTGGTAGGTATAAAATTGACATTCCTATTTCCATTATGAAGTTTGATCCAGATACATTCCCTGTTATGTACAATTCCAACACTAACCCTTGGCATAATATCAATCCCCTCTTCTGATTTAGGAATATGCATACTGGATAAGGATCTATCCCAAATTGTCAGTAAAATATTCTTAAAATCTCACAAATGGAAAGAACAAGTGAAGTTTTAAGGAGTGAACTAGCTCCAGAGCTATCACCAAAAAAAAAAACCAACCCAGAAGGGGGCTGTTATTATTATCAATCCTTAGAAACAATTGCATGGCTTTCAGTGAGGGATCAGGTGAGCCATAAAAAAGATCAGTGCTTCTCTGTGACTTGCTGGCCAGCAATTGATGTGAAAAACTAAAAACCAGTCCAGGCAGAAGCAAAGAGGCGTGTGCTCCCTCTCTGGACATGGTGGTGGGTGGCACAAGGCAACAAGAGCTGGGTTTTCACATGGATATTGCCTAGGAAAACGAGTCACATTCCCATTTCTGTATCCAACTGCGGCTGCTCATTCAAGTTCTTCAGTTACAATGCAGAGACATCAAGCCTTACCCTGAAGGCTTTGTATGAAGGATAAGAAAAAGAAAGGAGGGAGAGAGGCAGATAGTGGGAGAGAATTGGAAGAGCAATGTGGCATGTAAGAAGAAACCAACAAAAAGAAACAAGAGTTACAGGAAATATAAAACCTTGAAACAAAGACCTGCAAAATATTAAAATTTCTTTCAAAATATGCACTAAACCCATGACTGCAATAGACAGGTACAAGAATTATAAAAGAAAGGTCTTATGAAATCAGACCTTGCTCTGCTGAAATTGCTAAAGCTGGCCTGTCATTTCCTCTAAGTGCAGCTAACAAGCAATTTGCAAGTTCCCATGTGAAGCTATTTTGAGAATTAGAAGTTCATTTAAAGCAACAATCTATTCTGAGGGTGAAAAACAAATGCATCTGTGTAAACAATAAGATTCATCCCATGAGGATCCACAAAGGAAAAATGTAAACATATCTATAGAGAGAATTTGATTGACATATACAATAACCTTTAGTGACCAATGAACTGAGTTTCACTGTATTGCTGACCAGTTAGGTTTAACACAGTGCCTTCTGATGTTTCCTAAAAATATGAACTTTGTAAATAAAGAATTGGCTTTCTGCATGAAGGAAATGGAGCCTCGGCTGATTTACTAATTTACTGATTTACTAATCTGTTGGATATTGCTTCTTTATTTCATTTCTCAAAGAGCACAGGTCTGGTGCTGAGATATCTGTGATATCAGTTTTTCTATATCATAACCTCTGATCAATCTCCTATACTCCACAAGGTGTTATTTTACAGAAACATAATCAACATCCCTAAATAAAGAAATGTGATGGAATACACCAACAAAAATCCCCAAACCATAATAGCACAACAACAACAAACCCAAACAACCAAAAAAACCACAAAAACAAAAAAAAACACCCACAAAAAACCACCAAAACCAACCAAAAGAATCCAAAACAAAACAAAACAAAAAACCAAACCAAACCTAAATCCAAAACAGGCCCCCAAGTTCCCAAAATGAGTCTGAGATTTTTGTGTTAGATTTGCCTCCATATCCAGAACACCTGTATTAAACATTTTCATATACTATTGAAAGAAACCTAACACTTCACAGAAAATAAAATGTTATCCACTGCACAATTCACCGTATTTGAATATTTTCCTCAGTTTCTGAAACCTTACAGGCGTGAAAAACTCTGAAGTTCTACTTTTGTCAACTTCAGGCCTATTGTTTTAACAACTAATTTCTGTGTATTTTGTGTGAACACGTTCTCCCAAATGTCTTCAGTTTTTTGTAATTTCAACTTTTGTAATTTAATTTTTAAGCTTGTTCAGCAGTCAATAAAATATAATTTGCATTATGACTCTTCCCTCAAATTCCTGAAAGCTAACCTTTTCTTTTAAAAAAATCAATTTATATGTAAATTATCATACATCTCTCTACAGCCTTAATATTTCTCCATGCAAAGCTTTTCAGCACAGATCCTCAGTACACTTGAACTCACTGAGAGTGCATTTGTTTTGATAATTCCATTCCTCTTCCTTTCACCAACACTTCCTGAGTGAGGGAAACCAGAAAATTACCAAGGCAAAAAGAAACAAAACAAACAAACAAACAAACAAACAAAAAAAACCCCAAAACCAAAAAAAACCCACCAGATAAAACACTTCTTTTTTCTTTAATGGTAATACTACTGAAGTGTATGTATTAGGAAGCACAAAAGGATTCCCAGTGGTACATCATATCCCACATCAATGACCAAACTTGATAGCAAACCATCTAACAAAGTAGCCCTGAAATGAGCTCCCATGGCTGTGCATTCAGAGATGCTCTCTTCTTTACTGTGAAGAAAAGTGCTGATTACTTTCTAAGGATTTGAGAACTTACAGGAATAAAATTTTGAGTTGTGGTAAATCACTAAAAGTGTACTTCAAGATAAGATATAAGGTTAGAATTTTATATTTTCTTAAAAATATAACCTTCAATAACAGTACAACATGTACAAAAGTACAAAATAACAAAGTATATTTCAAGACACGTAATACAATCATAGTATAATAAAATCAGAGATTCATAGAATGGCCGGGATTGGAAGGAACCTTAAAGATCATCTAGTTCCAACCCCTCTGCTGTGCTCAGAGACACCTTCCAGTAGAGCAGGCTGCTCAGACCCCCATCCAGCCTGGCCTGAGCACCTCTTGGGATGGGGCATTCGCAACTTCTCTGGGCAGCATGTTCCACTGCCTCACCACCCCCACAAGAAAGAACTTTTTCCTGATACCTAATTTAAACCTCTTCTGTTTCAATTTGAACCCATTAACTTGTCCTGTCACTACATGCCCTTGGGAATACTCTCTCTCATCTCTTCTCTACATTCCCTTCAGATACTGGCATACCACAATTAAGTCACCCCAAAGCTTTCTCTTTTTCAGGCTGAACAATCACAATTTTCTCAGTCTTTCCTCATAGGAGAGGTGCACCATCCCTCTGATTAACCTGGTGGCCCTCATCTGGACTTACTCCAGCGGGTCCATGGCTTTTCATATGCTGAGGGCCCCCGAGCTGGATGCAGCATTGCAGGTGGGGTGTCACCAGAGCAGAGGGTCAGAATCTCCTCCCTGGCCCTGCTGCCCACATTTCCTGTGATGCAGCCCAGGACATGTTTGGCTTTCTGGGCTGTGAGTGCACACTGACAGCTCAAGTCCAGCCTCTCACCCATCAGCATCCCCAAGTCCTTCTTGGCAAGGCTGCTCTGGATCTGTTCTTCCCCCAGCCAGTGCTGATACTGGGGGTTGCCCTGACCCAGGTACAGTATCTTGTACTTGGTCTTGTTAATCCTCATGAGATTCCCATGGACCCATTTCTCAGCTTGTCCAAGTTCCTCTGGATGGCATCCTGTCCTTCAGGTGTGTCAACTGCTTTGGCCAGTTTGCTGTCCTCTGCAACCTTGCTTAGGGTGCACTTGAGCTCTTTGTTATTAATGAATATACTAAACAACACTGGTCTGTATGTGGAACCCTGTAGATTTTTAAAAATTTTGCCACACTTCAAGTAGCCCTTGAAATGGACTAATTTTTATTCCACATGTTTTATTATCTCAACATTTTCAGAAGACTTGAAGCATAAATATGCTGCTACTATTGCTCTGTTCTAGACACAGCAAGCCATAGACAACCTCTACCTCCACCAGAAATAACTTTCTTTATTTGGTTCTTATTTATCTGCCATTAATTTAAGAATTCATGACTGTAGCTGAACCATACAGCATCTCACATGGTCTACTCACTACTGTAATTCTGGTCACTGCAACAGTGCTGTACGTAGCTGTAGCTATTCTGTAATCTCTGCCAATCTTGCAGGTGCCCTAAAGGACCTCAAATGGGCACAAATGGCCAAGAAGGGCACCTGAATCAAAGTCTCTTCTGATTAAAATCAGGCCACATGAAATCATGTCACATATAGACACCAACTTCTAAATACATAAATGCAGACACATGCAGTATAGAATTGAACGTTACTTGGAAAGGTGGCCAGGGAAGCGGGGGACTGTTCTGTGTTTGGGAAGGGGGGACTGGCATTGGTCAGCAGATAGGGAAAAATTGCATTGTGCATCACTTGCTTTTCCAACATTATTATTATTACTATTATTATTATTATTATTATTAACCATTATGACAGTATTTCAATTTATTTTGAATTATGAAACTGTTCTTATCTCAACACAGAAGTTTTACTTTGATTCTTCCCCCTATGCCACCAGGATGGGTGTAGGGTGGGGGGCGGGGGGGGCAGATAAAGGAGGGATAAGTGAGTGGATGCATGGTATTTCATGACCAGTTGGGATTAAAACTATGACATCGTGTCACCAAGGAAAGTTTATGGTGCAAGGTAATGTTTTAGGGAGATACTCATCAATTTGAAAGTTGCCCCTCACTGCTTTCGATCAAGTCTCAGGAGAGAGATCCAAGATTCTTGATGTAGGCAAGAGCTGATATGAGCTGCAAGAATAACAACCATTTCTATTATATTACTGTTATGTGATATAGCATTTTAAGTACATTAATCTAATGGGTTCAGTCTTGGATGTCAATATGTTTGTCTGCCCTAGAGTATTCAATATTCAAATAAATTAAATATTCCTTCTTGATATGTGGTTGGCAATATTATAAAACATCTAAAGCATCAAAAGATAAAGACATAGAGCAATATTTCTTCTTTTCCAGGTTCAAACCAACTATTCTAAAAGAACATGACAGAAAGTGCTTGGCGGTGGCCTTTTTCAGTCTGCCTCTTCATTCCATATTCATTTCCTTAAAATACATTTAAGGGGGTAAGAAGAGCAATGAAATGAACTTTGAAGAGGTAACCTACTTAAAAACAAAAGGAATTTGTTTCACCTGGAAGCATTTCTTTGTACAGTCTTCCTTATAAGTGGTTCTTCACTGTCAACAGGCAAAAAAGTTTTAGCACCAAAGCTAGTTTGATCTATCTTCAAAAGTAACACTGAATCACCTCTGCATTGCAATACTCAAGCAATCAGCAGAATGGCTCCAAGTGAATGGAGATTTTCATATTCTCATCAGTAAAGTGAGCAAGAGAGGAAAAAATTAATTTTAGTTACATGTTTCCATGTCTTAATAAATATATGCTGTAAAGTCACAACTGACTGACATACTCAGGAAGAGTATCCACGTTAAAGAATACCTGTTGAATGCTTATCATGGCAAAGTATTTTTGAAAGATAAGAAAGGATGCTAAATACTACTTTCGGTGGTCAGGTCCCTCTCAACACAAATTAAGTTTATTTCTATCATTTTGTTTAAAAATAATGTCAGCTATTCAGGCTAAAATGTAATTACCTTTAAATTGTACCTGTCAAGTATGAGCAACTTCTCTTTCTCAAAAACAACTGAAAAAACCCCAAACCCTTAAAGAAAATCCCAAATGCAGGCAAATCATCATAGTAGTGGGCACTTCTGGTTTTCAGCCGTATGGAATACAGAATGCACTAAATAGAGGCTTTTAAAGGGCTAGGTCTTGTGAAGGTTTGTGGATAGATCCAAAATCCAGCTACTCACAGTGGGAGAAGTGACACCTCTGGTAAATGAAATGCAAAACACATATCCCAATTACCTTACTCAGCAGCAGGTTGATCAATGACAAGCCCAATGGGCAGTATTCATCTGTCTTTTGAGACATCTGAGCCAAGGCCAGAAGATTGACTACAGGAAATTTGGAATTGAAGTGGGATTTCTGCCACCATTAAACATTACATGAGAACCCTATAGTTAGGAAAATGTTTCCCACAGTAATGATGTTGAAGAATGAAAGGAGGCTGAAATGTCAGTCCTTTCTTACATCTCAGCCTTCCTATACATAGGTTCCTTCTCTGGTTTCTCTGTACAAGCAGAGGAGAAACACCAGTCCGCTGGTATTGAAACACCTCCGGACCTGAGCAATACACAGCTGTACCTATGTATGCCAAAGAAGGAGCAGAAGGTAGGTTTTACTGGGAAGGTGCTGCAGCTATCAACAGTTACAGCAGAAGCATAGTGATTTGAAGCAGAAGTCACCACTGCCTTTCTGGGGGAACCACATCCTATAGGTTGCATTAGGGATGCTCCACAATTAACCATTATCTGCAACTTCTGGTGATTTGGAGAAGTACCGATGTTTTGTGATTCTGATTTAATCTGTGCTGTTTTGAGGAGTGTGGAAGTCCAAAAGTTGAATGTCAGAAAGTAAGGTCTATGTGATGGAAGCTCTATTTCTCCAAGTACAGGGCAGTAAAATTATATAAAACCTTAGAATCACAATTTCAAATGCACATGCTTAAATGCTCTCAAATCTTTTTACTGGATCTTGGTTTAAAAAAGCCCCAAACCACCTTGCAAGATGTTGTATCTGGGGGCTGTGACTATTCATATCTTTTATAAGTGGGCATAGGGTGCTATAATGGACTTCCACCAATGGGATACTGTCTTCAAGGGAAAATCACTTTGTTTTGCTCTCCTCATTTTATATGACACCATTAATTTTAAAAAGAACTAACGTAAAAAAGGATTAGCTTAAAAGAGTACCGTGAAAGTTCAAAAGGTATAAATTGTTCTTCATAAGTATAAATTTTTTAATCAACATTTGTAGCTTCTTAGGCCTCTGAGACCCTCTTGACCTGCAGTACAGTCACCAGAAATGTCAGCAAAAGAGAACAGTTTTGTATTTCAAAAGTCTGCTGCCAAACCCCAGCATCTTCTCCTTGTTGTCTTTTGGAATGGCTCTAGATGTATTTTGTCTGCTTCTCTGTATTCCTTAAATATTACTTTCATCATAGAAGTTCATACAGTTTTTTAATATAAAATTAAGATCTAGTGATATTTACATTTAAAGATATAATCCATAGAATTTCATACTATTAACAGGTATGTTAACCTGTTAACTTCTAAGAGGTCTGTTTAAATGCTTGAATTCTCACCACGTATATGCAAATATTGAAATGAATACTTTGGTTTACATGAAGTATTCTACTATAGATGACTCATTTTGATATGGTCTATTGTTATTTACAAGTATGAGAGCACCTTTCAGTAGTTCCTAGCAATGTACCACAGCAGGAAGCTGATTTGTTGAATTGAAAATATTTTACCTGGACTTAGTCCAAATGGCTCAGAGGCATTATAGAGCCAGAGAAGATACACATTTCAGAAGTTAACCAGGACGAAAGCAACACTGCTTCTGCACAATAAGTAGTTTTGAAGTGCCAGTCATACACAACAAGTACACTTCAGATTCCCTGCTGCATAAATTAGTCACCAGCTAACAGCTGATTGGTAGCTGCAGACTAATTCCTAGTTATGATTCATAGTCAAGCTTTAAACTCCCATACCAAGAAATATTTCTGTATTTTTGTTCTTTATATGCAGAAAGTAATATATTTACAGTATATGGCTCTATACTTTTAGGGAGGGATGGAAAAGAATTATTTAAATTCCATATTTGGTGTGAACCAGGAGAGTAACAACTGGACATATATGGATCTGGAAACAAAAAAGCAGCTAACAGCAAATGCAACCAAGGAGCAAGGCTCTGTTTGAATCTTCCATCAGAACTGGGAGTAAAGGGAAGGGATCATCCTGATAGCAGCTATTTTCTGGAGGATAGAGACTGTATTTCAGGTTGCAGGTTTCAAGCATCTTAGAATGTGGCTACGAGAAAAAAGATTAATTCTCCAGTAAATAAGATAGAATAGACTATTTTGAATTGGAAGGGACCTACAGTGATCATCTAGTCCAAACGGAATGTTTGCATGGCTGCAAGAAGCCTTTTCCTTTCAATTCAGTGAAAATTTCACTCACAGAATGGAAGGCATTTTGAGGAGTTAACCAAAACTTGAACTTTGCTATGAATGTCAGTATAGACGCTGCATGTCTTAAGGAAAAAAAAAAAAAAAAAAAAAGCAACATTGAAATAAATTTTAGTCCCGTCTTCTAGATAAAATAAAGATTTTGTTTTCCTTACCATGGGACTGCTCACATACCCACTAGCTGACTTTGACTTCCTCATAGAATTAATTTCCTGTTTTTTTTAATTATTAGTCATTTAGAGCACTCAATTTAGTTCTGAACTAAATGCCACTGGCTTGTTTCCACCTTAATATTATACTTTGAATCTGGTATGTGATAGCTACTCCATGATAACAACCTAACTTTTGACAGTGAAGCCCTAAATTATATTTACAATCTCTGCTAGAGAGAAATTAAATACCAGACTAGACCTAAAACTGTACCCTTCCACCAAAATAAAATGTACATGCATGGAAATGCGCTGTTTCAATAATCACCTGTTTTTACAGAATAGGAAAGAATTTTCTCACAGAGGTAATACACTCAATATTCAGTTTTAGTTATAGTTTTTTCCTTTTCTCTACTTTTTGAGAAATACCAGAAATCTAGTTTCCTACAATGAAAAGTGAAGACTGAAAAATATTAAAAATATGTAATTTTGTCAAAACTCTCATCTTAAGTCAGCAATGCAAATGACAGGCTGTTTTCCCAAAACTTAAACAGTGCAACAGCTGGGTCTGAACAGTCGCATTAAAATTGTTTATTTGTACTATGAAGACCAAAAAGCTTCCTGCCTTCCTATAAGCTTTCATGCAATGAAATCCCTTGGAGAGGACTCTATGCACAAATTACAAAATAAAAAAACTGCCATTTTGGACGGAATGTTGCTGCCTCTCTTGAAAAAATTAAGCATTTATTCAAAATTTTGTTTTCTGCCATGACATCTATTTTTGTTTCATTCTTCTCTACAACCTGATCAAAACCTTTAAATTCAGGACCCTTGTGTCAATGACACACAGAATATGAAAAGAAAATAACTGGAGGGATCCTGACTTTTCAGTGAGAGGGTTGCGTTTTTAATTTCTTCCTCAATCGTTGTCCAATAAATCTTAAAACCAAGTAATTACTGATTTTCCAGGCAATTTTTATTTTAATACTGTATTTTTATCATCTCAGCTACTAGGCCAAAGAGTAAAAGATCCCTGAAAATGATGTAATTTTCTGATATTTGAAGTCCTGCTTTAACTGTCCCTTTCAAGTCAGAGGTCACCTCAAAAGATGGCTCTTGAAGGAGATTCTGAAAGCTTTCTTTCTTCAGTTTGAAATAACTGAAATCTGAGAAGTGGAAAACAAAAGACTTTGTGGGTAGCCTCAATGTGAAAAATTTACTGTGCATGCAGGTCAGAAAATCAATGTAGCCCACAATTTACTGCTGTTAACTTTCCCTAATTTAACTGTTTTGTATTCAGATTGAACATTCATTAGGGATGTTTCACTGAGTATAAGGATTTCAGTAAAGCAATGGAAAACAAATCTATTCTTTCAGCAATTTATATTCTTACTAGTTGTCTATGTAGAAGTCTATTCATTTACAGATGAAATATAGTTAGATATTAACAATGTTGTAATGACACATTTAATTTCTCCTTAAAGTTTTATCTTAGCCTCATCCCGAAGGGCAGACAAATACAGTAATTTCATGACTATAAGGCACACCCTTTTGATTAAAATATTGATTGAAACCTGGAAGTGCGCCTTATAATCCAGTGCTCCTTATAGTTGTGAAGTTACTGTACTGCTTTTTCAGGACCATGCTTCAAGTTTGTTCTTTATCCTGTATACCATAATGATCTTATAACCAACAATTCACACTTATTTGTCATCTGACTCCTATAAAGATTTTAGCTTTTACCAGTATATACTGTTTTAAAGAATTACCAATTCAGACACTAAGAAAATCAGATTTTCAGTGAGGGTCTCTACTGACCTCAGCATTTCTGTATTCCTAGGGTGAGAACAACTGAGATGCTTCCACTGATATACCACTCTAAGCCACATGCTTTTGTGAATATAGGCAGCTGCTCCCCTTTCACTCCTTTCTCCCACTCTTCCTTAAAGAGAAGCTTTTAACACCATGGATCGCTCAGGGAGAAAGCACTGTGGTTTTAACTCATTCAGTGTTCTTACATGATCCTCTGCTGATACCCACCCTATCTCCTGTCAGATATCTCTGTTAGTACTACTCCTATACATACCTTTACATCAACCAGTGTGCCAGCCTGGTTCTCTCACTAAGCTCAGTGCTTTTCTTTATTAAGTCAAGTCAGGAAAAAAACTTACACCCATAATTTTCTTGTATAAAATAACAATTTACTGTGTTGGGGATATTCAGCCACAGGCATACAAAAATCTAAGAAATCAAGTTCTTTCTGTTCATATTTTTACTTTTCTGGGTTAGTATTTCTGTTAAAAATGCTATCAGCAAAGCTTTTAGTGTGTCTATCTGTGAAGCTGGTCAGTGCAGCTCCTGCAGAGTTTACAACTCAGTGAAAGAAATTACAGTCTCAGACATACATTGTCTCCATTTAGCTTAAAAATAATATAGGTAGAAAACAACGGGAGACAACAAAACCCCCATGCACAGCTACTGAGCTTGTCTTTTTCCACCGCTGTACACTGTTTTTGTGAAGGTTGCAGTTTTGGTTAGAAACTTACTTCAATTTGTAATGTGTGAAAGAGAAGGATTTAATCCTTCTTTCCATGAAAATAGAACAAAACTCAACTCCAGAGTTGTTGCCTAACTCCTATAATCCTTTGGGTTTATATACTCCTACTTTCCTAAAAAGAAAATAATATTTCCCCTCAGCAGAAAAAATATCCTGAAAACATTCCTTAACTTGAAATGTAAGAAAGTGTGGTGATAGAATTTGAAGAAAACACAGAGCTTTTAGAAAAAGGAAAAAAATCCAAACTTTTAAGGTATCTTTCACTAATATTAATCTAAAAAATGCTAAAGAAGAGACAAAATGCATATATACTGCATATATACATAAAAAGAAGCAAGCCTTCAGTGAGGGAGCCTTCATTTCAACTGACGGTTTTTGTGTTGCTGATGCACATTTGTTGTGACCATTTATTTAGAAAGGAAATAAAAATACACTTACAGGATTAGGTGAGTTGGCTGTTATTCCTGAGCTCCTTCACAATATGTTGGGTTAATATGCCAAATTGACATGGATTCCCACCCAGCCTATCACAGTAAAACACAGCTTTCTTGATGGGAGATGCAGCTGGTGTGTGATAGATTTCATTCTCTTTCAGTGCAAAGGTGAACAGCTTATTTTAAATTCTTTTCAGCTTAAATCCTCTAACTGTTAGAAATGGCTAGGATCAGCCTCCTAAATCTCCAGTTATAACTCAAAATAACTAGTTTGACTTAGCACCAAATGGAATCAAAGCACTCTTGAGTCACAGAGATGGGATTTATCTCATCTACCTATAGTCACTGTAGATATCTATAACAAATTTGGTTTTCCAGACATCCTTATCTTTTTTTTTGTGTTAGTGAGAAATAGGAACTTTTATAGAGCTATTAAAGTACTTTGTACCAGATCTTTACCTAAAAACACGGGGAATGGCACTCCAGAAGTACCTATTATTTTTCCATAAAGGAACCTTGAATTACTACTTCAGATACTGCCAACACATTAGAGATGTCTACATGGATGAGGGATCTCTTTCCATGGATTTTTGTTGAAAGAGGAAAGAGAGCGTTTGAAATTTCCTCCTACACTTTCCCGAGTGAATGAGTATTTACAGTGCCTTTCACAGTAGAGTCAAGCAGGTTAATTTGAACAACTGATTTCGGAAGCTGCTCTCACTTTACCAGCAGTTCACTACTAGCACTCTCCAGCTGACATTGGGGACTAGAAATTGCAATTACTGACTGTCTGGAACTGATTTCTCATCTTCTACCTTTTCTCTTTGTGCACTTGTCTTCAGTCTTAGCATGCAACACACTGTTATACCAGAATATGCAAAAAAAATCTTAGTGTAACTCAGAATCATCTATAACTGTGTGGATACACACCTCCTAAGCCTTTTTGATTTCGAAGAAAATGTCCAGACTAAAAAAAGATGGTAGTGTCCATTCTTCTGTATTACAACTACAACATCACTTCTACCTGCTAAACTAGACCTGAATAAAGAGAACTAATTATAAAATAAATATGAAATGGAAAAATATTATTATCCTTTTTTAAAAATATTTCTCTTTAAATTTCTGATTCTTGTTCAGCATTTATGACTAGACTTGCACCAAATATACACAGACAGAATGTATTGTAAAATCATGTGCAAGCAGACAGCTCCTTCAACAAATATAATACTATATTGGCAACTTGGGAATCAAAGGGAATCTTGGGTAATGATCATTTAGTGTTGCTTTTTGTTTAGAAATGCATCTCTTGATTCAATGAGGGAAGACAGACAAAATGAGATAAATCTCTATGTTGGTTTTATTTGGCTTATTTATTTTTTTATGCAGCCTTCAAGTTGATTTATAACATTACATCGAAATGGCTTGGTGGTGGCAGTCTTTGTTGCAAAACAAATGGATCAAATTAACTATCCTGTGTACTACAACTCTGGACAGCAAAGTGCCAAACAGTGCAAGGGTAGGTTCAGCACTTTTAAAATGTTTTGTATATACCTTAATGCTTACTTCAGCCACTGACTGATTAGACTATAGTTATCATGTAAGAGGATTGACACCATTACAAGGAAAAAGAAGGAAAAATACACCAGCTATCAAGTAGTTGGACCTCTATTAATACCATCTGAGAAGCACTCACTATAAATGAGAGCCTGAAATGAGGGACAAAGGTGAATTTTTTCAATGGTAGTAATTAATTCTTGCTTTGCATAGGGTAATTGAGGGCAATCACAGAATAGTGCATGTCATTTCATTATTGGGCCATCAGATGGACTTCTACTTGCATACCCTGGTAAATGTGTTAAATACCTTTGCTGCTGTACCCATGTTGAAGATAAAAGCCTCCTTAACCTTCCTGTCAGTCCCATCTTCCTTTTAAATGGTGTCATTTCCATTTCACCTTTTTTTTTTTCTTTTCAGATTTAAAGAGAAATAAAGAAAAAAACCCCACCCCTCATGCTTTCCTTTGCTTTAATACAAAAAATTGTCAGAATAACTAAAATAAAAACATACTGGAAGAGCACTAAATATGAACTTACATTGTAATGAAATTCCCTGCCTGGGATGTTCATGCTGTTGTGGTCACTGCTATCATAACCCTTAGCTTCCTTTTCCTATGCAAATCACCCATCTGCCCAGCACTCACAAGAAGGCTGTGATAAAAAAGAAAGGTAGCTGCTAGACAGAGACAGAAAAATATCAGCTCTGTCTTGGAAATCAACAACCAGGTTGATAATTTCTTCATTAATTTCATGAACCCCCTATAACATGAAGTAAAGTTTCATTGGTAGTTTAAGTCATTTGTTCTGAAAAGTTTGACATAGACATTTTTAAACAGACCTTTCTGTTAGTGATCACTCACTAACAGTTGTGATACTTTCAAGGCCACCATATGTTGGTTGACTGAATATACATATAAATGTCTTCGATGTGATTTGTGAGGTATAAAGATATGTCTGCCTCAGAATTTTGACACAAATCTTTTGTTCAGTGACTGCGAGTACCTTCAGTTAAGTCCTACAAATTATTTCAGTTACTATAATTGTACAAGTATGGGTCTTCAAAATACACCATTATACAGTGGCACCAGATTCACCAGTGGCACCCACCTTTCAGGAGCTTAAATGAAGAATGCAACTTCTGTAGATTTCTTATACAACATGAGTTTCTGCAATCTGCTGAAATATAAGATCTGAACCCCTCTTTCTCCTCACTGACTTTGTGGGCTCCTAGGAAAACAGTTTTCTGACTTCCTTGTGCTGTAAAGATGCCTGAATTACTTAGAATTAATCTAGGCTCCAGTGCGCCAATAAAGATAACAAGGACTCCTATGACAAAAAAGTTCCTGTCCCTCTGCTTCCCCTGGTGAGGATACTGAAGATCACAATATGATTTTCCCTCAGTCTGTTCTTCTCCAGGCTGAACAAGCCAAGTGACCTCAGACGTTCCTCATAAAGCTTCCTTGGGACTATTCAAAATCTTCACAGATCCTCCTTTGGCTGCTCTCTAATAGCTGCGTGTCTTTTTTTATATTGTAGTATCCAAAACTGCACAGATGACTCAAGGGTGCATGAGCACAGAGTGGTGCAGGACATGCAGAGATCTGGATGTTTGTGAAAGCAATAGGTAAATTCACACTTAGGAAAGAAGTTAAAAAACTGTTATACCAGTGAAAAAACTGTTATTCCATTGAAAGCCATGGTCACAATACTCTGTTACCACTGTCCTGCCACTAGCTCCTGATCTGGGACCTTCCCTCACCTGCAGCAACATACTTTGAACACAGCCTTTGTAGTAGGCAGCAGTTCTTCTCACTGAGGACACCCCTCATCATCCGAGAGGTTGATGCCTTCAGTTTGGTCAAGAATAAGTAAAAAGCCAGTCACAAGGCAAGTCCATCATTAGATGGATATTTTTGCATATATCGCACCTTTGCTGAAAATGTATTTTTTTTTCTTGCTGTAAGTGTTAGCTTTATAGATCACATTAAATATATGCCTATTCTCAATGAGTTTGTATGGCTTGATTGCAGAACAAGCAATCCAAAATTGCAGATTGCATTCTGATTTCATTTAGTATATACAGCTGCGTATTTACCTGCTGTTTGTGTGATAACTGTGTATTTTACTACATGGAATACAGTTTGATGCCTATTAGCAAAACAGCAGGAGATAGGTACTAATACATTTGGCTTAAAAATTATGACCAAAAAAATTTGAAAAATCAAAGAAACAAACAACCAATCAGACCACTCCAAACTAGCTTATTCCTGCATTCTTTTCATGTCCCACAGGGTAGTTCGAGAATCAAAAAACACACAAATCAGAACAGAAAATGAGGTCATTGGTTTCATATTAGCTACAGCAAATTTATTTCATCTTCAGTTAAAACTACATCCTTTTTTTTTTTCATATAATGTTACAGGATTTTTTGTGTTTTTTATTATGTAGATTCATGTAAATAATTTCATTATTCAAATTAAACCAAAAAAATGAAATAAAAAAATTTCAGCAAATTTCCCAAAAGGGGAATAGTTTGCAAAATGATTAACATATCCTACATATCATACATTACGTATCTTGATGATTTTAGTAATAAGAAAGGGAAGTGAATTAGTTTTATTTTCAGCACTAATCTCTTCTATTTGCCTAAAAAAATTCAGAGTTTTGAAGATGTCAGGGAAGATTAACCCACCCCATTTATCATAATTACCAGAGAGGAACATTTCATTCCTATAACTGACTCATTATTTTTTTCCATGTACAGAAGGCTCTTCTCCTCAAGCCTCACTAAACCTTCCACATTGTTTTTCTGGTGTTTCCAAATAGAAGGCATTATCTAAAATGATATCCTGCATTCTCCTCTACAATTTATAGAATCCTTCATTCCCATCAGATGAATTTTCAGGTGCTCTAACAAAACATTCTCGTATAATACTAATATATCTTTTTCTCACATAGTAATGCCATGGATTTCAAAAGAAACTGCACTTTATAAAACAGAAAACTGGATTGAACACTACGTGTTTTTCTAGGAAAGAAAAAATTTCTAAAATTGGTATTTCTAAAACACAACCCTAATGTGTGTTTATTTTTTAAATGGCATTATGTTCTTCCTTAGTTATGCTGACCAGAAAAGTCCTTTGTTTGAATGTTTGAAAAACAAATTGATGTCTCAGACTTCGAGACTGTGAGGTCTTATAAAACCATAATACCCTTAGTACAGTAACTTCCTGGAACAGACTCTTGTTAATACACTGTTGAAACATTGTTTTAACTTATTTTTAAACAAATCTGTCATCAATGAAGAGGAGCAGGAGCATTTGATTCAAATGTTTTTATATCACAGGCATTTTTCTGATGCAGTGGGGAGGTATGTGTCTACAAGAAGAATGCAAACAACTTTCAAAGCATCATCGTCTCTGGTATGCCTCTCTTTTGTAAACTATACAAGAAATCGATACTGAAAGTAAGGCTGTCAAAATTGCCTAGTACTAGCATACAGGTTACTCTAAATTAATCACAGATTTTCGATCATCCCATCACTGGAGCAGCATCAGTAGGGAATAACCAAATAGTTCTGTTTGCCATCAGTTCTGAGAAATGAAAAACTGGAAAAAACACCTATCAAATGGACCTTGAATATAAATTCTTTCTGTGGACCTGCACATTATTCTCAGCCTGACAAGCCCACCTTCGCTGAAGGATTTATAGAGTGTCTGCTTGCAGTAGAGGCAACAGAGCGTAATTACTTGGATTGAGTATTGCTCTAAAATAGCACAACGGAGGATAACATTTATGAATCACAATTAGTATGAACCTTACCCCACAGGGGGATCATAGAGCTGCTGTTCATCAGTGCCACAAAATGAAGGAACAAAATAATCCACAGACCCTCTACCCAGTTGGTAAGAAATAAGAATAAATTACCAGAATTTTAGTTGAAATCTAGGCTCTAAACTATATCAGCATTAACCACATGTTGCTGTCAATTTTTAAAAAAATTGTTTAGGAGAAAAGGGACAATACCTATTACTAAACATGTATTTCCCTGGTGTCAATATAACTTAGGAGGGGTAGGTTGTGTTTGACCAACCTGGTCCCTTTTTATGACCAGGTAACCCACCTGGTGGATGCAGGAAAGGCTGTGGATGTTGTCTATTTAGACTTCATCAAGGCTTTTGATACTGTCTCCCACAGCATACTCCTGGAGAAGCTGGCAGTGCACGGCTTGGACAGGAGCACTCTTTGCTGGGTTAGGAACTGGCTGGATGGACAGACCCAGAGAGTGGTGGTGAACAGTGCTGCATCCAACTGGGGATCAGTCACCAGTGGTGTCCCTCAGGGCTCTCTGCTGGGGCCAGTTCTGTTTAATATTTTCATTGATGACATGGATGAGGGTATTGAATCTTTCATTGGTAAATTTGAGGACAATGCTAAGCTGGGAGCGTGTGTTGATCTGTTGGAAGTTAGGAGGGCCCTACAGAGAGACCTGGAATGGTTGGATAGATGGGCAGAGTCCAGTGGGATGAAGTTTTGTAAGTCCAAGTGATGAATCCTCATTTTGGCTACAATAACCCTCTGCAACGTTACAGGCTATGGAAAGTGTGGCTGGACAGTGCCCAGGCAGAAAGGGACCTGAGCGTGTTGGTACAACTGGCTCAACATGAGCCAGCAGTGTGCCCAGGGGGCCAAGAAGGCCAATGGCCCCTGGCCTGTCTCAGGAATGGTATGGCCAGCAGGAGCAGGGAGGTCATTCTTCCCCTGTACTCAGCACTGGTGAGGCCACAGCTTGGGTGCTGTGTCCAGTTCTGGGCCCTCAGTTCAGGGAGGACGTGGAGACGCTTGAGCACATCCAGAGGAGGCAACAAGGCTGGGGAGGGGCTTGGAACACAAACCCTGTGAGGAATGGCTGAGGGAGCTGGGGATGTTCAGCCTGGAGAAAAGGAGACTCAGGGGTACATTTCCCAAGCTCTGCCAAGGAAAATATAGACTGGATATAAGGAAAATGTTTTTTATTGAAAGAATAATAAAGTACTGTAATGATCTGCCCAGGGAGATGGTGGAGTCATCACCCCTGTATGTGTTTAAAGAAAGGTTGGCTGTGGCACTTGGTGCCATGGTTTAGTTGAGGTCTCAGGGTATGGGCTGGACTGGATGATCTTGAAGGTCTCTTCCAACCTAGTGATTCTGTGAACTTCTGAGATAAACACATGAATATTGATATGTGCATGCATATATATCTGCACATAAATATGCATATATAAATACCATTTAGTAAATAAGAAATTGCAATTCAGTCATTATAAATGGAATTAAGAATTCCTCCTTGTAGTGTTCTTTAAGATCACATGGAAGAGACTTATCAGATATCTTTTTCTAGTTTCCTTGCATAGGAAGCAGTGACAAAAATAGCCTGGGAGGAAATAAATATGTACCCTTCAGCAATGGCCAGAGGAAAGACAGTACTGACAGCAACTCAATCTGTCATTTGCCAGAGGTGTGGTGTCTCTCTCACATAATAAATAATAAGCAACAATATTACTGCAAAGATTGCATATACTTCTTCATTTGTAAGAGTCAAAAGAGCTATCATCTGTCTCTGGCTCTACACAAATGAGCTAAGGAAGAGCTTCACCTCCTCCTTCTTGTTCTCTGTAAGCAATAATTTCAACTGTAGAGAGGCAATGGATGTCACAAAAATGGAGGTGACTTTCAAGAAACTTCAATAAAAAAGATGATTAGACACTATATGACAGGGCATAGCTGAACTTTAATAAACAAATGCGCAAGTAGTCTGATAAAATGATTGCATCGCTTGTGTTAGTTACTTATGCTAAAACAAGGAAAGAAAAAGAAACCAATTGCCGTTTTTAAGTCTTGTCATAATCTAAGATTGTCAGAGCGAGTAAGTTAAAAAGGTCCTAAAGAAATCAGAAGACTACCCTAAAAATAAATTGTGGGGATCAATAGAGATTGAATACTCAAACTGATTTCTTGGGCCTCTTTTATCCAACAATGTAGATGTCTTTGATAGTGAAGGCTACATCTAATAGCATTCAACAGCATTATGCCATACTGTGAAAAAGAAAAAAGTACAGTAATTTCACAACTATAAGCTGCACTGGATTATAAGGCACACTTCCAGGATTCAATCAAAATTTTAGTTAAAAGGGTGCGCCTTGTAGTGGTGAAATTACCCTAAATGCATTTTTCGATTTATGTAAAGTTGGATATTCCCCAAAGAAAATGAAAAATTAACTGCATTTCAGTCCAAATTTCATCAGAAAATTAACATTAGCCATGGGGGAAAAAATACCTGAAGTAAAATTAAATTGTTCTTCAAGAAGTGGGCTCAATTTACTCTTTTTGTTAAACAACAATAATTTTCATCTGCATAGAGGGATATAATTATAAAACCAAAGTAATACCATTTTTTAAATTTCAGTTTTAGTTAAAAATATTTTCCCTTTCAATACATTTTTTTTAAGTTGAGAAAAAGAGAGGGCCTACACTTTAAACCAAAAGAAAAGCATTATACTCTATGACATCTACGACATCTAACACTGTTAACCATATAGCAGCACGCTTTTTCCTGTTTAGAGAACCAAAACTCTCAAGAGTAAGAATGACATCTCCCACTACAGCCTGGGGTATTTTAGGACTTCTTCCAGCTATTACTTTTTGGTGGCAGTGTAGCCTCCAGAGCCATAAAGTGCTCTCCTTGAAGGCAGCAGTAGCAGCTTTAGCTCTCAGGACTAACAGTGCTCCTCATTATCCCCCGATTGAGCTGCACTAATGAGTCACTGTTTGGGCTAGCCTGAGCCATCTTCCACACTGACTTCAGTTAATACAGCTGGTTTGCCCTGAAACAGAGTGGGAGGACTCCCACAAGCTGTTATTGGGCCTCAGCTGCAGGGGCTGTAATGATTACCTAGAGAAGCAGCAATAAACAGCTGTGAAAAGTAAATTCAAACTGTTCTAGCTAGATCTTGTTTGTTCCTGCACTAACTTAATCAGCATCATCCTAAACACTGATGAGTTCTCGGGATTTCACTCATCCAAAGACTGGGGAGGCTGGCCTGACCTTTCTTGGTTTATAGAACACGATGAGATCACAGTCTATTGCTTCAGGGGAAAAATAGCAAAAGATTAGTTTTGTGATGAAGATTTAATAGATTTGACATGGCCAGAGGGCATACCTGGTTTCTAACTTCCATCTTCTAGCACGTTTATTTCTTTACTTTAATAGTGTGCAACTATAAAAGTAAACTCTTGGTTTTTAAAGTAAAAGGAAGATGTGAAGCTGCAGCAGCAACAAATTGCTAGAAGTATATGGATAAAATTTTGGAAAGAAACATGAATTCCTTAATTCATACCCAAGAGAAATCTCAAACCTCAGAGTTTCAAAACCTTATTTGTTAAAAGCACAGAAAAACAATAAACCTCAGCAGGGAGGAAGGAGCAAGTTGTGAAACTTTAACAAGATCTCCAAGGAAGCTTAGACAAAAAGGTAAGAATTGATGTTGCTAAGACTTAAAAAAAAATATCAGAGATAAAGTTTCATTTTCATGAGCTGTGTCTGAACCCTGAATAACCTGGTCAAATTTTTGAGTTTTCAACAAAATACCTTTCTTTAATTGAAGAGGTTTAAAAGGACTAACATTTCTTAGACATCCTATTAATCAGAACTTAGAGAAGCAGAAGTAGAATAGAACAAGCTATAAATAGAAATAACTGAATTCTGTATAGACCTGTATGGTCTTTTATTGTTACAGCATTAGTTGATATTTTTTAGGCATCTGTTGTTCCTTCTATGATTTTCTATTACTTTATGAAGACTGTAAGGCTTTCACAAACAAAATACATGAATGCACCATGCAAGTATCCCTATATATTATGCATACTTGCTGAGTTGAAACAGTTAATCCAGAAGGTTTAACCATTTCATCATTCTAATGCAAGGAATCTTTCATTTTCTAAAATAAATTTTAAAAAATTAGATGTTTGTGTAAGATCTGAGAATAAAACCTTTCCTCCTTCCTACAAACTTCCCCAAGCCAAAACTATCAGAGTCTGTTAATTTGTTTGCATTAGTATGGTTAGCAGAACCATGATATTTAAATGAGGCAAACCAAAGACAAAAATATCTATTCTGCATAATAGTATTTTACATGCACTTAAGCTCTTGGAGTTTGCCTGGAAATATAAAGATTAATGTATTCAGAACCAAATTTACAAAAAAATAAAAAATCATGTACTATTACCGTAGGCTGCACTAAATATTTTGTGACTGGAGCTTGGCAAAAAAATACCTTTGTGCTTTGCTAGCAAATTACATAAAATATATATATTTATATTTACTGAATATTTAATTAGTTTTTAATCAAGGAAATATATACTTCATGTTGAAAGTAAGATCTAATTTAAAAAAATCAACTCTAAATTTCCATTAATAAAAATGGAAGCAATTTAAATGAAAAATGATCTTGGAATAAAGATTGTAAACAATTCAAAACAAAAATTTTTAGTTTAGGACCAGCCCCAAATTTTAAGTCAAATTAATGATGTATTAGCTATAAAGAAGAGAACTAAGTCAAATCCCCTCTGTCATGTGTGCTTAAGCTGAATGATAATTAATTTTAAAAAATAGTTTATTTTATTTTTTAAGATGCTTTTCCTGAAACTCTGTATATAGAAAATCCTATTTACTCAGACAGGAAGTCTGATTTAGAAAACTTTTGACTAAATTTCCATCCAAATTCCCATAGGTTCTGGATGCATTCAAATTTTAGAAGAGTAGGAGGTAGTTAAATTCTTTCTTTACTCAACCTCTCCCATTTTCCTTCTTGCTTTTAGATCTGTAAGGAAGTCTCACTAGCTTATGAAGAGTTAAACAGAATTTTACCATAAGGCAATCAGTACAGTGTGTCCTGATCTGCTCAGGCTGAAGGACAGTGGCTTTGATTTCCACAGCCCTGCTAAGATTTTCTAACAGAAGAAAGGATCTTCCACTCCCTATGATCCTGGGCAGCCTCATCCTTGGGATTCAACAAAACCTAAACATTAAAACACATTTTTCAGCACCTGAGGAAATGTAGCAGGGCTCCAAAACAATAATGCCCACACCTGCAAATGGATTTCCTTGCGTAAGACTGGAACACAGGGAGCACAAGAAACACCACTTGGGGTGCTTTTCCTCTTGCATTTGCTTTTTGAGAATTGGCTGAATCAATATTGCTTACTGCACTGTCAAAATGTGTATCCTCATGCACATTAGGCATTCTCAGAATACTGGATTTCTTGATTTATATGTTATTTAAAAATCTTGAAAGGATGGTATTTAAATTCAGAGAGACAGAAAAGCAAGAAAATACATTACTGGAGCTGTAGCAAGTTTTGTATATTTTCCTTAAAAAGTCGTCTTACAGGCAATCTATTTTTAGGTAACTCTCTTATCATTTTTTAAGCCAGGAAAATCATGTTTCTCCTTTCAGTATTAGACTGTTATTTAGAAAACACTTTGTTCAGCTACTTGGTAAGGAAAGCAAAGGAATGCACTGTTTTCTTTCCCTGCATGGTCTTACATTGATGACTGCAGAAGACTTCTATACTTTCTCATTTCACCTCTCCCTGTGCCAATTTTTTTGTGACTCAGAGCAATTCTAGATGATGTTTCTAAGCTCAACTACCCAGTCAATATCCTAAGTGGGTGAAAGATTAATTATTCCCACTGAGATCAACTATGTCAGGATATCAAAGGCCAATTACAGACAAAAGCTATCATGGAGTGGTCACTTCCAACCTCCTGCCAACACCAATCCCAAATGCAAAGGAAAAGAGCTTCCTGCTGAACTGAATAAGCTCTAGTTTTAGTACATCCCATGTAGCCAGCATGCTGGTATCACTTTTATTCATTTCCACAGCTGAAGAACATGCTTTGCTGAGCTGCATGACTCATCTTGCAATGTGTGCTGCCCGGAGCAGTGGCACTGCTGGGTGGGAAGGCAACAGACAGCACATCAAACATGCCTCTGGTGTGCAAAGTGAGCAGAGGTTGTTGACTAATTGACTTCAAAAAAACCCCAACTCTTTGCACACTGCTTGTTGACAGCTGTTATTATGACATTTAATCTGTAGTCATTATTCGGGGAAGCAGCTCAGCCAGAATAGAGCAGTCAGCCTGCTAAACACACTTAGTGGATTACCTCAAGCTTTAGCTCCCAAAATTAAAGTTCCTTCATATTTTGTTGCATGAGAGCAGAGCAAAAACCTTCATCAATTGGGCAAAAATGCCTCAAACTGTTAGGAAAGGAAGGAGAAGAAATCAAGTTGGGGGCATAATACATGCCAGCAATCCTTATTAGAGCAGTGATTGCTGAAGGCTGGAAAGGCGTTGCATAGGAATCCTGATATAATGGACTAATTCTGAACAGTGTTGAATTAAGTTTCAGTTTTGCTATCTCAGGTATCATACAGTATTATCTCCACATGAGTTAACTTCTCTGCTTCACTCCCACTGTCATCACTGCTCTGATGACTGCAGGATGTGCCATTTCCAGCCATCAATATGATCTGAACAATGCCAATGTTTCCTGTAGCCTCTGACTGGCTCAAGCCCAGGATTTTTTTTCCTATTCAGAGATGCTTCATTTGATGAAGTTACTGGATTTGAATCTGTCTTATTTACTATATCTATCCCTTTTTGCAGAACTTCCACGGTGGATAAACCTATTTAGGATAAATTCAGTAGGCAGGGGAGTTCCTTGGGTCATTGGTGATTCTGATTCAAAAAATAATACCTGATTAGGCACATGAAGGGGAGCAGTTCTAGCAGAAAAACCTCAAAAAAGTAATCCAGGATAAAGAATAACCTGTTCACCATGGCTGACTTCTCATGCTGGAGACCACAATCCTACTACACATGGAATCCAGTTTCTTTCTCACTATTGCTTTTGACCAGGATCTCCACTCTGGAGCTGAGAAGGCTTTGCCAGCAAAAGCCTTTCCATAATGGCACAAACCAATGATGAGTTTCTGTTTTGATTAATTGGATTTTCCAGCTAAAATAAACAAACAGAACTTCGTCATGAAGCTCCTTCTAGTATGCACAAAATGAATCCTGGACCAATTCCATCTCAAACATTAAAACCAGATACAAATTAGTGTATCAGAGTGTACTGCATTGATTTGAGCATTAATTCACAAATTTCTGCAGCAGATTTGAAAGGAACATTGCCCAGTCATAATGTAACATTAACAGTCATAATGTAACTGTGTCACTGCAAGTATCTATCTTGGCAGTAATTGTCACAGTCCTTGATGTGATTGGGAATTATCTGTTTTCCTGTTCTGGGTCCTGAGAAGAGAGAGAAAAATCACCTAAAATTCTTTTTCAAACCTGACCAATTCTTTTTTACATCCAGACTTGAAATGTGAAACCAACTTGATTATGGACAGTGAAAGTCAGGCCATTCACTGAATAATAATTAGCTGAAGAAAACTCACCTTCTGTACAGATTAACCTTAAGATACCATACTAAAATGAAGTTTCAAGATACAAATGCTGTATGGTGATGGCTGATCTCCTCAAAAAAAACCACTAATCACAAGATCTTGCACAGCTACAGGCTCTCTCTTTTGTAACTAATATGAGGTTTGTTCAACGTGAAATCTGTGACCTTACAACCTTGGCTTTCTCAAAGAGCACCCAAGTGAGGTTTTTAATATATGTCTAATGGAATGTAAGATGAGTGCAGTGTAAATGAACAATAGCCAATTCTTTTTGCTTATCATAATGTGCAATAATTTGCCCAATAATCAGATAAGAAGATTTACACTCAAGCCCAGTGGAAGAGCTTGTAAACAAGGAATCCATTGATTCACAAATATTTACGAGTACCAGTGGGATGGGACTAGCTAAACAAACAGCAAACAGAATCTTGTCCTTTGGAAACTGGAATGGTAGATTGTAAGAAGCAGGTATGTGGGTGGTTTAGGGTACAGCCATTTGATTGGAACAGATTACTAGTAATAGTGCCTCTGTTACCACATTGCTGTGGTGAATTTCTACTAGATATATAATGGAAACCCAAGCCTCATGTCAATTCAGAGAATAATTAGACAAGCTCCCTGTTGATAGGCACAGCAGTGACTTAAACAAAAGTCAGCAAACAGAAATACTGTTATTCCTTCCCAAGAACAAGCAGCAAGCCTGATGTTATGACTCGTGTATGCCATCTAAACTTTGAACATTGCAATTTTATTCACTGCATAAGGGTTCTACAGAGTCACATCATATAGTAAAATTCAATTTAAAGAAGTGTAAATATTTTAAATTTGTGTAAATGACACTTGATTTGATTTGAAATGGACAAAATGTCAAGTGGTCTGTAAAAGACGTCAGTGTTTCTGGGGTATATTTTAGTAGGAACTGGGGAAAACAAATTGGCAACAAAATGACAAATATTTGGATGTGCAATTAAAGCCAAACAATGGTTTGATCCAGCAAGCTCTTCCGCCAATACAGAATTTGTATGTGTGAGTCGCTGAGCTGAATTCAATTAAATGTTTTCAGGCATTAGAGATTACACACATTGAAGTCTGAAGGACAGATGTCACCATTTGCGAGATAATACTGCTATTTTAGGGTAGCTTTTAAAATCCATCACAATTTACAATGCTTTATACTTTATTCAATTGATGAAACAATATGGATAGATTATTTTGGGAGTCAGATCCTCTTAATACACATATGTTTCTCTTGGTTTATCTCAGTGTCAAAATCTGTGCAACTTTTAATGTCACAAAACATTTAATTGAATTTTGAAGATGATAATACTGGTCTAGATGTTAAAGTGATGCAGAATAACACAGTTCTGATATTTCCAACTCCCAGGTGAAAATAATTTCATATTTCGCAAATATGTGAGTGTTCATAAATAACTGAAACACAACACCTTATTTACACAACACTAATAAAAATGTACTAATTGAAAGATTATTTTTTCAGTGTGTTGAACAGAGACAATAGTCTCATATTGAAGTTTCACATAATTTCTGTCTCTTCTGTGGGGGTGCACATGATATGAAGTCAACATCAAGATGCTATCCTTCAGCAAAACCAAAACCAAGCCAAAACAACAACAAAAAGCAAAGAACCATAACTTTAGGTGTGAGTGGCTACACATTAATACAACTAGAATGCATTTATACTGAAATGTATGAAAAGGTATTGCCCTACACCAGTCATGCACAATACAATTGTTTCAAAGAAATAACAGAAGTATTAAAAATGTTGAGGCTTGTTTTCCATCTATTTATAACCCTGAAAAAGTAGCCAATAAAATTTTGACACTTCTGAAAAGCTTTTAAAATTTATATTGAAAAGTAAATTATGCATTATGGTTGTTATGATTCTGTCAAAATTGTGAGGCATTTACAAGTACAAAAATACAGCCCTGCTATGAAAGAAGATGTAGGCTGAGGCTACTACACTAAGCTGAAGCTATGAAAAACATGCTGTTTGGGTTTTGTTTTTTGTTCGTTTGATTTTTTTCTGCCTTGTTATAATTCTGAGTGTTAATCATTCACAGCAGAAGGTTGTTTTATGGTGTGATGGTTTGTTCCGACCAAAACTGTCACAGAAAGAGGTGATCCCTTCCAAGCTAAAAGAGCTAATTAATTATACATTCCATTCACTAATGGACATGGAATAGACAGCTTTTTCAGTGGCTCTTACAGAAACAGGAATAAACTATTACTGACTTTTACTTATTTCCCCAAAATCTGTTTCTATATGTTTGCTGGGGTAATAAATCTTGTAGTGAGCCAGAAAATTATTTCATTCATTTCTCAGAAACCAGAAAATTTTCAAATCCTATCTACTTTAAGGATAAACCTTTTTCTCTATGGCCTGACTTCCGTCTTTTTAATTTTGTGGCCCTGGGCATTCTTTTTTTTTTATTTTTTTATTTTTATAATAGAGAACATTTTCTCCCTCAAATTCAATCCTTTAAAAAACCCAGTTAGAAGTCCTTATTTATCCTTGCACTTCACCATAGATCTCTGCTTATAGATTTCACCTTATTGTCCACAAATCTTACATGTCTCCATAAAACAGAAGGAGTCAGATTGATACCTTAATGACACGGCACTTCAAGTTGTTGAGATTTAAGGCAGTGATGCACATGAAAATAGAAGGACAGGGTGCTTCATTGGAGTGAAACGTGGATGATGCATCTTTGCATGCTTCCTTTATCATTATTGATTTTACAAAGGGAATTTAGTACTGCTTGCAGCTGGAGACATAATATCAAGGAGAGCAGAAAGATCAAGTGCACTCCTAAGCAAGTCTCAAGCTTGGGTAGAGTGGGATTTGATCAATTGGGATTTCAAACACAACTGGCCTAGGGTGTATTTGGGGAAGAGCTAAAAGCAACATTTAATCCCAGCAGACACTTAGTCTTAAGAGATTCTTGAAACTGTCATAAAATATCCTGTCCAGAAATAATTGACTTTTTTTTGGTATATTTTTTATAATATGTACTAATACAATGACAAGGAATATATATACACCCAAGAAAAATTTACAAGTAATAGAAACAAGAATTCAAAATGCTAAAGGATGTTGATGTTGAATTTCAGACTCTTTCACTGACTATTAGTTGGAGGGGAATACAATTAAAACATTTCTTCTACACTACAATTTCAATCCTCCCTCTGATAGTTTCTTTATAACTCTTGCAGGTTTCTATTAGTTTTTTCTTCTCTGCAAATAGTAGTCTATACCTTTTCTGCATTTTACCAAGTACTCTGGACGTGCTTGCAAATAATCTCTCTGGGGACCTGTGGGGTATATCATATAAAGTAACTAAAATCTTTTTTCCTCAGTCTACCTCTGTCTCCAGTTGACAACGGGGCTTCTCTCACATTATTTGATGAGAATTCCCTGCTATTTTAAGCAGAAGGATTATAACGGCAATAATTTTTCCTGAGCTTTTTACCTGTCAAAGCAACAAGACATCCTGCAGGACTTGGTGGCTCAGTGCTTCAGAGGACAGGCAGAATATTTTTCTGGGCATCTTCAGTTTTAGCAAGCTTTCTTCTGTTGGCATACTTTTCTGTCTTTAATCCAATACCTAGGAGCTGCCATTATGCTGGATTTGTGTCAATTTTACATTGACCTAATTATAATGCTAAACGTGAGCTTATTTTTTGTTCAGTAGTTTTATCTTACATTTGCTTGGATTGTTTCCCAGTCTTTCAGAGAGACTACAGAGGAAATGGTGTCTACTCCAACTCTATTCAAATGAAGCTGTAGAGAAATTCACAGCGGAGAACTAAAGGAGACCATATTTCTGAAAAGTTATTGTAGTTGTCCAAAATAACAAAAGTCCCCAACTCATCTACTTGCATGAAGTTATTTATAAAGTCAGTTAGCAATTACAGCAGGAAACCGAAGCTAAATTTTTGACATCTATCACCAAATAGCTATGAATTGAGTTACTTTAAATTGATATAAAATATAGGATCTAGCAAGTGAAAAAAGGAGGAGGGAATGTACGAATCATGAGATTTAATAATCTGACAGTAAAGGAATGAGAATTACCCAGAGATCCTGACTCCTCCTGGAGTTTCTTCTCCTCTCTTTTCTCCTACCCAACCTAACACTGCTCTTCCTCACCCTCACATTTAGAAATTACCTGATGAGATCAAAACCAAAAAAGCATGCAGAGGATTGCTTCTCTTTCCCTATCTCAGTCAGATCTCGAGCTTTATTTGAAATGTGACACTTAGGTTCCTAACTTCACATGCTTTCCCCTGTTCTTTTCATATTTACTTCATATTTCTCATCTTCAAACTTTCTCAGTTGCAGAGCCACATCACTGATTATATATTCCATCATCATGAAAAATACTGCAGTGGAAAACATGTAAAATCACATGCAAGTAAAACAAGAAGGGAGAAGGGGTTGACCAGAGATTTGTACAACTGTGTTCACCATCTCAGCGACTTATTGATGTGATAAATAATACAATACTAATAGAGTAGGGATTTTCTTTATAGGCTTGGGGGCTAGAAACACTCAGCATACTGGGTTTTGTTTCCTGCTGATGGCTGAAATATCTCTTTTTCAGCTACCACAGCTACAAGTGGAGTGGTCACACTGTTAACAGGCAATGTCAAAACAGATGTGTATAGCAGATTATGGGTTCTAATCCATTTCATTGAGAGTCTGCTAGACTTAGCCTCTGCAAATGTTCTATTTTTGTTTGATTGCAATAAGCTTATCACTAGAAAGGCAGCTAATGATAGTATCTCAAGGAGTTTGACACTACCACAAGTTTGTCACATGAAAGACTAGCTGACTAGATTGTGTGTAATACCTGTCTTTCTTTGAAAAGCAATGATGCTGTATTTTCTGCTCTATCTGTTTCTCTCACTTCTGCATCTGTTTGATTTATTTAGTGTTCTAGGAAACCAGACAGAACTGGAGTAGTGAATGCTGTTGTCCTTCTCAGCTAACCTTTTACAGTAATGGCTATCAACATTATTACCTTAAAAATGTGGAAGAGAAAGTATTATTTATTCTAGAAAATCTGTAGGATACCAGAATTGCGAGACTTGAGATGTTTTTTATTTTTTCATGCTTAATTAAAGGTGAAAGGCGGTTTCTATGATGGCAGCTTATCACAAGAGACTTAGGTCTTGGTATTTGAATCTGAAGTGGGTAGCTGCTCAGTTGTGTGGGCACAGCTGTGTGAAAAGTGGTTTGATGCTATCACAAACTATATGGCATCTTGTCATATACTGGGGACTTCTGCTCTGTGTCTAACAAGTGTGCTGCTATAAAGCTGTTAAGTGTTTTGCAATATATTAGCATGATGAGGGCTGTAAATGCCTTAGGAAAATCCCCACCAGCTGCACTGGGTTTAGTCTTTTTATGTTAAGACCCTGCAGCTTATATAAACTACAGTAATTTCACTATTATAAGCTGCACCTTTTTCATTGAAGAATCCAGCCTACCTCAGTAGTGCGGCTTATATTCAGGTGCGGCTTATCTATGGACAAATCCCAGTGAAATGCCAACCCGGAAGTGAGAGCCAGCCGGGGAGAGAGCTGCCGCGGAGGCGCTGCCAGGTGGGCAGTGAGCCAGAGCCACTGACAAGTAGGGGGCGGGCCACCACTGGATTGGCAAGGCCAGCCCGGCTTCACCACCTTCGCATGAGTGAACTGGCCACCTTTACCCTCTCCACTGCTGCAAGTGAGCCAGGGCTCCCCGCTCCCTCCGGTGGAGCGAGCGAAGCGGGGCTCACTCACCCCTCTTCTGCCGCGAGCGGGGACCCTCTGCAGCCTCTGCCGCCATGAGGTGCTGCCGCCTTTGCTGTCACGGCGCGCGGGCTCCCCTGCCCCCCAGGCACCACCATCTTCGCTGTCGCTGTGGCATGCGGGCTCCCCCGCCCCGCCAGGCGCCGCCGTCTTCACTGTCACTGCGGCACGCGGGCTTCCCCCTCCCCCGGGCACCACCACCCTCGCACTGGCGAGTGCGCTGCCGCCACTGCCACTGAGCAGGTGGGGGCTGCGGCAGCCAGCCCCGGGCCAGGAGTGCCGGGGCCGGCGGCACGGGGAGGGTGCCTGGGGCTGCCTTTAAAGCCTTCACTGGTCTATGACAACTGTTTGCAACTTGAGCCAGACACTGAACCCGGCCCTGGAGCAATTCTGTTACTAACTCGTTACTTTGTCGCACATGGGTCCTCACTTTAAAAAAAAAAAGGTGCGGCTTATATTCGGGTGCGGCTTATACATGGACAAATTCCGTGGTCTTCCTGGCTGCCCGGAAGTGTGGCTTATATTCAGGTGCGGCTTATAATCGTGAAATTACTATAGTTTGTGCCTGCAGTCAAGTTATCTCCTGTATTTGTGGTGGCTCAGGTAGTGAACCCAAAGGGAAAGCAAACCTCATCTGGCAAATGCAAATTCACTAGATGTGTTTTGAAAGATCAGCACAGTGTTACCTAGATATTTCATTAGACAGACCAACCAATGTTCTCAACTTCTCCTGTCAAGTAGATGTGGAAAGAGAAAGTCATAGCTTAATTTGCACAAAAGAATATTTCATAAGTCTGGTTTCAAAGCCAAACCAGACCAAACAAAGCAATAAAACTAGGACACTGAGATATCTGGAAAATACTTGAAGGCTGGAATGCTTTCTGTACAATGTACTAAGACAGACATGTCCTTCACAGCAATTAAGAGATCAAACATTTTAGCCTCACATACAGAACTGTGTTTTGTTGTTGTAACATTCTTCAATTGAGAACTCCAAAGGAAGAAATGTATGAGGTAGAATCCATCTTCCACTAGTGATCTGACTATAAAAAAAGCAGTGAAAATATTTAAACTTACATTAAATCCTATCATACCTACTAGAATCAATCTGCACTGAGCTTTTGCAGCTCATGCCTCTACACATGTTTTTGAATTTCTCTAATTATTTCAAAATAAAAAATTAAAGATATTTTGCTTAGTACAGTTGGGGATTCTAAAAGGTTTTAGGAGGGAAATTGAGTTGAGGAAGCTGCTAGTTGCAGGTGAGAATGGACTGTGTGATGGCTTCTGTTGGGTAGGGGGCTGAAAACACTATCTGCAGGCTTTAGCATGCAAGAATGCCAACAATGTGTTAGCTAAGGCACAGCAACTGTTCTCCAAACCCATGACAAAAGGGAGGTAATTCAGTATCCTTTTTCTGATGCCATTGAGAGTAAAGTGCATTCAACATTGAAGAGCCAACTCCTGTATTAGCAGTGAGAGATTTTCCCTGATTGGTTCCTTTTAATTTTATAACTTTCAATAAGAAATATTTCAAATAATAATAATGCTGATTTCTCCCTTTGTTTGATGGTGCTTCTCCAGACTGGCTGTGTAAACAGCTAAAATTTGCCAGATAAGCAGCAAGGTCTAAAGAATGGAATTTTTCTGTCTCATTTTTCTTCAAGGTTTGCTACCAGGGCACATGAACTGTACATTTTAATATATTCTTCCTGCAAACACTTATTCAAATTTTTAACCTTTTATGTGAGAATAATCTACAGTGTATTACTGGAAATAAGTATCAGGTCCTATGGATATGATGATCCAAAAAGATCTTTAAGGTCCCTTCTAACCCAAACCATTCAATGATTCTATCATATGCAGGTCACTTTAACAGCTAATGATCTCAAATTTCTTCTTATGGAGGAAATGACACGGAAAATGTGAAAAAGTGTCACTACTTTCTTATTTCATTGTCCCTGCATTTCATGAAACGATTAAAATATTCTGAAGTTGTATTGGATCACAACAAATATCAGCTAAAAATTCAAAGGCTGAAAATTCAAAGTATAGCTGGTAGGGTTTTTTCCCCCCCATATGTATCTCATAAATGGTAGTGTAATTAATTGTTTAAATAAAAAGTTTAAAAATTATTATTAATAAATATATAGTTTAATCTACCATATACCAAAATGGTGCAGTTGGTCTGTGAATATTTGCAGGTTTTCACATAAATGGAAGACTGCATTTAATCATAATAAATACATTTCTCAGACAAACATAGCCATCAGGTAAGATTTTCTTTTACCTTACTGCATGGAGAAAAACAGAATATCATGTTCTCCCTACTTTCATATTTCTATGTTACCCCCTTCTTGCTGACATTCAACAGTTTCTAAATTCAGCTTATCTATCTGCATGCTTAAATGTGCTGCTCTTCGTTTTGTGCTGAGACTCAAGAAATATGATGAGACGATTCTTATCTCAGAAGATCTGCTCTGCATTCTGTCTCTGATGCACAACATCCCAGTGGAGTATTGGATTGTTTATCTACTTGCACTCAGGCTTATCTTTCACATCTCATAATGTAGTACATTAAAACAAGGCTGCTGCCCCATTTGTTTGTTACTGTTTTACCACTGCCAATGCCCTGGTCCTGTGCTGTGCTATGGTTGCACTGTGCTTTCTTAAGCATACACCTTCTATAACCACCATAAATAACTGTATACATTCTCCTGATGCTTAAATACTCCAGAGTAGAGGCCCTGGCTGTTATAGGCACTGTACTAATGGTGACAACTGAAATACTAGTAAAATGATACAGTCATTTGGGTTGGAAAAGACCTTTAGGATCATTTAGTCCAACTGTTAACCAGGGACTGACAAGTCCACCATAAACCATGTCTGCAAGTGTCACACACCTTTTAAACATCTCCAGAAATGGTGACTCAACCAGTTCTCTGTGCAGTCTCTTCCAGTGCTTGACAACTCTTTACCTGAAGAAATTTTTCCTACCATCCAGTTTAAACTTTCCTGGTGCAACTTGATGTCAATAGTTAGGAAAAAAATAAATTAAGGAGTAGGTCATTGTCATAACTGGACTTCTTTCAGAAATAAACCTGTATTTTAACTGTAGCAATTAAATTGCATTACCTTATATACTCTAGATATATACTTATATACTTAGATGTGTATTATGGATCTTTGAAGTATATGAAAGTTCTTGTAACTTTAAAATGCATATATATATATATATATATGTAAATATGTATCTTTGAGCACAGTGTATTGTTCAGACCCTTATTTGTTGGCAATCAGGCAGATTTCTAAGTTTCCAAGGCAGAATATTTATTGCATGCCTATACAACCCTTCATATATTCTGAAGGTATTATGTTAATGTCTTTTAGGTAGTGGCTAAAGTATGTCCCCTTATCAAAAAAAGGCAATATGTACTTTTATTGTTTAATAGCAGTCCAGAAAACTGTTTTCCGAAGTTCAGTTTTGTGGAAATTTTGTCCTTCAAAATAATCATGTAGGATATGAGTGACTTCTTACAGGCTTTACTGAACAAAGTATAATATAAGCATGAGCTCTAATCCTTTCCCAATTAAGAATTTTTATGAAAAAAAATAAGCCTCAAAACCATTTCTTTGCCTTTTTAATCATCAGTAATACCATACAAGCTCTAGGAAGATAACATAGACAGCTTTTCATAAAGATCATATTTTCCTACCGTCTCCTAACTCTTTATGACAATAACAGGACCAGTGTACCTGGCATTTCATTAAGGTGCTTGTATTGAATTAGACCACTTCTGAAAAGTGAATAAGTGACTCTTTCCCCGTGTTTGCACATCATATTTAAATCCCAAAGTGTGATTAGGAAAAGACAAAGCTGCAGTGCACCCAGGCAGTGCAGTGGGTGGTTATCCAGGAGATCAATGAGATGTGTGAAACTCTGCAGAGTACAGGTGCTGCCCACACCAGAAAGCTGAAAACTGCAGGGAATTGTTAATGGTTAGAGATTAGCGCGTTTCATATCCTTCCTTTCTCATCAAGATTTTTGTTCTATGGGACTTAGCATGAAGTAAGTGAAAGAAACGATGGTTTAACCTCGGATGACAAGTTAGAATTTTCTTTGGAAGTATTTTGTTTTATTATGGCCACTCATACTGTATGCTAAATGATAGGTTCAGGTGTGTGCAGCTAACACAGGACAAGGTGTGCATTGTTCTAGCTGGAGATTAGGACTGGGAACACCAGTCATGGGGCAAATGAGCAGTGACAGCATTAACATGGAGGATTACTCTCCTCTCAGGAGATAAATAAAGTAACAAGCTCACTAAAGAAACTGTGTTTTACTACAGAGCAAAACTACAGCAGGACAGGTGTGCTCGAGAGCCACTGAGGGTCTTCTAGGCAGGGAACTTGCAGCAAGGCCAAGGGATTCAAACAATGGAATTTTACTCTCAGCAGAACAGTCGAATGTTCTCACTAAACAGAGAAACTGTTTCCTGGAGTCAAAATTCAGCAGTCATCATGATATACAACTATGAATATCAGATTCAAGTCATAGCTCCATCCCTTCTCTAAATGAAAAAAAAAAAAAATTAGAGCCCTACACAAAGAGCCAAAAATAAATCTTTACAAATGTCCCCATAGATGAGGTACAGACCTGTTTCCCTAATCAGCCATAGCATTCTACTATCAGAATGCTATGAATGGCTCCAGTATCAGAAAGCACGTAATTTTTTGCATTCCTCTGTTACACATGCACTATCTACAGGAAAATTATTAACATCAAGGGGTAAATATGGTTTGCTGGCAGCTGGATAGTTGTGATTTTTTTCTAAACGCCTGCCAAAATGACTCTTATTTCATCCACATTGTGCATGTTTTTATACTTCTAGAACTGGGAGACTCATGGAAATCCAACCCTGAATTACGACTGTATTTGCAGTTACGGAACTTTCCTCCTGTCCTTCTTACTTTTCCTTCTTTTGAAGCAGCAGAAAACACACTGGCAAATTTTTCAATGGCATGAAGAGCCACTGCATGGCCATGGTTTTTGCCTTACTGGCTCCTTTCTACAGTAGTGCTGCTCTTCCAGAGCTAGGGGCATATGTGTGGAATAAGGAATAGTATGGTATTTGTTTACTCTCTCCATATTAGATTATGACTAGTTTATGCTTTAAGATTACTAGGAAAACTTATCAGAAGGCAAATGACAGATTGCTAGCTTGTTAACATTCCCATTGTGTAGTCTCCTGTCTGACAGTGATTCCCTTACACTTGTTTTAACAAGCTGTATAAAAATCTCCCCTATGCAAATTGCCGTAGCAATAGACAGCAGTAAATTGTCAGTGGAGTGACCCACATGAAATCCAACTCCTCAAAAGCTGTTCTCTGTACAAGAGCACTCATCTTCTCTACTCTGTAAAGGTTATCACTTCCATCTTTCCACCAGTGGATTGTGGCAATCATGAGAGGTGAAGCAAAGCAGAGGCCAGTGATTTGACTCCTTATGCGAGTTAATTGTCTTAATCCATTCCTGGCAGTGTCATTTCCTAAAGCCCATTTATTCCATCCAGGGATAAATTGTCATAATGTCATGGAAGTGAATTAATTCTATCAATTTTGCTAGATTTCTTGGCAGCTAACAGCTAAGCAAACAAGATGTCTTTCAAAAGCTAATCTTTAGTATTTTTATTTTGTTCTACGAAAATATTTTTATTTTTTTATAAATAAAGTGTAAACAAAAACAACAGTATTAGAATTAAACATTTAATTTCAAACTTCGGTCTTTTTCAGGGTGACACTTTTTTTCCCTCTAGTTTAATAGGACCACTTAGAATTTTTGAAATTGACCTCTCAAAATTTTACATCCAAAAATCTGGAAACAGGAACATTAGTGTACATTTCTGTTAGGACCTTGCTTGAGTCAAAGCAAAGACTGAACCTCTGATCTCTACATGGAGTAAGAACACGTTGTCTATTGGACCTTTTGGCTACTCCACTTCTCATTCAGATATTTGTTCCTTGAGTGACACAAGGAGACAGAGTCTTGATTTCAAAGTACCAATATTTTTTGGCAAAGAAACAAACAAGCTATGATGAAATGCTGTCTTTTGGGGTGGCAGAATATCAGTGGTATAGGGGCCTGTATTTGTATGATTCCTGACAAATGTCAAGCAAAGTATGAGCAGAAGGGCCACACAAGACATGAAAAACCCTTGCAAAGAAGAAGAAAATCCTGCTTCAAGGTCAGAACTCTCTTCTTTAATGGGAAAAAGTTACTGCTACTTTCAGCACCATGGTGTAGTATGGGCAGAGTGCACTCCAAAGTCTTACCAAAATTAAAGGCTCTCTCCTCTCCTGAAGCCTATCCTTATGACAATGGGTATTTTGAGTTGCAGCAAATATTTTTGTGTGTAGATAGTCTTTTTTCATTCCTTTACTCTTTGTTTGAAGCACATATGATTTAGCAAAGGCTGGTCAAAGCAGGGAAAAAACATTTCATGACACTGTTAAATAATTCAGTAAAAATGCATGATACTGATACGACATTTTCAGCGTGGGAAGTGTACTCAGAATAGATGTGAGGAAAGCATTACAGCAAATCTTTGAGTGAGTACATCTTTTTAATTCTTACAGCCTTGACAACTTCTGAGTGAACACCAGGGAGACCTCTTTAATATAGGGGCATTTGCTCAAGAGCAAACATACACACATGGAGAGGAAAAAAGTCACAAAACTGTTTTAAGAATAGAAACCTTTTAATTTGAGAAATGGTGAAACCAAAGATATGTAGGTAGTTTTGTTTTCTATTTCTGGTTTTCTGTGGCCTCACGACAGATTGCTAATACGTATTTGCATAAATTATAATGAAGCTCATCCACCAGACAAATAACATTAAGGAGTGGCACTTCATAAAAGACAGATAAAATGTATTTATTAGAAAGCTGCTTTCACTTTCTTCTAGCCTACCTTCTTGTATATATGTCTGTACACTGAGGCATACCTTGTTATCCATCTATTAAAATTATAACTGGTGTGATTACCTCAACATTGGGGAGATAATGACTTAATTAGGCTGTTGGCAATAACAGAGTCATCTTTTTAAATCATGCCAATTAGCATTAGAGTTTCTTCCCTCAGGTGTCCCAGAGATCCCTTTTGGCTGCCTTTATTGCTTGAGATAAACAAAATCATTGTTTTTACCTGTATGTTCAATAATTACTTTTTTTTTTTTTTTTTTTTTTTTTTTGTTATTCTTATTATCATTGTCATAATGAGCTGGAGTTGTTGATTGCAATGTGAGCTGGTTTGCACTGGGATGAGGTTGATTTTCTTCACAGTTGCATGTATGGGGCTGTGTTTTGGATTTGTATATGGGGCTGTGCTGGTAACAAGGGGATGCTTTAGTTATTCCTGAACAATGTTTGTACAAAGTCAAGGCCTTTTCTCTTCTCACTTCACCCATGAGGAGGCTGAGGATGAGTAAGGATTTGGGAGGTGACACAGCTGAGACAGCTGGCCCCAAATGACTAAAGGGATATGCCACACCATATAACATCATGTTCAGCATATAAAGCTAGGAGAAGGAACAGGGGATGTTTGGAGTGATGGTTTGTCTTCCCTACCTGTCCATGGGAAGTCATGAAAGAATTTGTTGTTTTTCTTTGGTTGTACACAGCTTTTGCTTTACCTATTAAACTGTCTTTATCTCATCCCATGAGTTTTCTCACTTTGACCCTCCTGATTGTCTCCCCCATCCCACTGGTGAGGGAGTGAGCAAGAGGCTCTCAGGGGCTTAGTTGCAGGCTGGGGTTAAGCCACAGCACACTCTCAGCTGCCAATACTCTTGGAAAAGGGACTCTCATCCCAGCAGTATACTGAAATACCGAGTTCCTAAGCCTGTAAAGCACTGCTACCCTTCCCCCTGACCTCAATTTACAACAGCATACTGCCATACTATTTAATAAAGTGTTCTGGAGTGTGTTAAAACACTGTGCTGTACTTTCTTCTTTGATATTAAAAGCTGACAGTAAAAATTATTAGTAGTAAAGTTTCTGAGACATAAATTTGAAGTATAGTTTGGCTTGATCACTGACCCTCTAGCCACACATTGCAGGCAGTTCTTTGTGTAACTGACTTTTTTGCAATAGGAGGCAGACACTCTTTTCTAAACAACTGGTGCTTCACCTAGCATGGCAAACCAAAGCATCTCAGAAACAGAATATTTGCCATTCTACTACTAACTACTAGCATTTCAATGTACATGTTTTTAACAAAGATAAGGGAATGTTATTGATTGAAGATTCAGTTAACTGTGGGTTATTAAAAATGAAAGCACTATACTGAGACGATTGTTTTGGAAACTGTGCAACAACGGTAAATACAAGTACATACAGCAATTGAAAATATGTGAGGAATTAATTTCAGGTAAGGATAGAAAAGGATACCATGTCACTCTTATTCCTGCCACCACCTGAGATTAGAATGGATGTGTGACTTGCTGATGTCTGTTTTGCCAGCTAATGTGGATATTTCATCAATATAATGTAGTCCATCCATGTCAACAAATTATTGCCTACTTTTTGTTTTCAAAAAAAACCCCATTAAGAACAAAGGATAATTTTAAATTTCGAGGATCGTGATAGAACTCAGAAGGGATAGGATCTGATCCACTGTTCTATATGCCAAAGTTTACTTAGACATATGGTAAACTTCTATGAACTTTGCAATGCATTCAAGTGCAAATACAGAAACAAACATTAAGCAGTTCAGTGTTGTTACTACAGGTTATTTAAGCTTCTGCCTTTCTAACTCAAGTGAGATATCCAGCAATGAGAAAGATCCCACTGAAGATAAATCCCGAGACGGAAAATTTTCCCCCTCTAGAGAACAGAAAAAACACAACTCCCCACCCCACCAGTTCTCCATTGTGCTGAAACTTATTTCCTTTGAAAATCTCTAGATGTGCAGATCCATGAAGAGCATGATGCTCAGCTACAAAGTTGGTGCTAAAAAAATAGAATAAAATTGATAAGTGTCACTTTTCAAAAGATAAGTTCTAAAGTTTTTCATATGAATGTCTATAAATTCAGAGGTATGACCAGGATATAAATGCAAGCTCCCAGTAGCCACGAAAAAAAAGATCTAGGTTATGTCACCCATCATTTCAGTAAATGTTGTATTTTGGTTATTTCTTCTATTCTTTTCCTGTAATAATCTCTTCTCCCAGAAGCACATACGCAATGTCACTGTTAAACCTTTAACATCAGCTTTATTTGATATAGCAGAAAGTCCTACAGTATTGTGTATAAAGCCTCACCTTAGCCCACATGTAGTCTGATCTCCAGTTTAATCCCATTAGAAAACAGAAATGCACCCACCAAGCCCAGCTGGTCGCAAAGAACAGCTTGCTTGCTGCATGCTGGTTTTCTACAGGAACACAGTGGTGTCTTGTTAAACCAAAATCGTACTAGTGGAACAGACTGAAAGAAACCAAATGAAAAATTCATTATACTAATACTTTCTACCTCACTTTCACTAAGTTTTTTTAAGATAGAAAAATTACAAAGGGAAGTGCTAAAAGCTGCTCCAAAAATTTAAGGCTGGTTATTTTAAGCCCCTGTAGCTAATTGAAATTTATTGAACTGTATTGTAAGTGCCGGCTGCTACAGAAAAAAATTAAGGGAGATTCATGTGTCACCACAGGAGTCTTATGTGTGGTTGCACAGCCTTCACATCAGATCCATTAAGGGACTTTTTCAATTTTTCCCTATTCCAAAAGAACCCTCTAATCCCTAAGTCTGAGGTAGGGATCAAGCACCTTGTGTTAAGGCAGTGTGGAGAGCTGTGGTTTCTGTTGCCTGCTGTTCTTTTTTGGTCTGATCTCTGAAGACCTACCAAGCTACCAGGAATTAGGAGGTTATGCGCAGGCTGCATATTCCAAATCCAGAGGGCTTCCAGTGAAAGTCACTGTGCCTGCTCCCCACGTGCAGGGGAAGGCAAAAGAGAAAAACTGGGCAAGGCAGAAGAACACAGCTGCCATAGCTGTGTATGGAAAATTAGGAAAATTAGAGGAGGTAGAAGAAAATCTTGTTTGGGCTGGTGCAGCTGTGCCAGAAGAAACATTAAAGAGAATCTGTGCTGAAGATTAATTTTATCATTAGTTGCATTCACCTCCTGTTATCTTGCTCTTCACTGAGGTAAAAAAAAAAGTTAAATCTTACTATGAAGCCAACCTCTTCAAGGTCAATGCCTCAACACAGGTTTCTTACAGGCTGCCGCCAGGGTTTTAAGTTAATTGGACGTGACCCTGAAAGTCTGTTAAGTGTTAAGCAGGCACGTGTTCCTTGTAGACTAATATTCATATTGTCCTGATGTACTCACAGAATATCTAATGAACAGGATAGGGTACCAAGCTGGGGAGTCAATATATTGCCTGAGCATGGCATGGATCTTCTGTTGTGGAGCAAACTCTGACTGGAGGAGCTACAGCATCCAAACATGTCCTTTAGGAAAAAGAAGCTTCCAGCTGGCCACAGCTGTATGTCCCTGATCTGGACTGTCCTTATCCACGGCATTTACAATCCTGTCAGTATTGTTGAAATATCTTATATAAGAGATGCTAAAAATGAGAGTACTTCAATTATTTTTCTGTATGCAGGGTTGTCCCACAACAGTTCCACTTCAGTAACCAGACAACAGACTGGAGGTCAGATTTCAGATAGTTATTGTGGTCCATTCACAAGATGACAAATGCTAACATCTATGCTTTTCACATCAGTATTAAGTTGTACGCTTTCAACAGGAGTGGAAATCACAAAGTGAATGCAAGTTATAAATATTTCATGCAAGTAAAATCAAAGGAGGCAACTGTGCTGCATTCTATTTTTCTCTTTTAGCTCTTCTAAATATACTCTCTTTGGTATAAACAAAATCAGATAATGCTCTCTACTCTTACTTGGACAACTTAGGATGGATGGCAAAGTAGAGATATATCAGAGTCAGCCTGTTTTTTTCCCTGATAACTTCTTAGATGCTGTGCTTTACAGCCCTTCACTGAAGAACAAACAGGTCCTGATATTACATACAGGTAGCCACCACTAAACAATTTCAAACTCTGGATAAAGTTTTGCAAGTAAAATGCTACAGCAACTGGCAACATATGCTTGTCCTGGTACAATACTTTTGCTCCTTCAACTCTTCCTTTATTTTACTTTCCGGAGTAAGCCATTGCACTGGCAGTCTCTTTGCACTGATTTCTGTAGCAACATTTGCCAGCAGAATTTTCTCACTAGATTGACAGGCTGCAGTTTTGCACTGTGAACTGCACATTCAAATGAGGGCACTAGGTCTCTTTCTTTGTCTTCCTATCTGTGAAAAGACCTTGAAAAAGAGCTTGGATATAGTTATTCACCCTCAAACAGCCAACTTCTAAACTACCTTGCCTATGCAGACAGGAGGTGAAATAATCTTTTAAATACAAAAGACAGACAGCATCCTCATCTGCTGAAACTTCCCAGGATGTCATGAGAGTTTCTTCTCAGCTCCCTACTGACACAGAGCAAGTCAGGCTGAGAAACAGAGAGCACAGTCTTG
This sequence comes from Sialia sialis, assembly GCA_009812075.1. Classification (NCBI taxonomy): domain Eukaryota; kingdom Metazoa; phylum Chordata; class Aves; order Passeriformes; family Turdidae; genus Sialia; species Sialia sialis. The sequence continues at coordinate 50,428,807 of VRYO01002772.1, read as the reverse complement.
ACTCCAGAGGTTCCCTGGATTTCCTTTATTATGGATTAGCTCAGCCTTAAGCTTGAAGAGTTCAGAAAATAATCAAGAATTAACACAAAAAAAGTTCTATGAATTAAAGGAAGAAAAGGTATTAGGCGTGTTTTGCAATATTTTAATGTGTGCATTCACCCACAGAGACAATCACAGACTTCATTAAATAAATAAGCTTATGTACACTGTGTGCCAATTAATGCATTAATCTGCAGAAAGGATATGGTATTAAGGCTCAAGTCTCTAGGCTTCTAGGGTTTGGATGATGCAAGCTAATGATAAATTTATACCCAATGTAAACTCATCTACACTCATTATAAAAATATTATGCATAACTTCTTGAAACTTCACAGATAAAACATATTTTACAATTATTATGAAAGAAACCCATGAATTATAATTTGATTTTCATTTTCTAATCTTTTTAAAATCAACTTGAAAGTATGTACTACAGATACCCAGAGTAGTTTCTGAGCCACCCTCTAGTTTTACCTTTCATAACAATTTTCTGTTTTCATTAGGAAATATTTTAGTTATAATTGAATCATATGCTTATTTAATGCAGGAGAGGTTCTACAATAACGCAAAGAAGTTCTAGTAGCAATAAATTGAATGCATTCTCCATCAACCCTATTTAAAATATTCAGTTCCTACACACAATATTGCGCGAATAATACATGTATGTAATTGTCATAGGCATGCCACTTCTAGTAGAAAACAGCACAAAAACATTGGTACGTAGGTTCAGGAGGGCTCTAGCCCAATTTCCTACTCAAATTAAGGTCAGCCACAAGGTCAGGTAAGGTTCTGGACTTTATCCAGTCTTTATCCAAGTTTTGAAAATCTCCACAGATGGAGATGCCACCAAGATTTATGCAATTTCGTTAGATTGAAGAAGAATTATGGAAATAGGTTTAATTTTTTGCAATTCAAAGAATATTGATACTCATTTGAATTTGCAGGAGATGATTGGAAAAGCAGAAAACAAACATTCTTACATCTAAAATGTGCCACAGTAGTATCTTTTTATGATGGGAGTGAACAGCGCTACACAGAGGCCTTTGTTCAAATCTTGCCCTATAAGTTATTACATCTCAAAATATTATGCCCTTTGGAGGCAATCATCAGGCCCCTCTGCACCTGAATTTCTTCCATCAATACTGCAGAATTAAGTTATCTCATTATCATGCAGGGGTGTTGGGACTTGTACTTCATTAGCATCTTCAAGGAACTTTGTCACCTTCAGGAGGAAAGCACTGATACCACCAACAGCAGCAGCACCATCTCAATATACAAATGAGGTCACACTGTAAGGGGGGATTAATGGCACAGTTTTAATTTTGCAAATTATAGTAAATATATCTTTATGAGAGTTGGCAGACAGACCCTGCACTGCAGGTAAGAATGGCTCCTAAAGATGATATAGAAGACAAAATATTAGAAAGCTGAAATAATTTTAGAAGTTAGAAGAAAAGTTGAAATTGGAGAAAGATCCCACTTCCAGCCTAGTGCAAGAATATGGAGTGGAATCTGCATTGCCTCTCTGTCAGTGAGGAATTTCTGTCACTGCTAACATAGATATGCCCACATTATGTCAAAATTACAGGGTTCTGAATTTTTTTTTTTGGTACATTTAGTAGATGCTTAGACTGTTGACTCCTAAATTCTCAAGTGATCTGGCACAATGCAGAGTTCCTCAGGAATTCTTCAACTTCCAGCTCAAGTTCGGAGTTGCTGTGGGTAGGTGGGGTGACTTTGGAGGTCTCCTCTGCAGAATGCTCTCCAGCAGGCAGTACCAGGTTGGTTAAGATTTGTCTCTTTACATGGTACAATAACCATTAAATGTGCAAGCACAGTATATTTCACTCAACCCTTCACCAAACACATGCAGTGCTACCAAGTCAGGCTTCCAGAGACATCACTTCACGGCCCCATGTGCTTTACATTTCTGATAATACCAAACTCAGCTTCAAGAAGCATTTACTCTAGACCTGGGAAATATGGAATTAAAGTCTCACAGAATATGGAAGTAAGAGGATCCAGGTATGTCACTTTCCATCACACACACTAAATGCTAGATTTTTAAAATTAATGATCTTAAGGATTTTTTCCAAACCAAACTCTCCTGTGATTCTATGATAAAAGACATCAGATGCCTCCTCTGACATAATGGCTTTTTCAAAGAAAAGATTGAGGCAGTCATTTTGAAAGGCATAGATTATGTAAAATCAAATGGTTTCAAACCTGTGATCTTTGAAAGATGTCTGTAGTCAGTTTGCATGCACTTCAAAGAAAATGTAATTCCACATGTTGTTTTAACTTTGGTTAAAAGTTAATAATTATTATCTAACTATGGCTTTGTAAAAAACTCAGGACAAAAAAAATTGCATTTCACAAAACTGAGGAAAGTTAACGTAGCTTCTCAGTCTGCCTTCACAAGAACAAGAAAACATGAATTTACAAGAAATAGGTATTATTGTAAGTAAAGGGACAAAATATTTCATTTCTCATAATTTTAGACTTTTGTTGAAGTTTTCTTTAGCTTAATGAAGATTTTTTATTTGGATAGGCACTAGACCTATTTGTAAGGACTTGGAAAGAAAATAAAAATCTCTGATACTCTGTTCCACTGTTTGGTACCAGTATTTTTACTTTGCCATGATATCCAAACCTTGTGGGTCCTGTGAGATGTGCAATACGTGAATGTGGTGCCTAAAATGATAATTATCTTGATTATCTTGATTCTTTCATCTACTTTTCCAAAACCACAATCATGGAAAGGTAATAACCCTGCTTTCAATGCCTTGGAATATCCTGAGTGGGAAAGGACATTTAAGGATCATTGAAGTTCAGCTCCTGACTTTGCCTTCATTGAAAGCTACTCATGAGAGATTAATTTTCTATAGGAAAGTGAGCCTGTATGTCAGCTGTGTTCTTCTCTCTGTAGTTCAATCTCAAATACAGTATGAGAAGGAAACACACAATAAAGGGCATATAATGAGAAAAAAAATATACTCAAGCCTTTCCATTGCCTCCTTCTAGGCGCCAAGTTGAAGAAACAATGCAACCAAGAATTGAGAAGATGATGTAAGGAGTAAGAGAAGGGAGATGAGGAAAGCCAGAAGTATCTTTATAGTGAAGGTGTCACTTGCTACAGAAAACACTTCCTACAAAGTGCTACCTTCACGTTTCCCTGTTTCAGCCATAACCACATTTATTTTTCCCCAGCTTGAAACCATGTGCCAAAATCAATGAATTCTACAACAGTAGTGAGTAAGAAACACGTAGGAACATTTCAAAGATGGTAAAAAAAAATAAACAAACCAACAATTTCAAGTGTATTCTCTCTACAGAAATTAGAGCAATATGAGAAGTGAATTAGAAATGTTCAGGTTTGAAATGCTTTTAAAACATTGTTTCAATTTTAACTCATTCACCCTTATTGAAAAATTCCGGCCTAAATTCCAAATCACTTAGAACTTCAAAATGAAGATTTATTTTATTTCATACCCAGCAAGGCTTTCTAAGGAAAACTGGCCTCACTGTGAAGTAAATATGCAAATATTCTAAAGCTATGCTTGAGATATGGCAGTTGGCATTAAACTGCTGGTAAGTTAACATTATGTATAACTAAATGTAGTTGTTTCCATCAAACAGCTGATTGCTATTCTCCCCATTGCAAACAGGAAATGACTTCATGGAATCAATCGGTGACTGCTGACAACTTAATGGAGACGACTATAATGTAATTCTGTCTCTACGCAGCACAACTGTTCCCTGAAGTGCATTTTCTATTGATATTTTGTAGAAATGCCTTCTATCCAGTATATTTTTGGATCAGCAAGGTGTGCTTTTTCACCTGACAGCTTCATGATGAAGTTGTATGGTGTCTGACAGTAATTTTTAATGTCTGTGAGCTGACACACGCAAACAGCAAAATGAAACTTAATCTTTTAACGAATGTCTCCTGCTAGTATGCCACTATCTCCAACAGCAGTACTTGCTGGTTTCATTTCTTGTAGCTTCATTTATTACAGGTTCTTCATTATCTCAATACTTCATGTGGAATCTACTTAGAAATGAATACATATTTGACCAAAGGATATATATATGAAGCAACTAATTAGAAGCCTGACTTTGGAGAATATTACATTACCTGTGCAAAAATACCACATAACAACAGTAGTTGAATAGAGGGTTTCATTAAGATACACATACACACACACAAAAAAAAAATTATAAAAAAAAATATTTATATATATGTATATTTATATGTAATTATATGTAGAATTGGGATCTAATATATACCCAGATAGGAAAAAAACTGCTTCAACACTGTAATTTCAAAAGAAGCAGACACAGAAGCTCCTGAAGATGTCTCCTGAAAATCTACCAATCCAATCAGCTGTTTGGATTCACTTAGAAAAAGTTGCCTCTGTCCATGACTAGGACTTTCATTAACTATGAGTAGCACAGGAAGAACTTCAAGGAGCAAGTTTCCAAGATGTTCAGGATAAATTTCAAATCATCATAGAGCACTTACTTATCAGTTTCTGCATTGCTAGAAGTCAGAAGAATAATAAAAAGATTCCTTTTATTTTACTCTAAGATCAAAGCAAATGTACTGTGAAAAAGGACTTCAGTACAGTATTTTATTAAAGGACATTTGCCTTTTCAGTCTCCATTTTACAGGCCATTTAATATTTTGTTAAATAAAAAGTGACCCTAGGAAAAAAACCCCCTAAAAACAACATGTCCTAAAATAAATTAAGATGGATGTAACAGAGCATAAATCCCTGTTCCTGTTATCTCAAGTTACCATGGAAATAATGCATAAAGCACATATTAATCTCATGGGCAATTGCTGAAGAACATCTTTTGAGCACTTCTAAAAGCATTTAAAGAGACTGAAAATGTAAACTTATTTTCAAAAATGAGCTATAAGTGAAACAAAGAGTGATGAGATGATAATTACTTAATTGATTGAATAGGTTATCTCTGTCAAGAATTCCTGCAAGCCATCATGATTGCTGTGTAGAACCAAATGGTAGAGTATCAAATTTAGAAGAAGGAGGTAATCACTTTGCCCTCTGAAATTCTCCCTAGCAGTTCTGATCCAATAAAACACTTAAGGCATTTTAAACATTAAGATGCAAACACTTTCAAAGGAAAGCTTCCAATTTGGAATACACTTTGCCTCTCTCCTATGTGTAATTCCATAGAGTCATTCTTAATTTTACTCCTCACTTAAGTGTTTTGTAGAACTGTAGATGGAAGATGGATAAAAAAAAAGGATAGTACAATCAGGTTTCACACTAGGCAGATGAGAGCATTTCAGTATTTATGTATTTATACATATGTATTTATATTTTACTTAAGAGGCAGTATATATCCAGGTGGTGATGAAAGAAAACATGTGAACCATTATCCAACAGCACTTGGCCATCTGTGCAAAGCTATGGTTTTCTTTAGTTAATTTTATGCTTGTTACTTCTAGTGATAGATGACAAGAATTAAGTTTTCTGAAACTCTGTTATGTATGGATAAAATTAAAGAACAATAAACAATAAATGGGTTAGCTATGGCCTAAATGACAACCATATGGATAATAAGATTTAGCATATGATAAGGAGAATTTTCAGCAGGGTGAAATGTAGTCTGATGTCTATTAACAAGGTGTATTTTTTTCACTGCCTAATTTTCAAAACCAGATAAGGAAGCTTAAATGAAATTCACTCGCAGTGTGGGCTGGTTTCCTACTGCTAAGCTCTGTGGGGCATATGTGGGGCTAAAGTGTTGTCTAATTACTTTTGTTCTAATCTAGTTTTTCTGGGGTTTTTTGCTACAATTTCCTACCCATGGTCTTAAGTAACTTAATAAAGTTTAGCAAATGATATAGAAAACATATTTCCTGGCTTGAAGGCATGATATGTATTTTTTATTTGCTCCTGACCTGATTTCTGAACTGTTTTCTTGAAAAGGGACCAATGATTCAAAGAACCATGAAATTTTGCCACATTAACTGATATTAATCTAATTATAAATTAGCTTTAACTGTTTTCTTACTGAGGAATTTCTGTGAGTTGGAAAGCACTGAGTTTTCATATTAAAAAAAAAAAAGCAGCATCTTAAAAATAATACTTATATTAAGAATCAAGTTGTTTTCATTCAGTGAAAAAAACCTCTGAACTTGGAGACTGGAGTTAGACCATGACACTGGTAAAAGAAATGTAGGAAATCACATAAAGGAAAAGAATGCTCTTATGCCTAATTTGTTAATTCTATGGCTAACTGATATCATCTTCATATAATTGTAGTCATTAATGACTAGAACTTAATTTTATTATCAAGAATGGCAGACAACTCTCATGGAAAGACACAATATATTTATGAATTTGTATTATTGTTACATAATATTTGTTATTATTTGCTGGTTGTTTGAAAATGCCTTGAGTAGTATGGACGAAGTTAAGTACACAAAGGCTAAATAAGAAATATGATTAAAGATATATTCAAGGAAGTTCCCTAGTCAAAGCGAGATGATGCATGTGCATTTTTCGTCATATAGACCAATGCCAAAACAACCCAGAGGCCAAGAAAACTTTGAATTACAGTAGTTTCACGATTATAAACCGCACCTGAATATAAGCCGCACTTCCGAGTAGCTGGGAATATAAGCCGCGTTTTTATTTTTTTTTTTTTTGTTACTCACACTGCAGAGGGGGTGGGGCGCTCCGGCCCAGCCCTACACAGCCCGGCTTCCCAGCGGCAGGGGCCGGCCTGTCCTTGCACAGCCCCCGTTCCTGGCCATCCCCCGTCCCCACCAGCTCCCGATGGCACAGGGGCCGGCCCGCACACTTGCAGCCCCCGTTCCGGGCAGTCTCATGCTCCCGGTGGCTCCCACTTGCCACTCTGCTTGGCCGGCTCTCACTTCTGGGTTGGCGTTTCGCTGGGATTTGTCCATAGATAAGCCGCACCTGAATATAAGCCGCACCACTGGGGTAGGCTGGATTCTTCAATGAAAAAGGTGCGGCTTATATTCATGAAATTACTGTACACTTATTTAAGAGGTATGGTTTAGTAATGTTAAACTCTGTTTGAATTACAGAATAAATATGAACCAGAAAATTTTTCTTAAAAGCCGTGAGTAAGGTAGTGGAGAAGTTTTATATCCTGAACAATTTCACTAAGAAAGTGCAGTCTCACTAAACTCTATAGTAACAATTCGAGTTCCTTCAAAATTTCCAGAAACGTGAAAGCAACAAAGAAAGACCTTCAGTGAGCTCATATAGGGACACAGAAATTCATGCCATTTTATCTTCCTCTTTGAAATTATGTCTCAAAGTCAGAAGTTAAATACTCTGGTACTTGTTATATGGTCAAGATGCTTTCACTCACTTTAGCTCACAAGGCCATTTGAACATACATGGTAGTCTGTATCCAAATAAAAGCCATACTGCAGCCACACTTCTCAGGTTTCTGAAACTCAAAATGAGCTTAGAAATCCTTGTCACTGGGTCTTGCTTTCTTGTTAAATTCCTGGTTTGAGGCCTTGCCATAGCAAATCTCTTGACAGTGGATGACTTTCAGGAAGGGGCAGTCAGAGAGTGACACATGGTGAACCTTTTTGTCAGAGCTTGGCTGAGGTGAGGTAAACTATTTAATGCCTATTCTTTCGGTTTTAGGGAATTTTCATTAGGAAGATAAGCAATATGAGGATCAATACCATCCAGAGAGAACTGGGATATCATTTGCTATTGCTTGGAAGAAGCTCTGTTTCCCAGTTGTGAAAATACAGCATTTGTTGTCTTTCTAGTCAGACTGTGTTTGCCATATGGTGTAAATAGGATTAAGGAAACTGGAAAGATCACCTTGCTATTCTGGTATTATGATTAATGTTGTTGGTCCCATGGGGAAAAACACTTATATGAATAATATTAAGTAGTTTTAAGCTGATTATCTGTCTGATTACAAAAGACACTAAAACTCTGCAGAACAATTTAACTGCAAAGATAATTGTAAATAAAAATTGTATGAACAATATTTTTGTTATGAGAAAAATAAACAGGTGTGTTTTCTTGACTCTGAGTTGCCTTAGCAAACAAGAGCTAATTTTTATCCTGCTACTTCCAGTCACATAAAGACCATCTGTTCATTCTTTTAAATTCCAATTAGTGCTATTGACTGATCTTCTACAAATGCTTCTTCTAAGCTTTGCCTGCATGAGTGTTCTCTTTTGATAAAATAAACCTGGAAGAGATATGGCTGCCTCCTTGAAGAAGCTATCTGCTCTCCCCACTCAGGTGTCCTTTTCAGTATCCCAAGGCATACAATATTAAAATATTTTTCTGAAACTTGTTTACTTCTTCTGAAAATATATTGTCGCTGTTCTTAAACATTCTTAAAAGATGCATCAATAAAATGGATGATTTGTTCAGTGCACGGCTAAGCACACATAAATAATATACAAAATTAAGGAGTAGTATACCTCTTCAGGGAAGGAGAAACTGTACTTTTAGTTTAATGCCTTCTTCCACAAGCCCATGCCCCCTTTCTTTTGGAACCTAAATAAATAAGTAAAAAATGCCGAGGAAAAGATCATGTTAACATGAAAAGGATGATATACATACAGTGAGAAATGAGCTAAGGAAAGATGCAGGAAAAAAGTATCTTCAGAATTATTGTCTTTTAGAGTACATGTCCAAAACTGGTTAGTTTGAGCCACAGTTTAGGCAAACTCAGTCTGCTCATTGGTGAAAAAAAATCATAAATAAGTGAAAATATCACCTGCATTGCTGAGAAGAATGTACTCTCTTCCGGATAGATGATGATCTATCTATCTATCTATGACATCATCTGCTTGTTCTAAAATTCTCTCCACTGTAATAAAGCAACGTCTTTGTGGACAAAGAAGACTCCGTCACTACGGCAAATCCCTCAAGAATAAAGAAGTGGTAGCTCATGCCGACAAAATTTATGTTGCTCTGTTACACTGGAGTGATAATATACATTACTGATAGATCATCCTGATGTACAACAGTTGTGGAGGTTGAAACCAAAACTTGTGCAACTCCTCAGCTGCCTTCTGGCAACAGGTGCGTGGCAGGAAGACAATTTATTTTGATGACTGGAGACTGAAGTTATTCTGCAGCTTTGACAATTAAAAAAATCACCTCTTTTTTATGCAAAAGACTAACTTGTCTGAAAGAGCCACACAGACTTGACAACTGCTGCATCCCATTATGTATTTATTTGCAAACAACTGTTAATCTATATCCAGTCTTTACACAACTGGAGATTTAGTTGCTCTTCAGCAATTTGTGATGTCTTTTCTCCAGGCTAGAAGGATGTCTTGTTTCATAGATATTAGAAATTTGCCAAATAATTCCCTCTAGCCAAGAATATTTTAAAGAAAGATTTACCATTCAAAAGAATGCTATTTAAGAATTATCAATATTTGTTAGAGTGTAGTTATGTTTTCTATAATAAGGCACACAATAACATTATGTTGAAAGTTTTAAAACTTGTCAGTTTTGCTCTGGATTTATATATCACCACACACATAGCACAAATATTACAAAATCTTTTCCATTTTTGCACCAGATTCAGTTTTGAAATCTTTCCAATTTTTAAATTGATGCATAATTAAAATTTCATAATGAAACTGTATATTTTTCAGTATTTATTTTGGATAAGAAAAGAACTCAAGATATTTTAATCACTAAGTCAAATACTTCTAAATAAAAGTTTACATAATATACGAAAGTAAAGTATAATAAGAAAAATACAGTAAAAAATATTATATGTATGCAAAGATACATAGTAAGTAAACCTAATGAATTTTAGCATTTTTGCTTGTAGGATATCTGCTAAATAAACCTCTTCTTTAAAAATAATTTTTCAAAAGACTCTTGTACTTTCAGCTGTTTCAATCTGCTTTCAACTGTTAATCATCCCTGTGTGAGCCATTCTAACCCAATGTGTCTTCAGACTGCAAAATCGTCCAAACTTTGTTTGTTAACAACGAGGGGGACATTAGCATATCTCTCAGGAGCATTGCTTACCTTTAATAACTAAGCTGTTTGTTGAACCTGAGGCCATACCTGAGACCAAACCAGCGCTTTATATGTACATTTGTGCCAATAAGATAAGGTTCAACACCCGAGACAGTGCAATTGGAAATTTGTTTTTTGAATTTCCCATTCTCAAGCAAGGGCAAATTTTCTTCTGCACAAACACAGAAATACAGCACTTACCAGCAGACTCTCAGTATATAATGTACCTCTCAAAGGAATACCTCTGAAACAGCACAGTTCTCCCAACAGGAGAAATCCAAATAACTATTGTAAAGGACTGTGTAAAAGCCCTTAGGAATTCCACCTCCATACAAAACAAAATAGACACAAAAACACATAGCATGGGAACCTGAGCACCTGGAGTGGGACTGACCTCAACCAAACCCAGGTAATAGCCTCCCCTGCAGCAGAATTCAGCTAATCCAAATTAAGCTTTTACAGTACAATAGGATTTATTCCACTGAGTGCAAAGAGACAATACCAACACTGCTGAATAAAACAAGGTCACAGAGAGTCCTCTACCCCTAAGGACAAGTGGCATAAACTGATATGCTGCATAATCCCATCTACTGGTTTTTATCTGGCTGCTGTTCCCTTTACATTACGGTGCTGCTTGTAGGGGTAGGGTTTTTCATTTCATACTGCATGATATAGCACTGAAGATCCATAATCATAGAGTGACATTTTTATAGCGAAGAATGGAACTGAGAACTGTCAAGTGGAAGGTGTCCTGGTCTACATCAGGTGGGTTAGAACTAGGCGATCTCTAGTGTCCCTTCTAACCCAACCATTCTGTGTTTCTGATTTGTTTTCCAAGTGTCAGAGGGCAGCATGAGGACAGGTGAGTCACTACTGGTGTTGCTATGGGGTTCATGAACTGTCTAGGCTATGGAAAGCCAGGGCTGCTGCAATCCTTCTCACGCCATGCACTGGGAACTGCCCCCCAGGCGTTCTCCACAAACTACTCCGGGCCACTGTCTTGTAAAGAAAGGACATGGTGGTATAGGCACAAACCATGACAGGAGTGTGTGGTAAGAATGAGCAGCACTCCAGCTCCCACACCCACCCAAAGGCCATGCTTTATACAGTGCAGACATAGTTACTAGTCAAAAATAGATACTTGGGTAAATCTTGTGGGTTAATCAATGAAAAACAGAAGCAGGAAGAAACTTTTCAAAGAAACAAGTAGGGGATGCTTGATGAAATAGAGTGAAATAAAAAGTCACAGATACTTAGGAAAACATATGCAAAGCCAATAAATCAACTCCCAACATTAATCAAACTCTCCAAATCAATGTTTTCTATGAGAGTCTCACAAGTGCAATACATGATAAAAGAGGGGTGCAAGTAAGCCCTTTATTTGAAAATAACACTGGGTCTACTTGTGCATCATCACTAGCATTTGCAATGTTTAGAAATACAAGCAGTTGTTTGAATTTTGTGATATTTTATATATGCTTTGTCTGTCTTATCCTCAATTGTTTGAAGACACTAGTTGAGGCTGATATCAATATTTTCCTGTTCTACACCCTGAAAAAATTTGGAAACTGATAAGAGATTATAGATTATTGACCCTTTTTGATTCAAATGAAATCCTCTTAGATAGAATACTTTTTGTTTGTTTGGTTGGGGTTTTTATGTTGTTTTTGTTTTGGTTTTTTTTTTTGTTTTGTTTTGTTTTGTTTAATTTGTTTTTCTCTGGTTCAAATAGTAATGAGAATCTTCAGGTTGAAACACAAGTGATTGCACAGTTTCAAATATGGAAAAACAAGACAAAATCCAAAATACACAAATAAATAAAAAAATATGGGTTATCTTTTTGTTTTCAGTTTTAAGCATTGCTGACTGTTTTCTTAACAGTACTCTTTTCTATTGCCATCATAGACCTGCACACAGCAGTCTTACAGTCCTCTTGGCATTTAAATCCCAACAAAAAATAAAGTGCAAATTATCAAGACACGAGCAGCTTAAAAACTTAGTTTGCGTGTTGTTTTGGCCATTTTTGTTGATTTTTTTTTTAACAGAAAATACTGATTCTTCTGCAGTCTCTCTGCAGGTAATCTCTTCAAAAGCTCCTGTCAAAAAGAGAAGGGGTGAGAGATGTGCACAAACTGCTACAGTGAAATGCACAAAGGGACACCTAGCAGATTTCATGTGCTCATATATGCATGCAGAGGTATACGCATCTCTCTTCCAGTCTCTCTGTCATCTATCCATCACCAGACTTGCTCAGCTCTCTCCAGTCATGCCTTAGATTTTGCTTTTATTTATTAGTTTTATAGTGCTGGTACCATACTGGGTAGATAAATTTCTGGAAGACTTTGTAGTGGCACTTCAGAAACCTTAAATGCTCTCTACTAAGTGTTAACAACCCCATTTTATGACTTTCTTATACTTGTAGTCTTGATTGCAATTTTCAAAACAATGCATAGTTAAATTCAATTCAAATTTGAAATGACAAAGAAGAAACGGATCCAGAAGCCTCCCAAATGCCACTCTGTACTGATGCAGAAGGAAAGAGGGAAGCCATCTGATGAGCACAGTAAAAGGCTCGTGTGATACCAACTCCATAATATGTCACATTCTGAACATGCTGTCTTGATAAGCACAGCTTTCTCCTTTCAAATATTTGTTTATTCAGTAATAACGCTGGTCTAAGAAAAATAAACTTCTCTTCAACTGAGGTTTACTTGACCAATCGTAGATATCAAAACTTTTTCATGGCTCTCAGGACAGTTACTATTTGGGAGTAATATTTGTAGGTATAAAAAATTAAGAAAGTCAAGTGACCCTCCAGTCATTCATAAGGTAATAACATTTTTCTGTGGGATTGCCTAATTAAATATTAAGCATTTGGCAAGTGTCAGGATAGGAAAAAGAAATGGAACAAGTTCTGTCACGGAAAAGAAAAACTCTTCTTAAATCATGAAATGACCTCTGGCAGCACAACATGGTTTGGAACTGAGTTTAGTGCTACCCTGTTGAAAGTCTCATCTGAGAGGTTTACGCTTTTTGGGAAGTTAGTTCCTTTTCATGCATGGTGGCAGTCCCTAAAAAAGCAAAACAAATTCAGTTCATTTATGCGGATAAGGCCATAAAAAAGGGTCTGGCATAGACTGCAGTCCTTGCTTTAGGCATGTGATGGTTCACATATTCTATTTGGGAAAAAACTGCATGTGTATTTGAGTGTAAAGCAGAGATGCACAAGCTTCCCTAAACCAGAGAGGAATTTACTGGCATGATTTTATTTAAGTTACTTCTAATTGAACTTCAAGTCAGCTTTACTTTAAGCACCTTTGCATATTTTTCTGACGTGGAAATATCTTTCTAAATCAGGATATTTGTAACTACTATGTTTCAAGCTCATATGGTAAATGGTCATCTTAGTTTAAACTTCTAACTTCTAAAAATGCGCCTTTTCTACAAAGTCATTCCAGGATGTTAATAAACATGTTCAATGAGTTAAGCTGTGGGTAAAAAAAGAGTTTATGACTTTCCCACCTACCTATTAATCCCCAATTATTCAAAGTTTTCCAAATCTCGGCAAGAGAAACATTTTTTTTTTTTTCTGAGAAATAACGATTTCTGTCCTTTTAAGTACACTCACCATATTCAGGAGGTTACAAAACTATATTAAAGAACCTATGCTTAAGAACGAGTAATTTCCCTGGATTACATGTTCTTTACAGACTGTTCAGAAACTCTTACACCTTAAGCCTAGCAGCAAAATGCTGCATGCTTTTGAATACATTTTCATAGACAAAAGTACCTCAGCCTCAGTAATTAGAATATTAACAGCATAAGATTTACATTTTAAATATATATTTTAATAATTAGGCTTTTTTCTTAAACTTGGCCCTTTTAGTAAAATAGTTCCCAAACCCACCAATATCTAAGCATAAAGGAATTTTGTAATGAATATGAAAAGAACTTTAATTGTACTTTAGTGTGCATACAGATGACTGACCCAGTAAATTGAAAAAAAAAGAAAAGAAGATGGAATATCTAAAGGACTCTGCTCCCAGAGTAGTATTTTTAGAGATAACAAAGAAGGTACACTTTCTTCGTGGCTCCTTCCTTGTAAAAATTTCCCATGTATCTACAGCTGGTCTGTAGCCTTGAAGTCCATTCTTGCACTCAAAAATGGTTTCTTCAAGTGTTACTCCTGGTGGAAAATTTCCAGGCTGAGGCAGTCTGAGACCCAGCTGCAGGGTGGATGCTGGCTGCCCTGGCAGGGGGCTCTGTGCTTGTGCAAGGTGTGTGTCAAGGAGGAAGGAGCAAAGGCAGCAAATGCCACCTTGCAAAGCAAAGATGAGGGTGTACAGTCCTGAGCCTACCAGGACACACCAAATCCCAGGCCCTCCCTTCAGGATCCCAGGAGTTTAATAGAAAAGTGAATCTACACTTCCATATAAATAATAAATGATGGATAACATATGTCTTCATGAGTACATTGTCATACATAGTTCACAGTGATTCACAGTGATGACAACAGGAAGAATTGAGTGCATCATGCCAGCAGTTTTCATGTTTATTTGTAAAAGAAACCTGAGCAAATAACTTATAACACAACCTGATGAAGGTATTTATAGCTATCAATATTTTGTGCTTCACAGACAGAATAAATTTAATTTTAAAATAATTCCTAACTCAATTTTTTTTTCCTGTACCAATCACACGAAGACCAGCAAATTTTTTCTAAAACAGAAATAAGAAACGAGTTCAAATCAGGCATGATTGAAGAAGCAGCATAAAGCAAATATGGGGACCCAGCTATTTACCTTTCTTTATTATTCTGATTATTATTTGAGCTGCTGTGAAAACATAAAGAGAAATCAATGAGCATACTTCATACATCGTGTACATACTTAAGGTTTTCTCTTAAGATTTTAAAATCCAAGGACTACTTAAAGAACCAGCATGATTTGAGTTTGGCTGTTTTTTGGGTTTTTTTGAGAGAGAGTTATTCAAACAAGGATGGAAAATATTGCAATATTCCACATCTACTGATGGTGGGCCCCAGCATTTTTAATTTGTGGACATGGGAAGAAAGAAAGAAAGAAAGAAAGAAAGAAAGAAAGAAAGAAAGAAAGAAAGAAAGAAAGAAAGAAAGAAAGAAAGAAAGAAAGAAAGAAAGAAAGAAAGAAAGAAAGAAAGAAAGAAAGAAAGAAAGAAAGAAAGAAAGAAAGAAAGAAAGAAAGAAAGAAAGAAAGAAAGAAAGAAAAAGAAAGAAAGACAAGGAGAAAATAATATGTAAAGGCACAGGCATAAAAACTCTAACTGTGAAGCAAGAAATTTTATCAGTTTCCCACTCATATAAAATATTTTCAGTTCACATGCAATTTCAGTGAATAAAGGTGACCTACTTTTAAAGCATTCTCATTTAAAATGAACAATTTACTGAATAAATTTAATTTTTAAATTCATTTAAATTTTTTTCACTTTTCATTTATCTGCAAATAAAGTTCATAGTTTTAAGCTGACATAAATACATGTGTGGACATTTATGGAAAGAATATCTCTATTCGATTATGACCTTTATTCTGTGCCATGCAACAAATTTGTGCAGTTCTTTCTACTATGTGATGATAAACACCACAAGATGAACTGCTGCAGTTCCCAGGCAGGTAAACAAAAGAGACAGAGAGAAGAAGAATTTGCGTAAACCACTGCAAGCGTGAAGATTTCTGTAAGCATATACACACAATTTTTGCAGTTGTGAATTCAGTTGCCCTGGGACGACTTGAAAGAAAATGTACCTATATAGTTTCTAGGTTGAGAGAATATTTATTTTTGGCTTCAATGGAGTGTTACTAGTTTTTAAGCTTGTGACTTCTAAAGTATGGTACAGATCATTGTGTCTTATCCACAGTTTCTGAAAATTTCTATGTTCATGTATTCTACCTGTCTTTATCACCTCTTCCTTTCCCTTTGCAGAGTTTTAATCCTTTCATTTGCATGTTTCAAGGGAGTAGCTCTTTTTAAAAAAAAAAATTAAAAACTTTTAATAGCTTTATCAGCTGTAGCCCATTCCTTTATTCTCTCTGATTTCTTCAATAGAAGTTATTAGGTCTTTTGGTCTCCTCTTTTTCCTGAATCTAAGCAACTGAGTTTGAGCCAGTTAAACACCTCACATATTCTTTAAGTAGATTGCCTAGAATTTCTCAGCAGTGAACTTATCTGAAACCATGATCCCATTTCCTTAATCTTTCTAGCTTTCTTTGAGGTTCTACCCATTTTTTTTTTATTTTTCTTTTTCACAGCCTGAATAATTCTGTATTGCCTTCAGGTATGGAAACCTTTCTTCTAAATTACTAGTCAGACATCACTGAGGTTGTTTCTGAATCTTAGGCTTGACATCCTACTGCTAACAACCACTTACGAAGGATCTCACTGGAGTGTCTTTCAAAGTGAAAATGGATTATGCCATCAAGTTTCTTCTCATCCACCACTTTAATCCATTAAATGTTTATAAACAAGCAATGTGAGAATACTTTGTTTTGTTTTTCTCCAGCACTACAGATAGTACCCTGCAGTACAGTATTTATATTTTCAGAATTTCGCTCTCCATTAACATTTCAACAATTTGAACAGTGCTTAATTAAGATTAAACTAATCTGCTACCAGAAAAAAGATTTCATATGTAACATTTTATGAAAGAAATCTTTTTTTCTATGGAAAACATCTACATATGTGCAAAATAGAAAAAAATATAAAAATATACTGGGTTATAGTTAGTAACATCAGGAAGTTTTTGATTTTGTGAACTCATGCTTTGTCTAGTGAAATTTAAAGATGAGTAAGTCAAGGCATTAAGCTACGCTTAAGTACATATGCAGTAACATAAAGTTATGAAACAAAAGAGTGACACCAGAAAATTCTATCTCAGGAATCAGAACAAGGCAGCCACAGTCCTAGACATGTTCTAAAGGTCTGTGCAGCCTTCCCTTCATTGTTTGCCTTCTAATCGAAATCGTTTTTATATGATGTTTTTTAATTGTTGGTACAGAATTTTAGAGCAGTTTTATGATAATCAGTGGTGATACATAGTGCTGTTGCTTAGCACTGTTTAAGAAGCAATATTAATAGTCTGCTAAGATTAACTGGCTAATGTCAGCCATGTAGTTAAAAGGAAGTATATATTTTTACATGAATTTTGAATCTTTTGCCAAAAACCTGCCATTTTTGATCCAGTGATGAGACCAATGTTCTTCCAGAGAGATGATTTTCTCTCTACATGCCTAAGGGTTGATTCTGGTCCAGATTCCATAGATAAAATTACTGCATCATCATAAGTTAATGAATCTTGCAAAACTTTCATTGTTACCTTTGATAAGCAAATGAACACTACTAAAAGCAAAATCACAGGTGAAAGGGAAAACATCTTAAAGTTCTCTAAAAATGTAAGTCACATTTACATTATTAATAAATTTTTAGATGTCCATGAAACTGATATTTCAGTTTTACTGCAGGAAAAAGGCATGAAGTTCTTCATCCCTGCCATATTTCTACAATTTTAAACCCAAGCTTTGCCTTTCTGTCTATAGATATACATAGATATATGTATATATTTGGGTCAGGTGATTTCTGTGATATGCTCCAGGCAGTGACCCTTCCCCTAACTAAATGAGTCCTGAATGATTCAAGCCCATCCTGCTCCTTCTGAATTAGTCTGCATGCATCTCCAGGCTATATTTAATTTGGCTGTAATAGGTATTTCACAAGCCTTTTCAAGATACTCAGCACACCATGAATAGCATTTATCCTGCTGTGTGACACCAGCTGTCAAAAAGGACTTATCTGAGGTCAATTTAATTTTAGGGTATGAGGCATTGTAGCAGCATTTTTATGATTCTTTAAAAATTAATATTTCTATATGGAATAGACATGCTAAATTGCTTCCTTGGTAGCTGTCAGGTTTTTGATTTGATGTCTGGAAGTGGAAGTAACTGCTGTATACCAAAAAGCATGGCAACCTTGGGCCAGCCTGCAGAGAGACCTCGCTGATACTTCTCTGCAGACAGACAGTTGGTCCACTGCAAAAGGGATTCCAGGAGTGATTCTGCATGCATGAAGTGGGAACAACTAGGAAGAACAGGTTTCTGGATTGAAAAATTGAATGATTCAAACTGACAGTGTAGATGCAGCTTCTGTGACAGCAGCATAAATCCATAGCACTGGCCTAATTGATTCCTCTCTTTGCACATCCCTCCTGCCTGATCTTGAAGGAAGACTAAAATGTGTGACTCCAATCATAATTAAAATCCTATAAAGTCACCCTCAAGACTTCATAAGAATAAATATGCAATAAAATATATATTCGTCTATAATTTTCTTGCTCTTTGGAACACTTAGAAGTTCTTGTGATCCTCCCCAATGCAATTTGCACAGTATCTAAAAATTTGCTACTATTCTTTGAAAAAAAAGAATGTTATAAATAAAGCTTTAACAATATATTATATTTATTAATCTTATAATGAAGCTCAATACTTAATTTATAGCAAAGTTTTATTTATTCATTTATGGTTATTAAAAGCATATCAATGTCCACATCTTTTAGCATTTTACACCTTTTTAAATGCTTCCTTCTCAGAAACAGGATGATAGTAAACTGGACCTGTGGGGTAACCATTAAAAGGAAAGAGAAATTCAGTTCTCTGCTGCAGAAATGCCTATCAACCACTCTGAAGAGCTGAGAAATTCATATTAAGTAAAAGACAGACAACTAAAATGAAATACTTTCAACATTTTTGAAGTTTGGAAGTCTTTTCACTGCTTGTATGTAAACTATTGATAATGCAGAATGAAATGTGTCTAAGAAACAAGATATATGATTAATTGTCCTGACAGCTTCTTTAGCTTAAAACTAGATGCAGATTTGAAAGACATATTTACATCTCTCATATTCCCTTGGTCTCCAACATCTTTATAGACATCTTGGAGCATGTACAAATTTTTGCTCGTCAAAGAAAATGTGGCATTGAAAAATCACCAGGAAAAAAAAAAGTTTATTCAAGCAAAGAACTAGAAACGTGTCCTTCTAAAACTATTAAATTAAAATCAATACTATTAGCTGGATTTAAGTTAATAAAAAGGTATCAAAAGCAATCAAAAGAAAATGGAGCACACAAAATTAGTCTTGAAGTCACTGAAGCACACATAGACTACCAATGTATGAGAAAGTCAAGTGCTTTAAAATTTGAAAAGTACAGTTTCATGGAACTCTTGGACTAAAAGAATAGAGTTATTCAAGACAAAATTGAAAAAACCTAACACAATAAAAAAAATAAATATTGCATTGCAACTGACATAGCTTGCTTTGTTTCTGTAGACTTCTCATGGATCAGACAGGAAGAACTTTTAAAGACTTAAGAAGAACTACTAAATGAACAATCAAAAATGAAATCCTGCCAAAGAAGACAGACTGAAATACTTCTTTTCTATACAGCTAAAACCTGAATAATATCCTTTTAAAACCACATGTCTGGAATGAATATGACAAGCCTATAATTCAGAACAATTTAAAAGAAGTTTTAAAGGAATTTTAAAATGTCTTCCTGTAATTGAAGTTCAAATTAACTTTGTGCCAAGTTGGCAACAGAAACTATTGGCCTTTTTCATGTTAATTTGGGAAATATAAATCATCTAAGTAGGAAATGGCACTAATTATTACAGCAACAAGATCCTAAATGTTGTTCCTGCATGGAAAAGTTGCAACGGTTCCTTTTTGTTTCAAAAGGGCACAAACATGGATCCTTACTCAGGGATCTTGAACACAGTCTGTGTCTTTACATCAATATCTTCAGAGGCCCTGCTGTTTTTACTTTAGGGGACGACATATGCTCCAAATATATCAATAATAATTTACAACAATAGCAAAAACCCAAATAGGTCTCCAGGCGGGTTACATAAAAACTAGTGGATTCTGGAAGAGGCTTAACTCTTTTGAAGAAATTAAGAAGAATATGTTTCTGGTGTCACAAGGAAATTGAAATCAGATCATTTGTCCTACTCTGTGCAGCAGCAGTGAGTTGCTAAGTACAAATACAGAAGGCAATGCTGTCATACTGACAGAGGCCCTGGATGGCCTGGGACCATAATTTTTAATCAGTCACAAATTTCACAGTAAGTGTAAGGACACAAGAGCTATTTTGTAAATGTATGGTCTCCACTTGAAGAAAACAAGGAAGAGTGATATTCAGCAGGCTCTGTAGGTTCCATCACATGGAGCTCACTCCTGCTCAAACCAGGGTGCAGAGAGACCTAGAAATTCTGTAGTATTATTTGTTTATTATTTTTATTTTACGATCAGCCTGGCAACTCAGCGATTCATCTTTCATGGTCTTCAGGTTCTCTGAAACAAAAACTGAGCAGCTTTCAGTCCTAAGCTCTGCCAAACCCAAAAGGTAGAGAAAATCTGAATGGTTACTGGCAAAGGTCTCTGACTGGTGCTAGATGGTCACAGCAGTGGTGGTGATGTCAATAATCCTCTTTCTCCTTCTGACTTGAGTACCCAAAAATCTTTCAAAGCACACCTTCAACGCAAAGGCAGATATTGAAAACTGGTTTCTACATTACCCCTTTTTCTATTTTTTCACTGCCTTTTCCTCCCACAGATTTCCCTTATCTGCCTCTGCTACATGTTTTCACAACAGCTTGGCACCCCAGTTCTTGGCATATCAGAGTTTCTTGGCTCCTAAACATAATAATGTTCAGCAGAGCTTGTTCTTACTGAGCAGTAGCAATTTATGGATGTCATAGGTATGAAGAGTGGTACAAGAATGGCATTTTTGGTAATATGTTCCATTAGGTTTTCTGATATAAAGCCACTGAAAAATGTAAGTTGAGAATTGATGGTAAACTTGTTAGTTCCAAACTTGTCACGTAGCAAAATAGTTAGTTGTGTTTCTCTTTCTTATATATTGGAAGTACACAGAGACCTTGTATTTTGGTATGTTAAATCCTTAAGATGACTATTTTAAGACAGAAATACTATATTGTGTTAATTTGCCTGACACGTGACACTTCTAGTTTTCAGTCTTTCTTTCATTTTAATTTTGATACATGATTTTAAAATAATGTGTAGCTCATACAAGAATCTGAAATCTGTACCTAATGGACTTCAGGGAAAATTGTGATGTCTTCCTAAATCTGTTTCAGCAGCTGTCTACACAGCAAGAGGAACAAGCTTTCACATTCCAGTAACTGCTAATTACTACTGATGCACAGCCCCATCCTATGGCACTGCCACCTCATTTCAAAGCAGCCCAGAAATGGCTGTGGACAGGACTCAAATGGGTGTTATCTCTGCCTTTGGGGAGCCATTGTGGGTCCACTGAGTCTTAACTGGGGACATATCTTTGGCTGAAATTCAGGCATTTTACCTAGTATAGGTAACAAGGTTTGCCATCAGATTTCTACATGATATTCTATGGATGTGTCATCTGACTCCCACATGGCTTTATAGCTCTTTTTAACATAAAGGTATTTTTTTCAGTCCAATAAGCATTCTACCAGGGTTTCATATTTAATAGTTTACATTTAATTTGTTTACTAGCAGTCACTTTCTTTGGTAGAAAACCTTCGTTTGCAATCCAGAATGACACCAGCATGTAAAAAGTCCATCCTGTGCTGTCTTTCTCTTTTAACAGATCCAATGTGGAGCAGACAAAAGTTATTTAGCAATTGACATTGACATAACTTTGCCACAAGCAACTGAAGCAATTACAAGACCTGGGATAGGTGCAGCTGAAACACCTTGATAAGAGAGCAATGAAAAACGACACATCACACAAACAGAATGGTTTCATCAGTGCAACACTAAATCAACATGTATGTTTCTGGCACTCCCTATTCTTTTGATAATGGAATAATCAAAAAGAGAGGAGGACTAATATCCCCAATTTTTTTCTGACAGACTGGAAATGAACAAAAATAAAGCATGCCTGTGCACTGTCATTTGACTGTATATTAGCGAAGACAGTTTCAATTTAGTGCTCCATAAAACACTTCATATTTTAGTCTGGCTGGCCTGTGGCTGGTATAAGACGATAATCTGTCTGTTGAATTTTTCCTTCATTCCCTAAAAAAATTCAGTATTTACCATTACCACTGAAATCAGGGAGGATATCACAGCAGCAACAGAAGAACAAATGAAATTTGGAAAACAGGTTACCTGATGTTCTGTCCCTTGTGC
The DNA here is from genome assembly GCA_009812075.1 of Sialia sialis. Classification (NCBI taxonomy): domain Eukaryota; kingdom Metazoa; phylum Chordata; class Aves; order Passeriformes; family Turdidae; genus Sialia; species Sialia sialis. Next base: position 50,406,514 of record VRYO01002772.1, on the reverse strand, counting down.
AGGCAGTGTACCTGAAGAGTAGCAAGAGTTAATGAGAGAAACACAACACTGACCACTTGGGCAAAAGAGGCTTCTTTATACCACAGAATTAGCTGCTTCTTCCTTCCTATAAAAAGAATGAGATCTTTCCACAAGAAAGCTTTATTTCTGGGCCACTTCAATTTAGAGAATAATTTGGTATTAATAATTTCTCTTTCCAAAGTTAACCACAAGTATTATTAGATAAGTAAGCTTATTCTTTATACTTCACTGTATTTTTCCCTTTTAAATACAGTATCAGTAAAGTCCCTTTGATAGCATATCCAAATGAAATGTCTTCTCTTCCTTCAAATATTACCACATATGACAATTACAGGAGCTTTTGTGAAGCGGTAAGGTGTTTTATTTTAACACAAAAGGCAAGCCTTACTTTTAATACTTCCATCTACTACCAGGTAAAGAGATCTTCCTATTTATGTATTTCTATTACTCCAACATTGTGCAGTGAAATATCAGATACAATAAATAATGAAAACTCTTTTTTAGAGAAGGTATCCAAAGGTTTGAGAAGCAGAAGGAAGGCACAATGGCACTTGCAGTCATCCTTTAAAGCTTCAAGGATAGAGCCTGATAAACAGAGGAAAAACTAAATAAGTCTATAGAATCTATTTACTGAAGATAAGCATTTAAAAAGAGTGCAAGAGAGGGGAAAAGGGTATTAAGTGGTTTCAGTAGAAAAAGTAAAAATTTGGTTCAGTGTGTAGATTATATTACAAGTGCTCAGGAAAGAATCCAGCAAAATATTCTGACACTATAAATTTCTTAATAACAACATTTTTACATTTTCTTTCTTTTGAAATCAAATGTTCATGTTTTTTAGATATTTCAGTAGGAAAGTGCATAGGAAACACACCACATATTTTGATTGTTATCTATAATAAGGTATTTTACCACTTATTGAATTTTGCTGCTATTAAGATAAGAAAATAAGAAAACCTTCATCCTTCACATAAGGAGAGTAATACTTCAAATTCAAAAAAGTAAGGCATGCAAAGGGCTAAAAATAAAGCTTGGTAAAACTTTTTAAAGGATAGTATCTGCCTTATCTGTCTCATAACTACTCAACTTACTGAAAACACTGATTGTAATAGGAAGCTTTAGCACCACTGTCAGGTCTGACTAAAAGTAATTCAGCCAGAAGCCATATAATTTCTAGTACTCACTTTATTTATTTGTAACTCTTTTTATATTTACCTCTGTATACAAAGCAGCTATTGATTTCTGCTGAAGATCCACTCAACTAACATGTTCCCTGCTTGGACACTAAGCAATATAAGTATTAGATCTTAAGACTGGACAAGACACAATCTCCATCTCTCCTCGTTTATTGCAGTACCACTTACAGCCAAAGAATTTTGTCCTTTTGAGATGCTCTTATCTCATTGCACCAAACTGGTGTATAGGATATATGAGAAAGAATGTTAAAAGGGAGTGATGAGAGAATACTTAACATCAGAGATTAAAATCATATTATCTATCATTTATTCCCAAGGCTTTTTTATCATCATCATCATCATCATCATTCTCTTTTATGCCATGATTATGATAACATATCACAGTTTCAGTTAAACACCCTGAGATTTACACACACCAGAAAGAGCTTGTTTTTATTTTCAGTGTTAATTTCTCCAATATGACAAGCAGTGTCTAAAATGGCCATTTATGCTTTTTGTAAAAAAAAAAAAATTAAATCTCAACTGATATAAGATGTTGAGATACTAGAATTCAAGTGCGCAAAATCTCTACTGGACTATATATAGAACAGCAATGTTTTCCTTTATAGAAAAGGATCCCAGGAAATTATGTTAACTACAGCCAGCAAAAGAAAAGCAGCTCACAGTGAGATGAAGGTAGATAAACTTGGAAAGAGAACAGTACCAGAAAAACAAAGACTAAAGCCTCCATCCTATGATGGAGTAGCACAAGAAACTCTCTAATATAAACAATTGCCTTGAGGAGTAGCTCATGCCCCATTCTGGATAATTTATAACCCTAAGTTCTATAAGTCTGATCACTTTGCTCTTGGCATAATTTTCAAGGTTTACCAACTCAGATTTGTAGAGGAAAGTGATAATACATATGAAAATCAGTGTGGAGCTGACTCCTACTCATTTGAATGGCCTTAAGGCACCTAAATTATGCCTTGGGCATGCTGTTTCCAGTGAATAGGGACATAGATGCTACCCACTTAAACTAGTAACCTAAACTCTCCTCATACTCTCTGCAGAAAAATAGTACAATTTAAAAGGAAATTAATTTATTCTTAAATAAGGGCTCAAATTGGGAAATTCTTTTAGACATACCTGCCTTAAACTTAAATTCTATACCTGAATACCTCCCATGAATTTAGAATAATACCTACAAATCAGATAATCCTACTGGAAATAAATTATCAATACACTTACAAACACTGTTAAGTGATCTGTACAGAGTCTCCCTCAATCTCTTCTGATAAAAGCATGCTGCTCTTCATAAAGATGATCCCATCTCTGAATCAAGTACTTCAACTGGGAAGTCATGGGTGAGAAAAAAAATGTAAAAAAAAGAAAATGACCCAGCCCATTAGCACAGCCAGAAATCTTTCTTAACATAGAAGTCATCCTTTAGTCCAGAAAGGTGAATGGAAAAATCACACCTTCCTTTACCACATTTTAATGACGATTCCTCTTCCTCTAATTTTCCTACCTTTTATTACTTTTCAATATTATTATTAATATTATTATGATTACAGGCACTCAGATTCATTCAAGATGACACACCTGAATCGTTTGTAGGCAATATCACATTGACACAATGTGGTACAGGTATTTTGCTTTGAAAACTTCTTAATACAATTTGAAGAAAACCTAACTTGTGTAAGAAAATGTTAAAAGCATTTATCATTTTTATAAGCACTTTGGCAAACACACAGCAGGCATGTTACATTATAAAGTTAATTAGTTGTTTTGATGCCTACACTGATTATTCATTATCACATTATTTCCAGAGAAACTCAGATCCTTAAAATATGTGTTAAGAGCAAATCTATTTTGGTGATTTAGGATGGGATTTTTGACCGTCAATATGTGCAATATAATTTATATCTGTGCTAGTCACTGTAGGACTCTTACATGGTTTATGGGGAGAAACAGGCAGTGTAATCCTATAGTCAGATTTAGAAGACCATTTTAGGATGCAGTGAATCATACTCGAGAAGTTCTGTTGTTCTCCATAGATTATAAGAGGAAGTAAGCAAGATCAAATCAGATGCAGACATCTATACTTTAAATATCTCTGTTCAGTTACATGAATTCACCCACAAGTGGTGCACATACACATTTACACATCTGGGTGTTATTCCAGAGCTGCATAAATCAGACAAAAACATTTCTCCTCTTAGTTAATGAACAGAGGAATCCTGTCTATTTGTTTATTTTTCTTAAAGCAGTATTTCATCATGCATTGATCTTCTAATCTATGACAAACATATTTGCGAGACTCAATTCATCCCACTTCCTTTAGCATGTCTGTATTTTTAAATGGAGCATGGTAGAGAAGCATACAAAACATCTTTAAAGGAGACATATTAAATGAAACTAGTGCAGCACCAGCTTAAAAAAAAAAAAAAGAAAATATCAGAAACACTTGACCCCTGAAGTCCCAAAAGCACTCTAAATTCATTAGCATGGTCCTAGTTAACTTTGCTGTGTAGAAGGAGTTTGGATGAGTTTCAATGTTCTATAGGAGCACAAGTGTATTGCTTCCAGTTGTGAAATAAGTTAAGTCGGTTCTACATTGAGGTTCCCTGCTCCATAATTAATTGTATGGCAGCAGAAAGCTTAGTGACAAGCACAGCAAAACACCCCTACTGCATCAAAATCTAGCAAGAGACAAATATTCCAGATGATACAGTCTGTCTTCATCAAATCTTTCTACGCTCCTAAACTAGAAACTAGCACAGTCTAGACCTTTACTTTTATTTCTCCAATATTTATTTCATCTTGTAAAATATAGAATTCTCTTTCAACTGTAAGTTCTTCAGCTGGAAAATTCAATTGCTGTCAGTCAAGTCCTGTCTGAAGAAACTTAACCAAAACGGAAAGAAATGTATGAAGCCAAAAACTGGTATAACCTTATAACCTTAGTATAGCGCTAGAAAACTCATCTGTGGCTAGATAGAGGATACAGGGTCAGATAGGATGGTGCCAAAGAAAAGGAAATGGGAATGGTTTGAGTAGCAGGAAAGGAAGCAGCTACTCTGATTTGCTCTCAGTTATGAAAGTAGGTATGCACTCTGCATTTGCATGGGTACAGGATGCATAAGCCAGACATCACTCTGCTAAGTCTGACCTATCTGTTATTCTGATGCCATTTTCCCTTTGTCTCCCTACACAGAGTCAGCAGTGGGGGCTGCCTTTTTGGAAAGGGTATTTATGCCATTTTGTGTGTCTCTTTGTTCCCCTGGGCTTTCTGGGATCTAGCACTTTTGTATCTGGCAATTATTTGCTGCTTTTTATTTGCCTGTTGCTGTTTTGCATGTTAGGAAACTTAATTTTTTTCACTTATATCTACTTGTATTCATTCCTTATTGGTAAAAAGGAATTGGGTGAAACTAAGGGGAGGTAACTCCTTTTAGTGTCCACCTCTCTAAATAGTCTTAAACCAACACAGACACATACTTACACTCATTTTTATCATATCTCAAAAACATGGGAGGAAAGAAACTATGAGATTTCCTACAATGAATGAAAAACTAATTTTTTTAAACAGTAATAAAATTAAAGATGTTGTTATAATGAGAACTTTTAAAAGGAATAACTTCAGTTCAAATAGCTGATACAGACATATGGTATCTGTCTTTTTAGAGAGCATTTTCATGATTTTCCATAGGTCTGTATCTACTTTGCATCTGTTCTATTGTATTATGACAAGATATTCTCAGAAGTTTCTCTATATTATAAAAGTCCAAATTTAATTTGAAGATAGACATCCATATAAGCAAATTGAGAGCTCTGTGCTCATAAACTTACCATTAAGACTATACATCTGAGTAATCAAGACTTTTCTCAGAATAAATAACATAAAACATTTTTTCAAGTAGAAATTAATTGAAAGTCATAAACTCATGCTCTTATATTTCTTTAAATAGACTTTTCTTTCATATTATCACAGTTTGAAAAAAAACCTAAAAAACCAAACCAAAACCAATGCAAACCCCAAATCTACCTCCTACTGTAGCATTTAGCCTGAAAATGCTCACAGAAGCATTGCATAATAACTTTATGCATGAACTTTATTATAAGACTTATAAGACTTATAAGTTTAAAGACTTCAATTACTTCTAGTATGTTTTCTGGCCTCTTGTAAACTTTATACTCAGACATTTAGTGATTTAGTCTCTTTTCCTGTACCTCTGGGGCACACAGTGTTTTGACAGTCCCTTTACCCACAGTGACTTAGTGCATCATCTCAAGATAAAAGGAAATCCAGAAGTATTTCAGGAGTCCCTATTTTGGAAAAATGGTTTGAGTGTTAAAACTGCATGTTTTATATATGAAAGAAAAATCTTTATCTGCAGAAAGGCCAGGGAAAACCTCCTCTCTGTTTTTACCTCAGAACTCTTAGCACAGAAAAGTGATTTGTCCTGCTCTCGCTCTCTGTGATCACTGAGTTTGTATTCTCAGTAGCTAATGTCTTATGATTGGTAGTCCAATTTCAAATTCCCTTTGACTTCTTTTACTTATTGAAATTTTGCACAGAGCATCATGATTTAAATATTTCTCTATCTGCATTAAGGCTTCAAATGAAAGCCATGCAGATGAAAGCAGGTATACAGTAGAAGTGATTTGCATAAGCATATTTTTTTAAAGAAATTAGATAGTGAAGAAGAAAAATACCATTGTGCAAAACCCCCAATTGGTATGAAGTCAATTATCTCAAGAACCATTATTAGGGCAGTGGCATGTTATTTTCTGTTAGAACAAGAGAAAAAAAGCAAAAGGTATAGATTGTACCCCTTGCAATTTGTTCAGAATGTAGGTCCCTGTGTAGTTTTGTCATGTATATTACCCTTTCCTTGCAACTGGCTCCAGAAACAGTTTTTCTCCACAGCAAAGTAGATGAGCCACCTCTCTTCATTATAAAGGCAGGCTTCCAATACCATCTGAGAAACCCTGCCACATCCTGAAGAGTCACATGAGGCTATGGTTCAAGATCTCTGAAAACACCCTGGAGAAACATCTGGTATGAGAGCAGGTATCAAAGAACAGATCATGTGGCATTTGATCTTGTGGTTAGGTAACTGAACTGTTCCTCTATTTTGATTAAAAGTGACATAATTTAGATTTGACTTAATTTAAAGGTGGGCATTTACCTTTTGACACCTCAATTTATCCAACGTAGTGATGCATTACAAGACTGCAGAAGCTGTCCTTTGGGTTTTTAGGAGCAGGCTGTATTGTCACAGAAGTGCACACATAGATGACTTCTACTAGAGCAACAGAGCTTCATCGGTATGTTTAGCACCTAAAAATTATGGATGTTTGTTTACATTATGTATATATCATAATATAATTCTCAGAATGTGTAACAAAGCTGACTGCAGTTTACTGTTTATCAACATAGATTTTGAACGATCTTGGAATAAAAAATACAAAGCTCAAAATTTCATCATGTACAACATCCCCTTATATGCATTTTGAAGTAAGATGAAGTCTTACATTTGTAATTTATTTTTATGTTGTATTTCAATAAAAGTCAGGACTTTAATTTGTAGATGTGGAAATTAATTTGCAAGGCATGGAATTTCTGCTGGGTTTACGAGCAGTCTGGAATTGGAATATCAAACTTCTGATACCTGGCTTCACTCATAATTGGCATGCAGCATTTATGTTAAATAGTATATTCTTCATATACATTTAAATTTAGTCTCATGAAAGTGGGGGTGGGCTATGATTTCATGTGAACAAAAAATGATAATATTTAAGAATAACAATGAAATTGATATCCACAAAATAGGATTCGATTTGTATTATCAAAGCACATAATGACAACATTTACACATCTATAATTTTCCTATCTACAGTGTAACTAGCTATAGCTGGAAAGGTCAAATATGCAGTCATTTACTGTTCGTAGCAAGAATGATATAGTAGCTGCAAGGTCCCATCAAACTAAATGCCCATGACATTTTCATTTGAGTCCTGGCAGTATAAAGACAAACACTGATTAAATTAAAAGCCTACTATTATTTAAAGCACATGATCTTAATCTGAATAAAGAGGTCATACAGAATGTCCCAAAACATACTTAGTGATATATTAATCATATATACATCATCATCTCCTTATCACAGTCAACATCTGTCTCTTGTATTTCTCCCTCTGTAATCTGAAAACCAGCACACCTGTATCTCCCTCCAAAAAAAAGGCACTACCTCTCACAAACCACCAAGAGCTGCAGCATGCTCCTTTCATATTAAGTGTGAAATTTCAAACACATTCAGAAAGAACACAGTTCTGTAGGGATGGTATTATGTAACCAGATTAAGGGACTTTACATTTCACCTTTTAATGAAAATGAGTCTTACAGTGCCCATTTCAACTACTTATTTGCTATTTGGGAGAACTTAATAATAAGTCACAGATTATTGAAAATCTATTATCAGAAAATAGAATCTGATTTTCACTTTTTAAAAGAAATTCAAAACTCAATCCTGATTTTCATAAGGCAGCTACTTTTCCCATAGCTGTAAAATATTTTACATTCAAACATATCTCTGTGATCTAATTATAACTCCTTCTGTATAATGTTGGTACCTTATGATGTTCACGAGTTATGGCAGAGCCCCCTAGATTCATTTATAGACTGATGGAAAAGTCTGTCATTACAACAGATCATGTAATTCCTTAACATTCTATGTTATTTTTCATAGTTGGAAAAAAGTCTGAGCTGCTGCATGATGCTGTCTCACATTTCAGCTGGCTTAATTAGCAAAAGCATCCCAAAAGAATGAAATTATACCCAACAGGGAATGTCTTACTTTAGTCAAAAATATTCAAGTGGCTGAAATATCCAATTCAGAAATGTTTTTTGTAATACTATTAAAAGTTCTTCCTATTTTAAAATCTTTTCACAAACAAATCTTTTTAAACTTAGACTGTGCTCAATTCCTATATTGGTTGAAAGCAAAACAGCAATAAATATTTTAAGACTTTAATAATTTCCAGACCCCTTACAGTATCAATTAGCATATTAATGAAATGGTTCATTGGTCTTATTCAAGAAGTTAAACTTCTAAATTACTAAATCAAAAGCTTTTATTATATGACTATGGGAAGACTGGTATTAATTGCAAAGGAACAGGGACTGGAGTGGAAAAATGCAAACCCTGCATTTGATTAATTGTTCAGTCAAATGATTTCAAAGGTCTCTTGTCTTTCTGTAATTAGTCTAGCAATTAAAAATTGATCTATATACTGAAAATTATATTTGACTTCATAATTATGTTTTAATCTGCTAGTATCCTATTCAGAAAGATAATTTAATTAATTCCTACATATACTCATTATTATGTGTGTCTCAAAACATTCAGTATGCTTTCACGGAGTTCTCTCAAGGAAAAAAAAAACAAGCAAACAACTGTATTTTATCATAGTTGGTGGGCGATAGATTTTCCTGGTACAAGAACTCAGTGCTGGAAAATATTGTGGGTGGAAATTAGAGAAAACTGCTGGATTTCTTGATCTACTGGCCAGCAAAAGTTGGCTACAGTACCCACAAAAAAAAAGTAATAAAAAAGTGTTCCTTAAACCCTTGAGTTGCAGAAATCCTAATAAAACTGATGACTCTTTGGAGGAAGATTCCAAACTTGTCTCTCTTTGGTTGCACAAAATGCTCTACATGTCAGCACTACCCCACAGACAGGAAGAGTGCTAGCCAGTTTTCTCAGTGCAAAGCTGTGATTTCCAATAAAAACTCAACTTTGGCCAGATCTAGCAGGTCTTACTGTCATTCAGGGCTGCAAAGCTGTGCATAAGAGATGCTCTAAGCCCTGCAGATAAATCAGTGCACTGTAACATTTTTTTTCCTGGGCTACAGAGGAGAGATCAGGAAGAGTGATGCTACCTGGAAGAAAATTTCTGGGAGCATGTGTTGTTCCAAGCACAGTACATGGCACTGAAACACTAATCTTAAAGAAATTAGGATTTTAGTTAAAAGTTAGAAGAAACTGGGCTTGAGATAGTTTCCTGAAACTGAAATAATTAATTGCCTGTCAATTTATGCTTGCTCAGCTGTGCTTGCAATGGGAAAGGATGAAACCAGTAGGCAGGTCCAACGAACATGAACAATTACAACCAGAAACTCATTCTTTGCAAAACTGGAGGTGCCCCAAAAGCCATTTGTATTGTCATTAACAGAAAAGCTCAGGGCGAGGAAGACTCGCCTTACTTCCTCCTTTTAAGACCCCTCCCCATAAAAACGACCCCAGACTTAATTTAAGAAGCCAACCACTCATGCGTAGTAGCTGTTCAAGCTAATTACCATAGGGAGCAGGGGATGGGAGGGGCTGGTATTATGAATATGTATTTGTTTGAACCTTTTGTCAATAAATAGACTCCGTGACCACCTGTAATTTCACAGTGCGTATTAGGGGGCGACCCCACTCTACTGCCCAGCGCTGAATAAACATACCCTTTCTAACTTTAAATTGTTAGAGAGTCTTTTGTCCATCACAGTTGAATATCAGTGTTAGATCAATACTCATATTTTGGTAAATCAGCACTTGCTATCGTGTGTATGTTAGCAACACAAAAGACCAAAGGGTAAGTCAATGTTTAAAGCTTAAAAGTTAATTTCCTGTAGCAAAGGAAGAAATGCAGTACAGGAAGGAATTTTTCTTTACATTAGTGTAGCTGCAGGTTATGAGGATAGTGCTGCTATTGAAGATGAAGAAGGTCCTTTTAGGGGCAGAGCTACATAACAAGATTTCTTCCAAATGGAAACACCTGGTTCTGCCTTTTGTTACAATAGTTTGTTGATTGAGAAACCTTTACAAGACAAAGAAGGCTGCTCATACAAGTCTCCATTCTCAATAGAGGTGAACACTGACTTGTAGCTGCATAAAATGGTGATTTGCTTTTTAATAAGAGAGATGGGAAAGGCTTAGTAGGTTACCAAATCTAGCCAGTTTTCTAATGTGACAAAGTATACTCTAGGCTCCGTAAAATGAGTCCTTAAGACATTGTAGCCAGAAGTGTGCATGTAAGATGGAAATGCACACTAGCATGAGTATGCACAGAAGCACAGAGGGTGGAATACATCCAGATACTAGGGAGCCGCAAAAAATGAAATCACAGTTGGTACAGAGTCAAGCTGTCAAGGTAGCAACAGCCAAACTTCTTCTGTTGAAACATGTCCAAGTACCTGAGGTAGGGATGTGCACCATCAAGCGATGTGACTGGCAAAGAGAATACCTAGGAAAAAGAGGAGGTTCTGGGAAGGCCCGAATAGATGAGCCAGCTGCAGCTGCTGATAAAATCATTAGGGTCCCTCTGAGGCCAGGTGTAAGGGCATAAATAAAGGGTCAAGGAAGTCATGCCATCAGACACCAGATTGTCTTGTTGCTATCAGTCTACTTTCTGATTCCATTTTGGACTGTTCAAAACAGTTTTTTGCAAGAAGAGAATGGTGTGGGAGGAAGTCATAGTCACTATAGCTGCCAGGCTGTCCATGTCATTTGTTCTCAGTGACAAGAAGTGCTCCTTTTTGATTCAGCCATCATGGTCTGTCTGTCAGGCCCAACCTTGCTCTCTGACTGATCAGGGTGGCACAGGATGGCCCATCCCTGTCATTTCTCACCAGTACTCCACTCATCAAGGTGTGGCCCTGATGTTGTTCTGTCCCTAAACCTGACAAAGAAGGGCCGCAGTGTGACTTTGACAGAATTTGACTACAGTAATTTCACAACTATAAGGTGCACCTTAAAGCCTAAAATTTTGATTGAAACCTGGAAGTGTGCCTTATAATCTGGTGCATCTTATATATGGACACGGTTTGGAAATTCGCCAACTCAGAAGTGTGAGCCGCGAGCCGAGCAGCAAACAGAGCAAGGACGTGCTGCGAGCAGAGCCAGCCACGCGCTGCGAGAGCCGTGAGAGCAGCGAGAGCTGCACCAGCTGGCGCCAGGGCAGGCAGAAGTGCCAGGGGCCATGGTGCGGGGCGGGCACCTGGGGCTGTGTTTAAAGGCTACGCTGATCTGTGAAAAATGTTTGCAAATTGAGCATCTGCTAATACACCCCACGATCGCTCGATTCTGTTACTAATTAGTTACTTTGTCACATGCGGATCCTTGCTGCAAAAAAAAGTGCGCCTTATAGTCCAGTGTGCCTTATATATGGACGAAGTTCAGAAATTTGTCGACAGCCCAGAAGTGCGCCTTATAATCTGGTGTGCCTTATAGTCGTGAAATTACTGTAGATTCTATTCTCTTTGGAGCAGTTGACCAGCTGCTCATGGGATTGTCATTTCACAGTTTTAAGAAGGGATCAGTCCAGGATTACTGAAGTTTCTAAACAGCATATGAGGGAACACATGATTCACTGCTGGAAATCCATGAACAAAGATGCTGAAATTGCCTCTCCTCCTCATCCTCCTCTCCCCCACTAGCAGCAATGAAGTTTGGAGTTTTTCACTCATCCATTCCCTGCAATAAGAGGTATTAGCTCTGTATTCATGTCTCTCCAAAGGATTTTTTTCTAAATGACCAATCTTCTTTTTAAGTCAAAATCAGCCACAGCTCTCTGGCCAGCACAATCTGTCTTAAAGGTTTCTTCAGTTAAGACTGGAAAACCCTTATGCTAGGGGTAAAGTTGCATTACATAGATGAAATAATAGAAGAAAAAATAAATATGAAAGTACATTGCCTTTAGGAGAGCTTAACTTACCACAGAAGTTCAGCTCCTTGGAAGCCTAAAAATAACAACTGGCAAATAAATAAACCATAAAAACAGTTATGTGAAGAGTTACTCATGAAAAGGAAGTTATCCCAGGAATTAATTAACATGAAAATTTGTTAACTGCTAAACAGCGATTTCCAATATCTCTATGAAGCTACCCAATCTTTAAATTGGTAGGAATTTCTAAGTTTTTTTTCTGTAGGAAAATTCAAGTAAGAGGCAAATCACATTTTCTTTCTTTTCCTTCTTTTTTAATTCCCCTCAAAACCATGAATTTAAACTCAGGTTCATTTCTTCATATGCTACTTACAGAAACAGTCCTGAGGAGCTAGCCAGTTTTCTGTTAGTATCTCATTCCTAGTCTTTATAGGGTATTGAATCAGATCCTTAAAGAATAGACCTTCCAATACTGTTGCCAGAACTAACCATCATAAAGTACCAGATTAAAAAAGAATGAGGGGTTACATGTTTAAAAGAAACATATGCCTGATATATAGACCATACCTAATTAGAAAGCACCAACTTATTCTCTGTTTTGAATTGTCTGTTAACATTAACTTGCACAAAATTTTAAACATATTTTTCATGTCCCTATCTGTGTTAATCTACTTCAGAAACTGCCCAGGAAAACATGATATCACAGTCAAATATACTGAAACAAGAAATGATTTGTTCATATATGCTAATAATCCTCAGACTCTTGTCATGTTCCTACTATGGTACACAATTTGCTTGATGTAGAATTTCAGCAACAAGCATTGTTTCAAAGGAGTTTGGCATTTGGTATTTTAGCTATAACATAGAAACCTCTGTACCAATCTACTTCAAGAAGAACACTAATTTTTTCTCCCTTACATCCTGCAGGAATAACTGCCTGCAGTTCAGTGCACTTGCTAGACAAATACAACTCCGTTGGCCAAAAGTCTGAGCTCTCTGCTATGTTTGGTTGCCTACTATTTCAGGAATATAGCATAAAGCAACAGCAAAGACAGAAGCAAGACATCCGTAAATGGTAGTGCCTGCCACAAATCTTGACAGCTTCCACTGACCTATAACATTAATATATCAGCTTTTCACTTTTTAAGACCTGAAGTGTAAAGAGCAGTTTCCACACTCCCTTTTGCAAAATGATAAGTTCTAGTCGGCCCACAGGGGAAAAAACGACAGTTGCCAAATTGAAGGTCAGCGCTTAACTCTGCAGCTTTGCATGACACAATTCAGCTACTGAATATCTCCTGTTTCTGTTTTCTCATCACTATAGCCAAACCACATAAGAAAAAAACCTGCTGTATCTATTTTGTTCTGTTATCCTCTGTCAACTATGCTTTTGACTGACTGAGGCACTGCAGTGAGGTAACACATATCTGCACTGTATCAAATCTAGCATTCTTCAATGAATTGATTCAACTGCATCTAGTCCTGTTCATCTACCTGTGAGATCTTCAGATTTTTCTCCTTCTCTCCAAACATCCAATGAACTAAAGGGATCAGAACAAGTGGGAGATCACTTTCTACTGATAATATTAATAAGAGACCGTCTTGAGCCAGCTCAACCTATCTGAACCTTTAAAACACAAGTGGATTTCAGAGGTACTTCTGGGATATCGTGTGTAGCCACAGGAGACCTGCTTTCTACTTTTCTGACACCAAAAAGATTCCAGCTACTGACTACTGTATATAGGGCATGTGGTGTAGTGGGAACAGTTCACACAGAAAATACATAGGGTTTGTCCCAACTTATTTCACAAGGCCTGTTATCACCCAGCTGGTGTGCACCAGCACACACCGTGATGTCAGTCTGCTGCTCTGTCCTATACAGGCTCACAGCTGCATTTAATTAAAGAGAACATGAAAATAAATATAAAAACTAACTTTGGATACTGGTGTGTGCATGTTGCACTAAAGGCAAAGGGGCAGGACTTGGAAAAAGAGACTGCTTTAAGTCACTTTACTTTTAAATCTAAGGTCAGATAGCACACAGATTTGCAAAACCAGCATAGTTACTCCTTGTGTGAATGGCTCACTCAGCACCACATTTTCAATACACCAAACCACCGACTTTAGTTTCAGAGGGGAAAAGAAGTTGCACAAAAAGTTGCAATTTCTCATGAAGAACAGTTTAATATGTCAAAGACCTCTGGCCAAAGCTATCCTTCATTCCATGTTGTCTGGGCATTAGTATGTCCCCATTTTCCACTAGGTGATATATTTTCAAGGAAAACTGCATGATACTATGTAAATTTACTACATCTGCTTTGATATGTGTTCAAGGTCATGTTGGTTCTTTCTGACTCAAGGGACTATTTCTACAAAAGGGCTGAGTACAGGAAGAAAAAGATGCATTCAAAAGGACAAGTTAAAATAGAAGAAAAAATGGTAGGAATGATTTTAAAATTATGAGGTCTTATCTCCAATAAAAAAATAGAACTAAAAATCTTTCTAGATGTCAGAATATGTAATTTTAAGATCTTTTATAACACAAATAAACATGAGCAGTGGACTTTTCATTAATCTTCAGCATAATTTGATTGAACAAAAACTTTCAGTTCTGTACTTTCCATACTGTACATTTCATGTATGTTTATGCCTATATAGACAGCACAAAACTGTGAGCATTCTCTTAGGTGAAACAGCACATAAACTGAGAGTATGAAGTTATTTTTTTTATAGAGTAAGCAGCAAATCTATGTGCCATCAATATTTACTACTACTCAGAATTGAGTAAAAAGTGAGGAGGCTGAAAACGAAGACATTTCCCAGTGACAGTATTTTTAAGAGTTGGGATGATGAAACAAAGCCCTATGCCACTGGCTGGGGGAGGGGAGAGGTAAGTGGGAAGGGTTTTTACGTTGCCAAAACATTCAAACTTCCTGTAAAGAGAATGCAGGGTGTGTGATTACATTTTCACAGAAGAAAATAGGACCAACAGATGGCAAGTTCAGCAACAAAGATGCATCAATGATTCTGAATGTATTAAAAGTTGGTGGAAAGATGCGATTTTCAGCATCACTAAAGGATGTTCTACTTGTTGTTTTTTTTGCCACGGAAAGTAATATTTCACTTCATTTCTGTCAGTTAGGATCTAAATCTGCTGATACTGATAACAGCATAATCATACTTGCCCTTATGCATTACAGAGCACAAAAATACCAGAGTATTAGATTTTGATGACTCCTGCAAGTCAGTTGTTAGCTGGATAGAGAGTGCATGTCACTAATTGACAGAGTCAGTCAGAAGAGCTCCAGATATACAGTTCATAGCCCAGACCTCCATTCAGTCATGTCTGCCTTCCTTCTTCTCTTTCTTATTTTTTCATTCTTTTATTAACATCAAAAATCTTACAAAACAGAGAGTGGGAGATAAAATGTTATATGCCTTTTGAGATAACTTTAAAGTAACTTACTCTTGCCCTAATTAATCTGTTAAAAATCACTACTCGGTTTTTTTATTTTGATTTATCTATTTTGTTTAATTGGATTTTGTTTGCATTGCATTTTTTCTTACTTGGAAAGAAGATGATAAGGTCATATCCTTTAAAAAAACTATATTATCACCATATAAACAGAGATATTGATTTCACTGTAAATTTCTCTTATTTTCTCCATAGGCATTGAAGAAATCAAAGGGTACTGTCATGTTTCTGGTGATGATTTAAAAACACCTTCTAATGGATAGTGAAGTGAAATTACATTTTCTCTCCCTCTTCCTCTTTGTCTAAGTACAATTAACAGGTGCTTGATTTCTTTGGTCGGGAGAAAAAGGGCCACTACATGAATGCATTAATTTTTTATCATCTAATTTGTTTTCCTCTTGTAAAGCTATGGTTTTGGCAATGATAAAAACATTCCGAGCAGTAGAGCACAGTTAGGGAGCATTGCTATTCATTGGTAAATACAAAGTTGATTATCAAAAGAATTTAGATGTGTTTACTACACATAAACATAGATCAACATAACTTATTTTTCAAATGTTTATTTATACTACTGATACTTTTTAGACACATTACGTGGAACCAAATTTTATGAACATTAAATACTTTATTACAGCATAGGACTTCTCAGAGAACACAGTATTTTCTTTTGTTCTGGAGATAAACACCCATTTCACTGAAAGAATTACACTGATCTGAAATCAACACAACAAAGGAGCATTATATTTGAGGCCCTAAGTTGCTAAAACCTTTCAACTCTTAAACTCTTTTAAACTCTGATCTGACTATAAGCAAAATGCAAACTAAACCTTAATTTTTTATTACCCTGCACTTCATTTATGCTACAGCCTCTTGATAGAAAAAGGGAACTCACAAATCATATAAAATTGGATAGTAATTCCTACTTTTCACAGTTGAGAAAACTGTACATTAGTTAATGTTATGGGAAATTTGCTATATCAGTTACTCTCTGCAATTTTTATCGCACCTCCATAGATTATAGCCTAAACTTGGTATTTCAAAAAGTCATGAGAGGCAGCTAGCAGACTGCTTCAAAATTATTCAAATGTCAAATTTCTGATTTACTGTAATGCAGACGATAGTTTTAAAAGTTGGTAGGAGAGGGAATTTTTACATGTTCAGACATTCACAAGCAATACTTTCTATCTCTATTAATGACATGTTGTACTTTATAGCATTTTGAAAACAGTACACTGCTGCCTACAATGTTCCAAATATTCCCAATTCAACGTTGACAAGACAACATTTCAGAACCCCTGCAAAAGCTATTAGTCTACAGATATTTGGTAGGAACCCTTGCATATTCTGAAAGCAGCCAGCAAATGTTTCCAAGGGAGCCAATTGCACCCATGGGAAAAGAATTGGGGTTACACCACCACTGACCTCATTCATCACTTACTGACAGTGCCCTAGATAAAGTTTGCAGTTTTTCCTGTAAATGCTGCTTTGGGAAGTATAAATGCACCAGGTGTGGTGACTCAGTTTCAGACTAACTCATTGTTTCAAACCCACATGGAAAGTATATACAGTAATTTCACACTCATAAGCCGCACCTGGTTATAAGCTGCACTTCTGGGTAGCCTGGAAGACCACGGAATTTGTCCATAAATAAGCTGCACTGGGTGATAAGCCACAGTTTTGGGGTTTTTTTAAGTGAGGCTCCATATGCAACAAGGTAACGAGTTAGTAACAGAATCATGCGATTTCTGAGTTTGGTGTCAGATGCTCAATTTGCAAACAGTTTTCAGAGACCTGTGAAGCCTTTAAACACAGCCCCAGGTGCCCTCCCCACACCGCGGGCCCTGGCACTCCCTCCCCTGGCGCTGGCTGCTGTGGGCCCCGCCTCTTGGCAGTAGTGGCCTGGCAGCTCCCCTCACCATGAAAAAGCGGCGGCGGCTTGCCACCTGCTCACCAGTGGCTCCGGGTCGACGCCCACCCGGCAACGGCTCCACGGCATCTCCCTCCCTGGCCGGCTGCAGCTCCGCAGCAGCTCCCTCCCCAGCCAACTCGCACTTCCGGGTTGGCATTTCGCCTGAATTTGTCCATAAATAAGCCGCACCTGGGATTAGCCACACTTCCGGGATAGGCTTGATTCTTCAGTGAAATAGATGCGGCTTATCAGTGTGAAGTTACTGTAGCTTTCAGCAGTTGTACACAGCCCATATGAACATATAAAAAAGTCAGTCAAAGAAATTTATGCATGTGATGAAAATTATTTTGGTTTGGATCATGACCATATGATTATATCTTCCATTATAAATTGTACCTGTATCATGTCCTAGATCTGTGCCCTCAGATCTTCTTTGAACTGTTTAATTAGAACACCCTTGGATGCTCTGATTTTCTGAGTTACTAACACTATTTAATTACTTGCATATAACAATAACTACAATTTAAGACTTAGTAATGACACATTTACAAATGACAATGCGAACAAAGTGTGTGTCTTTGCTCAGTTCCCCAACTCAATGCTGACTGAAGAAAAAGTTATCCTTTTTCTTACATCCTTATTACCCCAGAAACTGTTAGTAAGTTAATCCAGAGTTTCTTACATAAAGGAAGTGGAGTCCTTCCCACACTGATGGATTTTAACAGCAATTATATTTGTATTCTTAGACTAATGCTCATCACAATATTATCTAAGTATTCTCCAAAGATTCAAAGTGACGTATGACAAGAAGTATAATTTCCACTTTTCTGACTCACTATCTTCTTTGCTGATAAAGTATTTTTAACTTGCTTTCTATTTCCTTGTGCCTTTTTACTTCTATTTTTTGGTGCATTTATATTTAGCATGTCTTAAAGGAATAAAAATAGAAGAGAACACTACCCATTTTACGAGGATATTTTTGTACATAAATGTTCTCCATGCACAACTAAAAACACTTAAACTATAGAAAAAATATGACTGCGCAGGATGTGAAGGCAGCTTGCCAAACAGAATGTATTCAGTTAGAGGTGAGACCATGCACATGCTACAATTTTAGCCAGTTTAGCCACTTGGTGCTAGAGGTAGATAAGCAGACAAATTTTTGCTTCTGAAGAATTGCAAATACAAGGTTTAAAGTATGAAATGAGACTTCCTCTTTGCATCCTTTCATGTCTCCTTATAGACTCCCTTGAAATACAGAATCATAACCACCATAAATTACATACTTCTCCCTTGCTATCTCCTACACTCTAGATAGCGGTCCCAGAGTGAAAGATAAAATAAAATACTAGCCACGTTTTAGTCAGGATTTTACCACAGAAGAAGACGAAGATGGAAACTGTACTTTGACTGTAGAGTTTCCTCTGTGAGAAACAGGAAACAGTGTGATTTTTATGCAGCCTAAACCACATCCCTTTCACTACACAGTGCAAACATTTCTGACAGATGAAATGTCAGTGGGACAGGAGTGCTGTTCCCAAAACATCCTACCCTGTAAATCAGCATAAATGGAGCGTATATGAGCCATATTCTGAAAATATAAAAGAATGGCTTTTCCTGATAATTCCCAGCACATATTTAACTGTATTCTAGTCTGAATTAAGCATTCCTCAGAAACTTCAGTATGATGCCACAAGGTTTGTTCATCTGTGCTTCATTACAGGATAACAAAATGATGGTGTGATTTTGTTTACTAACTGCTGGATTCTGTTATCTTTTTTAGAAGTTTTTGTTTGTTTGTGTTTCTTTGTTGTTGGCTTTCAGTTGCTTTCAAGCTAATTTTTATTCAGTTTCATTTGAATAAGTGGTAATTAAAAGAAACAAAAGCCATAAAAATATTTTTCTTCTTAATTTCATTTTGCAAAGTGTTTTTTTTTAACAAGCACATCTAAAAATGTAACACTTGCCTACCTACTCATTATTCATGTGGCATTTTTCATATGAAACTTTTTAATTTTGATTATTTTTAGCCTTTTAAATCAGCCTGATTTCACAGCTTTTGTTGTCATATTGTCTTTCTGAACTGATAATTATCTTTGTAGATTCATCTTTTGTATTGCAGGTTGGACCTTAAATTTCTATATTCTTTACACATTTAGGAATTCATATACCTATTAAACTCATGCAACAGTATTTTTCTTGCTCTCATGTTTTTCTTTTACAAGATGTAAAACCTGTGCTACAATATTGGAAGGCTACTTCTGTAATCTCCAGCATGATATTGAACCATTATATCGAAAGTTAATGTGTGGCTCTGAAAGAAAAAAATCTTGAGAAAAATATATACAAAAAGAATTTCAGTGAAAGTCAAATGTGAACATTATTATAAGGTTGGGAGATAAATCTCTGTAATTAAAAACAGTGCCATAAAGTATTCTACTTGTATCTTGAGTAAAGGAGCCATATATGGATAAAAATCACTCTTTTGAAAACATCATTCCAATGTGAGATTCATGTTTCAAAATAATACATTGGTGCACATTGATTAACAACACAGATCTGGCTTAATTTTTTGCTAATTATACTTCTCCTGTAACTGATGGTAGTTTCCCAAAACTGATCATGTAGACTCAATATTGAGTCAAGAGAGCAAGACTGACACTTCCAGAGCAAATTTACACAATTGGCAGTATTAGAGAGTCTGCTTTGGAGGAAGAGAAAGGCTTTAACAATATTTAGTGTTTAGTTATAAGGCAGTGATTGAAAGATTTAGATTGAAAGAATTCCCTGACATCTCGGATCAAAATGTTTCCCACTGACTTACTTGATTAGAGATGTCTGTGGCAATCTAATGCTAAAATGTTTCTCATATAAAACTTAATCTGCAAAATTGAAGGTAAATATCTCTCTCACCACAATTCTATACAGGGAAGGTTTGCAAAAGCTAACAGCTCCTGAGAGCAAGCATTCCATCAGGCTCTAACTACCCACAGCCAGACTAACCACAATGCATGTTGGGTTTAACCTTCTTCTATTGCTTTGCCTCACTGCTCTTAGCAGATCCTAAAAGGAGAGAACATAATTTCAATCAATGTGTTTTAAACAGTTTTTGCTTCTGTACTATAAGTATTTTATAATTACATAGAATAGTTCACTGTTTAGGACTTTCATTTGAGGTCTCAGGAGCATTAAGGTTCATCAAAACGTGTAAATGGGGGAAAAATACACAGTAATTAAATTAACTATGAATTTTACTTCAAATGACACTACCTGTATCCTGTTCAACTTTTTTCAATAATCATTGCCAATTTCAGTTGGAAAATAGACATGAAGACACAGAATTAAAATATTTAAAAAATAATTATTCCTTACCTCTATTAGAGCTTAAAATGTGATCTGTGTGTATTTTATGTAACAGTGGAGGAAATACAGCTTAAAACTCTCTTCTCATCAGAAAATCAAGATACAGAATTCACGAGCTAAGTCCCTTAGTTCCTGTTCCAGCTGCTTTTTACAAGCTTAGGATTGTCAGCAACACACAAGTTGTGTCAGCCAGCAACTAAGATCATAAAAGGAAAATATGCAAAGAGAAGTACTGCTTAAAAGAATTCCCTTCTCATTACAAGGGCTATGATTTTCAATAATTTCTAGTCCATGCTAATAAGCAGATCCTTTCAAAGTGTTGATGGTAGCAAAGTAAATGTATGTCCAATATCAAATTATTAT
The DNA here is from genome assembly GCA_009812075.1 of Sialia sialis. Lineage (NCBI taxonomy): Eukaryota > Metazoa > Chordata > Aves > Passeriformes > Turdidae > Sialia > Sialia sialis. The sequence goes on along the minus strand of VRYO01002772.1, from coordinate 50,385,492 downwards.
TATTATACTGGTAGGTTATTTCAGCTTAGAATAATTGTGCAACAAGTTCAATGATAAAAAAGTATGCATTATAATAATAAAAAACAATTCAAAGTCTCAAACCTTTTCACCAGAGAAGGACATATATTAAAAATTTTCTCTGCTTTCAGCTAACAATGCTCATAAAAATATCAAGTGCCAAACTACTAGAGATCATCTTCAAATGCCAGAAATTGTAGTATTAGACCCTGATGACACCTTCTATGCTTCTCCTGTTGTATATAACACTACAATATAATTCATACTTGCTATTTCAGTGAGACAGATCTTGATCTTTCATTTGAATATTACAAAAAGGAAAATAATAATGAATTGCTTTTGAACAAATTGTAGCTATTAACATTGGTATTTCAAAAGAGTTGTATTAGAACTGGAGTAAAATGTCATTTTTGCAACAAGTATCCTCTAAATTGCCTAAATACTTGACTTTCATAACCAGTATTTTTTAATAATTTCCAAGCTTTCAACAATTCAATAATTCCAATTATTTCAGTAACATTTTTTGATTGTTTTTCTGGATGTGAATCCTACAGTTTATTTATACTTTCTGGTTAAATGATGAAATGTGACTAGTAGAAAGAAACTGCAAAGAAAGAATACAGTATCATTTGTAGTTTGGCTATTGAGAAAAATTCCACTGCTTCTCTATACTTCTTTTTCAAAAGCAAGGTCATAAAATTATTATCAGAAGAGTAAGATAGCTATGAAGCCCATCTTCAAAACTATCTTCTCTGTCAAGGCAGTTAAAGTTTTTGAAATCTTTGAAATCAGCATAGTGGCATTAATTTGTGAATCCTTCCTTACTTTTGGAGAATGCTCTGGATGTTGAAAACAGTATAATATATGAAGTTTTGCTTACTAGTATTCCATTAACTTAAAGGGAGATTCTCTCTTTAAAACTAGAAAGCAAATTCAGAATAAATTCAATCTAATCAAGTTATCTTTGCACCTTCAGAAGTCAATATCACACCTTCAGCTCACTGGGAAGAAATATTTCACTTTACTATCACCTCATCTCTCATCATCAACTGACAATTCATGGAAGGCAAGCAATTCCTGGGGGTTGTTTCACTGCTTTTAATCTCTGGATATTGTGGCAGCCTTATCTGTGAATTTTCCTACATTGCCTAGGTCCTCAAAAACTTTAACATTATTTCAGCATAGATTTGGATTGATATTTTAATTTCCTTTATTAAAATATAATCTATGAAGGGAAAGAAATGTTTGAAGCTCCCAACCAAAAGTAAAATGATACCTACATCATCATAGGGAGCTAAGTTCTTATTAATACAATTGTATTTGACATTTCTATTAAAATATCTTCTAGTGTTATATTAGTATGTCTGTGACAACTCACTGTGGGTTCTATGGTTACATACTGATTTTAGATTATCACTTTACCACATCTTTTAACATATATAAGAGGTTCACTTTAGAGAAACATTAATTAGTTTTTACTCTAAAGGGGTAATGAAAAGATATTTACCAAATTCAATTAAACTGTGCATAATAAGTGTGATGCTTTTAATTTAAAGAGATTTAAAGAACCTCATGATTAAGGGAAAATTAAAATTAAGCTCTACAGTGGTATAAAACATTTCTCTAATTTTATGAGCCAGTTAAATGTAGGCTTTTGGACAATGTAAAGGAATACCTCTCAAGAGACACTATGAAACACAGGAAGCCAGGCATAAGTGAAAAAGGAATAGGCAAGGAAAGGCACTAGACTGGCCAGAAAAAATCCCAGAAGCAGCTAAGTTTTGTTTAAATTCTCAAGAATATGATTTCTGTCATGTCCCCATCATAAGATGCTTTTAAGCACACGCATCAGCACAGAAAACAAAGCCTTAGGTTTCAAAATAATGAGACCTTTATATGTGTATAACAATATAATTTTGGACTTTAGTAGCAACATATGACTTCAAGTAGTACCTCATAAAGAACTCAGACAACAATTTAAAGAGTGTTAACAGTAACATTACAAGGTCAGGTAGGTATCTCAAAAGAAAAAATTAGTTTTCATAGGGTATCATTAATATACAAATTATTTTTTCAGCTACATGATATCGTCTGTCTCGGAGCTTGACCTCTGCATTGCCATCTGGTGATTGTAAATTCTGCGAAAAACACTGCGCCAGCCTCAGATTTTTGCTTGTTCAGAAGATTATCCTTCCTACATTATTTACTACCTGCCATTTGACCTTGTCTTGAAAATCATTGTATACTTCTCATGTCACTGCATTCACTGTTGACAGCTGGTGTTTATCATTAGAAGCTGTGGGGGGAAAATTACTCAGTGTACAGCCTAGCCCACTTTCAAAAGCAGATCAAATAAAAAATAAATAGAAATGAGGAGTCCCTAAACACCAGCAGCTAACACTTTGCCAAACAGGGGGAATGTACAGTGGTTAGATCAGGTTTCAGCGTACAGCTGCTGTCAGCATTCCTACTGCTCAAGAAAACAGCTGAAGTGGTACCTGTGGTTTCTAAAGCACTAGCTTTAAAGTATGTCAAAATGCAGCATGTTAGGCTGCAGTACAGCTATTTTCTGTGGTGGGCTAAAACCTAAACAAGGTAGTGAGTGATCACTGTTTGTCCCACACTTGTAATCATCCATTACTGGCAACTGTCAAGACAAATTCTGGGCCAGACAGACCTCTGAGCTCAGCCGTATGGCTTCTCCTCTGTTGTGATAAAACACCTGTCAGATGCGGAAAGCAGCACCAGGACGGTGATGTGGGGAACGTCTTATTTCAGGTGTGAAATCCAATCCCTGACCTGGCCAAGCTTGCTTAAATAAAACTATACTGCATGTTTTCATTTAAAGGCATAAGCTCCTGTATCATAGACAAATACAGGAATTGAGCCCTTGGTTACTGCAAATATACTTGGTTGCAGCTCAGTGGGGTATCCAGCTGAGTTCCTCCCAATCTTTTCATACTAATGACATGAGCTGCTGGAATAGCCACATTTCAGTGAAGGTATAATAGATGATTATATTTAGTTTTCATATTTATATGTTTAGTTTATTTTGAAAGCTCACTAATATTGTCTATGAACAGAAGAGAAAACTTTCAAAACATTTTTCCTAAAACCTGCTTCCCATACTTGGGAGGTTCCTCTCCTTCCTTTGCATTTGTTTAGAACCAGTTGACCCAATTTTACCTATCATCCAAAGAACCCTATGGGTGGAAATAGAAATCTACTAAGTGACTTAATGCAAAGACAATACTCTCCTCTTATGTAGAACCTGATTATGGATCACAGGGTTGTTGGGAAACAATGTGAAGTATTGCAAAAGCTTGATCTAAAGGAGTATAAAACAACTTTTATTCTTCCATGAATGTCCAATTTGTGACAGCTATGTAGTTCTTTCTTTTGACACAATAAAGTTTTTGACACATTAAAGAGAATAAAGAGAATGTGAAATTATATTCTCTCCAATAAGCTTTAGTTCCACTTTCTTGACACATCTTATTTGTTTATATTACACCTGATTTAGACTTTCAAATTGTTTCTGACACCGTGAAGCCTGCCTTGCTTGTAGAGAACAACAAAAGACTAATTCTATCTCCAACCAAAAAATTAATTAGGCTTTATGAATAATTCTTGGATTATCACACAAATAATTAAGCTGGGATGGGCAGACATTGCTTTGAACATGCAAAGCTGCAAAACTACAGAAGGGTGTGTATTGCATGGCTTTCACATAACAGTACTAACTCTGAGCAGCTCAGCCATTGAAACAGGTAATCCTCACGTAGCACTCACTCCTAGCTGGTAAAACTAGAACAAAGAAGGGATAAAGAAATGATTGATGAGTATTTGTGCACATTAAAGGCTAGTGGGTTCACTCACATGTGACTTTCAATAGATTTTTCAATCTTGCGGACTATGGGCTTGTGGAAAGTGAACAAGTGGCACAGAATGCAATTCTGTAGGAATTGTTGTAGGGAACAAATAGAAAACTTAATTTTTAAAAAAATATTCTCTGAATAGCACAATCTTTGGAATGATCCTATGTACCCAGTTCTCTCATTAAATATGCTAAAAGTATTCTATAAGAGAGAGAATAGCTATTAATTAACAATACTTCTAAAATGTCATTGGCAAAAACATCCCACTGCCTTTTCATTTGCTTATGGAAAAGAAGTTTTGGAAACCTGCGTCACTAGCAAAAAATTTGCATTTCATACAATGGTTCAAACACACTTTTAAAAAAAGAAATAACACTTGTATACTTCCTTGAAATGAATTTAAGTCTTCTCAAATAACATTTTGATTAATTACATGTAAATGAATTCTAAGTTTATAAAGGGATTTCTTCAGTTGTCAAGGTGATTTTTAATTAGCATAAAATGGGAGTCTCCTGGTTTGCATCAGTACTTTTGATGCTACTGGCAAAACTACAGCTCATCTTCATAAGACTCACCTAATGCTTAAAGTATTTATGTAGTTTATTAAATATAAATGTTAGGAGCATAAACACCACTGAACTTGTCTGTTTTTATGCAAGAAATACCAATTCACAGCATCTAAGTTCATGTTGGATGGATCATGAGCAACATAATAAAAATTTAGTCATTATTCCTGTATAAACCAAGGCTAGACACAGCAGAAACATCATCTGAAAAGTGAAAGTTTGACCAGACAGCTTTAGCTTCCTGACAAAACCTTCAAATGTCTCAGCTCATCTTTCTAGGATATTTTCAATATGAAAGTATTTAATTCAACTGAAAAAAAAAATCTGACAACTGATAATTGTGATATTTTCTTAAAAATATGAATCCAGTTTTGTTTTTAACTAACACAAGTAATAAACGGAGATCTAGAAGCAGATTTAATTAGATGAGAACATTAAATACTACTGAGCTCTGCTGATCAGCAAAAAACAGTCATTTTTTGCACGTATTTGGGCTATAATTATAAAGCTTAAGCATGTGGGATGAAATCAGCAAATACAAGGGAATATTTGTATTTTGTAGCAGACCAATATTTCATTCACTTTTTTTTTCCATGGAGTTTAGATTCCCCTGTCAGTTCCAAAATCTGTGAACTCTCCATTCAGTGTCCTTTTCACAGAGGTTTAAGATTTAAAGGCCAGAAGGAAAGAGTCTGTCATCTGGTCTTTTCCTAACACAGGGTACAAAAAAAGTCATGCAGTAATTCAAGAATTAAGGGCTTCATTTCTTAGAGTTTTTGTATGTGTTTGGGAATAATTTCATGGCTTGAATTTGAAGTACAGTAATTTTACAACTATAAGGTACACCTTTTTCACTAAAATTTTGATCAAAACCCTGAAGTGTGCCTTAGAATCCAGTGCACCTTATAGTTGTGAAATTACTGTAATGGTGTAACATATTCCTGAACACATTTTTCCAGAGACTTCATGTGAAAGTGTATTGCCTTCATCTAGACTGACTTTTTATTAAACTTTTAGTTTCCATGCACATACTATTTTTACTTCTGCTATATTACAGAGCTGTTTCTTGCCCAAAATAATTTAGATCAAATTCTTTTTGAGACTTAGGATGAGATACCCTTCACTTTCTATTTGGTAAACTAGAGAGTTTTTAAAAATTCATAATATGAGAGATAATTCTGAATTTAACCATTCTTTTAATCTTCTCATAATTCATCTCCATCTGCAGCTCTTACAGCATCATCCATATAACTAATGTGGCACTTTACCAACAATGTCACTGATGCTGAATAGCAAGTAATACTCCTGTAGTCCTACATTGGTAACTAATTTTCAAGGCTGACCTTTTCCTTTGATCCTTTTTAGTGTTATTACATATGAGGATACATCTAGCAAGAAAAATATTTAGTATTAATTTTAATCAATTTAAAAAATATATTTAACTGCACTATAGCAGATACTTCTCAAATAACACTGCAGTTCAAAGATAACTGATCACTCCATGGTTATTTCTTCTCTTTATTTTGCATTTCTCTTTTTTACTTTTTTTCCTTTATTTTTTTTCCCCACCCCCCTGTTTAATTTTCTCCCAGGTTAGGAAAAGGTGCTGAATAATGTAGAATCACATGGTCCATTACAGAAGACACCACTCTTGTATCACCTAAGTCATCCAAATGCTATTTCTGAATTTATTAGTACAAAAACTGTTATTCTTTGAAAATAAACTGTGTTTTTAGGAGAACCACTGTAGCTCTTCTGCTAGCCCACTTCTTGGAAAGAATTCAACAGGACTCTCCATCCATGCTTTTTCAAAGCAACCTTCATGCTGAAACCCTCCTGCTACTGCAATATCTTCTCTCTTGGAGAGAAGTCACAAACCACAGTGACCTCTATACCCTATATTGTGAGCCAGACAAGTTTAGAAGCACATCCCTTGTCCCAAAATTCAGTGAAAGAATAAATTTTTCCTACATGGTGGATCAAGAGGCACTGGAGATATCAGATAAAGATGACAATAAGATTCAAAATTAATGTAATTTACTAAGTACACCAGTCTGTAATTAATCTGGTTGGAATATCAGCAATTTTTTTTTTACAGGAGCTAAGCCTGTGCCTATACACAGTATGACGGACTTCAGTTATTTAAAGAACTGGGCAACATTTCAGGTTTTATATAACTACATTTATAAATTTTGTTTGATTTTTGCAATAGCTATCTCAATGGCATTAAGATGCATTTTGTTACATTCCATCACCTTGTCTAATTAGGGAAAAACTTTTTCTTTAAAAAATACCCTGATGCCTTTTGCATTTGTACCATGACAAGTTGTCATTTCTACAGCAGCATCTCTACAGGGGCATCTATGTAGTCATGAAAATCTGACTGCAGGATTATGGTCCAATTCCACTATTTATTAATTTTTATATTTTCTTGTGGTTGTTTATTTTTTTAATCCACATATCCCAATATTTTTGAAGACCCTTCCACAAAGGGAAATAAAAGAAGTAACTGGGTAGGCATAGGCTTTTAGATGTGTCACCTGCTCTAGGAAATGTTACCTATGAAACAACAGTAGGATGACAGACTAACAGAAGGTTTTGATATCTATATATTAGATGTCATTATATATTATTTCCTAATGACAATTTTATGAGCTTTAATTCTTGTTATTAGAACATTAAAAGACAAGGAGACCCAAGCCAACAGCATGCTGAAGCTCAGTCTTAGCCAGGTTGTGGGAAACACTGTGCACCTCTGCAGTACTTTCTCATCCTTTCTTGTATGGAACCTGTATGGATACTGTACTCAGGACTTTGGGAAGAACTCTTTGTTCATTTGCTTCCACGAGTGTACAAACATATCCATGGCAAACATTTCAGAGAACTTATTTCTAACCAGTTTAAAAGAAAAATAAGTATTGATTTTTATATTTCCTTCCATGACTGTTTTATGCGATATACGAAAGTCAATTCTTGCATCAAGCACCACTACAAGACCTTTATTATAGATTCTTTCCCTAATTACTGTGTCACAGCTTCATGTTTCCTTTCATATTCTTTCTTTAGCTTAACAGCACTTAAGAAATTTTTTTAACAATGAAAGTACTCTAAGAGAAGGAGTGAACATTTTCCACACCCTGCCTACATCCCAGTGAGCTTTTGTTCCCTCTTCTGACACCCTCATCCCCACTAAGCTTCACTGTTATATAAAAGGTGCTACCACACATTTATGCATCACCAATCATACCTATCTGTGTTCATAATATATTCTGAGAATTTCTAAGGGTAGAAGGAGCATGGAGTCTCTGGAAAACACTTTGTTTCTCCATCAGACAACGAAGTGTATTCATGGAGTACAGATACGGAGGAGATACTTGCCTATAAAGACCCTGCTCTGAACAGGTTGTAAAGAACTAAAGCAGACTGAACAGTTTCAGACTAGGCAGCCAGTTCAAAGAAGTCTCTCTGCTCTCTGACACTGAGATTCCTTCAGCTTGCTGTATGTGGTTGGTAGCTCTCCCATGTGTCTAAAATACCAACAACTGAAGCTCTTGGGAAGTCAGAGCTCAGAAAATTACTCGATAAATCTTTCAGTAACTCATCTTCCTCTTTGAAAATATAAGAAGCATAACTTCCTATACTTTCAGGGTGACTGGAGAAAAAACAAACCTTTTCAGTGATGTATTTATGTATTAAGAAAGAGAGAAAACAGAACATAAATAAAAAATATTTTATTGAACTTTGTTTCACATACTAGAATATCTGTATGTTAGAGTCAATAAGTGCAGTAGTCCATTTTAAAAGCTAATTTCAAACACACCTATGGTGCAATGGGTTCTACGCACTAAAGGAGAGTAAATAAAATTTTCAACAAATGGACAGTTAATGCCTATTCCTTTAAATACATAAAAAATAGATAGGAAGAATGTAGACACTGATCAACATTAATTCTTCAAAATTACATTTAGAAGCATTATCTTTGAATTAAGATGCCATTTAACTGTAAAATACAATACATAGAGTTACCTCTAGTAGTGGTGAGTTTCCAAATCTTTTATAGTCTTTGGGAAAAGAAGCAAGATTCCAAGCACATAAAATAATGTGATATTTTTATTTGAAAATTCCCTTTCCCTTCCCTTTAATTTCCTCTTCCTTTTCCCTATTTTCATATTAAATAAATATTCATTTTAATATATGAAACTATTCTTCACTGCCCTCACAAGCCAAAAAAACAAAAAACCCAAACAAACTCATGGCACTTAAAAAGCTTTGAGTTATCAAACTACATAAGATGTTTGGAAAAATACAGTATTTCAACAGAAAATGATGCCTACTCAAAATTATGACTTCCAAAAGACAGTGTTTAATATTAAATCATAGAAAAATTAAATAGAGAAAATCAAATGGTTAATTCTTTTTGTTGATATGTTTGTTTTAAATTGAAAGCTCACAGGGCAGTCTATATGGAATCACAGATAATTTAAAGCAAAGAAAAAGAAAAGGTAATCCAGTCAAACCACTGGATATAAAAACATCCTTTTGCTCCTCCAGATCTCCCAATTAAGTTTTGAAGGCTGCATGTTCAATGTTATTTAAAATTAAAGAAAAATGTGTTATGTATCACCTCCATTTTTATACTGTGTTGCCATGAACATAATCTGTCTTACTGAATGCAGCATTACAGCGGTGCATTATCTTTAATCCATTTTTAAACATAAAGACTTTTAAGGTCATTGTTAATTAGAGGAAGGCGCCAGTTCTTCCTAACTTGAGGCTGTGGATGCATCACTGTGCTTAAGCAAATTTACCTGTTTGGATTAATATAAACATTTGAGAATTAGAATAGCTTATCCCACTGGGTTTCCATCATTTAACTAGCACTTATTTTCTGGGCAGGAAGCAAGATAAATATCTTTCATCCAAATAATCAGCAGTGCTGCTAGTAAAACATAATACTGCCTGAAACTAAGAGGGGCAACCTGTTAACCTGTTAGTTTCTTCACAGAATTATAAAACTACTAAAGGGAATAAAATAAATGTCAGAGAAGGAAAATCAACAGTAGCATTATAAGGACAGAATCAAGGAGAAAGAAAATGTCAAGGGAATGTTGCACCTAATATATTACATTTTAAATGGCTTCATTACTAGAAATTAGGCAATTGAACAATAACCTGAAATGATTTGCAAGAAACCTGACTGTGGGGAATTTTTGTTCTTTGTCAGCTACACACTTGATATTCAGCACAATTTGAAGAGTACCTTACTATTCTGAATCTATAACCTTATAGATAAGAAACTGTCATCTAGCCATTGCCTTTCCACCCTGTAAAGTCACAAAATACAGTGGAGTCTGTCCTCTCTTCGATGAACTACATTTGGTTTGTGATAAGGCATTTCATATTTTCTTATTCCTCCGTGTCATGCCTTTGCAAATTGTAAACTCATTCATATTGGCCAGTGCTACCCAGACACAGAGAATGGGCTTTACCTTTATTTTGCTCTCAGTACTAGTGAAAATAGACATATATCTTAGCAAATATTTTCCTGTGTGACCTCATTTTCAACGCTCAGTGGCAAGATTTACTTCATAACACAAATCAAAATTCAAGCTTAATAGGAAATTACTGGTTCAGTTGTGATTCCAAAGCCTTTCTTTCAAATATTGACCCAGCCTAGCACATATATCTGGATGAATTTCTCATTAGACCTTGTCATTGCTACTTGCTGGAAAATGAAAATGACTAAAAGAAGAGGGCTTATGCAGTGGAGGGAAGACGGCAAGAGCAAACATGTTTCTCTAGCTGTTGTGCCCAAAATGGAAGATTCAATGACTCTTACAGCTTTATTCCTAAGAGGTCTTGAGCCAATACCCATTTAACAGCCAGAGCTTAAAATACAAGAAATAGAAGAGAACGTCAGCTAGAAGTCTGTGGTGCTAAATCCTAACAGAGAAGGAAGGTCAATGTAAAGTTCTTATCCCAGATATTTCTCATGTATAACAGACCTATATATTCTTCCCCTCTGAATGACTGCACACTTTTGCTTTGACATTTTTACATTTGTAAAAATATAGTTCTACAGTTCCTCTTAGTTTAATAAGGCATATATGGAAACTGGAACTTGTCTAACTACACTAAAACTTGCATTACTTTGCAGAGACAAATGTCAGGTAGATTTTCCTCTCCAAGCTGTTCCACAAATGAAGCAATTTGGATCAACTTCAACAGAGGATTGATGAGTGAATTTCCTTCCACAGTATTGTACATAAGCTAAAAGCAAATGTTTTGTGCTGAAGAAATAAACAAAGACCATTTTAAAAATACTGTGTGGATATTTTTTTCTTTCTGAAACTTCAGAAAGATTCTTTAAATATGCATTACCATGGATACTAAACCATGCAATTGAATATCTTTCTTCCAGCAGAAAGAATATACTTCTTTGCTACAGTCTTTGCTTTTCCTCAGTGGTCCTTCTTCTGACCAAGTTGATAGCCACAGTCTGTACCTTCAATTATCAAGGAGGAAATTAATCAGCTAGCCAGGAAAATGTTTACATTAACATTATAGGTCTGCCAAAGAGTGGGATTCTGTAGAGAAGAATGACTTCCAAGATATGCTGTACTGCTTCACAATGTTTTAAGAAGTACCCCTGGTTTCCCCACATTCCAGTAAAAGCCAAGCCAAGAGTTAAAATAATTATGCTTCAGTAACTAGATTTTTCTAGTTCTTTCAAGTATATGTTCAGCTTCTCAGTAGCATTATTTTTTCATACAGCATTAAAATGCTACCTTTTCCTTAAATGCATGTAAAATAAAATGGACAGTTGTTATTTATACAAAAACTACCTTGCAAGGAGATATGCCAAGAATGAAATGTCTTTAAAATAAAGTGCTCTCTTCAAGCACTTTCTATGAACACATAGAGACCAAGTCATAAACCACAATTTCCACAGTCAATCTGAATTTGTTTTTATGTTCAGCATTGCTCAGTAAAAGTAGAAATCTGCAAGAACAGTTGAGTCCATTATATTTTTCCCCACTCTGATGTATAACTTGCTTTCAGAAATCATTATTATTTTACAAAAAGTATCAATTTTCATCATTATTTGATGAGGAATCTTTCTGAATCAGATATAGTGATTTTTCATCAATCAAAATTTTATTTTGATTCATCTGTCCTGTTTAGATAGCTTTTCAGTTGTGAAATGCTGTTAAAATAATTCTTTCTTTCCAGATTTATTTACATCATTTTACATGAACAGCAGTTAACACAGTTCAGCTAGCAAAGTTATATGGACAGAAGCCTATTTTGTGTGAAGAAGTTATTTAAGAAAAGGAAGAAGTTTAGCTTTAATAGGAAAAAGGATGAGCAGTAAAACTCTAAACCATTTCTATCTTAACCCCCAGGAAATTTAGTAACATTACTGGCTCAGACAGTCAAGGTACAGCTTCAGCTGCACTAATTTGTCATATGCTTCACATCCAAAGGCAAAACTAAGACTTTGGGTTTTCATGTTTGGTAGAAATAACTGGCAGGAAAAAATGAAAAAAATAAAAATTACTGTTCTCACCCTTCCAACAAAATAAAAAAAAATCCTATTGCCTACCTCTAGGATTTCAAAATAATGTCACCAGCAGCACCACTGGGACCTCAGTAGGTCCTATCTTATGAATGTGTTGTGGAATTTGTGAAGCTACACTAGCCTTGCCAAAATTAATATAGGAGCATATGGTTGCCCAGCCCACTGGTGTTGCCAGAATACACACAGGAGGAGGAACTGAACTAATCCCAGACATTGTCAAAAGACTGGAAGAGGCAAAATATGCTAGCACATTTACACCTGGATTCAAAGACCAGAGCAATAAATGTCAGGGGTTTGGAAATCTTTCTGAAACCTCAGACTTACCCAGCTTTACAGTACTGAAATGAAAACATGACAGGTTCATAAGACACTGAAGAGCTGCGGTAAAGCACATTTGTAACCTTTTCTTGATTCTCCATCACCTACAAGTTCCCTGAAGACCTACTTTCAAATTTGGAGCAGCATTTTTAAAATTCTCTCTCTTATTTAGTAAGTATGATCCCCAACAAGACTAATTTCATCCAGCAGAACACCATCATATGTGAAAATAAGTGCTACACGGAGGACAGGAAAGAGCATGCAGATTTGATGCACATCTGCAACTTAACATTCCCTTTCCTATGTATATTTGCAGTATCTTGCTACCACCTATTCCTCATGCTAGACAGACAGAGGGAATCATGAGGCAACCTCAGGCTCTTTTGGAAAATATTGGGTGGCTCTTACCAGCAAATGCCAGGAGAAGAGTTTTTTCACACAGTACTGTTGGATGCTTGACACTTCATATAAATGCCCCTCAAAAAATCAAGATCATACTGGTTGCTAATTTGGGATATGAAAGGAATCTCTTCCCTCTCCAGCCAATGAATTTGGATTTTTTCTCCCCCTGCTTTTCTTCCAAAAGGCAATATTTGACACAATGAAATCTTGCACATCTCATCTACATAATCCACTTCCTTTGATGCACTTCTGATTGCACACTGTTTTCTTCTTTTAGCATGCTGCCTAGTCTGAGTGTTTCTATCCAAATAATGTCTTGCACATGGTCCTATGGCATCACAGATTTATAGACAGATTTATAGACAAGTGCACAGCATTTGAGATCTTGAGATCTACTGAAGGCTCAAATAATTGCCAAGAGAGAGAGACCAAAAAGCCAGATTGGATATTTAACTGAATTCTGTGGGCTTAAACTCTGTGATATTTTGGTCAATACATTGTACTCTAACAGGTAATAGTTACCACCTCACTTTCTACCAAAACTTACACATCTGACGCTAGCAGCACATCTCTATCCCATAACAGAGACAACTTTCTTGCTCCATGGTTCAGTAATTTTAGGGATAAATGCATCCATGAGCTTAGCAGTCTCTTAAGCAGCCTTTAATGTCAGTATGTTGCCTTCTTAATGAAAGAAATAACAGTTAATTTGAGTGGATTTTTAACATAATGGTTACTCTGTTTATTTATTTATCAATTTCAATACAATATTTTCTACAGGTGACATATTCTTGTTGGTTACTTTCCCTTTTTTATAATATTGTTTGAATCAAGACTGTATCACTAAAGATGAAACTCAAACATGGCCAAAAATTGCAAATTACTTTAGGCATTTGATATTTCTAATAAGTCTCTGAATTAAACCCTGTGTTTCATTGCATCATGACTTACATTTCAACATACAGGGTACAGAGCAAACAAAACAAATGATTTAACAATTTTTCTGCTTAAATATAGCAGTGTAAAACAAATAAAAATTGGATTTCAAGGGAGTGCAAAGAGACTTCCCTCCTTCCATATAATAAGCTATATAAAATACTGATGAGTCTACATTTATCTCACCCATTAAGAGGGGCAAGAGAGCTGTATTATATGATTAAAGAGGGAAAACAAGTTTCCCAGAATGACTGTCTAGAACCAAACCTAATGTAAAACAGTGTCCAGTTTTCCAAGACTTTTGAAAGAAGCATTCTCACACAACCTGTAATCAGGAGTCAAATATCTAAGTTTAAAGTGAGATTTTAATCTACTGCTTTTTAAGCACAATGAGTGTTCATCACAGGACACAGGATTAACGCAAGGAAGTATCTGATTTTGATTGACAAGAGGTGTGAAAGGTATAGGAACATTATACGGGCAGAAGTGCTTGTAATCAGTAAGGTACATTTCCTTAAGGAAATTGTAAGTGAACTTCAAAGATCATTATTATCTTTATACCTTGGATTCCTTATTTCACTTTATCCATACAGCTGGTACATAGATGAGGTATAGTCTACTACTGGTACTTCTTACTTTACTGCCTGAAGCTGAAGCAGTTTGTGGCACTGATTGGAAAAATGCTGATGATCCTAATTTATTACCACCACAGTTATAATTGATCAGATGGCAGATTGTTTTCTAAGACATTAGAAATATGCAGAATTCTATTACAGTAATTTCACGCTTATAAGCCGCATCTTTTTGACTGAATTTTTGAGCTGACCCCGGAAGTGCGGCTTTTCATCTGGTGCGGTTTATATATGGACAAATTCTGGCGAAATGCCAAGCCGGAAGTGCGAGGAGGGCCGGCCTGAGGCAGGGCGGGGCTGGAGCTGCCGCTGCGGTGGGCGGGGCCCGGTCCCTCTCAGAGCCGCTGCCGCGGTGGGCGGAGCCAGCCTGAGCCATGCTGGCCCGAAGTGGGTGGGGCTGGCCAGAGCTGGTTCCTCACTGAAAAAAAATTTTAAAAATGTTTAAAAAAAAAAAAAAGTGTGGCTTATCACCTGGTGCGGCCTATTTATGGACAAATTACGTGGACTTTCCAACAACCCAGAAGTGCGGCTTATAACCAGGTGCGTCTTGTAAGTGTGAAATTACTGTAATCTGCAGTGTGCACACCCTTTTGTGAGCTGAATGTCATAGTTATATATTCAAGTACTCAGAAGTTTATTAAAAAAATGCTTATGCATATGCAGCTTTATAGCCTCTTTGATACATCCATCATAATATTTTAGTTACACAACTCAAATTTCTAAATCTTTAGTTGCATTTATTGCTATTCAAGGTAGTATTTTTTGTTGTTCTCTTAATTTGGTGTGTGTTTGACCCTATACCTTGTTTAGCACACATTATACAAATCTTGAATTGGAAGTAAAATTATTTCCTTCAGGACTGTTTAATAGTGTGTTAGCTGTAGTGAATGAATGATGAATGAAAAATCCATAACTAGAAATTACTAAGATTCAATTTGTTACAGCCATTTTTTCAGCTTGAAAATTAACATTTTTTCAGCTTGAAAATGTACTGATGCCTACTAGGTTTGGGTATATAGTTTTGATCACTTGAGGCCTGACTTCTTCAGACACCAATTCATAACACTGTCATCATTCAGAGTAGTTCTAATTGCTTTTATTTACAACTGGAAATACAACAGTTCTTCCAATCTGACCCCATGAAATATGGAAACATCATGCTTTAGATCAAAAATATATTTTTGAAATTTAGGTGGAGGTTCCAGGAATTTCTTCTTTCTTCCCTCCAGACTCTGCCATGCTTTACCTCTTTCTCTCTTTCCCCTGAGAGACAACTAGTTTACCACCTCTTGTGGCTCTGCTCTGTAGGCCTCCTCTTCCTACAGAGATGGACTGAGAGATATCTAAGAAATTGTATAAATACTACAAAATCAACAGGGGTGTTCAACTTTAAAATCCTCTGCTTCAATTTAAGAATGGAAAAAGGGCTTATCTTCCCAAAAGCTTGTCTAATTTTTCCACTTATAGAGATACTACTTTTAACACGGCGGCATTAATGATGGTATCATTCTGTTTCACACTGATCAGTTCCATCTCTAGTGTTACATATCTTGTAACAAAAAATAAATTATTCGGGCATCCTACAGAGATGATTTTCTTTCATTGCAGTCTGAGAGAACAAAGCATTGGATAAAGGCTTCTGTTAAAAATGTATATGATCATAAAAGCAAAGACTGTATTATCATTCATGTGTGCAGACCTTAGTTTTAGCATTCCCTATCACTAGGTATTCTAAAACCTAATTCCAAATAAAATTCCAGTAATGTCCACTACTATAGTTTTTTGAAATGTTTTCATATTTACATGTAATGCATATATACTATAAAGTATAAACACCCCCATACTCATTTATATGTTTATATTGGCTAGCTGTGAACATAAGCAAATCCCACTGAATCATCTGGAAGTACATTTAAATAGATATTTTGGTGCTACTCTTCTTATTGGTTAGTATGGAACACATTGCCTTTTGAATTAATAAATAAATAGTAAATGAATTAAGTTAAAAAGGAAGTCAATACACTGATAGGTAGAAAGAGGAAACTGCTGTCTCAAAGAAAATAACCTGACTTCCTACACATAGCAGGTACTTGTATTCCAGCTAAATAAGAACTAACCAGACCAGCCAACCTCCTGTTAATTCTTGTACATTTATAAGTCATGTGCTGCCCATCACCATCTTTCCCAGGAACTTCTGATTTTGCTGTATATGTGGCTGTCTGGATTTCTCAGACTTCTGAAGGTACACAGACCTGGTAGGTTCAAACTTCTATATTTCTCATTTATTCATATGCAGATCCTTGTTTTTTCTTTGTAACTTGCATCTGCTTTTCCCACCAGTGCCCCAGCCACTGCCAGTGGGAAGGAAAAGCTGCTGACTTGAAAGTGAGAGCTTTCTACTTCCAGGTGCCACAGAAAATCCCCTCTCTCTCCATATCACAGCCTGCTAACATGACTGCTTTTTGACAGGTGCAATTCTTATTTCATGTAATAATAAATAGATCAGAGCTTGAGCAAAAGGGAAAGAGGAGAAAACAGTAATTAAGATACTGTAAAGGTTAAAAAGGGAGAATTTTTTTTTTCATTAAGTGTTTCCCTTCTGTGTCCTGCAATACTCACAAATGCCATCTGCAGGGCTCAAGTTTGGCAGAAATCTGAACCCTGATGAACTCCATGACTCCAAGTGTGCATAGTTGTTGATATTTATCAAGCTGGATAGCAACCAGGGGTGAAAGGGCTGTAAATAGCACTGCATTACTTTGTATACATGTGGCAGTGGTGGTTGATGAGGCTGGGAAAGACCGTGCTGCCCTGTGAAAGATGAGCAAGCCAGAGGATGAAAAGGAGGCTGAACAAGAGCAAGTTACCTCGTTAATTGAATCCTAGCTCAGCAAAGTCAGAATGCCGCACTTGAGATTTGCATGGATGTCTGCAGGCAACTGCTACCCATTCTGGTGGTGAAACTCTATTGGAAGGAGTCAGAATTTGACTGAACTTGTTTAATAGAAAAAAAAATGTTGCCATACTTGCAGTCCAGTATGAAAACAAGAAAAAGACATATGAAGCTTATCAGCCATCCAGCTGGGAAACACCTTCAGATTATTGCAACTGTTGCATATTTTAAATTATCCATATTTTGAAACAATAGTACTAGCTGATCAGTCAACCTCTTTAATTTCCCATATCTCAGGAACAAGGCAAATGATTTACTGAAACTGTATGTGTTTTAAGAACCATCCCAAAACATGGCATGAGATTGTCTGATTAATGGTTACAATTACATCTTAAATCAAATCTTAGCTTTCTCCTTACTACAATCACAGAATTCAAGGGCTTTCTTCACAGCAGACACTTTGTATTTGACAGGCTAAAAACTCATTAAATATCTCCAGCATACCTTCGGTAAATACAAGCTGTAAAGACAGAATGGTATCACAGTTTGCTAAATTTGGATAGTAGACTAACTCTACAGTCAAAGTTATAGCAACAAAAAAATAAATGCACCTGCTAATGAGGGCATTTAAAAGAACAGTCCTGTGTGGAAACTACGTCACATGTGGTAAAAAGTGGTCAGAGAACCACAGTGTACCTGGAGCTCTATTGTGGAAACATTTGTTAGGGGGAAAAAAAGACCCTTTAAGAAAGTCTAAGAAACTTTTACAGAAAGCTAATACCAAATTTTTTGAACAGATGTAATGTAATGAGACAGATGAATAAGTTGCTGCATTTGTTATTAACTCATTCTCAATATGGCAATATTTTGAAGGTGAGAAAATGAAACTTAAGATACACCAAGCACCAGATTCCCAGAAATAGATTTAAACCCTTAGCTTTCAGAGGGAATTTTCCACACCTAATACATAGAAATGGTATATTGAGAGAGTATTGAAAGTTATGTTCTGGGAGTGAACAAAGCTAGCAAATAAGCAATGGACAAAAAGCTGTTTGAAGCAGAGCAATGATTTCCATCAATTATTTCAAAACTGTAAGCAGGTGACAGGTAGGCAAGACAAACAACTAGAATGAAAGAAGGTGTTAGTAGCTGCATTCATCACTTACAATCGGAAAACCTGGATCACTTGCATAGGTGTCAGACTGTCATAGTTCAGGATTAGAGATAGAAAAGCAGGAAGCTGAGTTCATCCATGCTTTTCCTGTTGAAGCACATACTATAATACAGGTTTTGTAACTCAGATTGGTACATGATGACAAGACCCTTTGCAAAAAATGAGGTAAAGCTGGCCTTAATATTGGTTCAGCTTTAGCTGAAGTTGCTTGATTCAGTTATCAAGTGAAATGTAATATGTAGTATTTCACACTAAACTATCCAACACTACCTTCTGCTTTAAATGATGGGATAGATTAGTTAGCCCTAGTTCAGACATCTCCAGATTGGGCTTTTAAGTCTCAACAAGTCATTCTAATCTCACTTTAAAACCAACAACAAAGGGAAATTAATCTCACATTAAGAAAGGCATCTAAGAAGAGTAAGATAAATTACTCTCTAAAATGTTTATCTCTGCTGACTTTAAAAGAAACCATGGGAACTGGCTGATATTTACACATCTGTGGTTTGGATGTTGTCAAGACTGGGCAGATTAATTTCTCTTTCAAAGTTTTCTGTTTTACTTGGTTTTGGATTTTTCTTGCCCTGACTTTGTTTAAAACACATGGAAGTATTTCCGTCCTTGCTTCTAAATTCAACACACCCTTAGAAACAAGTGAAACACCTATTCATTTTCCCTGTTCTTTGAAAAAAATCACTGTTTTGCCACACCTTTCTTTCCATCATTAAAATATATCTAAATTGGAAATATAATTCCAGTAGCTGAGAGAATAAAGCACTATTTCCACACATAAATATGTCAAAAGGATAAACCACAACAATGTAAATTTAAGAGCTCAATATAGGAAATACACAAAAGAAGAGGATTGGAGAGAGAAAACTCCTTTTACAACTCCATTTTGATGAGCTTGGAACTCATCATGGGAAGGCAGAATGTGATTTGCATGGTGTCAGCAATACCTGAATCAGAAGCTTCATAGTGAGGGGTTATCATACCACTTGAAATTACCATTTTCTTCTTGTTTTTAATTATTTATAAATAAATTTTAATATATCTGTGATACTATAACTTATACAGATAATGATTTAACTGGGATGCCTTTCATCCAGAAAATGACAAAACAGCCTGCAAAATGTACATATCAAACACTAATAAGTGATGTTCCTTTGCCTATATTTGGAAGTAAATCATTCCTGGGAAGAAAGACTTGCAATAGCATTTTCTTTTGTCCAGTCTTATGCAAATCTAGTAATAAAACAGACTTAGAGGAAAATAATGCCCCAGCAGTGGCCTGATGACACAAAAGCTCCCTATTCACTGCTGTCACTCATCTGTCAGTCAACAGGCTCTACAGCTCAGTGAGTGACTTGGATATGGGTTTCAGTCTGAATTGCCACCTTCTGCATCCTCACACGCTTCTAGTACATATTACCTTGTTGGAAGGATTAACTCCAAATACACACTGCTTTTTTTTTTTTTTTTTAAATTCCTCTTGCCAATTTTGTGACCATCAAAACAAAAACTCCCTTCTTTAACAAGAGATGGTCATTACTGTACATTGATGCCCTTTACACTGCTGTAATCATCTAAAGATCACATTGAGCAATAAATGTAAGGATATAAGTGTAGTATAACTGTGCTTGAAGGTGTAGCAGAGGACTACAGAATTACTGCATAAATAATCAAAACCAAGATTCCAATACAAGATGCCAGGGCTCTTGCTATTGGGTGCTATGGGAAATGAATAAAAGGGATCTGTTCAGATCAACAGCAGGTACATACCACTGTTTAGGGCTAGACAGACTGTGGACATATTTTCCATGGCAACAACTAATACAACAGTAAAAGTTCTAACAGATGGAGGCTTATTAACTCATCAAAAACAGGGACCCCATATTAAAGTTAGTCTCACAATCAAAACTGATTAAAAGAATTCTTTTGAAGTATATAAATCAAGTTGGCAAAACAAAGACAGCCAGCAGATACAAAAGATGATACTTTGGATAAAGTGCTCCTCCAGTCACCATTCTGTCTCATCTTCTGAGATCTCCCTGGGAGCCAATTGACTAAATAAAATAGATAAAGTTTATCTCGACTACTTTATTATTTGATAGTCTATTATTAAATCTTAGACAGTTCTTGATATAATTTGAAGTTACATGAACAGAACCCAATTAGGAGACTGAAAACACCTTGAACAAAATCTTACCTTGAACCAACAAGATTTTTTTATATGTAGAGCCCTAATCACGTAGGGCTGCTCATCCAGCATTTACTGGTGACTAAAAAGCAACAAACTAACCTACACTGAGTTTCTTTACAAAAATATTGTACCATCCTTTTGTAACCAGATAAACTTGTGTAACTCCTTACTCACATACCCAAATCATCTGTCATTAATGGACTTTGTGGAAATTATTATGAAAAAGAAATTTCATAAATAAAACAAAATTAACCAAGGGTAGGAAAAAACCTGATATTTTTATGCAACTTGAAATCACTTGCTTCTTTGTTTATCCAGAGAATTATCAGGACATACTAAAAAAAAAAATCAGATTATTACCAAAAATCACAGGCATCTCAGTTGTAAAAGTATTTTTGTCTTTTGTATTAATGACATAAGTCAAGTAACATTTAATAACATTTCATTTTAAGTATTGTAAAGACCCAGAATTGTTTTCAGTATTGTCATATTTCATATGCTAAGTTTTTTACTCTATAAATACAATACTGCATTTGTGTGATTACTACACAGAACTTGCAGAAATAAAAGTCAGCACTTTAAAGTTTGTGGGTTTATTTCTCAGGCACTCTAATATATTAATATGTATGTATGACTATCAGACTTTATGGCATTTTATTACATCCAAGCAAGATGAGAGATTCTGAAATGTAAATTTGACAACTCATTGAAAATTACCAGTACAGCTTTGATTTTTCAAAGTATGTTACTTGTCGCAAATGAAATTCAAGAAAATTTGAAAAAAACACTAAAGAGAATGCTCTATGCTTCTGACATTTGAATTCTCCCCAGTCAAGTAAAAAGGTACCACTCCATGCCTTATTGTTGTCTGTTTGAATCTTTCATAAAAGATTAACTTGCAGTGCCAAGGCCACTGGCTAACATCCATTTTGACACTGATGAAATTACCTGGAGTGACGCAGTCTCCCGAGGCACACTGTCACAATTAATGAAATATGAAAGGACCAAAGAAAATTTCCTGGCTCTGCATAACAGAGCAGAGGAAGAAAAAGGTAAATGGAAATGGCAAAGTAAAGAAAGAAATAAGAAAATCCTTTGAAAAATATGAGTGAAGACACATCTGGCTCCAAAGTAATCTTCAAATTCCACAAAAGCAAGACAGATTTGCCAACAGTCATGGTCTAGATCAGTACGCATACAGCCCTTTCAGCATTTTGGTCATGGTATCATAGTCTAGAAAGGCAAGAGCAGTAGATAAGTGATCCTGGCTGAGTTAAAGAAGGAAAAGAATAAGGTTCAAGACCACGTCTCCTTGCCAATGTCTAAGCCCATCTGGCTTTCTCAAATCTCACTCCCAAAGCAGTCTTCCTTTTTATTGAAACTGAGTTTGACAAGTCATCACACTTGAAAAAATGACATTTAACTGTTTGTTCTAATTTCTTTACACAAAGTCTTACTGCAGTATATGAGTCAAATGGAAATTACACTATAGGCAATGGGCTTACAGTAACTCCAGAGGGCTTCAGATTAAAGCATATGAAGAAGCAACCTTGTGAGTTCTGAAACAGTCTCAGACCTTCACAAATTCAAGGGACATTCCCAGCAAGAAGAGTTGAGTTCATACAAAGAGATACAGATATAAACTTTCAAAATTATACTGGCATAACTTCAATGCTATGGGCAACTCTACTCTGGCTTCAGAATCTCCCATTTTTAATGAAATTACTGAGGCAAGAATGATGTGTTAAACTCATACTAGAACAAATTAGGGGGAAGGGAAGGTATGATACCTGTCCAGTTGGCTAAGCTTTTCTAGGACAAAAATGAGTGAATCAATACTGTTGACCTTCACTTCAACTGCTAAAAGTTTTTTTCAGCCATTAGACATACATATATGTATATATATATGAATGCAGTGAAGAGACTCAAAAATACAAGGTACTGTTTTCTGCCTTTCCCCTAGCTCTTTATCTATGACATTTAAAAGATTATTATCAAAGGCATATACCAGGCCTTTATCATCACTTTAATCATTTACAGAGACCCAGAGTTTTGCAGTGTACTGGTTGTAGTTACTGAACATGCATCTCTCTTTAACCTCCTTGAGCTTGCCTTGAAGCTCCTCATTCATTTGATTACTCTTGAGCACTGCATTGCCTCTTCTAACATACAGGACCTTCACCACACTGAAACATTATTTTTGGTAATTTTAGTATTCAAATGAAAGGTGGGTTTTACAATTATCACTTTTAACAATTAAATTACTTTTTGTGTTTTTGTTACTAATATTCATTCCCTTAAGTCCTTCAGAGCAATTGTGGGTAATGGGCAACATAATTGCAAAGAGCAAATCCTCAGCTGCTGGGTACAATTCAGACATACTAATAACTATGAGATATTACTGATACTCTTTATACTTACAGAAAACAGATGTCATGCTATCACTTTAGAAATGAACAAAGAATATTCAAAGTGACTAATGAACAGGCTTAAAATCAAACTTTTATTAATTCTAGCTGGAAATATTATTCCCAGCATAAGACTATGAATCAGGTTTGAAAAATACAGTTAAACTAAATAATAAGTCACAACCCATTTATTTATGTCTAACAATTATGGATTCTAGGTACTACCAATGCATCATCAGGAATTAAAAAAAATAAAAAAGAAAAAAAAAGAAAAACACCTTCTGATAAGCTCCCTTCCATTATAGTATTTACTCATCTGCAGCACTTACACCAAACTTAGGTAGAAAACTGAAGATAACTTCTGGGATCTTTTTATCTACTGTGCTATTTGAATACAGGCATTGCATTACCAGTGCTTCAAAGAGCTCTGCTAATTCCAGTGGTTAATTAAAACACCCAGTGAGACAAAGCATGATCCCAAAAGTATTATTCTACCTAGAGCTGCCAGCATCATTATCAGAGATATTTAAGTAACCAGAATACATTTTTCACTACTCTTTCAAAACTTTCAGCATTTCACACAGAGTATATAATTTTTTAATGTAAGTAATATTGATTTCTACCAAATTATAAAACATAAGCAAATTTAGAACACAAAATAAGCATTTCACAATTTATTTCTTTATACAGTAATTTCACGATTATAAGCCGCACCTTTTTCATTGAAGAATCCAGCCTACCTCAGTAGTGTGGCTTATATTCAGGTGCGGCTTATCTATGGACAAATCACAGTGAAATGCCAACCCAGAAGTGGGGGCTGGGGGAGGGTGCCTGGGGCTGCCTTTAAAGGCTTGGCTGGTCTATGAAAATGGTTCGCAACTTGAGCACCTGACACCAAAACCCGCCCTGGCGCAATTCTGTTACTAATTTTTTACTTTGTCGCACATGGATCCTCACTTTAAAAAACCCCAAAAAACCAAAAAAACCCATGGCCTATATTCGGGTGCGGGTTATATATGGACAAATCCCGTGGTCTACCTGGCTAGCCGGATGTGCAGCTTATCATCAGGTGTGGCTTATAATTGTGAAATTACTGTACTAATTTCTAAATAAACTTTAGGGCATTAATGAGCAAGCTGCTACATTTCAAAGAGGACTGATCATTTTAGATGCCTTCATTTTAACCAGTTAAATATTTGCCATGAGGTCTTTCTGCAGCATCAACAGGAAGTTTCTTCAATTCAGCGCCCAGCTGAAAGCCTATAAGCCTCTCTTGGAGTATTATGCAGTTATAATATCAGCAACCATACCAACAAAGCCAAGAAAAAGTGACATACAATTAGGTCCTCCAACATAAGAGCATTTGATTTTACAAAAACACGTATTAGAAGAGAAGAGGATTAGCTCTGACTCCTTCTTTCATTCTGCATGATTCCCAAGCTGTGCCTTGCCCAGCCCTGTCTTCCCTCACACAACTTCTTACCTTATCTGTCCCTTTAGTTGACCACAGTACCCCCTGGCAAAATAGGTTTGTATCTGGGAGCAGACCAAAGTTACACATTAATTCTATATAGCCTTATACAAAACTATAAGTATGGCCCTCTGCCATGAAAAAAAATCCCAACTAAGTTTAACTGAGATTTTTTAGTGTTACCTATCACTCTTCTCTGAAATCTGTTTTTAAGAAAGTAATTAGGCTGTAGCAACTGATCCAAAAAGAAATTCATGCATTACAAGAAAATTTCCCGCAGTCTGTCTTTTCCTACACTAGAAAGCATCTTCTAACTTTACCCAATGAGATTTGAGGGGTAATTGCCCAAAATTTACAAATGTCAATGACATGAGACCATTATGGAGTTAAACCTTTAAATTTACATTCTAAGCTAACATTTAAATAGTTGGACACCTGAGTCACCAAAAGCGACACGCCTTGCAGCCATTCACCCCAGACTGTAATACATTTCAGTCACTGCACAGAATGTTGTTCAAGCCATAGAGTTGAAAGCAAATGAATGCTGCATCTCAAAGAGAAAAGCCAACTGGCAGAGGACAGAAACATCTCGTTGTTATCAGAAACCATTTTTTCATGGAACAGTCTCCCACTGTTCTCTCTGTCCCTTAAGTGAGACCTATAAAATACCTTAAACATATGAGCCTGGAAGCTAAAACCCATTATTATACTGGACAGTAAAAGTTATGGCCTGAATTGCACATTCCATTTTTCCCAGTGACACCCTGCCAACTAGTCCTGAATGTTGCATAGGCATTCACCACCTGCTTCTGTCAGTTCCATGCAGAATAATGGTCTTCCCAACTCTACTTTATTAACCTCCCTTTCTTTCATCAGCTGTCATACAGCCTTTTCTCTCAAATTGCTTTACTGATTAGCATAATGACCCAACCAAACACAACTACTTCTAACTAGTAACTAATTTTTCACTTTTCTCTTTCTGGTTGACATCTAAACATATTTTAGTGCCCCATTTCCGCTAAGTCAGTCAATCTAACAAAAGATACTAATTTTCTTTTTTTTAATTTTTTCTTTCCTGGATTAAATTGTGATGATGTATGGGCACATAGTCCCACAAAATCTAAATCTTCCTGAATTGATTTAACAAAAGGTATTAATTTGTAGTTAGCTCTGTTCAGGGTAAAAGGTTAAATGGGAGTTGAAAATATGGTATGAAGTACTATGAAGAATGTACAGAAGACTTTAATTTTCAGTATTTTAATATTAAAAAAAAAAAAAAAATCTCCTTTGGGAAATATACAGAGGCATTTTGCCTAACTGAGTTTATATTGATTGGTCTGAGCTCAGGTGCAAATACAGAAAAATACTTGGAACAAAATTATTTCATTCTATTTTTTTATTTGTTTGAGGTACTTAATTCAAAACAAAACAAAAAACCAAAAACAGTACCAAACCAAAAAACATACTGATATCACTAGGAGTTGTGGAAGTGTGCAAGGCTATGTTGGATAAGGAATTGAGCCACTTGGTTTCTATTCATAGCAGGGGTGGGTGGAACTAGATGGTATTTAAGGTTCCTTCCAACCTAAAACATGCTATGATTCTGTGACTCAACAATACTTGGCAACTCTAAGAATCAAAGTCTTTTTTATTTATTACAGTTGATAACATCTTCAGAGTCTTTTAACTATGTTTTAAAAGTGACTTACCCGATGAATATAAATAAAGTGCCTGAATCCTCATTATCAAAACAAACCCAACAAAGTTGTAGCACCAGCTGTCTCCAGACAAAGTCAGATACAAAGTAATAACTTTCTCTTTGCAGCACCTGTATTCAATTTCTAAAGTACATCTGTCATTTTATTTTAACAAAGTCTAACAAGATCAGTTCACAGCCATCTGTGTCTTTCTACCTTGAAAGCAATTGAGGTTGCGTTGCTTTAAAAAAATACCATTCAAAGTGAAGCAACAAAGAGCAGAACAAAACAACTGCACAAGATTAGAGATGACATTTTGAAGTTTGTTACAGTTGACAATAGATATCTCCATGCACTCACAAATGTGAGACTCGTGCACTCAATGCAGAGCTTGCAGAGAACACCCCAGACTCTCCTCAGCAGCAGCTCCATTGCATCACTGCACAGTTAAACCTTCTGAAAGGGCTTACACATTTTTTGACATCTCATGGTGCTCACATATTTTTTATTTGGTCTTCCCCTGCTGTGAAAAAGATCGAGAAGGCTTAGTATAATCAATGCTTCTATTTCCTGAGAATCCCTGTAGTGGAAACTGAGCTGACAGGGGGGTCAGACTTTCTATGGCAATGTAGCAGAAGTCTCCAAACAATGAGACTCCAGCCACAGGTAACTGGGCTATAGGTAGTTCCTAAACAGAACATGTAAAGAAAAAGCAGAAAATGAACACGCTGATAAGTCGCTTAGGCATGTTTTTCTAAATTCCCACTTAAGAATAAAGAGTCTTAAAGACTGTGTATCAAAGCATAATTATTTAACTGAAACAAAATGAATGAGGATAAGCCTCTGAGTCTCACTGGATATAGTCTCTCCGCCTTGTATAAATAAAAGTCTACTTTGATCCAAGTCCTTCACACATGGTATCAAATCACATCTGCCAGAATAGCAGGAGTTTGGAAACACAACAATGTGTGGCATTAGAAACAGAATTTCTGATGTAGAAATTAGGACCAAGGGAGAGACAGCCCATTAATTCAGTATTAAATGGAGCCAATTTAAGGGAATGAAAACAAAACATAAATGGAAAATTATCACATCTGAGCCAAACACTGTGGATTTATTTTAGTCCCTCTGTAGTCAAACAGAGTATTTTTTTTTCCTCATTTTTACAATAAAAACTTTGCTGTAAGTAATGAAAATAGGTTGTAGTCTAAACATAAAAATGATACTTTTTGTCTAAAGACACATGTACAGTTTGTAAATCAGGCAGTTTATTACAAATGTCAGTCAGAGTATAAAGTCATCTACAGATAAGCAGTTAAGTGTAGCTGAATCCGATCTGTACATTGGAGAGAGCTGCTGTGAGGAACCAAGCTTTTGCACCAAGCTAAATGCTGAGTGCCAGAAACCAAAATCATTACTACAGAGTCTGTCTATGAGATCATGACAGACTCAAAGGAATGAAACCAACAGGGACATTGGAGCATGGAAAACACTTAGCCAATCACCCAAAGCCGGAATTCGGCAAAGGCAAGGGACTGTCGAGAACCTAAGGCACTTTTGTGCCAGGTTAACTGCAGTGAAATAGACAGCAGTTTGAAATTTTAAGTAATGGATGGGTTATAAATGCATTCCAGTAGCTCTGTGCTGGAATATAATCAAACCATAGACTCTTCCATGCAGCAGCTAAAGGAAAAGAACATCTGAGGTTAGAATTTGTGCTGCCAGAGACATGCAATCTTGACAGTTCCATGTAAGAGCAAGTATTTTTGAAGTAAAAGACATAGACCTGTGAACCCCAAAAAAGTAGTGTCCTTATACTCAAATCTATTTTTATGCATTTCAACATCTGATTTTCTTTTTCTCCTTTCATAAATGCTCTATCCTTATTTCAACTTTTAAAGTCTCTGACTAGGAAAAAACATTATTCTCAGTTAGTTGAGAGCATGCCACTGACAGGGCTGCTATAAAGGGCTATAGCAGGAAACATGAAAAAACAGCATGCACACTAAATAGTGTACCCAAGTATCAACACTTTGTTCAAACACAAATTCTTTTATTTTCTCTATAAAAGTCACTGGTATCAGTGCTCTTTTTTCCAGTACCTACTAAAAAAGTCACAGTTCATTTCTCATATGTTCCCAGAGAAGCTTCTAGTCTTTGCTTAAATACTTTGACAGAGAATGCTACAACAAACACAGCCAAGAGTGAAGCTGGCAGCACTGAACACCTCATTTGGCAGAAAAACAATTACCTGTCCTTCCACTCCTCAGCTTGTGCTCTTTAAGTATTCCAGATTATCACTCAACTTTTTAAATAGCAGCATTTCTGTAATGAATAGTAGTCTCTTTCCTTTCAGGGCTTTAGTGTTTTGATTTTATAATTTCTCAGATAATAGAATCTTAAATATGTGAATTTTGCGTATTTTGTGTGTGATGGTTTGCCTACTTTTAATGTGAAAATCTTAGTAAATTCTGCTTAGAGGACACCTGACCTATCTAATTTATTGAAAGGATAACACACTATTTTTTATGTGTAGGTATGTAACACTGATTTTGGTTTTTTTCCTCCTGTTTCTAAATACCCTGAGGTATTAACAAACTTACACTTACAAATTACTTGCCATTGTACTTTAATTCAGGGTAACTTTAAGATTGTGAAGCTCTTGAAATGTAATCTCTTCATTGACATATATTAGAGATTTCCCACAGTTGCCTAAATGTCTAGAGCCCTTCAATGTGCCCTTCTATCTAAGATATTGGCATGATCCTGGTTGAAGCAATGCAAGATTTATGAGAGTTTCCCATCCTTCTGGGCTGGCAACTAAAGGACAGACAACCTCATATGGCACAAACAACTACACTAGTGCAAAAAAACCCAGACATGAAAGAGAAGATTAAACTCTCACATAAGGATACCCACATTTATTTACACATCCTGGCTCCTACTATCATCATCAGGGATGAAAATTTTAATTAAGTTGCCTGAACCTAAGTATTGAGCACCATTTGAAATTTAGTAGTATACCCCACTTGCCCTTCAGCTGCTACTCTAGAAGTGACATAAATGCTGTCTTATATCTGGCAACCCTGGAAAATTGTCCCAGAAAGCCTACAGTGGCTTAAACAACACTAAACACCTGTGTGCAGGAACAATAAGGTTTCCTTGGCCAATTCAGTCAGGGCCTTGAGAGCTAATTCTTGATGTTGGCTCAACTACCAAAGCAGTGTCTACCACCTGTCAAGTATGGACATTGATTTGATACCAATAAATAGGTTGTTGGACTGTATTGCCTGTACTTGCTAGACATCTTTTGAGTGGGATGGGAAGTCAGTTTGCAACTGAGATCCACCCAAAGAGCCATTCCCTAAACATAAGCAACTCTATCCTTCTCCAGAGTGTCAATTCAGTTGAGTAAATAAAAATGTCTAGTGTTATTTGGAATGCTCTATGGTAGTCAAGACATGAGACATTACATCATGGGTTATACCAAGGCTTATGCTTTTCTGAAGTAACAGCTGTAAGCTGAAAAACGTATCCTATGTTATTTCAAATGGTACTATGTGGCTATACATAGGCTCTTCAATTAAACCATCTATGTTTTATTTTTCAGCATGATCACAGAAGTTTTAGTTTAGAAGCCCCCAAAAAATCATACATGGCTAGATGCCAGGAAGTGAAATGTTCTGAAATAAAGACAGAAAGCCTGTAGAGAAGGCCAGCAAATAATTTTATATTTATCCTGACTTCTAAACAAAAATATTAAATTTTACTTTATTTATTGAATTTATTTTATTATTAATCAATTTATTAAAATACAAGAAATAGAACCCCAAATTTTCCTGTTTATCATGAATTAATCGATCTAGAATTATTTGTTATACATTCTGAATGGTATGTTAGGACCTCAAAACATCTCTTGAGATTAAATCTATAACTGGATGAACTCGCTTCAGCTAACACCCTGCCCATTTGCTACCTTGTATCACTTTACACAGATGCATTTTGCTCAGACACTCTAAAATTGCCTCTATTGGAAAACACAGGTTAATTAGTTTCCTGCATGCTCTAGCTGAGCTGCAGCGACACGCCTAGTAAACAAGAAACCCATTCAAAGCTCTATGAAACAATTTATAAGAACGACTTTTGAACTGCCTTACAGAATTAAGCAAAAGAGCAGTGATAATAATGAAGAATTTTGCTAGGAATAAAATGTATTCTAATAAAAAAACACCAAACAAACAATAAAACTTCTACAAGCTAAAACTAAACTGCGGTGAAGTTTTTGATACACTCAATTCATATCACTGTAACATTTTACTGATAGAATAGATTTTCCTTTGGCCATGCATTTTACTGGC
>VRYO01002772.1:50316503-50354813 GCA_009812075.1 Sialia sialis | reverse complement strand
CAGAAGCACCAGCTCCTCCATTCCCAGAGGCTTCAAGAACTTTCTCAATTTCATGCTTCTGTGCACAACTTTATTTACACTAAAACCATTCTGTTTTGTGCTTCAGAGAAAATACTTCTTCTTGATCTCCCAGCAAATCTTGGCTATATTATCTGAATACTCTGTGAAGCTTTGACTCTTTACTATGGACTGCAGCTGACATATCAGGTGAAACACAAGTGAACTGCATAATGGAAGTTAATGTCCCATCAAAATGGGGTCAACAAGATACAATCAAATGTGTATATCATCTGCTCACAGTGTGCAAGCTTTTCTTCAAAACACGGTTTAGATTTGAAGTGAATGCTCTAACACAAATATTTAATGAACACTAGTGGGGCTCCACTAATTATTTTTTTAAGTTTGGTGTCTCAGAGACATATTTTCAACAACAGTCAGATTAATAATAATGAAATGGAATTTATTTTTTTTTCTTTATTTTTCTTTCTTTTTTTTTTTTTTAATTTTAAAATCCAAATTTAAAATCTTCTTGTTTCTTAGCAATCTTTATTTCCATGAATAAACACAGGCACAAATATAAAGCCAAATACTATCGGGGCTGCTTTTGACATACTTAATTACACGGCCTTTTTAAAGATTACCTTTATACTATTTGTCTTTGTAAATTATCAACTCAAATTCAACCATTCAGCATAGTGTCTCCACAAAAAATCTTCAGGCATATATATGAAGAAATAGATTTTCTTCTTGAAAGATACTTTCTTTAATTCAGTAAACACTGCTGAATACCTATCTTTTATGCAGAATTTTGAGTCTCTCTTCAAAGCTCTTATTTAAATGAGTTAACTACTTAGACACTTTTCTAATGCAAATTGGCGTGAATTGAAAGACACACTGAAAAGCATTTTTGCTGCATGACATTCAAAGTTAAATGTACCTACTTTGTACTTCTATAGAAGTACATCTCTTTCTTACTTCCCTGAAACTTTTCTCACAAGAATTTAAATTATAAGATGAAAAAGAATACTTGTATTTCACAGTGTGATGGAAGGGACCTGGTTCAGTTTCTGACTTTGCTTGTTCTGACCCAGCAGCAGCTGTTTAATTCAAAATAATCAGACAAAAATACCAGCTATATAGATAAAAAACAACACAAAATGGCAATTCTAGTACAAAATACTGCTGAGAAATCTTTATCGCTGTCCGTATAACCACATTTTCTGAAGCTGTTTTTGAAATTGAAAAATGCTGATGGAAGTCATACTCAGTCTTCTAAGT
This sequence comes from Sialia sialis, assembly GCA_009812075.1. NCBI lineage: Eukaryota > Metazoa > Chordata > Aves > Passeriformes > Turdidae > Sialia > Sialia sialis. Next base: position 50,353,535 of record VRYO01002772.1, on the reverse strand, counting down.
ACTGAAAGATCACCAGATGACTACACACTTCCATCTATGTACAGCTGCATCTGGAATTCTGGATCTCTTATAGCAACTTCATTTTGTACCTTCGCTATCACAGAACATTTTAGTAAGCAACACCAAAAAAAAAAACTAGTGGAGACAATAGTGTTTTACATTTTAAGTTCCTTCATAATAAAATACCTTCCAGTTTCTTGTTGCCATGTGGAAATTTTATTCGTGTCTATGTTTGGCAAAGTCTTCTTATCCAAAGCGATTTAAAATCTCTTCAGAAATTTTACCCTTTTTCTCTTATGGCATAAAAGACAGTTGCATTAATCACCAACATTAAAGCACCGCGACAACAGCTTCAGAGAATAGCTGAGGTTTAAATGGGCTCATGGAGATCAACTGGACCAATCTCCTTATTCAAGCAGGGCCATGTAAAGCAGGTTGCCCATGGCTGTGTCCAGACAGATTTTAAGTCTCTCTAATCATGGACACTCAGCCATCTCCATGGACAGCCAGTGGTGGTACTTGGTTACTCTCACAGTCAAAAAGTGTTTCCTGATTTCCAGAGGGAACCTCTTCTCTTTCAGAGCCATTGCCTCTAGCCCTGCTGGTAAGTGGAACTTGGCTTCACCCCCTTTACACCGTCCCTTCAACTTTGTACAAGTTGATATGATCCTCCCTCAGGTCCAACTTTCTCTGCTCCACCACAAAACAGTCACAGCTCTCTCTGTTTTTTCTCATATTTCCAATGCTCCAGTCTTTTAATCATCTTAGTGATTCCTCACCGGACTTGCTCCAGTATGTTCATGTCTCACAGCTCCAGGTGCTGTTCTGAAAAGTTGACTTCCATCCAGACCTTCCTCAGCCTGTTCTTGTCCACAGTGTTGTTCTTCCCCAGGCACAGAACTTTATACCTGTGTTTGTTGAACTGCATGAGATTCCTGTTTTTCTTTATCCTTCTTAAAACAAATTACAGTGGGATAACACTCTTGAGAAATACAAGCAAAAGGTCAAAACTATCAGAAAGCTTAAACTTCTTGAAGTTTAAGGTACTGTGGCCCTTTGAAATGGCTTAAGGGATTTTACTTTGTAAACTTTCTATGTTTGTGAAATTTCTTCCTTCAATATCAAATCCATGCCTTCTTCCTACTCCTATCCAAAGGTGAGACTGTCTAAATATGAACCTATATAATGAAAAACTTGAGTTAAGCAATGGAAAAGGAACTAAAATCCCATATGTGCAATAGCATAAACCTCTGATTTTTTCATTTTGACTTAAATCTTTTATAAAGAAATAAACTTTTCTCTATAAACCAACATGATATGTTTAAAACCACTCCACATCTGTAAATTTTCAATTTTTATTTTTACTTTCTGTATGAGGCCAAGTGGTCATTATTTTATGTGGTCATATCATTCCATTTGACAATAAAAAATATGAAATATCCATCATGTAAGAGACTTGCATCCAATTACACAAAGGAGAAAGAAGCCACACTACAAATCTTCAATATTTATATGTGGTGTGCTAAATTGTTTTATTTTTTCAAATCTTCCTTACAACAATCTAACTCCATGCTCTGACTTCACTGCCTTGATCTACACACATCTCTTATCGCTGAAAGCATTTTTCCAACATCTGCTGTTAGTTGCCTGTTGAGCATCTGCTAATTGGACATTTATTAGTGCAATTTTAAAATATATTTTCCATCTATCTGTACTCATACTAAAATTGCAAAAATCAGACATATTCTTCTTCAGAGGAATCAAAACTGGACTACAGTCTCTTACCTTGTTTATCCTGGAAGTCCAGGATTAGATTACAATTAACACCTTAAATTTTCATTTTGCAAAGTGATTGTAAAGTCATTCTATTTCATGGAGGATTACCTGTCCAGCCTTGACATTGTTTCAGTTTATCTCTAACTATCTTTAGATCTTCAGTGACCAGAAATATTTTTCATAATGTTGACCCAAACACACACATACCTGTGATTAAAAGATATTAACAGCAAACAATAAATTAGGCACTAAATTAACATTATCCATGGTTTTAAAACATATATGGCACAAAACAAAGTATCTTTGGCTCTAGAATAAAGCATTACGTAGAGTGGTGAAAGCATAGGATGGTGGCATAGACTGATGATATAGGTGCTGATATAGCAGGAGGATAAGACAGGCCCCAGACTGACAAATAAATCACCAATGGTTTGTTCCTGGTCACTACAGGGATAAAGTCTCAGGAGCTGGGTAAAGCTGGCTTCAGCTCAGGGGCAACAACAAGCAAAGTTCAGGAATACTTATGCACAATCTTGTGCACAGATTTGCCTTGGGAGATAGTGACGGAAAAAAAAGCAAGCAAATTCAACAGAAGATTTATGAAAGCTTGCAAGCAAATATCCTCCCAAGAAAAAACAGGAGCAGGGAGGAAGCATTGCCCAGCACCAGCAGTGCTAGTATCCAGTGTAATGTTGACGTCAGTCTTGAGGAAGATGAGTGCTGATTGCCCTTAGAACCAGAGGAGCAGAGGAAGGGTAAGCATAACCCCAGGGAACAGAGGCACATTTACACATGAACCCATACTGGGAGTGTAACGTTTTAAATTCTGTTAGTATTGGGCTGTTTGTCTCTGATTGTGTACTTTTCTGTACCTGGAAGAGCAACAATTATTGGTTAACTGGTAACCTTTGCACCATATTCACAATATGCTTTTGGCTTGGTATCAAAGCTTTGCCCATAACAAAATTTTACAGGAAACACTGAGTCTGTTTAAAGGGAGTAAAAGCTCTGAACTGCCTTTCTTTACAAGGCTGTAAGAATAATGTTGGCCACATAGGTTGTGAGGTAGACAGTGTATCCTTCCACAGACTCTTTCCAAATACTTCACAAATTTTCTTGCTTTAAACATCTTTCTATTATGAATTCTGCACCTGGTGTTCATCTGTCTCCTCTTTCAATATTTGGAAATATTTTACATTCAGTGACAACACTAATTTTCAGATTTTATATCTTTTTCAGAGAAGCTCTGAATTTCCTTCCAATGTCTTATTGCCCAAATATCTGGAAAATTGACTTTGGGATTCAATCCCTGACGCATATGAAGCATTGACCCATCAAATTGGCAAACTAGTTCAGTGTGCTAAAAGCGGCAAAATGTAAGCACTGGATTCAGCTTTCTTTGGAAAAATATAGGGTTTACCTAAAGAAAAACATTATTTCAATTTCAGGCAAAGTAAATTAGTTGCCTCAGAAGGAAAAGGGAAAAAATAATTTCAAGTGATAATATTTTTCTTTTAGGTTGAGATTATTTTGTGCTTTGTCATTTCTCTAAAACACTATCTTAAACATTTTAAAATTGCCAATTTCACCACAGAATGTTTAATTCAAAATTTTCATTTTAAAGCTATCACTTTTCAAATTAATAAAAAAATACAGAAAAAAATACACTGCTCAACTGATACAACCTCCCCTCACACATTTTGTCCAATCAGCTTTCAAATAAATGTGATTAGAATAGAACTGGACAGACTAGGCCAGAATTACACTTTTCATCTTCAAGGAATGCATGCAAGCAATACCTTAATCACCTTCCCATAGCCTGCTGATTCCTGTGAGATAAAAGTGCATGCTTAAGCAACACAGCATCCTGTCCTAGATGTTTTTGTTCCTGCACAAATCAAAACATCTTCAAGCATCATCATTTCCCCAACACTGAAATTTATCTGGATGTCTATTTAACATATCTATGTCATTTCCATATTCATATGGATTAAAAAAAATATGAAAAAATAAGATCATAATATTGTGAACATCATTATGAAAATATTAAAAATAATCCTGGTAAAAATTCCATGGCAAAATACAAAATTTCCATTCATTTCCATTCCACTTTTCATGGAATGGAAGAATGTCCTCTCCTGGTGATAAAAATAAAAAACTGGCCATCAATGAATTCAAAGAGTAGGCCAGAAAAATATTTTAATAAATGCTTCCATCAAATTCTGACTCTTCTAATTTTCTGTACAAAAAAGTTATTTAATATATCTATTTATCACAATTTCATCACCAGTGGGTTAATTGTGGGAAAAATTTAATTTGGCAATATTTTAATATGCATTTATTTGAGTATTACACAGGCAGGTTTATAAAACAATTAAGAGATAATATATTAATTATTGCTATTTCCAGTGAAAATGTAATCATAATCATTGGCACTTTGAGTCATATTCCTAGTCCCTTCTTTCAAAACAGAGCTTCTCTGTCTAGAAAAAAAGTCTATAGAGATATATTGTGGATATTAGAGGAATGTGGGCTATGTCAAGTACCAGTTGCATTGTGAAAATAGTGTTCTGAACATATTTTTTAGATTTGCCTGTACATTTTTGTCACACAGAAATATTTTCATTTTATTCTTTGTCAGTGTTTTTTCATGCGACATGTCTTGGTTTTAAAATACATACAGTGTTCTTCAGGAAAAGAAAAAAACGAAAAATCTTTTTTATTCATTCCTGCAACTACAGTAATGTCACGAGTATAAGGCGCACCAGTGTATAAGGCGCACTTCTGGGTTCAGATCAAAATTTCAGTCAAAAAAGGTCTGCGTTATACACATGAAATTACTGTATTTTCAATAAGCATAACTGTACAATTAATTTATCAATGTTGTTCCAAAATTAGGATGTGTAACAAAACTTATCAGAGTTTCAGTTCTAAGCTGGAAAAAGTTCTAGTGGCTTCACTAGGACTGCACTCATCAAAGGAGTAGTATATGGAGGAATAATTACCTGTAGAGGACCTAGCTCCCCAAACTCAGCATTATTTCAAGCAGAGTGATATTCTTCCTGGCCTCCATCTACCTTCCCAGAAAAAGGCAACTCTCTGGAGACCTTGTCTCTTCTGTAACCCTGAGCCCAGGCAGTCTGTTCTCTGTAAGACAAGACTGGTTTGCCTCAGCCCGATGGAGAGAAGTTCATTAGCTAGAACATGTAATATAAGGAAAGCAAAACCAGAGATAGCTGAGCAATTGCTAAGCAATTGTTTAGTTGATTAAGACTTGAGAAGAATAAAATCTGACACAGGAAGGTATAAATCACAAAGGCAACAAGCAGAAATGGTAACCTAGCAATGCTGAGCATGAGCTCTCACATATCTAAATGCTGAGTGGTCACCCAGCTGAAATACCCAATTTGGGATATCTCATTGCAGAATCATGTTAATGTTCTAGCCCAGTTACCTGTTGTGTGTATCAGTCAGTAAATAACTGCTTTGCACTCATAAATTGAGAGTATCATTCTTTGCTGTGTCTCTCTGGTTACAACAGAATTTCACAGAATCACCGAAAGGCTTGGGCTGGAAGGGGAAATTTATCCATGTAAGAAGAAAGAATACCTGGACATCGTGTCTGTCTAGTGTCTTGACATTCCTCAAAATATTATGCCTGGCTTTCAGCTACCATGTCAAAATATAGTAGATTTCCAGTGTACCTGAGGTTTATCTGTAAGTCCCATAAAGTTGTGACAGATAACCAATGGAATTTCAAATACTCCCACTGGACAACTGACTGCCCATCTTAGCTGCAGGTTACCTACATAACATGCAAAAAGCATAGATTTAATACTTCTACTCTGAAATAATCTTTGGAAGATCTTACTTTTTTCATTGACTATGATGAATTTTAGGGACCATCAAGCCCTGCATAAATTATATTAAATCACCAAATTAATGTCTTGGTGCCCACACCAAGATTAACTTCAGACAAGAAAAATATAAATGTAGATGCCTCCAGATCAACTGTCTAATAAAGGGTCTAATTCAAAACCTCCCAACACATCTGTGACATCTTCTGGAAATGTGGAAGCCTCTTGCTACATTAAATGAAGATCTGGGAAGTTTACGGGTCTCAATGTAAGTGCTGAAAACCAGTTGCTAAAACCACTGAGGTAACAGAGAACGTATCCTGGAATATACAGGCCATCTCACACAGAATTTGACACAGGCAGGTAGATGGCTGTCCAATAATCCTACATGTGTTCAGATAAGTTAGGCGAACAAAGCAGTAGATCTGGAGAGCTACTCACTTTATCCCACTGTATAGCTGAAAAAATGACAACATCCACTGATGATTTTGGTAAATTGCAAGCACTCCATTTAATTTCTTTATCACAGGCAACTAGTGTCATTTGAAATGCATTACTGTAATCTTCCTAGCCTCAAACTGTCATGCCAGAAGAATGAGGGTCTCCAAAATATTGTGTCTTATCTTGCCATGGCAATTAATGGACCAATTCCTGTCAATTGCAACAAGCCTGGATAGGTGAGCTCACAAAACAGACCAACGTGAAACAAATCAAGACTCATCCATGTCTCTAACAAGTCTTATGTCATAACAACTACTCTGATAGATAAGTTTTGGGTATTCTGGATGGTTTCTTTTCCCAATGAAACTGGACACTGATGCTTACATAATAGATTAGTGCCTCCTTCGACTTTATTGGAAGTTCAGATAGCTAAAGCACTATTGATTGTGCCATTGAATAAGAAGGTTTTTTACAATTAATATAGTTTCCTCAAATTACGTGATGAAAGGTTTTTCCAGGGAGGTGGGGAGTGTGGGGATGGGAGAAAATGAAAAAGCTCCACCATAACCTAACCTACCAAGTATTTTGATGTCCCAGTGGAATAGAAAACCAACACAGCACATTCCTGGGCATACTTTCTTTTGTATGCTTTCTAAAAAAAATGTTGCATCATTTCTTTGCAAATGTCTCTCTAAAAAGTCTAGCCTATATACTGACTCATGGAAAAGAAAACTTCTGAGAATAGGAAAAGATTTACTTCCTTCCATCTTTGTGCTTATAATCAGCAACTAGAAAAAGGAGATTTCTTCACACTCCAAAGAGAACAAAGACTTCTAAGGCTCAGTTATGAAGCTGGAAAATTTTATTTTGCATGAATTGCTCTCCTCCATCTTTCTTACTTCCTACAGTCTTGTACCCATTTCTACAGTATTTCTGCAAAAGAAACTACCAACATAAAATTAATCTTGATGACATCATGTGGTGGTAGTTATTCAGAACATTTAAGGAGGATAAAGCACTTTAGCCTTAAGGACTCTTAAAATGAGAATCATTTATTCTCTGTTGTCTTCTGTGAAATGGATTCTTGCTGTTACTAATGTAAAAACCTGCTGCTAAATGTTTTGACTGTACATATTAGCCAGCTGGTGGTTCAGTTCTCACTATTGAGTTGCCCAGAACTGAAATAATTAATTTAGCTCAGAAAAGTATATTGTGCTGTACCTTTTGGATTTGTGACTGTAATCTGTAATCACCAGGGAGTTTATTTGGATTTGCAATAATATTGGAGTTGGTAATTTATAACAGAACAGGAGCTCACTAAGTAGAGCTTATGAAGCTTGAAGTTTTTCGATAAGTTGCAGAACTTTCCATAATACGGATACTGTTAGCAGCTTACAATTGGCTCAAACATTAATCTGTGTTATCCTAATAAACTGAAAGCAAAACCCATGGATTTGAAAGGTCCCTTTCTAAGTATAAGTGTCCTTAATATTGGCTCTTCATACCTGTATAGCAAGAAATAATTCAAAGCTATATGTATAAGGACTCCTTTCAACTGGAAAAATATTGGACTCAGATTCTCAAGAAAAAAACTATTTAGCCCAAAGAGATCCATTAATGCAAATTTTTATATCTTTTCACTGCATAATTCTTATTTCTTTTTGCTTCTGCTTACTCCTTGTATTGCAATAGGCTTTAGAGAAATGTAATGTGTCAAGATTATCTGACACTTGAAAATTGTAGTTAGGCAAATACTACTATTCAAATATATTCATTCATTAATTGATTCAAGTACTGATTTAGATTTTCTAAAGGAATAAGGGAAAAGTAAAGGAAAAAATAACATACAAACTGGAGATAATCACGTATACTGCAGTCCTTCAAAAGACAGCTGGAACAAATAATATTCGTCCCACCATATTCATTGTGACAGGCACTGATGGTCTAGATTTATTTATTTGTTTGTTTGCTTGGTTTATATTGTTTTTGTAAAACTTCCCTCATAGTCCAATGAGATATTTACTTACCTTTCTTGCATAAGGAGCGGACCCTCTCAGATATCTAATGGAGGCAGATACTGATCCACCCCTCCTTGAAAAATTCAAAAGTAATGGAAGTTACTCTTACAAATGCTCTCCAAGCCATCTACTAAAGGCTTTGTTTCCTAAATAAAATGTGCCTCTACTCGCAGGAATGGGTAGTTGACCTGGTGATTTATTGATTTTACATTAAAAGGATGTGCATTTACGAGGCTTGGCACATGATAGATCCAGTACTGGTGCCAGATGAAGAGTTAAAGGGAGTAGACTATCATATGTCACTGCAAAACAGAGAAAGCTGTAATGACATCAACACTAATCCCTCTGAAAGGCAGCTGTTTTTTGTTATTGTTATTTTACAACAGTGAAGAATTTTATAGTTGTGCATTGCTACACTTTGTGTTTTAATGACACTGTTGTATTTTTTTTTTAAATTCGATGTTAGTCTGTTAATGTGCACTTATTCACAGATGTTTAATTACTGTTTACAGATGTAAAGCATCAAATTTTAGCAATTTCATTCCTTTTAGTATCAAAAAGTGGTTCTTGAACCATTAAAGACAGGAAAAAGGCATAGGCAGTACTTAGCAGTCTCTTTCATCCAGGTGTGTCGTGAGTTTAATAAAGTTACTAAATACTACCCCAATTTAAAAATGGCAAGTAGAAAACACCAGATATGACTGAGCAGCACAGTGAATGTGCGCCATAATTAAGAATAGAACAACAGAATCATTTAGCTTGGGAAAGATCCTTAACAGAGACCAGCCATCAACTCAGCACTGTTAAGCCCACCACTAACCCATATCCCTAAGAGTTACATCTGCACATCTTATAAATCCCTGCAGGGATAGTGACTCCAGCATTTCCCTGGGCAGACTGGACACATGGCTTGACAACTCATTTCATGAAGAAATTTTTTCTAATATCCAATGTAAACCTACCCTGGCACGACTTGAGGCCATTTCTTCTTATCCTGCCACTTTTTACCTGGGAGAAGAGACTGACCCACATATTACAGCCTCTCTTCAGGTAGTTGTTGAGGTTGACAGGGAATCTACCAGTCTCATTTCTCCAGGCTAAATAGCCCCAGCTCCCTCAGACACTCCTCATAAGACTTGTGCTCCAGACCCTTCACCAGCTTCATTGCTCTTCTCTGGATGAAAGAAAAGAGTACGGAAAGTGGTACAGTACTTGAATTTTAATATACCAGAAATCTTTTTTTTTAATAGCAAAAGGAAATGAGAAAGAAAGTGGACCACTGCCATTTTCTTGCTTTTGGATGAGTCCTCTTTTGGGTTCAACAAGTCAAGCACTTCTTTCTTTAAATAAAAGTGCATGAAAAAACCAACAGACAAAAAAAAAAAAGCTTTTCTAGCTCAGTGTATTGACTCCAACATCAAGTAAACAATATCAGATGTCTAGAACAAGGAAAATATGTAGCAATAATTAATTGGAGGGAATTTGTGATTAAGACAAACAATGTCCTTGCACCATACTGGCAGATGTACCAATGGCAATTTCCTTGATAAATATCTCATATAACAAGGGCACTGAACATATATAGTTTTATTTCTCAAACAGAATCCAAAATGAAATTAAAGACTTACAGAGTTATGTTCTGTTCAAAAATTGCTTCTCATAAATAAAGATGTTTTGAGTAGCTTAGCTTTTAGACTAGTTCAAAAAAATTATGTTAAAAGATATATATAGAGAGAAGCTGAATTATTGTTTGGTGAAGTGTTTATCCATTTTACCCAATAACAGCATTTTGATACTGAATGAACTCAGAGATACTCTTGCAGTCATTTTTCAAAATTTGCATTTAAATAAAATATTCTGGTTTACACTTCATTCAGTATTAAGTGTATGTAATAATATCATCCTTGGATGAGAAAATGAAATTTTCCTGTGGTGATGTTGGAGGACTGCCATTTATATGCAGATTCTGGCTTTTACATTAGTGAAAATGCATTTCAAATCCGAGCAGGAAAATAAACATTTTTAAGAAAAATATCCCCCCCAAAAAGGAAGAAGAAATGTCAGGTACAATCAAGCATGAATTAGCTCCGTACTGATGAGCACCCTCACCTTCTCAAGAAGATTTATTTTATTGCTATTTTTTTTATTGACAGGTAGAAGAAAATCTCAAAGCATCCAATTTGTCTTCTTCTCATTACTTTCCCCCGGGGGAAAGTATGTCTTATTGCTCCAAGTTATTAATTCTCCTGACCTCCACACACATAGCATCTAACTTCCCCCCCTCCATCTTCCACATCATGAAGAAAGGCGCACGAAGACAAACGCCCCTGGATACTTCAGTTCTTGAATGTAGCCTAGACAGCTCCAGCTTGGATTCGCTGCAGCATCCTCAGCATGAGACTCCTGTAGACATCAGCTGAAACTTTTACACCTTCTACACTCACCAATCCAAAAACAGAAGTGTCAATTCATTTCTACTGCGCTGTGTCTGCCATGTGCTGGTAAAGCAATGCAACACCCTGTCTACTGCATTTTGAGCTGATATGTCCTTTATTTTGCCATTTGATCCCAAAGACACTGTCTTTTCCATTTGTCCTGAAGATAATCAAAATTCCTAAGTTTTCAGTCCAGAGCTCCTTGCCATAGGCTTATTCTGCACTTGAAAAAGCTGATGGCTCACTCCAGTTACCTATGTAGAGGAGTCTGGTGCCATTTAAGTTGTTTTAGCACACTTAAGTTGTCCCCCCCAGAGCTAACAAGGTTTATATGGATCTCTATCTCAATCATGACCTTTTGAAGAGGCATCTGAAGGCCAGGAGGAAGAACTGGTGGCGTTTCATAGGGCATGGGGAGTATTTCTCAGAAAATGTTGCTCATAAGCAGACATTCAGGGCATGAATCAGTTGCTGAAATATAAAGATATACTATTATTTTCAACACTGGGAGATTGGTCCTTCTGACTGTATCATATTAGCCTAACCTCTGCATATGTCTTGGGAATGCTGAAACATTTCAAATGGCACTTGTGTATTATTAGGTGAGTGAATTCTCCCCTTGTAATTCAGCAAGTGCAATCTGGAGGGGAAATAACAGAGAATCTGAAAGAATAAAAGCTAACTATGGACACCTCTTTCTCAACAAAATAGTTCAAACATATTTGATTAACTTTGATAACGATTTAGCATAACAACAAACAGTAGATAGCAAGACAATTTAATTACAGTGCATTTTCCTAAATCCAAATCTTCATTAAAAAACAAACAAACAAACAAACAAATTCCAAAAAAAATCCAAGAATTTTTTAAGGCCAAAATGCAAATATCCTTGCAAATATTCTGTCACTTTAATAGTCTTAACTCTTGTAGCTGTTCTGGAGTGAACTTCCAAATCAATGAAGCAAGAATTTCCCCAAAAACGGGCTAATTTTCCCCCACATTCCATGCCATTCATGATTATGAGTAATTTAGAGGGATGGGGAAACGTGTAGGTACCTCAAGGGCATATGATTTTTGTGCAAGAAGAGTCTGGAATGTCAAATTTTATAATATTGGTTGCTGAATGACTGCCACTGTATTCCACCGCACTATGGACAATGAACATGAATAGTTCCAGCCAGGACAGATCTTCTGTTTTTTACATTATGCTTTGCAAGGGTGAGAGATTAAAGTACCATTTTTAAAAATATGCTAACACCCCTGCTTGTGTGTGCTTCAGGGGAACACCTTGCTGTGGTTAAGCAATAACTTTGAGTCAAGCTACCTACAATATGGAGTATTAGTAATGTAAAACACCCCAGCTATTTTAAACGTGGCAAGGAAGCAGAAGCTTGGTTAACTTAAGTAATAAAACCAGTATTATAAACACTGACTGATAACTTTGCCTCTCATGAAATACTCACTTATCATTTTGTCAGTTATGGTATGGACTTCAAAATATTCATTGTCTGTTCTGGAGCACAAAACTTGTGCAGGATTGTTCTGCCATTGCTACAGGGCAGACCACCCTTACAAGGAACAAGGGGCTTTCCTTGTTCAGGAAGAGTGGAATCTTCCTAATAGAATGGGCTGAAGAAGCCACAACAGTAATGGTCTAAACTCTACAATACTTAGGGGCATCACATTTGACTATAAGTAGAAACATGAAAATACCATAGAATAGACTTATTCTGTGCATTTTACAAAACCACTTGTACATTACCAAAAAAAAAGCAACTATAAAACAAACCACAAAACCCAGAAATTATTCATCCAGACAACACTGCTATGCAGAAAAGATAAATACAGATTCATATATGCATGCTGCAAAAAGGACTAAGTGAAGAGAGATTTTTCTCTGCAGTGAAAATCTAAACCAATATGAATGTAGACACTTCCTGGGTATCCAAAAGATGGGGCTAACCCAAATACACACCTGCATCTTTGTTTGGAGAAAGATCAAGTACCTCCAGTCTGGCATCCCGCATAACTCTATAGCAGCATTACAGTATTACATTCCTTCTACTGTCGTACTCAAACATTTTACCAAGAAGCCAAATGCAAAATAGAGAGGCTTTTAGCCTTAAGTTCTAATATCTCAATGGTTAAACAGGCATGGGACATTGAGAATAGTGTTGTCTCAGAGGTAAAGTTATTACTGTTTCCCAAAAGAGATGAGAAATTTTCCTTTATGAGAGATTTTCTTGTATTTTCTGTGACTTGCAATAGTCTCTGAATGTGTTACTTACATGAAATTCATAAAAGGTAGAAGAAAACTGCTTTTATCAGGCTGTTTTGTAAATTGCAGTATGAGAAGAGCAGAGTTGCTATTTCGCATTTAACTTTGTTTACACTGTCACTGAAATGGCTTTTATTTCAATGATCTAAAACATGCAACAACTTGCAGGCCAAGAATTGCTCAAAGTTTACTTTTTCAATTCCATACTCTTCAATAAAAGTGAAAGACAAATGTTTTCATATTTGTACAATGTTATTTCACAATAGACCTAAGCTTGTGCTCACACATGCATGCAAATCACTTGGGCTATATGTTGTGCAGTAAGGATGATTTTAAAAGGGTGAAAACATGCCTGCAATTAAAAAAAAAAAGACAAAAAAAGTCAGTCACCAAATTAATAAACAAATTGTAGGTCAACTTCTCCTCTTTTAAATCACAGTTCTAATGAAATCTGAAAGAATAGGAAACCTGACACCTGATGATCTCTTATATCTCTAAAGCAGATGGCTTCATTATAATTTGCTATTGAAAAAGCTCAATGATCAGAGATTTCATGAATATCTGGAAAGAAAAAAAAATGAAGCTTTGCTGTTATATTTATAAAATTAGCCTAATATCAATTCTCTATTGCATTAAAATCTGAAGTGAGCCAAGTTTAAATCTGAGGAATTGAAAAAAGTGCTACAGCATTGGCTGTTCTATGGTAGGCAAAATAATCTCATTATATGTCCCGTGTTTTTGGGTTCCTTCATTGTCCTCAGTCACATATAAGAAGAATGCATCTGAAGTCTTGATGCATTTATTACTGGAGTCCAGCTGTGATAAAGAGCCATTAAAATCATTGGCTGCATAATGTTATACTTAAAACACAGCAGAAGCATTTTGTACCAGTCAGATACATTATAATGTCTCCCAGACTGGGGAGCATTGATAGTATTCAACACAACAGAGGCTAATGTGTTAACTGGAACATAAAAAACTGTAAGAAAATAACCAAAAAATTAGTATTTAATCTATTCTGTTTCTGTTAAGTGAAATCTGCATCTGGAAATCCAACAGTGAGATACACAGTACTGTGATCTTTCAACTATTTTTGTGAGTATGAGAAGCAATTTCAGGACCTGAAATCTCCTGATATATGCAGTAATAGAAGTGGAGTAATGTCCCAACACACTGTGTCCATAAATAAAAATTAAAATTAAAAAAAAATAATAAAAACAAAAGCCAGCATGAAATTTAGGTAGAGGACTCTGAACATGGAAGGAATGACATGTCCTTAAAACATTAAGGAGAAATAGCCCCTGTTATCATGAGATAGTGGCAACATCATTCTTTCTGGTTATGATCACTCTGATATATTGTGATATCATTGTACCTAACTTTAGATACCTGTGACATTCATCTGAGAGGCTTCATCTTCATTTCTTGTACAGTCAATAGAGAAAAGGAACAACTTGTAAGATGTATTCATCTAACTTATTCTAAATTAGAAAATACGCTGTACCCCAAGAGTTCCTATTTCTCTCCACTATCAGGGGAGTAGAAACAATTTGCTCAGATGAAGTCATCCACACACTGGCTGACATCCCCATTCAGAAAAAGAAAGAGAGAGAGAGAGGGAGAGACAAAAAGAAGGAGAAAGGGAGAGAGAAGGAGAGGAACCAAAGGTAGAGAGGACAAGGAGCTAAGCTGAATGACAAAGGTCTAGTGTCAGAAGGCTACTGTGAGAGACTGGACTGCTCGTGATTAATGACTCAAACATTTTAGCCCTTGTAGTATCCACCCAGGTTACTCCCCTCCCAAGTACAGGGGCATTCACATGTAAGATGAGGTGTTTATCTCAGCTGATGGGATATAATGGGCCACGATGGACTCAACTATGCTGACACAAGAGATGGCTGTAACATCTTAGCAGGGCTCAAAGATTCATGGGGATATTTTCCACCAACCCTCAGCATAAAATAACCCCTATGGATCTGGCGTTGGGTGGACTGTCCTTCTACCACTTCATGCCATCTGCAACCACTGAGGGGACTAGAAAAGGACCAATGGGATGTCGTCAAAATTTATGGAGTGGTGACTTTTCTTTTCTACTGGATCTTTATCTCTGTTTCTCTCCTTCTTTCTCAGTTCTTGTCTCTCTTTACCCCATCTCTCTACGTCACATTTACAGTTAAAAGAGAATCTGTGCACTTTGGAATATGGTCTTATTTGTACCTTAATTTGGGCAGAGACATCTCTCTAATAATTTTAATAATTAGATCTTAACACTAAACTTTAACATTTAAGTCCCATGCAAGGAAGAAGGAGAATCATCAGGAAGGCAGAACAACAGCAACCAACATAAATACCTTAACTAATAGAAAAGGATAGCCAGTGTTTGAATTGCCTCTGGGAGCAGTTTTGCCGGGATAAGGTTTGCCATGACAAGCCTTTGGACCAAAATTCAAATTCCTAATGAGAGCCATTTCCTTGAACTTTGTAAAAAGTTTGTTCTGTGTCACCACCGAGGTCACAGATGAACACTTAGGGCCCCAGCACTCGTCCCCTAGCGTGTTGGGTACCTGCTCTTCAGCAGCTGCCTGCTGGCCATCCAGCCACTGATCACTGCCCTTTGAGCCTGATAGCCCAGACGATTTTCAACTAACACAGCAATCATTAGGCAGCCAGGGTGTCCTCCGCTATCAAATGAGAACGCTGTGGGAGACAGTGTCAAAAACCTTACCAAAGTCAAGGTATATTACCTCCATGGCTCTTTTCTCATCTGCAGAGCCAGTCATTTAGTTGTAGAGGCAATCAGGTTGCTCAAGCATGATTTGCCCTTGAACGCCTGCCGTGAACACTTGCGGTGCCTGAATGCAGCTGGCCTCACTGTCTTTTAAATTTAACACCTGCAAACTGACAATCTCAGTCCTGCAAGGCTGTCGAACCCCAAACTGATGTTGAAACGACACAGGCAACACCTGCTGCACTTCAGGACATCCTAGATTTGTATTCTTTTTTTGCAGAGTGCTGTTTCTAGGGATAGCAAAAGACTCTGAAGATCATCCTTGTAAATTAACAAGCAGTAACAGAAATACTAAATTCTTTAATATCTACACATCTCATTCTTTGGGAGTGTCTTTTTATTTCTGAAATCAAGCCTTAAAACTAAATAAAACTAACTTGAAACTACTCAGTAATACAGACAGAAAGTGTTTTTAGAGTCATTCAATTATTCTAAATATTACTTATAAGACATCTGATTTAAAACATTTCTTACTGCAATTTTTTGTGAATTATAACAACCACTCGAGTTTAAGAGTCTATAGAGCTATATCCAATATATTTACATCTGGGACAGTTTTCCAGGTCACATAAAGGTCTATCCAAGTAATTACTGTTGGTATTTTTGTTAATATCATCACTTTTATTAAGATATCCTTCATGAAGCATTTTGAAATACCAGGTTCCACAGTTTCCATTTAAAATAGCATGTTTTGAAATAGTGTCAGGGCTACCTTATAAGACATGCATTTCTGTCTTTCAGAGACAAAGAGAAAGAGATCAGTAACTAAACAGTAAAGGTCAAAGCATAAATCAATCATTTCACTAATAAGCCATCTTCAAGCTGTACAAGGAATAGAAAAACATTTAGCATTGTATTCTCTGCACAGACATTTAAAGAAAAAAGGCAAAAAATGACATCTGATTCCCATTAGTCCTCTGAGAACAGGGCTTTGAGATGCTGGATAGCTCAGATTACCTGCTATAACAAGCAGGTGCTAGGCCAGGCAGCAAACTAATAACATGTATTTCATGTTGTCAGTTGAAAGAATGGACGTTTAGGTGTATTCCTAGTATCTTCAAATAAATTTCCTACTATCTTCATCTGTTGAAGACAGAGAATACATGTATTTTTCCATATTTCTGTGTTTGTATTTATTTTTCTTAAACATTTCTGACCACAGGACTAGGTCACCTGTGCTTTGCTTAGTATATCTGTGCTTTAGCCTCTGGACTCACTTGTGGTCCTAAGGAGATGAAATGGTTGGTTTTTTCTTTTCTATTCTTTCATTTTGTAAATATTTTTGTTTGCTGCTTTGTCTGTTTGTTTTACATATGTATGTGGACTCCCTGAGTATGCAATCACAACTATTTATATCACACCAAGAAAACAATTAATGTAATAGTTAATTATTTCAGATGGTGTGTTTATCATTCAAAAAACATTATTTAGCAACAGCTGTCATTTTTCAGTGCCTGTAGTATGGGAACACATTCCTAGAGGACAAATAGCATGTCATAGTTAGAGAGGAAGGAGGAAGAATAAAAGCCAGAATCTGCTCTTTACTAAGTGCATGTGTTGATAACCAATACTCTCCCTCCACCTATGAAATTTATGGGCAAAACTGGATCTTGGAAATCATGCACCTACCAGAAAATAGCAGCATAAAATCTCTCTCCAGCTTAAAAGGCAGCTCTCTCTTGCTTCTGTGAAAAAGAAGATCTTAAGAGGAGCAATAATTAGGTACCAATGATCTGAACTTCACACTGTTGTTAGATATATCGTTGGTTTTCCAGTTCTATGTAGCAATATGGGAAATACAAAGAATTTGTCAACTGAGCAAAATTTCCAAAAGAGAATCTGTATTTGGAGTCCTTACCTACAGAACTTATAGTCAGGAAGTTCTGAATGGTGTCTTGGTGCCTTGGGCAGAATTCACTGGCTAAAATTGAAACCCAGCCAGTCCTAGTGAAAGAATGCATTTATTTGTACATTTTGGAGAAAGTTTGAGGGAATCAAGCATGAGTAGTTTTTAGTTTTTGAGAGATATACTACACACATTAATAACTGGAAAATAGAGTGGTCAATGCAGTAATGGTACTCATGGAAACATTTTTAGTGATACATAACCTTACATGTTTTCATGAGAACTGAATCCAAAAAGGCTGCAAGTGTACTGCAATACAGTAATAGATCTGAAAAAAAAAGCTTTCTTTGTCTGATAAATAACTGGGGTTCAATGATCCACTTCAGCTGTGGGAAGCTGTCATGAAGTTGCAGAGCAGAAATTTGATATGAGAGCAGTGTTGTTTTGAAAGATCAATGATGAGAGGAGGTTATGGCAGAATTTCAGCAGCCTAATTAGAGATATTACCAGTATATCCCAAAGAGCTTGTGTCAGATAAAGAATAGGTTTGGTTTTTTTTGCAGATGAATCATCTAATAATCACCTGGAAGAGGGACTAAGCAGCACAATAATTAAATTTGTAGATTATTTCAAAATGGGAGGTGTTACATCGACTTATATAGAGGGAAAACAAAAAGCCTGTAATGACCAAAAATAAAAACTGGCAGACACTAGTGGAGTAAGTTCTATCTGGAAAAATGCAAGCAAATGCATTAAAGACTAATGAGAAAAAAATAAACAGGAATACCTGTGGGAAAATTACCTAAATGTAATGTGAAGATGCAACACTGTTGCAGCATTGAAAAAATCAGTTTCATTTCATAAATTAAAAGATAATGTACATGAGAAACATTTCTTATGGCAACATAGTGCAGTCACTGAATATTTGTATAGGTCTGGTCATTTCTATAGCAAAAATCTTAACTAAAAGGAATTTACTAAAAACTAATAAAAGAAAGAAAATTCAAATTTATGACAGCCTATGAAGGAAATCCAAACTTATGAGAGAAGAAAAAGAATATTTGCTTACAGCAATGAAAATTAAGAAAAAACTATGTCATTCTCTAAAAATTTTATGGCATTAACATCAAGAAAGTTGGGGTATATATAAAGCCTGAGAAAATGCAGATGAAAAGCAGACTTTGTTCCATTTGCAATTTTGTCACTACCAAATTTTGTGACATCAGGCAAGCCAGATTGCCTTTAGGTGCCTCAGTTTCTCTGTCACCTCTATAATTACATTAACATTACAAGATTTTTTTTCCATTTCACAATGAAGTAAGAAGACTTTAACTAACTAATCTTAATTTTTATTACTTTCAAAAAGTAAGAGAAAATAAAAATAGTATAATGAAAATAAATGGAGTGAAAAAATATGCCTGAGATACTTTTATATATGAAAGAATTGCCAAGATCTGGGTGGGTTTAACTGTTTGAAAGTTAGCATCCTTGTGGTTCAAAGATTTAGAGATCTGTAATTTACATTCTCATTTAACACCTATGATTTCCATCTCCATCATTCTGGGAAAATGATCTTTTGCATATTCATCCTTCAGTGAATAATCTGTATGAACTGTTTCTATGTGACTAAAGAGAATTATGTGTTTGGTTAAAATATGACAATGCAGCACAGCTCTGAAAAATCTGACGACAATTTTTCTTTTCAGCAAAGTGTTTTGAGTCTCATTTCAGGAAGGTTGAAGTTGATGCAGAGTTAAAAGGAAACCCTGTTGTTCAGAGAATGGATATACAATTCATAATGGTCTTTTAAGATAGTGGCTAGGTAGGGGATAGTAATTTTCAGACCATGTTTATTTAACTACTGAATTGTAATTGCTAAACATGTTTTCATCCCTTCTTCATATCTCACCAAAGAAGAGATGAAGGCATTAACTGGAAATCCCGACAATCCATAAGCATGTTCTATACTCAGCAGTTGAAATATTACAGATAGATTTACAGCAGCATCAGAAATAACTATTCCTTCACTATCTGTATGACTAATCTCAGAAGTGTGCTTTTACAAGGAATGTGACCTTGGAAGTGCTCTACTGTCTAGACATTTCTAAACTAATCTCTAAATTCCTTCCCAAATGACACTGAACTCTTTGGAAACAAATCAGATTATTTTCTTTCCCCATGTCACACAAACTGGCATCATTACTTGAGCTGCCCTGGCCCTAGTTTACTTGGTATATAAGCTGGCAAAAAAAAGAGAAATGACACTTGTTTGAAAGATAACTGCCCTCCAAGAAGGAACAGCATAGTAATATATAGCATGCCAAATATTGTAACGACTAACACTGTTGTCATATTAGAAAATGTGGGCTCTTCCCATTGTAAAGCACAGTGCATCTACTTAAAACCTAGATCTATTTCCTGAAGAGACTCCAGGTCAATGCCCAGCACCACATGAATGTGATACTCCATTAACTCACACATGTTTTGCAAACAGAAGCTGAGAAGAAACCTTTTAGCTGTTGCAGAACTTGCTGCACTTGTTCGCAGATGGTCTATCAGAGAATTTGATAGTGTGCTGTTTTTCTAGGTAGTCTAATGTAGTCTTTTAAACAGACTAAGTGCTAAGGCATCACTGGGAGTAGTGTCTGGCCCTTTCCTAAGAGCTTGAAATCTGCATTAGAACTTTGATGTTTCTATGTCACAACTAAACGTAAGATCCTACTTATTATTTTGTGAAGAACTCTCCCTTCTCAAAATTTTGACCTCCTAATTTTGTTACTCCCTTGACAGTGTTTTGTTTTCATCTCCAAGAGTTACTTGCCATACTACATGGACAGACCACTCAATTTTCACCATTGTCTCCTTATCTCTTCCAGCCCTTTCTTTCATGTGACGGACCCACAGAGCATTTCTGCTGATTTTACAGGCTAAGCCAGTTTAGTTGGTTTAAAGTCAACTGGTGGGAGACATGACCATCGCAGCAGTGTGGCATTGTGGTTGACCCCAAGCTTCAGCATCTACTAGTTTTGAACAATAGGAATTTGACTATAACCACACTACACGTTTGTCACATGATTGAAGGAAATTTCAAGTGGGGACAATATCAGGTCTGAGTAGCAAAAGGAGATGTTAAATAGAATTTTCAAAAGCTCTACACAAGTTTTAGGCAAGGAAAACAAAGGTCATAGGTTCAAAAAAGAGTAACTTCAAGCAGTATCTTATAAATCTTTGCAAGCAAAAATAATTTTAACTTTTCCTTTTTCATTGAAAGTTTGCTATTTTAAATTACTTCTAATATTTTGGTCTAAAAATGTACTTGTTACAAGATGACTTGTTTTTTCCTTTTATCTATGCAGCCCTTAGCTATCAGAAAATTATATTACTACTAAGTCTAGTAATGATGCAACAGTTAAAATGAAAGATAAATATTTATCCTCTTATGTAAAATTAACAGCACTGCACAAACTCACAAGCAACATTATTACCTGAGTCTTAATTTGAGAACTGCAAATCCCCTGTCCAGGGACACCTTGTTTTGCACAACTACGCCACTGCACTTGGGAAGCACAGATCATCCCTGTAAATGGTCACTGGTTCTGTCCTTTCCCCCTGCTTATGTTGAATATGTTTTTATTCCAGAGATTACATTAAAAGTCTCTCACATCACTGCTATTCCAAAATTAAATATGGATTATAGCTTTCCTGGCTATGCTTAAAATAGGAAAAAATAAGTAAATACAACAGAGTATGAATCAGGGCATTGTCGGTCTGCATATTAATACAGTTTCTGTTTAGGGAATTTGCAAAAAGCATCATTAGAGATGCAAATTAAGGAGATTAAGATATTTAGAAATTTTAGTCAAACCAGGGAAGTGCTATTGTCTTTCTGCTGTGCTAAGATTGTCTCCTTTCAAGCTGTGCATTTGAAGGCCTAATTACAGATACTTGCATTCTGCAGTCTCTTCTGAGTTGAAGAGGAAAAGCAGGTGCCAGGAGGGGGACAGATTTATGTCCTAGATAATATTCCATAACAACTACAACTCCCTGCTGGTAAACAATCCTCAGGCAACAGTCGCCTACTCCCGTTCAGATCTTTAGACAATTCACCAGATCCTGACACTTTAAACAAACAAATCCCCAGGCTGCAATGGCAATAAAACCTTGTGGATTGCCCAGTGAGAGACCTTTGCTGAGGTGGGCCTCAGGTTTCAACATTTACCCATCCTTTCATGGGACTAAGGCCACCATAAAATTATAATCTGGTCTCATCTGTCCTTTTCTCACCTCTGCATCACTCTTCTTCCATGCACCTCTTCAGGAACAGATGAACAAAAGCATTTCCTCCTAGGCGCAGCACCACAACAGTGACAACGTTTCAGCAAGCATCTTACTGATGCATAAGTAGAAAACAGATCATGCTTGAAAAATGCATCTCAGCATCACAGCTACATAAATCCCAAGCATAGCCCAGGTGAAGGTGAGGATAAGGAGTTTCATTTCAAAGAGCTTTTTTTTGTAAATGGTGGGCACAACATTGCCTTGGCTTGTTGCATTTTATTTTATGCCTTAGCTGAAAAATGCAGTTGATCCCCACGCAAAGTCCTGGCATTAAGCCTGTGTATACTTTAGGCCCAGCACAAGCTTATCCTTGGGCTAAGAACAGAACAAAGATTTCTCTAGTTTTATGTAGACGTGGATTTCCATGCATATGAAAGAAAGCAGTTCAAAAAGCCAGTTGAGTTAAGGAAGAGAATGTAGGAATGTAAGATGCCAGAAAATCTAAATAAATCACCATGCTTTTAGAGTTCCCTTTGAGCAGTTGAGCATGATATTATCCTGGCATGTACAGTACTATATCACTGGCTCTGTTGTTATAACTGGTTGATTATTACTTTGAACAAACAGTTATATGTCTTTCTTTTCAAAGAATTATATAAAATTGAAGAAAAAGAGAATTTAGGTATAGTCATATTTCTGAGACCAATAGTACCTTCCTTCCCTCCAGAAGAAGCATTGCTGATGAGTCGTTTGGAAACTTCTTTCTAGTTCTGTTTAATTTTCCAAAATCTCTCTTGTTTTCATCATATTTTGTTTGGGCATAAAAATAAGCTGTTGTACAGGGGTAGGCAGACAGGTCCTGATCCAGTGATCCCGTCTGTACAGAGATTATACAACACTGAAACAGCTAAAAATATTAAAGATATGCCCATTCTTACTCAAGGAAGCTGATGTTATAAACGTAGGGGGGGAGAAAATCCTGTTGTTGAGTAATTTCTCATTTAAGCTTTAAATTCTTAATCTGAATTTCCTTAACGTGCACTTGATATTTAACTTCTCATTGATATACAGTTAGACTAGAATGGTTCAGCCTCTGTACCTTTATTTAGACTTAAAATTCAATGTGTGAATAAATAAATCACAGCTTTTAGAAGCTGACTACCAATATGCTTGCAAGTACACAGTGGCCTTTTAAAATGTTGTATCATGTATGCTTTGGTATGAAAACAGGAAGCTGGATTCCAAATATCAACTACATGTAGGAAAAAGATGTCTCTGGGCATTGAATTACGAAGTAGAGTAATTTCAAAGCTGTAGCTCTCCACTAGCTGTAGCTCACTAGGCAGCAGATCCCAGCTAGTTGGATTTGGGTAGAGATCAAAAATGATCCTGAGATGTCTGAGGCTCTAGGAACCATTCCTCATAGCCTAAAAGCATCTTCAGCTCATGGCCTGTGCTGAAACTTCATTATACACTCTAGAAGGTGAGGCAAGGTTCCCCTTGCAAATTATTTAAGGAGAGATTAAATTAATTTGTTATTTACTTGTAGGCATGCCAGGAAAGTTATACATACAACAGTAGATACTGAAAAAAACACTGTTCTTGGGAGTGTTTCAGATTTTCTTGTAAAGCTGACCAAGTGTTAACATCAGAAACTTGTAAACATTAAAAATGCAGTGCTGCTGTTTTTTCACAAATTCACAGAACTTCATTTTACCACAAAATATACCATTTGAAAAGATTTGATAATAATTTGTTTCTTCATTTTTAATTGCAACATTTTTGGTTTTTCAGTTGAAAATAGCCTTTAGCATTCATTTGAAATTTTTCAAAACATCTGATTTTAGTGAAATTCAAAACTAAATTTGTAAAGTATTTTGTTGATATGAAATACTTATTTCAGCTCCAAATCTTGCTTCTTGCTTTGTGGTGATTGAAGCAAGGCTCTTTTCTTAAGAATTTTTTCCAGCTTTTGGAAATTAAACAACCCAGATTGTCTATATTTGTTCAGTCTCAATAGCTAGAGTAGACTTCCTAGTCTACATACCCTCACATACATTCATTTCTTGTTATGCTTTTAAAGTATGTTGCATTTTTTCCCCTTAAGAGGTTTTACATGCTCCAAAAACTAGTTCACATCAAGCAGAAATCATCTCGTCGTCCACCTACCAATCTTAGGTTCAACTTTTATACAACAAGCTTGTATAAACTGATGCTTTCCTTAACCTGCATATCCCTGTGAAACTGCTTCAATGTCAGAAGAAGAAAAGAGGAGATAACAGAATTGATTTCCTCAGCACAGTATTAGCACCTGTGCAAACCAGTTGCTCTTACCAGGGTAAAAATTAATTCGCATACGTTGTACCCACTCACTGATGTTAGCATTCAACCTGCTGCTGCCTTTTCCTGGACATGATCTTGCTGAGATTTCATTGACTGAAGATGTCCTACATTTATGAAATGAGTTATTTTTCACCCCCTTCCTGCTTTACATATGTCTAATGTTTTTACTATGACTGTAGCTCTTCAAGAGCAAGGACAGCCTTTCAGCTGTGAGTTGATGAATTTCCTAACCCAGGAATAGTAAATGGCTTCTGGATGCTCCCATATTTACATGAAAGAAGTGTCAATTTACAGTAAATAATTTCACCGTGGAATATTAAATTAAGAACATGCCATACATTAAAGAAGATATATTTCAGGTCTTACGGTTTGGTTTTCCTTTTATTAAGAGTCTTGGTAGAGATTCAAAGCAGACTCCAAGGAGCAATGGTGTCCACCATCTGTCTCCATCAGTGTGAAGACTCTTCCACAGAAGCTGCACTGTTACCCCTTTCAGATTGTTCCTGTAAGCCATATACTGTTCTTTACACGATTACAGTTTCAATGATAGCTCATGACACGGTATTTTGGTCATCTCTCTCACTACCTTTTGCCAGTTCATCTTCTGCTCTATGCTTTGTCTTTCCAAAATCTGTTTTTAATGACAGGTAACTGACCTGTGCATGGCTGGAACACTTGACATTTTATTGGTGTGTCATTCTGAATGCATAAAGCACATTGGGTTACAACTAGAAGAAAATTGAATACTTTATTTCTGATAAAGCTTGCAAACCAATATATACATATCCCAGAGTAAACATGTGGTGCATATACAATAAACACATGAAGCAAAACCCTTTTAAAACCATTTCAAAAGTATAATTTTGAAAAGATGGGAAAGTTGAAAATAAGGATTCCTATTTATATAAAAATCTTAAGAAGTGAATGAGTGGGAAATGTATCAGAAATACTCAGAAAGATAATCCACAAAAAAGCTATTACAGAGAATCAGTGAAGTTTAGAATTTCAAGGTATTTAGGAAAACTGGAATATTTTAACAATACAGGTGCCATGCAGCGTTTTGAGTTCAAAGTTTTCAGAAACAACACCTAAATGTCCACGTACAGTAAAACAAGCAAGAAACACTGCAGTATAGGTAATCTAATGGGGTTGGTGTCTTTGTGATCTGTGTTTATTTTACCTGTGACAGCCTGGCCAGCAGAAACTGCACTCCTTATGCTGGTGGCTGTGGTGTTAGACTAACCAGCTTTGTCAGCCCTCAGCAGCACCCAGTGGGGATGCCCACACAGAGAACCATGGCTGCTCCTTTCTACCAGCACCCACACAGAAAAGAGAGATGACACCCTGAGAGTCTGGGCAGCATATGCTCATTTTTACCTCTCAGCTGTTGGTATAGAATGAGAGCTGATGTAAAGCAAGCCCGGAAGACTTGAAAAGCAATACCTCTTTGCCACATCTTTCATATCTCCTTCCTGAACTCTGGAAGCTCTGATGTATATATGCAATTTTCATGGTTGACATGGAGTACAGCACAAGTGGACCTTCATATGCTTGTTTTTAAGTTCTCACTAAAAGTATTCCTATGGCACACAGGCATCTAGGTACATAGCTCCCTTCTGTCCCCATCTTACTGATGAAAGTGACAGTTCTCCCAGAAAAAGTGACAGTTCTCACAGATACTTCTCCCACAAAAAGATCCACTTCCATCTTTTTCTTGTAAACCAAAAACAGAAGTAAAAGGGAAAAACAAGGAAACTTTAATTAAAAATAAACCCTTGAAAGTCTTTTAGGTGAGCAGAGAAACAGGGACAGATTCATTAAATAATTTTTCAGTATTACAGAAACCTTTTCATGATACACTAAGTTTCCTTTTAATTTCCCAGTTGTTTGGACACACAGGAAAAAGAATTAGGGAAAGAAGGTCAGCAAAAAGATAACAATGCCTATTTATTACAGCCAAGAGATTAATCTAAAAAACAGTACTTCTGCATTTAATGAGGATTGAGGACAATAAATGAGAAATTATAAGGCCACAGTTCCTATTATCCGAAGTGCTGAAAATACATATGAATATCCTTTTTTCACAGCTTAGGTTTTATGTACAGTGCCTGTTTTTGATTCTCACAGCATGTTTTTTGTCGTTGCTGTGTGATAGGTAAGCACCCACCATCAGAGTAAGAATCACAGAGGGGTAAGAGAATTTTCATTGAACAATTGCAAGAAGACATCCGTATTATGGACTTGAGGCTGAGTCCATTATTCATTCTATTCTTTTCCACATGCATGTGAAGCATCTTTAATCGCAGGGGGCTTAATATTTGTAAATCAGTAATTTTACTTATGGAATGGTATTTTAAAGGATTGGAGACTTAGAGAATAATTTTCATCATAAAATACTAAAATTATACACTGTTCAGAGATTTGCTGAAGATTATATGCCATTTGAATTCAACAGGACAGTGGGGCTTTTTTAACCAGCTTAAGAAAATGAATGACCTCTATAGTGCCTACCTGTCTCAGTATTTTAAGTGTCTTTTGCCCAATAGAAGACTAGACAAAAAACCCAAAAAATAACAACAACAAAACCAAAAAACAACAAAAAAAAACCCCAAACAAAAAAAACAAACAAAAACTTCTGCAAAACAGGCAAAGAAAAACACAGAAGGGAGTCTCAAAAGTGTTTTAGATGTTTCACTCCTTTATTCTGTTCCCTGGGGTGGAATTTATCTGAACAAATGTATAAGTAAATCCAAAGTATAGGCATCTATGTTATAACTAAATACCCTTTCTAACCCATATAGAGAAATATGTACTCCAGGGAAAGATTTTTCCAGACCTGTTTGAGGTGTAATCTTTACACTAATGTGACTTGCACCCTTCATTCCCTGTTGACTAATGAGGAAACCTACAGGAACGCTCTATATCATGGATATCTAATCTTCAGTGAGGCAAATTCTGCTTTCTGTTGCATGGGAAAAACACCATATCCCTGCCCTCTCAAAGCCTGTTTGGATTTGGCTACACCTGAACAACAGTACTTTCTCAACAGAGCTCTATTTGACAGTGGGTGATGCCCATCTATTCCAGCTCAGGGTAACAGCTTCTTTTTTTTTTTTTTTTTGCAGCTTCATAAATTTGCTGCAGCTGTTTAGAATATTACTGTTCCTCTGACCAGATGCACTTATCGAATCAAACTGAGGAAGAGCAGAGCCCATCCAAATGCACAAAGTGCATTTCCAACTACAGGGAATGTTCAGAAGACACCCAATTGCATTACTCAGCCTTTCAGTACTGGACTTGGCCAGGTTACAGGAACTAGCATCCCTGGCTGAAAACTGTTCTTATTACTAGGCAAATCATTCCTATACAAGTTTTGTAGGCTGGCCACCTGTCCTCTTTTGGTAAATTAAACAAACAAAAAATTGCTTTAAATGCATCTCCCAAATTTTGATATAATGTGTGAAATTGATAAACAGTAAAGTCAGTGCAAATCTTACAGGATTAGACACTAAAATTGTTTGCAGGTAATAGAGATTTCTCTTAGGCCACTATCAGCTCTGATAGGATTTTGATCAGGTGTGGAATATTGTATTTTCAAATTTTTGTTTCCTGTCAAATTTAAGTTATGGCATCTATTATTAGGAATCTCTTTAATGCTTAGAAACTTGTGTCAGATGTCCAATGAAGGCTTACATGCTACAAGTCAACAGAAATTGTATTTCTTTAAGTCTTCTATTTACTCTAAGGTCTTTATATTGTCAAACACAGAAATTATGTAGAGTGTTAAACAAGTAGATTAATTTTACGTAAACTTTAGCTCTTCTTGCACCGTTATAGTCAAGCAGTTGGGGATTTTAAAAATCCACCTGTCCTGCAGTGAATTGTGTATTTGATGTAAAACATGTTGCAAAGCAATGCTGAAATACTGTAAAAGAAACAAAGTCAAAACATACAAACAATAAACAAACAAACAAGCCACCACCATCTTGCACAGAAGGAAGCCCCAAAATATCTGGTAATCCAGCTTTGGTATGATGTAATCTACATGGTAGCACTAAAATAATACAAGTATATATTTATTTGACTTTCCCACACCCCAGAAAACCCTCCTGCCTCCCAAACAGGTCTGTGGAAAAGGCATTCCTTTATGATTTCCTGCTTCCAGAAACCAAACAACCAAGCTGGAAATTCTCATGCGGAAACCATGCCCTCTTGCTTTGGATACACGGAAAGCCAAAAAAAATATATCCTTTACCCACTGACCACGACAGTACCAGTGTACAAGTGACTTTCTGTTGCTGAATGTCCCTGCTCTGCAGAAATCCACAGAGGTCAGTGAGCCTATAGGCATGAGCTATAGTTCAAGGTAGGCTGGCAGGTTGGGCAGCAAGAGGGATAAGGGAGCAGAGGGCAGGAGACTTACACTGGCCATGCAACTGAACTTCAGTGCATTCTAACTTCAAGCACCTAACATATTTCACTTTTCACACTTTTTTTTTTTCTTTTTTTTTCAGTCAAGTTTAATGAGAAAGTTATACCTGGCTATAATAGTTCATCTCTTTGAAAAGTTCTTACTTTGTTGGAAACCAACTTCACAAAGCATATTTTTTTCAGCTCTAGTATCAAGGAAAGATTCAAACCTGCTATTTTTCTCCAAGTTCTTTCATCAAGTGTGCAAGAAAAGGAATACAGGGTGTCTGGGATGTTAGCTATTCTTGTAGGTATTACTATGGGAGATCAGCTCTGAAACTTTCTTGGCTGCCCTGTAATTTACACCACTACTGCTGGTAATGACTGTAAGATATATATGAGCAGCACTAATGGGTATGGATCGCTGTTCTCTGAGACTGCAAGAAGAAGGAGCTCGGGGAATGATGGCACTGTATGATAGATCAATGCTGCTGCAGATTGGTCCTTAGGCTATTTGGGTTATTTTTCTTAAAAGGCATCATGCCTCACACATTCTGCTGAAGGCTATCCATATCCATTCAAGTTCATGATAGCTATTCTTTGACATTCCTTCATTTTTAACACCACTGCTAAGACTGCCAGTGTAATTTTTGATGAGAATGAGGAGACAGTGTGTCTTTTATCAGATTCATATCTATTTAGCTTAAATTAAAACTGTTTGTTATATTTTTCCCTATACTTATTCAAAGGGTTACTGAGAAAATGTCACTGAACAGCTAGTTGTCTCCTCATTAACATTCATGACAAAACCTTCTGGCCAGGCTGGTTTCAGCTGCTGATGGAGCAATACTTAAAAGAAATTGGCTCGTGTGTGAAACAGCTGCTCAGCAATGTCACTATGCAAGGGAATTGGTGATAATAAGATGATACTATTACAGCTACACTGGGAGCATAATATATTTTAAGCTGCTTTGAGGTATATGGTGGAGATCTGAGAAGTGGAGCATGATTACTTGTCTGTGGTTAGGAAGAGGAAACAGCTGATCATTATGTATCTGCTTATATGACTTAGTCTTACACAAAGCCTTGAGGTAAGACAACAATTTGTATCTGCTGGAATTCTTCACTTCCTATGTGTTTCCTATTTGCTGGGAAGGCTTTTTGGTTTTTTCCCTAGTTTGGAAGGATATATGTGTCCCATTGCCGAAACAGATATTGCACTCTTTCCTAGGACCATTAAGAACTTGCTGTTTCATAGGAATTTTTCTCATTTCAAGGCTTTATTTATTTGGCAAGATTCTTAGGAGAAGATTCTGTGGATCCTCACACACCTGTTACAGAAATTCCAGATACTGATTTTGCTTGAAATGACCATCCATTATGTCATGCAATGACAAGTATGCAGATGGTGGCAATACAGATGTAAAAATCTGCTCATAAGGCTTAGCCAAGAAACAACTAGCAGCTGGCATTATGTTGAGTAGTGACTTATGCTAATGCACACCACTTGTCTAGAACATGAAAACTGAATGAAAAAATATATTGTCAGGTCTTTGGTTCTGAGACATCTTTGAACCCCACAGACTATGAGGAATAAATGAGTTTACAAGAATGGAGCAGACAAAAGTCCCAATACAGTGACAAACCTTTAGAAATGTGGAGTACAAATGAATAAGAAATGAAAGTGTCTAAAGGGCTTTAGGATGCAAGAACTGATTGGCAGTTAAAAGAAAGGTATAATTTTGCTGATCATAGATGGTTCCAAATCGCTTAGTAATTTCTAAAGTTGTCTGTTACAAATCTCATGTTTAGCTGCTATTGCTTTTAATTATTGCAGAAATTTATATCCAGTAGAGATCTGGAAGTACTGCACTTCATGTAAAACAAAATATAAAACTGACACTGAAATGATGTAGGAATACTGCCAGCAGGCTTAGGGAAGAAAATCTTCATCTCAGCTCTGAATTGATAAGGCAACTCATGGAGAGTTAGGTCCAGGTCTTCACTCCCCACTACAAGATACACACTGGTGCAATCCAAGCAAAGGGCAATAGTGATGAGGGGACTGGACTACCCATTCTAAAAGCAGAGGCAGAGAGAGGTGGGACTGTTCAGCCCAGAGAAGAGAAGGTGCAGGAGATATCATCAATGTGCATAAATGTCTAGTGGGGGGATATAGAGCCCAGTGAAATTAATGGGTACAAACTAAGAAAAACAAAACAAAATAAAACAGGAAGTTCCATGTAAAAGCAAGAAAACACCTTATTGTAAGGACAGCCAAATACTGACATAAGCTGCTCAAAGATGCTGTGCAGTCTCTCTCCATGGAGATATTAAAAATTCAGCTGCACATGATTCTGGGTGACCTGTGATAGCTGAGCCTGCTTTGAGCAGGAGGGTTCACAAAGCCAACCCTGTCCCATTTCAGCCATGTTTGGATTCTGTGATTCTGTATAAAAATGTTCATCTCATCAGAGGCTAAAGAGACATTGTTCAAGTTATAGAGTTTCCTTTTAGATTTGATCATGAATACAAATCTGGGAAAAAATCCTGAAAAGGAAAACAGATCTCAAATTGCCTTGCAAAATGGAAATCATAACATCATTCTATCTATGCTTAATTGTATGGTTGTGGGACAGAAAACAAATCAAGAAAGACAGGGCTTATGAAGGTCAAATCAAAATTCAAAAGAGTTCACATACTGCTAAAAAGTCTTATGTTGCAAAACACAGTATTACCCTGAGACATCTAGTAAGGCATTAAAAAAAAAGCCCTGTAAAATCTACAATATATCCCTTTGATGTCCTTTCAAGAGTTCTTGAAATTATATGAATGTCTGAACAAAAAACAGCTTGGCAGCAACTATAGTTGAAATTAACTCCTCAAGGGAGCAACACTGATATCTATCTCAACATTATTTAAATATTCATATATTCTTTTATTGCTTACATATGCTGCTCTTGACAAACACAGGTACTGTGCAAAACTTCCATAAAATCATCACAACTGGCTGTATCTGTTTTTCTCTTTGTGGTATACTAGCCTTAAATGGCAAAATCATGTATCAGAATTGCTCTGTGCAATCACAGTACCAAATTAAAAAACAACAAAAAAATGGATTATACTTGAACAGTTAAAATACGTACCTTAGCTATCAATCTTAACATTGCTTTATATTGAAAAGCATCATCATATTTTAAAGTGAAAAAAAATACAGCTAATTTTACACTTAAAGTCTAATAGGTGAATATATTTTTCCGTTAATGTCTTTGTCCTTCTGGAAAGAAACAGATTTTCTATGCAAGTAAACAAATTATGAATAGCATTGAAATCCTAAAAGCATACACAAAGTTCAAATGCTCTCTGTTAAGATATCACATTGCAAATTTCCTTTAAAACAAGAATAATAAGATAGAAGAAACAGCTTAGTCTTTTATTCCAAGTTTCTGTGGAGCAGATCCAAGAGTGCAATATTTACACCCAATCAGGAACTTTCAGCCATACCTTATCATCAGTATTAAGACCCAGAACTTCAGATTACCGAAAAAGCCATAATGTCCTAAAGTTCAGTGCAATACAGAAAGGCCTGAAGTTGACAAAGAATTAGCCAGGTGCTGTCTGAGCTCTGTGGTCAATGAGCCCAGCGTTTTTAGTGTGCTGCATGGTCACTGAACACCAGTGATCACCCCGATTTCCTTCTAGGAAAAAAAAAGCCCTGTGCATGCCCATAGATGGTTTGAAATGTTTGTTCTGCTTGCACACACTTATCTTGTAATACTGTACACAACTTCCATATTTTTCTTCGTAGATCCTTTGAAGACTAGCAATTTTTTTTAAATCATCTACATAAAAATATGCACTTCCACAGTAAAAAGGGAAGTCGTTACAATTCAGACCAGTTACACAGTCATCCCTGCCTTCCAAGGACATTCTCTAAATTACATTAGCATCTGATCTGCTAAGGATTTTCCTCCACCTCATCTTCATATTATACCTTTTCCATTCCTTTTTTTATAATTAATTTTTTCTTCTGTGTCACATAGAGAAAATCAACATTAGGGAAAAAAACCCCCTTTCATTGGATAATAAAACAGAATTACCCTAAGGAGTTAGAGACATCTTCACTTCTTTATGAATGGGACCAAAGAGTATTGAAGCAAGCTTCCACTTTCAGAGATAACATTTCCACCATTCTCCTAAATGAGCACATATGATCCAGTACCTGGGGTTAGCCAGCTTCACCCACAAATTTGCAGGCTTTCCACCTACATGCAGCTCTGCAATCCTCTTTGCAATGCTGATTTACACCTCTTGATGCCAGAGCCTTTTCAACTTACACATATGCAGAAGTGCTCAGGGTGATACTTCCAACACAAATAGAGATTTCTCATTTAGATAAAACCATAATTTGAAAATATGGACAAAACTACAAAAGTATCTTAATGTTCATTATCAAAGACAAACACTTAGCAAATTGTGGCACTGTAATTTTGATCTGGAAAAGATCTTATAAAGGCTGATTATAAGGAAATGAAACTCTCAAACTGTTCTCTTCTGCTCTTTCTAGGTAGGAGTGATGTGTTCAATACTGCTTAAATGGTTTGTATGATAATCTCTCTCTAACACAACTTGAGGCCTTAGTGTTTGGAAGCCAGAAGCCCTCTTAGAGCCTCTGTACATCACAAGAAAATGATGCAGGAAAAAAACAACAGCCTTAAGGCTATACAAAAGCAGACTACACAAATACTGCTCTGCAATAACAAGAATCACGGGAGATCTACAGTTCATCTTGCAACAGTGAACATAATTACAAGCCTAAATTTTGCATTTGAAACTAGGAGACAAAAATTATAAACCTCTCTATGCATATCTAATCTCGTTTTTCAACATTAGCCAAGCCTGCAGGCACTTAACAGTCTGATTCTTGATGTCATTGTAATTAAAGGCAATACTCACAAGGCTGATAAGCATACCAGCTGTATATTAACGCTTATCTTAGCCAAACTGACAACTGCAAAAGTGATATCTAATTGTAAAGAAAAGAACATTGAAATTTATTATGGATATTGTGGATATTATGGCTTTTAAACACCATAACCTTGAAAATAAGTAAATTATATCCAGCCTACCATCAAACTTCTTGTGCCGGGATATGAAAGTCGTGCGTACAAAGTGACTCGTCTCTTCCACTAAGTTTTCAAACTCCAGTTTGCTCTGCTGGCTTAACTTGTCCTCCATTTCTGAGGTGCAGCATGTATATTCCTGAGGGCAGATTCTCAAATGTTCCCCTGGAATCACAGGAAAAGAAGGAATTAGAAATATTTGAATACAGATAGAAATGTGACAGAACCAAAAATACATGATGGCTCCTCAGTTTTGGTGGGTTACCCAGGGAGCTCTTTAAGGCTTGACTTAAAGAGCTTGGCAGGAAACATCTTGAATTTGTATCGACAACTCTGCTATAGCTGGGTATTCCTTGCAGGGGAGAGGAGACACACTTTGCAGAGTTGTTTTAATACTTCAAGAAATAAAACTGCCTCACACCAGAAGTGTTCTCCCACAATGAACAAGCCTTCCACATTTACTGAAGCATACTTCAAATTTGAAAAACAATTGCTTGTTTTCTGCTTGTATGCAAATTGCTTGGAGAAATACCTAGTGAGATGACCTATTACAAGTCATCAGAGCTGTCAAAAATTGCAAAACAGAAATTATGCATTTGTTGTCAAAACCTGAAGAACAGAAATTATGTATTTCTGTAGAGACATTCCACTTGCCCAAGTGCACCAAAGCATTCTTCCCTTCTTTCCTTCCTTCCCTTCTGCTTAAGTGTATTTTAATGTGTGTTTGGGTGCCACAGGTATTCTTGGACAGCATTTCTTGTCAGACTGAGCAAGTGCTCTGCTGAATAGGAGAATGCAATGAAGAATTTAATTAATGCTTATGTTATATGGAAATGCAACGTAAAAGGTAATGAAAGCCTCTTATTTAATTCAATAGATTTATCTTTTGAAGCACTCTGCCAGTTCTTCTGACAATATTGCTTTCTTCAGTACAATTTGAACGTGGAAACCAATTCTTCAGCTCATGAAATTAAAATAGTCTGTTATTACATGAAATGTGAATTTCCAATTGACACTGTACTAAGGGTGTCAGAAACATTTTGCTTGGTTTGTACAAAGGCAGAAAATTCTTCCATTTCCTCTTGAGAAATAAAGAGAATGATCTGCCTGTATGATTAAAGTTACTTGTAAGGCAATGAAAACATTTAGCTTTCTGTGCACCGAATCCTGATTAAAAATCCCCCTGCAAATCCCTTAAAGGTGCAAATAAAATGATATACAAAGCCCAAGGGTTAAATAAATACTGGGGACCTGCTTCTCATTTATATCAAGGCTCCTTTCTACCACTGCTGAGCCATAAAGAAGACTTAAATGGAATTTATACCTACTTTAAGGCTGCTTTTCACCATTCTTATTATGTAGTGAGGAGAACCAGGCCCTAAGTTTTATGCTTCCCAAGGGTATAATACATTTAGCTGCTGCATCATTTTGAAGACAGCATCAAAAAGAGGTTTGCACGTGCTTAGAATAAACACTGTCTTGAGTTTGTCCTCACCTTATTTCAATTTATGTTTCAGTTCTCGAATGAAATCTTTTAATTTGAAATGTAGTCATTCCTCAACCCTGACTCCTCACCCTATCTTAATTTGTTTCTTCTGCAAGAGTCTGTTATATGTGAATTATGCCATGAGGTTTCCTTTAGCCATCTCAAGACTCATACAAGCTCACACATACACATCTTCAGAAAGGATCATTTTTATTATCAGTTATACCTTGGCAGCACTACATACAAGTCCCAGTCATGTCCAAATGAACCATGATATAAAACTTTGTATAAACTGGGAAAAAATTATATCCCACGACCATCAAAATATTGTAAGGATTGCTTCCCCTGTTGCTACACCCTCTTGCCACAAGAAATTAATTCCTCTCCATCCTCAAAGTCACCCATCTAAGCCATAAACAACACATACAGGGACTGGCTTGCCAGCTGCTGTCAAACATAAAAGATAGTGGCAAACTAATGTTTGCCTTACCCTCTACATCTCTGTCACATGAAACTGCAACTATTCAACAGGTGAGGGAGGTACCATAATAAGAAACAATAAAGGTTATTTCAGTAACAGTAATGTGAGTTTTAATAGATGTCAGAAAGACAAGTAAAGCTGAAATATTGTGTCATTAGAAGCAGTGCTGTGTGCTTGATTAAATAAGAAAATACCCTATCCATAATGTCTGCAACCCCCTTTCCTCAATAAATCCAGGCTTTTTTCCTTATTGAAAATACCTAGTTTCCCAGTTCCAGTCAGAGTGGCAGTTTACGCCTTTTATTATGATAATGTCATCTGGTGTCATTGCAACCAAGAATTTTTTTAAAATTCACTTTTCTTTCCTCTCTTCATCTCAAGTTCTTATTCTTTTTATTCTGTCTCTGTTTGTTTTTCAGAATTGTCAGGCTATAAGATGGACTAACAGTAATCATCATGGCACTGTACTTAGTAAGTAATAGCCATGATTTTTTTAGGACACTGTATTATGCTGAGTATTATGACAAATTAAATTCTACCGAACAATCATTTTTGGAGGAATGATAATTTGTTCTTCCTCTGATTTATTTAGAATCTTAGTTTGGCTTTGCTACAAAAATAATTTCTCACTTTGGCTGCTATAAACTCATTCAGATTCCTAATGCATTGTTTTCTTATACATGTATTTTCATTAAGTTTCTTCCTTTCAATTCACTGGTTATTCCTTCATTCATGAAGCTCTTGACTGTAGAGACTCACATTCATCAGAAACAGTCACAAATTCTACATTACCTCATTACCTTTTACTCATAATTGTATGTCCTCCTAAGTAATCTATACAAGACACCCACCATTATCACAAAAAATTTGCAGTACAATAATGAACTTTTTTCAAAACACACTTCTGGTTCTTCTCTCCTCCCTGTCCTTATATTCCCTGCATTTCTGTTGAACGAAATAATAATGAAAATATTGTGCTGCTCTTCATATTCTGTTTTGAGATTTTTGCTTCCTCCTCTTTCCTGCACAGGAGGATCAGGTCAGAATACAGATAAAACAAAAAAAAAAAAAAAGCATTTTCCATTGGTCAACACCAATTAAGTCTTTGTATGCCTAAGATGTTCAAGTTAATTTTGTAAAAAATAAGCATTTTAGAAATTTTTGTTCATAAGGCCTGCAGTGTTTATACTGACCATGACTGGCTGCAGTTTCCAGTTCATAACTTGGACAAAAGCTCATGTGCTTTCCTATGAATGGCATAGGGAAACTCTCAGACAGTGATTTCTGAATGCTTAATCTTTTTTTTCTCTTTTAAAAGCATGTTTCTCATTTTGTGTTTGTTCTTATCAAACCTCCTTCTAATGTTAGAATTGCCAGGTTATTAGTTCACTCCCTGTTTAAAAATAATAATTAAAAAAAGCATAAAAGTGAGGGCTTTTTTAATTGAGAGGTTTTTAATTGTGTTTTGCTGG
>VRYO01002772.1:50273474-50312911 GCA_009812075.1 Sialia sialis | reverse complement strand
CTTATATTCAGGTGCGGCTTATAATCATGAAATTACTGTATTTTCTGAAGTAATTTAAGTTCTCTGGTGAAATCAGGAGCATAGGAAACTCTTAATGATCACATTATTAATTTTCTATTAAAGAAAGCTAAACTTCTCCAATACATTTACACCATTCTCTCATATATCTGCTATGAGAAAACTGTGCTGCAGAGGAATTTGACTGACAATCACCTTGAATTTGAAAAAAACCCAAAAAAACCCAACCCAACTTAGTAGCATTATCATGTTTTCTGCATTAACTTGTTTAGCGGTTTAAATAAATTAGAAGCATGAGTTTTAGCATTTCAGGCAATTTTCAAATAGCAAAAATTAAAATATCATTTTGTTGGACAAAACCCTGTTCTCTAACCAAAAAGTCCTAAGGCTCCTTCTGACTTTGTAATTATCTTCTCTGTTGGGTATAACTGCCCTGCAAGCAGCCTCTGTAAAACTGCACCTGACATTCAAGTCACAGATTGAACTTTCCTAGTCAAACTAAAAGGAAACAGAGTATGTTTTAAATTAATTCCATCGTAATATTGGCCTGACAAGTGATGACAGGAGCAATATTTGCACAGAAAATGACAGCTGGAGGAAGGGAGAGTAACCTGCCTGTAACACACAGATTGTGCCATCACACACAGCTCTCCTAATTTTAATCAAAAGAATACTGAACTTGAAAACCTTTTATGTCTGGTGGACTCCAATAAACCTGTGCAACCACCCCAAGAAAGAAACTGACTAATTTGTTTGCCTCGGACTCAAATCATCTTCACTCAGATTCCTTTTGTTCCTTGAATTCTTTGAGGTCAATTAAAAAATGAATGCCTTCCAAACGGACTGATAATTAGTTAACAGTCTCTTCATTACAGGTCCCACAGGGAACATTCATTTACAAGAAGCCCTGACCCTGTTGTCCTTGGGAAGACTGCAGTAATAAGTTACTGAAGCCGAGGCCAAGGCAAACTTGTTCAGACTAAGACTATACAGATGCTAAAGAAAGAACTGAAGTCCCTCGAGTATTCCTAACTAAACTACTAGAAGCAGTACCACTACTCCAACACTCAGGATCATTTTATTTTCCAGGCATACACAGTCAGACAAATTGTTTTTTGATAACACAGTTTGTGAGAAGAATCTTTAGTTACCTCTTGGAGAGTGTATTACTGGCTTTGTGCTCAGTGCCTTGTGGAAAGCAAATGGCAAGGTTGTGATTCAGCACCGAAAGTTTCATCATCTGACTGACTTCATGGCTGCAATTTTCTGATTTCAAGGCATGTTCCCACCTGGGAGCAGCCACCGACTCCCCTCCCTCTCAATTGATTTTTGCTGTTTATTATGTCCCCTACCATAATAGCAGAAATATCTTATATAGCATTATAGAGAGAAGTAGAATACAAGCAGCACATTGCTTTTCTGTGACCATAAAACACAATGCAAGGCAGGCTTTAAATTTAATCTGCCCTCAGAACAATTTTATGATTAAGATAGCAGGATGAGATTGTACACATTCATATATTTATAAAGATTTTAATTAACATTCTCCATGTAAAACTGAAATCCAAAGATGTGATTGTAGCACATGGTGCTACAGAGACAGATTTACACCACTTAGGTCCTATACCCACCAAAATACAGTTGCAGTAGGAGAGCGTGCTGGACTTAGCTTCCTGGGGCTAACTGGGTATTTTGTACTGCCCAAACCAGTCCTTAAGATAGTTATACCACCACAAATATACATACATCAAAGGTTAAAGCTGAATGAGATACAGTCATGCCATTTGATTGAACTATCAAGTGTATTTTAATACTGTGCAGATCCCTTGCTAGTCACTGTATTGTCATGCATAAAATCCAAGTTTCTAAAATACTAAACAACAACAACTGTGTAAGAGTCATTAATCTAAGCGCTCTCCTCTTACTCACCTGGCTTCAATCAGCCCAATGAAACCTTCTTGTGCTGCCATTAAACAGACTAATCTATGGGGGTTTTGTCTTCTGGTTAATAATGGCATGCTTTCCTGCAATGACAGTCACAGAAACAGCTCAGGAACACAAACGTGATGAACATTGAATTGGTCATAAGTCATAGGGTGTAATGGATACAGCAGTGGTAAGACTTTAGCACCTCTGCCATAAGCTCTTTATTGAAATATTGTTCAGCCTAATCTCTTTCTTAGTTCCTCCAGGAAAAAGAGAGTACAAAAGGGAGGCTACGATTTTTTATGATCTGAGAGTTCTGTTATCGTACTGACTCAAGGTCTATCCATGAAATTTCAAGGCCAGAAATGCTGGCGTTTGTCCTTCAGTTTCTGTTTGGAACTAGCACTGTGGAAAGCAAAATGCCTCTACCAGCTCCTAAGTATTAACCTTACTGTGATACAAGTTGTAAGGCAAAGTTTTGGGTGAAAGCATGAGCTAATTTCTTAGCCCATTTTCAAACAAAGATCCTGACAGGAAAGATTGTTTGCTTTGCTTAACTTTAGGATCTCTCTCTGCTCTAGAGAGGCTGAATTTGTGGGAATGGCCAATGGTATGAGTTTCAACAGGTGGTTCTTAGGGATATGGCTTATTGGTGGCCTTGGCAGTGATGAGTCTCTCTTCATGGTCTTGTCCAACATAATGATTCTATAATTCTAACAATGCACTAGAGAAGCATACTTCAGAGGTCCTGGCAGAGCAGGCATGATATAGTCCTTGACTTTCAGTGGTTTCCCAGCTTGAAGGAGGATACAGGGCAGGTGCATCCTGCACTGCTGATGCTGCAAGCTTGGGAATGTAGGCAACCCTGCAGTGTAACAGAAAAACCTGTTTACTATATCATGGTGGTTTTTTAATCAATATTTTCCAGCAGAACACCATTTGCTCTAAAAAACCTTTAGCTCACTCTAATTAACAGAAACTATGCTTCCATAATATCATCCAGACACAGCAACCACTGCCAAAAGGAAAAATAAGGCTTTTTAGAGGATAGCAGCCTAGCCACAAAAATTTCTCTTTTCCACTATTCCCAACAGGGTTTGAGATCTTATCTATTGTTAGCTCTACAGAGTGGGCATTTTGGTTTTTGTTCATGTGGGACTTTTTGGTTTTGCTTTTGGTGTGTTTTTTTCCCCCTGCATTTAGACACAAAATGAGTCAGAACAATTTCTTATTAGTCTTTTTTATTACTGTACTTCTGTCAATGCCCTACATGGACTGTGGTACTTGGTAAGGGCCAGGGTCTTCAAAATCAATAACTGAATGTTCTTGCTCTTGTTTTAATGTTAAAGGTTTGACCTTTATGATTAAAGATCAGCTTGAAAGGAAATTCCCATCTGTGTCAAAGTCTTCTCTTATGTAATCACATTTTTGAATGGACTTTTTTGACTATGTAAATTAAAAGGCTTTGGTGCACTTTTATAGACTTAATCAAAGCATTTAAATATAGAAGAATCAAGTAATAAGCTATACTTTTTCTATCATTCCTTTAGAGAATTACTTTTATCTTCTTAATACCTTTTTCTGGACCCATTTCTTCAGGACAATCACTGGCAGCTTGCAGCAGTGACCAACCTCCCATTAATTTGTGGTTATTTTACAAGCCACACTTAAAAAAAAAACCCAAACCAAAAATGCTTGAAACAACAACCAAACTTTTAAAAAATTATTTATTGAAAGAATCACATCTTCAGTGTTTGATAGGCATTGCATTTTCCTTGAAGAAGCTTAATAATTCTTCTTCATTATGATTAAATGGGCTTTTTCCTATAAAGAATACTAGGCACTCTTTGGTATTACTTGCTTTTTATGCTTTGGCTGACACAGACAGATACAAAGTCAGTACTTGTCTCGGCGCAAACACTGTGCAGCTCTATAGCAGATTGAGTCAGAAAGAAAGTTGACAAAGACTGTCAAAGTCCTTTGTGCTTTTTGCCTTTAGTATAAATAAGACTCTAAGGCATCTGTCTAAATTCAGATCACCTTGAGTGCATCCCTGTCTTAGTTCCTTCTCTCAGAAGCTACTCAGAATAAAGTATTCCCTGGCCTCTGCTGCATGGATGAAGCCAAATTAAGGTATCACAGTAATGACAGGCAAAAATGTAAGGAACTCTCTGAGGATGTCTGTACGAACCTCAAATGACTGCCCACTTTATCCCAAAAACTGTTAAAAAACAACTATAAAATTCATAAACCCATGCAAGCCAGCACTGCAGACATAGATACGATGTTTCCAAGTTTCATTATTATCTGTGAAGGTCTAAATGGTAGGATTTCTCATTCCCTGTGGAAGGTCCCATTGCCTTCACTGGATGCCTTGGGTTAAACAGTTTCAATTTGCCTTCCTTTACTCCCTTCTTTCTCCTCCTCTTTAGAGAGTGCCCTGTGGCCCTGCCAGGAGGCTCTGTGATTGTGCCATCTGAGAAAAAGCGGTGCTCATTTACACCTGTAATAGGGAGTGACTATGATTATGTATAGAAATCTCTGCAAATAGCAAGAATAAATCTGTAAAATAAAAGCTAGGTCATCATGCACATTATTCCAATCTGAATCATGTATATTTAGGAAAGAGTAATATTTTGGGATTTTTTAAAAATAAATTATCAACTGTATTTCAACCCTGGACTCAACAGAAGCAGTGGTAAATACTTTACAGCATTTTCTGGTGCTTTGTTGGAATAATAAATGCCTAAAATCTTGGGCCCAGAATATTTTGGGTTTTTTCACCTTGGCAAAAGCATTGTGAAGAAGAAAATAGTTCAAGACAATATCTATTTCTTTAAATATTAGTTATGTCTATGAAGTTGACATTTTCAGCAATAGTATTGATTTTTTCTGTCCTTACAATTATTTAAAATAGAAAATGTACTAATAAAACTCACATTATCCTTTTCCTTATCTCTGTCTTCATTGGTTATCTAAAGTAAATATATACTTTATTTTCCTTGTATATCACAAATAGAGTTATAGATGACGACTGACAAGTTTCAGTTTAGGAATACATCCAGTAAACTAGATGTGAAAAAATATCA
Organism: Sialia sialis; assembly: GCA_009812075.1. Lineage (NCBI taxonomy): Eukaryota > Metazoa > Chordata > Aves > Passeriformes > Turdidae > Sialia > Sialia sialis. The sequence goes on along the minus strand of VRYO01002772.1, from coordinate 50,307,878 downwards.
AACTGTCTTTCCTAGCCTTTGCAGAGTAAATGTCTGCAAGCAAAGGTAATGTCTGCAACAACCAACGTGGAAAAAAAAGTTATGTGGTAAAATGTGAAAAGTAACTAAAAGAAGATCTCCACTCATTGTTATTTCTGCATGTGTTTTAAGTTAGTGCACAACTGTGTGACAATTCTTGAATGTCAACCTGCAAAGTTTCTCTTTTCTGGTTTGATTCATGGGCAATAAAGGGACCCAGGAGATGGAACTTTGCTCTGAGGTGGTGATTTACACAATCAAACGGGAAATAGTGTGGACGAGTTATGAACATTTGCACAGCACTGTACGTGCAATTAAGTGCATGGAGTAACAAGAATATTTTTTTCTTCTTGTGAAACTCTTGAAAGCTATTCTCTGAAAAAATTGGAGTGGTTTAGCTTCTTCTATGACAAAAAGTATGAAGATCAGTCTGCTTATGGAGGGCTTATGAGATAAGGCAACAAATCACATTCTGCAAAAGAAGTCATCAGCAAACAAGTCAGAATGGTTTATGAAAAAGTCACATACAAAATATACACACCTGCCAGTAAATAACCTCTTCACTGAGCTGGCACTTTTCTAAATTACAAATTAGGGATTCATGATCCTAATAAATACAATATACTACCAGTTGACAGGTTTCACAGCATTTTATGTTTCTGAAGGAAATTTAGAGTTTTATAATGAGGAACAATATAATGCAGGTGCTATTAACTTCGCTAAAAGCAATGTGCAAAAAAGGAAAAGCAAACTCTTTATATCTTGAGTAAACAGAAAATACAAAAGCATTTTGTAAAAGTTTTTTCTTGTTTACTATTTTCTAAGGAAAAAAGTACCTATTTCAAAGCAATTTCTGAACAGTGTAATTAATGCTGTGCAGTTCTCAAATTGCCTAATGAGTACTGTGTTTGATGAGTTCTTTTAAAGTTAATAGATATTTTCTGCGTCCATTCTGTGACAGCAGTTGCTGAATTGCAACACTAGTTTTGAGCACTTGTTGCAGATATTTCCAACTATTTTCTGCCAAATGCAAATTCAACTACTTGAGTGATTGAATTATCAATGCCAATCTTAGCTGATACTACTGTTAAAAGATTAATGTCCTAAAGGGACAATCAGATTACTACTAGCATTTTTTTTAACATCACTTTAGGAACACTCTAAATCCCCCCCCACAGAACAGAATGCTTTTTAAAATCTACACAGCACATTTAAACAGATTTAGCCTTCCTCACAATATGGTTACAAAGAATCTACAGCTATGGTGGGCTGACCCTGGCTGGATGGCAGAAACCAAAGCCGCTCAATCGCTCCTCTCCGCAAGTGGACAAGGGAGGGTTTGTGGGTTGAGATAAGGCAGGACTCACTGATTGCCAATATGGGCAAAACAGACTCAGTTTGGGGATATGAACTGAATTTATTGCTAACAAAATCAGAGCAGGTTAATGAGCAGGTTAATATGTCTCAAAAACATCTTCCCCTAACCTCGCCCTCCTTCCCAGCTCGACCTCCTCCCCTCAGCAGTGCAAGGGTCCAGAGATCCCTGCCAGGACCCTGCTCCATCGTGGGACTCCCACAGGTTCCCAGCCTTCCTTTGGGCAGCCATGGGCATTTTTTGGGCATTCTGTGTGGGTCTCCTCCATGAGCTGAGGGTGGATCTCTGTGTCCCCATGGACCTCCATGGGCTGCAAGGCCCAGCTACCTCACCATGGGCTGCAGGGGAATCCCAGCTCCATCATCTGCAGCACCTGCCCCTTCTTTTGCACCAACCTGGGTGTCTGCAGAACTGTTCCTCCCACACATTCTCACTATGCTATTCTCTGGCTCCCATGATAACTGCACAACAATTTTTTCCCCCCTTTTTTAATGTCACCACAGAGGTACTGCCACCATTCCTGATTGCCTCAGTCTTGGGCAGCAGAGCATCTGTCCTGGAGCTGGCTGGTAATGGCTCTCTCACAGAAGCCACTCCTGGAGCACCCCTACTACCAAAACAATGCAAACTCAACACAAAAGAAAAATTCCATCTTAATAGAGTTACCATACAAAATTGATGCTGCGTGGTCTCAGACCAAGTTCTAAAACTACACAAAAACTAATTAAAAGCAAGTCACAAAACAGCTATCTAGGCTACTCCTTGCTGTCATTTAATAATTCACTAGTACCTGACAACTCATAAAGTAACTATCACAGGATAACCTTACTTCCAAAAGAAATGAAAGCTATCCAACTTAAACCCTTAAATGACAATGATGATGATGATGGTGATGATGATGATGACAGTGATAAATTCTGCAATAACTTTTGCACCCGAAAGTAGCACTAAACTCTATGTAATGACTTTCATACCTGTAGTCCTTCATCCATAAACAGTGACAACATTAATATTCATTAGGACATGCTTCTGGAAAAGGCATTTTTATTGATATTGGAGTTTAAATTTATAATTGTATTATTACTCATACTTTACTGATTACTGAATTATTGATTTTTCCTTTTATACAGCTCCAAAAATACAGGATGATTTGAGCTCTACACTCATGATTTGGACAAACAGGATCTAAAATGAATCAAAAAGGCTGGTTTATAGTTAAAGCTGTATTTGGTGTATAATGATTTAGTATGATTCATGTATCAAATTATTATAGTCTTTGATGCAACCTTTCCCTATTATAACCTATAAATGTGTGACTACTTACTCATAATCAGATGATAAATTCTGTCGAGATAGCCTTAATGTATTGATATCTAAGATATGTAAGAAAACAATAAATTAAGAACTTTCACCGACTTTTTAATTCAAGTCATACTTAACAGCTTCCAGAGCAAGAAACTAGAAATCCTGTACGATCAACTTCCTGCTGAAGTTCCTATAACAATCTGACACTATTATTTCTATTACGACTAACATAAAATTCTGTTTGAAAGGTTAAAAATGGTAGACATACAGTAATTAAGACTTAGTGACAGAATCTTGTGAGGTCCCTCAATAATTCTAAGTTGATTTGCAATATAGTATATGTGTGAAGACGAAATACGTAATACAAAAACAGCTTCAAAGCTTTAACCAATATTCTCCTTCAGGAATGAATTCTAGAGTGAAGATAAGAACTAAGTTCCCTGCATTTTTAAAGGTAGATGCTTCATGTCAAGCTGCAGATCTGTGAGTACAGACTGCAAAGAGAAGCCGCAAGCAGTGATTTAATGCTAATTTGACACATCATTCAGAATTGAGACAGCATCTAAGACTTGCTTGACATGACACACTCAAAATACAAAATGATCCAACTGAAATTGTGGCAGTTATTTTATGAGCAAATCAGGTCTCTGAATGTTGCAGAATACCTTTAAAACAGATTAATTAAATGGAAAGTAGAAGTACTACAGGGAACGACATCCACACCAGTGAAAGTGGGATTGATCAAAGAAATACAATGGTATCGTGATGTCCCTGAGTGACTACATCTTACTTTATTCAATGTTCCCAGAGCACAGCAGGATTGTTTTTGTACTTTATTTCTGCTGCTCAGACTGAACAAAGTTCACCCATTTTTGTTTCATGGCATCAGGATAATATAATCTTCAGTTCTGATCTGCCTAAATCTCCCTTTTGAAAGTTTGAGTGATCCCAGAATCCTAAAGAAAAGAAAAGAAAAAAAAAAAAAAAAAAAAAGGCAGTAAACTTGTCATATTTTCTTTATTTACTCACTCACTCAATGCATAAGTTTGCATAATTATGAGGCTCATCTGTGACCCAGGACTGGACCACAACCTTCAGATTGTCTTAGTTTGATTTTGGATAGTGTAATTAAATTGTCAAACAAAGGTTTAGTGCTTTTGAAATATGAGAAGGAAATGGGGACTGAAAGGAAAGGAAATGAAAAGAGAGAGACAGTCAAAGTGTATTAATAATGAGGATATAAATAATGTAACATTTGTCCAGAAAGAACCATATCATTGCTATTTTAATTTTCATAAGCTCTCAACTAAAATGGAATGTAAAAGCAAATCACACTAATTATTTAGACAGAACAAAACCTCAGATTATTTCAGATACTTTGAATTGAAATAATGTCACCTGAATAAACGCACCAATAATGCCACAGTGTTACCCTGTTAGGGGACCACAGAAGAATGAAGGGTAATGAATAAGAAGTGTGGGATAAAGTAGGCAGCTTCTGCTCCAAAGGAGGTAGAGTAATGTGAGTATGAACTTGGCTACGCCACATGATTTTGAGCTGCAGATCAGCCCCTTTGGTTAGCAGTTTTCTGCTTTTAAACCAGGCAGGCAAGCAGAAAGTATCTCCTGATTCAGACATGGCTCTTAACAAAGTACGATCCACTTTCAGGATGAAGGGTTTGGATCTTAAAGAAGCTTTTTGCACTTGGAGATCTCCAGGAAGTGACAGTTGTCCTTCCTGCAGGTTCACTCTGCAACATCCACACCCACAAACGCTGTAGCTGGTAGTTATCCTTTCAAGATTTTGCCCAATGTTGCACAGCTTTGCTGTGAATGCAATGGGTTGCTATTTTTCCACAGAAACCTTGCTTCTACAGCAACTTTGAAGAAGTTATGTCAATTAGCATTTTTTTTTCCATGCCAGAACCCATCCAAAAGAGGATAACAACGTGCTTGTATAGCTGCATATGGGTGACAAACCAGACATATGGAGTGTGAAAAGGAGAAGTGAAATCATTGAAGAGCTAGCAGATATTCTTCATACAATATTTAGGGTGTTTTTAAAACAATGAAAAGTAAAAAATGTGGTGATATTTTTCTAGATGTAATCTGTAGCATCCCAGATTTCTAAAATTCATTGAAACAATTTAATTCAGATATTTTTGACTTTACTGACTGATGCTTGTGCCTTCAGTTGCACTTAAATCTGTATTGCTATTTATCAATGTACCACCATAATGAAACCAAATATATACAACTTCAAATATAAGATAAAACCTTCATGTACAGTCTTCCTTATTCATATTGTCCTACATATGCCTTCAGTCTTCAAAACTGACTATTCAGTCTCACTGAAATCTGCCTCATGGGCTAAGTTAAGGAAAATTAATGTTTCAAAATTGTAAGTTACCTAAGGGTAGCAAGCTGAAACTTTAAAAATATGAATGAAAGCTCAATTTTAGATAGACACTTGGAAAAAAAAAAAAAGTTTATCTCCACACACCCCCCAAGCAACTGATCTGTTAAATTACAGTTGAAGCAACGAGGTCTTCATAAAATTGATGGCTAAAAACACTGCAGTTCATCATACAGTATTTTAAAATAATACACTTAAGTATTGCTGCAAACTAGAATTGCTTTTCTTTGATCATAGCCTTAAATAAAGACAGGAGTTTTCATTGTCAATCTATGGTAAGGATAGTGTCTTAACAAGAGGCAAAGATTTACATTCTGTTGTCCTGGTTTCAGTATTATGTTGTTGCAGAAATCTTCAGGGCACAATGTTGCTCAGGATGCTTCCCTCACAAACTAAATTAAAATGCTTTTAAGTTTCACCAAGAATTGATAAGAGAAAATAAATGGGTATTTTTCTTCTCAATACGCTAACTTTTTTTTCTGAGTAATATTTAATGCAAATAGATAGGAGAGTTTTCTGGTCTGTATCTTCAGTTCAGTTCTGTACAATAGACTTCAGATACAATAATTGGCAGGACTTGCTTGAAAACCTGAATGATCTGCAAGACTGAAAAACTGAAAAACTTTTTCTCCTACCAGTTTCCAAGATTTCCAACTTTATGAACCCTTTCTTCACAAATATTTTCCATGTGCATTTTTCTTCTTATGGCTCCTCAAAAAAGCTGCCTTTCTGACTCATAATGTTGTTTCCATTTCTGTTTCAGAAGACAACAGTTTGCATTTTCACTTGGGACTGGTCTGCAATTCATTCCAAGCAATACATTTAAATAATACGGAGATCTGAACATTTTCAATTCTTTTAAAACTTTTTTTACATCTGACTAAAATGAGCAGTCTATTAAAGTGTTAGTCTACTGGGCTCACATCTATTCGTGTTATGTGTCTCATAAATATTCAGAAACTTGTTTTGAGGCTGAAAATGATTTTATTGTTTTTGTGCTGTCTCACTGTCCTTGAAACAAAAGAGTGCATCATACTTAGAAAGAAGTTTTCACATATTGTCTACTGGAAGTATCACATTCACTACACATTTGAGGATCTGGATAATTTCAATTTAATTGACAGGTAATTCTCAGAAGTGTTTAGATAGAAGATTAGTTGGGTTTTTTGGAAACAGTGTCTTAAATGATAAATTTATATCTGTGAGGACTTGCATCTTCCCAGAGCAAAGTGTGAAGATTGATATCAAAGCATTTTTGACAAGAATACAAGGGGAAGAAAGTGCAAGCTAATACTGTTCCAAAGTTATTTAAAAAAATAAATTAGAAAGTTGAAGATATTTTCAGTGTTCACCGTACTAAAATGGCTATAAAAATGATTTTTAATTGTAGAATAAAAAATAAAATCTCACAATTTTTCAATATAATTTACTTCAGGCACATAAATGCATTACCATAAAGTCTATTTACTTTGTATTTTCCACAAATTCCTTCACGGGAAGGAGGACTTTGGTAAACATTCAGGAAGAAGTAAATGGTAGGGGAAACAAAAAGAGCATCTAAATATACTAAAATTAAAATTTAAAACCACAAAACATGCTATCAACAAGGAAGCTAATGAGACACTATGTTCTCTTAAAATATATCTAAACAGAAACTTATATTTCCCAGCTGGAATATACAGTGCTTACGAAGGTTATGATTTCATTTCATGATGGTTTGTGAGCCCATACAATTTGTGAGCTACTTGATTATGTTTTTAGTCTGTAAACACTCTCAGCAAATACTCAAACACATGCAAATCCTGCTAGTTAGGAGAAGAACATCTCCCCAAGTGTACTGCAAGAGTACTTTGGGGAACCCCACCCAGTTCAAGAAGTTCCCAAAGCTTCCTTGACATTCCTTTCCTGGATTGGGAATCATGCTAGACCAGTAGTTACTGTCTAACCACTAAATTTTGTCTCTGTCGCTACAGAGGAAAAAATACATTTGTGATGTCATTTTGACAATCAGTTCTGTAAAAAATCTCAGAGTTATGCAACATTTTAAATTTGTATTAACCTTGATAGAAAGCTTAGCAGAAAAATGGAGACTTGCTTTTAGAGTTACACAGAAATAAGAAAATTTATTTTCTGAGAACCTGCTCTTTCTAAGGAATTAGGTGTTTGTTCGTGTATTTATTTACATTGGTGTGGTAAGAATAAAGAATTACAAATTTCAAAACCTAATGTGAGCAAATTTGCACTACAAATGCAAAGTACTGGCAGCTGAGAGAAACCCACTTATGTTCTTCTTTCAGTTCATAAGTGTTTACATGCAAACCTGGATATTCTCAGAAGAACAGAAAGTTCTATCAGTGGTAAACTGTTAGCATTTCTTAGGCACAGTGGTGCATAGCTGGCTCATTATCTAACAGTATAGAAAGAAACAGTGAAAACCAAAAACCTGTTCATTCAGTAAATTATAAAAAAGAAAAGAGGCAACACCATAAGGCAAATGTATTTGTGGCAATAAACAGCACTTCAGTGACATGTTTAAGTTTTGGTTTTGAGGGCTGTACTCACTGTTTTGACAATATAGGATAAATTGTATAAATGAAAATGCTGAAAAGAAAGCAAGATACAAGGGAAAAATGCTAAAAATCATTCCTCTGAAATAAATAAATTTAAGATAGATGCTAGTTACTGTGTGCTAATTCAACAGAAACATAAAAAAACTCTCTTGACACCTATGTGAAATTGTATTTGGATAGTCATACAAAGTTGAGAATATTTTGTCTTCACTCATTTGCTACAAGGTTCACTATAAACAAATTTTTAAAAATTATTTTATTAAGTTAAAAATTTGAATAAGTCAGTTAAGACAATTTCACAGGTTGTCTCTCTGATATTACATAAAGCCCAACATTTTTGTGTTTGCCTTGATTCTTTTAAATTTTTTTTTATCAGGAAAAGTTCTGCTTGGTACAACACTACTCCCAAGGCAGATTTCTTCATATTGTTTAATTTATCTTACTTAACTTGCATTTCCTTAACAGATGTGAAGCCAACTTTTCTTCCATTAAACTCAAAAGTACAGTAATTTCACAACTGTGAGGCCCACTGGATTATAAGGCGCACTTCCGGGTTGTCGGCAAATTTCTGAACTTTGTCCATGTATATGGGCCATGGGATTACAAGGTGCATATTTTTTTTTTTTTTTTGCAGCGAGGATGTGCATGCAACAAAATAACAAATTGGTAACAGAATTGCACGATGGTGGGGTTTATGGCAGATGCACAATTTGCAAACATTTTTCACAGATCGGCGTAGCTTTTAAACACAGCCCCAGGTGCCCTCCCTGTACCGCGGGCCCCAGCACTCCTGCCCGCCCCGGTGCTGGCTAGCGCTGCTGGCACAGCTCTCGTGGCTTGCGGCTGCCACAGCTCGGCTCAGCTTGCGGCTCGGTTCGAGGCTCATTGCGGCTTAGCTGATGGCTTGCACTTCTGGGTTGGCAAATTTCCGAACTCTGTCCATATTTAAGGCGCACCGGATTATAAGGCACGCTTCTATGTTTCGATTAAATTTTAATCAAAAGGGTGTGCCTTATAATCGTGAAATTTCTGTACTTTGAAGCTAACTCTCAACATCCAAAATAAGAGTTGCATTCTAACTTAAAGCAATTATCAAGAGCAGTTTGGAATTATTTATATTTTCTATTTTATTGGTACAATCCCTTTTTTTCCATTGAACATTTTATTTTAAAACTTAACAACTTCATCTTACTTTATACAAAATATGGTAAATTACAGATGTTCTCTGAGAGTACTACACAGAAAAAGCCAGCCCCATGAACAATTAATCTTTTAAGCCGTTTCAAAATAATATGTATGATGATACACCAGAAGTCTACCTTATTGGTTGTAAGTACATCTCACTGTCAATACTGTTTAAATATAGAACTAAAACTGTATTTTCTTGTATTGGACTTTCTTATGGGTAGATCAGCGCAGAGCAGTCTGCACATAGCACTTGATTGAAAAATAAATGTTCTTATCCACAAATTTGTACTATCCCAACAAAAGCTCTCCAGTGTTATATATTAGGAATATGATTTGAGTGTTGATGATAGAGCTTTACATCCACACTGCAAAATGATGGAGGAACTATTTTTTTAATAGAATATTTCAAAATTTTATGACTAATTGTATAAATAATTTCTGATGATTTAGGACTTTTCATTTAAAAATTGTGAAATAGTAAGATGACTGCAACAATATTTGGAAATTAAAAACCATGCACACATTCCAAAACTACTTCTATACAGCTATCAGTTACCTTCGAAACCTGCCTTTCCTCTTTCTGCCAAGAAGTAGAATATCATCTGTGTCAGCCAAAGGTATTGTATAACAGTGTTGTTCCTGACTATTGATAATTAGTTACAAAAAATCATGACATATCATATATAAGGGTTTCAAAAAATTCTCCACTTGATGAGGGAAAAAAGTGCTTTGGATAATAAAATAAACTGTGATTTTACACATTTTAGTACATATGTTGTGAAGTGCCACTTGTTATTATGGAATAAAATATTTTGTTTACTTCAAAAACAGTCTCTGGGAACCTGCATATTCAATACTTTCTTTGCAATATGGTATTTTCTCTTTATGAAACATGCTTCTACATTGTCTTAAAAGACTTAACTAAGAAAAAAGTGTCCTCTTATGCAACATAAATATAGAAAGCACATATTTACAGCTCTCAGGTTTGTGCTTTGATTATTAAGGCAAAAGACAGTGTTCCACAGATTTACAAGTTGAATCCTCTATCGAGCACCTTGACCAATTTTGTATTGCATCTAGAACTCATCAGTAACCAGTGCCATTAGTTTCATATGAAGCATTAGAAACAAAAAATATTACAAAATTGCAAAGCACTGTTTTTTATTCATGACGCAGTTCTAAGCACATGTAAAAAAAAAAAAAAAAAACCACAACAAAAAAAAAACCCATAAAAACAAAAAACCAAAAAAACAAGGTGAAAATTCCCCTCTCAGAGTTACATCTGAACAATGCTTTCCTTCATGGTCTCTCATAAGGTTGCAGAATATACATGTGTGATTACCATATTAAGCTTCATCTACACTTTTAAAAGATCCCTCAGATTATTTTCTATTTCATTAACAACAAATCATCAACAAATATATTTTCCTGAAAGCAATGATATATATATATACTCTTCTCCAGAACATCATAAGTGCCATACCAGTTGAGATTAGCACATTGAAGTTCCCAGTTTTTTATCAAGAGAAATACTTCAACATGCCACTGTCACAGTTTAACCCCAGGCAGTATCCAAGCCCCACACAGCTGCTTGTTTGCTTCACCACCAGTGGGACCAGGGAGAGAACTGGGAGGGTAAAAGCAAGAGAACTCATGGGTTGAGATAAAGATAGTTTAATAGGAAAAAACAAAAATCACACAGCAAAACAAAACAAGGAATTAATTTGGAATTAATTTGGCCCAGAAAAGCAGGGCTCCATTGTGTATAACATGGGAAGACAAAATTCCACCATTCCAAATGCTTCCCATTTTTCATTCCTCCCCTCACTTTACATACTGATCATGATGTCACATGGTCTGGAATATCCCTTTGGTCAGTTGGGGTCACCTGTCCTGGCTGTGCCTCCTCCCTGTGTCACAAGCATCCCCAGCTTGATCACCAGCATGGCAGTACCAAAAACAGACAAGGACTTGGCTCTATGTAACCCCCGCTCAGCAACAACGAAAATATCTCTTCATTATCAACATCGTGTTCAGCAAAAAAAAAACAAAACATAGTCCCATACCAGCCATGGTGAAGAAAATTAACTCTACCCCAGCCAAAACCAGTACACCTCCCTATATCCTATAAATATGTATTACAGGCTACGTGTCTGCAAGATCAGGTATCTACAACTTTCTCTTTTTTGTTTCCAGTGTATTGAAGGGTGAAAGTTATCAACTCAGAGACTTTTTTTTGTTTTTAACCACAGAAGGCAGAGTAACAGTTACAAATTAAAAAAAAACATAGCCTTTTATAAATGGCAGTGAAACAGCCAGCAGCAGCAGTTAGAACAGTGAAGAATCAGCATAGTCAAAAACATCATTATCTGTGCTGATATCCTTACCATTGCAGTCAATGTCTGTCTCCAAAAGAGGCCTCTCCCTCTTTGTTGGTTGGACCTGTAGACAGCTAATATTTCACCAATATGCTTCTTTCATGCTTTGAGAAAAGGACATTTGTCCAGAAAGAGGAGAACTGAAGTTTAGTTGCAAGCCTACTCTGATCTCCACTCTTCAGAAATCCTCAAAGTTGGATATTTGCTGTTGTTAATTAAACAGCAAATTGTTGCTGCTTTTAACGCTCATCACTTGTGGTGTGAAGAGGTCAAGAACAAGCCGTGAGAAATGTGTAGGCAGGCTCAAATGCATTTTTACATGGATTGTTCTCTACCTCTAATGTGTATATTCTCAAATATCACTAATGCAGTAGACTTCAACTTGATTTATAGTTTTGATTTATAGTCAGGAAATTCTCATCTAGTTTTCATCTTGGGCTCCACACGTACCCCGGACTGGTCTATGAAGAGACCTTGCACAGTCTTTTCAGCTTTTAAAAAATTTAGTAATAGAGATATTATACTATGCAACTTATTCCCCATTTCAAAAGAACAGTCGTTATTTATGGAATATTGTCTGCCACTACGAACAGAGGAGGAATCTTAGGTTTTAGGGGTGTTTGGCAGAGTATGATCTTACGGTGTTCAAACTTTATAGCGCCTTTGAACTGTACAGTGCATCTCAATTCTGAGTGCCTCAGATGGATTTCAGGGATTTAAGATACTGTAATGTTAAAGTGTTTTCTTTATTTATAATTTTTCCAAGACAGTTTTTCTGCATGCATCTTCCTGCTTCGGGGATGCTGAACTAAACCAAATAGATTTGCACAATCATTTAATTCTTGCTATCAATAAGTGCTCTTATGAAAAGTGGGGATTTTGCTTTCATCAATATCCAAACCAGTCTGGATATTACAAACATTATTTCATTTGCATGCAGTCTTAAAATCTTCAACTTCACATGATGATGATATCATAGATGTAATCTAATTCCTCTTTGATTACAGGAATATGTTCTTCTTAAGGCATGCATGGATATATACATATATGTGTGTCTGTGTATCTTTAACCATGTGCATATTCTCTAATTAAACTAGAATTTCATATGTAAGATTTTGGTAATTCTATCATTCTATCATCAAGGTTTTTAAGGCAACCTGAAATTAGTACGTTTCCTAGTAGAAAGAGGCAGAAAACTGAAGCAAAACTAGTCCATTAAGCACTGTTTGCAGAAGATAATCAGTTCACCATATTATCAATTTCTCATTACAATATTAATTTTTATAGGTCTAATTAGAGCAATAATAAGCACATTGAAACATACTTGCTATTATGTGTTTTCTCTTCATTTCTAAAAAAACAAATTGTAATTCTGTGACAGAGTCCAGCTCATTGTCTATCATTTTTCTGTATTAATACTGTCAGAAGTTGAGTAACAGAATTTTGACTATTAAAAAGATTAAGTAATAGTATTAGAGACTCAAAAGTACTCTATAGACAGACAGGATTATATGAAATGTATTTATATTTTAAAAGGCTTGATTGCTCATTAGCAAAAACATTTTTCTGTACCCAGAAAATTCTACTGGTAGCATTTTCATACTCAGCTTATAATTGCAAAATTTGAATCATATAAGCACTTTAACTCACCAGCTGTAACTGCCAGCAAGCCTGGTTAAAGTAAGTAAAACCCAGGTTCATACTACTGACATAGGGCTTACCTTTCAAAAGCCTGATTAAAGCTTTTAGGTTTCGGTTTTTTCAAAGAGATTCAATTACCTTAAATTTAAAAAGGAGCTCAGCTAAAATAGAACAAAAAATGTGTTTGCTAATTAAAAAAATCATCCTTCATCTTCAAATTTTTCCCAAGATACCAGGTGTATCTTTCACTATTGTGATTTTATATGTTATGGCTTTTTTCCTGCAAATAATGTGTTTTTCCAGAAGTGCAAAACAATTTGTGCAGGTGGTTGCTCTCTTTTACAGTTCTCAATTGATAACTCCAGCAAACTACTCTGAAGATTTTTGTTAATGGGTTGGTTTTTATTTTTTTTTTCACTTAAAGGATTTGATTTCACTTTTTCTCTCCTTCATAGGTCTTTGAACTTCCCTTGTGAGATCACTGAAAAAAACAGCTTTTCCCTCAAGAGAAATAATGTTATGCAAAATTCTCCTGTTCTTATTAGCACAATGTTAACCAGTAACCTTCAGGGCAGGTTCCCAACTAGTCTAGATTCCATTTAAATGAAAAACAACCATTTGTTGAGAGCATACCATTTTTTCTGTAGAGTGTCTACAGAATATCAAATATATCAAAGATCATGTTATAATGTAGGAACACAGTATTTCTTTGTTTGGCAGCTGAACAAGAGAAATGATAGTTTTCCTTCATTCATTCACTTTATTTCCCTGGTGGGTTTTTTTGAACAGCATGAGTGATTCCCAAGTTAGATCAAATCTGTCATGCAGTTTTCACTGACCTACATACCCACTTTTACTGAAGTAAATGTTTGGGAACAACAATTACAATCATAATCATAATAGAAATCATCATTCAAGTGTTTGACACATTCTTACCCAGCTTCTTTCAATGAGCCTTTGGCATTTTTGAGCATTTAATTTCTCATTTTTTGCCACAAATACTGCAAATGCAGTTGTTCAGCCACAGTAATATTGTGATCATTTTTAGACATCCCATTCACATAAGAATGCATTAAAAAAACAAGAATATCTTAATTTCCAGTGACCAACAATTTGTTAGGAACTCTTCTTTTGATATCTTGCATATCGATGCAAATGATAATGTTCCTGCTTTGAGTCCTATATGAAAGGTTTTTATTGGTATTCAGAGAAATAAGAATATGGTAATTTGATTTATTTTCCTTAATGAGGGGCTTTATCTCTTTGCACAATATGCCAAACAAGTTAACTCCCTCTGAAAGAGTCAAAGAATGAGATTATTCCTTGAAGTTCGTACTGAAATGTTCTTTCAAAATGATAGCTGAAGGCTACTATTCTGAAAATCGCTATCAATAAAAACTGAGATTTTCATCACATATAAATTAGTGTAACAATTAAAAATATTACTATTGCAGCTATTTTTTTTGCCATTTGTATTACAGTTTGAAACCTTTCAAGTTATTACTTAGATTATAGATTTTTAAGATAGCAGCTATCATCAAACTTTCAATTCCTACTGCTCCCACATTTAGAACATAGCTACAACCCTGCATGTTTCAAAACTCATCTGTATTACCAAATGGGGATTTCAATACAGATAATTTCTTTTCAAATCTTCAACTAAAAAGTTTGCTTGAATCACCACAATGGAGATGTAATAAGGCTATGCAACAAAGTATTAAGAGTAAGAAACATTAATCAACACTAATCACTTGCTGTAAATTTTTTGTCAACCATGAGCATGGTCTGAAACGTTGTACTGGGTAGGAACAAAATAAATTGTGACTGCAGGGGTTTGGGGCTCTTCTGTCCATGAAGCCAGCAAGCCCATTTTCTGGTGGGCTGGTTTGGAGCTGCTCTTTGAAGTTGCTGAGAAGTATCCCTGGTTATAACTGCTCTGAGATTGGCAGAATCTGCACAAGGCTGTGTCTCCAAGCAGGGCTGAAAGCACAGACAAACATCACTCCCTTTGCTCCTGCAGCTCTGTGCCACTGCTTTTCTAAATGAAATGCTATGTAAGATCCAGACACAAGTTCATGATCTTGAGTGCTAGCTATGGTTCAATTTTGGTGCAAATTTGACCCTCCTGAAAGAAATTTTGGAAATAATTATATAAACCCAGACATTTGAAAAGGCAAACAATTCTGACTCTTCTGTCAAGGGGATTTTTTGCTTGGTAGGAAATTGAAATGAAACTCATCTACACAGTTTCAAGTTGAGATTTTGTAAGCATTCCGTATATTTAAGGCAATTTAAAATATAATTTAGACTAATTATTCTTGACATTTTGAAATTATGAAAATAATGAACTTCAAAAGAAATTTTGCTTATGTATACACCATGTGGTATCCTTAATGAAGATGAATGTAATTCTACAGCACAATAGCTTCACAACTATTTTGTAATTAAAAGGTCTACTCCTCTGATGACTTGTACTTACACTTAAGCATAATTAAATGTAATATAACTGATAACATAAAATAAAAGAAACTGAAAGAAAGATTAATGTGGAGAACTATATTTAAAAAACATGTAATTGAAACTACACTTTTTTAAAAAAGAATAGTTTCAGTGGTTACAGTAATTTCACAGGTATAAGGCACACCTTTTTAACTGAAATTTCGATTAGCACCCGGAAATGCGCCTTATATTCTGGTGTGCCTTCTGCACATGAAATTACTGTACTCTAAGATGTGCATTGATTGCATGCTGAAGCTTGTATTTAATGTCTTTTTTTTTTTGTACAATGAGATAATTCCTTCATCATATCATGAACTTTTCTTCTTATTAGCAGGTGAAATTAAGATATCGGTGAAATTAGGATATCCCCTCATGTACCCCCTTCTCTTTTGCCATACCCTGTCCCTCAAAATACTTGAGCTGTCCATCTAAGACGATAGCCTGACTATTAAATTTTTTCCACTTTAATTATCGGGGGAAAAAGGCAGCTGCTGGCCACAGGCCCTCTTGAGAGAGAGATTTCTGGTCTCCCCATTAACTCTCCTGCATGGACATTTTTGTGCTGTGACAGCAAACAGTGCTCCTCTATGTGCCACTTTTGGACAGTGAACATGTGTCCATTAAGGAAGGGCTCTGTCCCTAGGGATGGTCTATTCTATATCCTGAAGTGGATGTCTTTATGGCAGCAAGATAGATGGTGCCTCTGTGGATCTTCTCTAAGACATCTATCTACTCCTACTGCTCCCTCAAAGCTAAATTTTCTCACTTCTTTCATCATGCACACAATTTTTTTAGAAGTTCCATAGCCACTTTTCTGAAAACAAATGAGGTCTACCTTATGAGATCTGGGGTACCACTCTATTCCAAAATAGCAATATATTTGGGCCTTACTTGATGTCATGATTTTCTGTTTTGGGGATGCTTTCCAGTCTCAGATAATTGCAGTTCTTTAGTCAAGAGAGCTATGGCATTTTTTAAATATAACATAAGCACAAGTGATTTTTGTCCACAGTATTAAAGTACATGACTTATTTTATTGGCAGTGGTGGTACCAGAAAAAGCAATGCAAGTCAAAATATGACAGGGCTGGGATGGTATAATGACTTGTACCAGGCTGTGAGGGTAAAATTTTGCATATACATTTGGGAATATGGAGAGATTGATTCGGAATCACACATATTACAGAGTCACTCGTGGGAATAATACATTGCTGTTCAAGTGGTAGCACAGTCCCTGGTGAGAGGCAGACTGGCCACACTCAGAGTGTGAAAACTTTGGATCAAGAATGGACAAGCTTGGAAAACACTTCAAGGAAATAACTTGGGGATATATTGTTCCTTTTCAACTCAGATTTTTGCACAAACAAGGAAGCAGAGACATAGTAGTAGAATTGCTTCCAGGGACAAGAAGATGAGAGAGATTTTCCTGTTGTGTTTGCATAAGCAGATGGCTGTTCTTGATGTGTTTCACTGGGAACATAATCAGTGCATTGCAGAGGCATGCAAAGACACAACAAAAGTGACAGAAGAGCAGCTGGGCTTTAGGACTGACATCACTGATGAAGCTGGGGTGGCATGGCTTGAGATTTATGTGAAAGTCAAACTGTCAGGAGACTGTGAAGAACAGAGGCATGTAATTAAAAAAGCATGTGTTTTAACAAAGCTGATTTAAATGGCAATTTCACATTACAGAAGGTCTTTTCATCCATTTTTTTCTAACAAATAAAGAAACACATCAAAACAAAAACAAAAGAAAGAAAAATTTTCAAGAAAATTTGCATGATCCTTGACATACCAAGTATTTGTTGTTGGAGTTAAGTAGTTGCAGAATCATGTTACAATACTGTCTGGCACTTGGATTATATATTTTTAGACAAATAAGTATAACATTTATTTTCTCACAAATTTGATTTCCTTTCAATATGGCTTTTTTCACATAGTGGATTAAAAGGGAAGAAACAAACAGAATCAAAATATGGGGTTCTTTTTAATTATTATAGCTGAACATTCACAGTGAAAGAGCAATTAAGATTTTTACATCTTTAAAAAGCACCCTGATACTTTGGCATGAGTGTGCTTACCAAAATGTTATCTTTAAGCTACCTTATGAAAGCATTTCAGTTGATATGTCATGAAAAAAATCAATGTGCTTATACCATCTGCAAATCCTCCTTTAGAACATGATAACAGTTTGAGCAGAAGTAACTACAGTAATTTCACAATTATAAGCTGCACCTTTTTCATTGAAGAATCCAGCCTACCCCAGTAGTGCAGCTTATATTCAGGTGCGGCTTATCTATGGACAAATCCCAGTGAAATGCCAACCCGGAAGTGAGAGCCGGCCAGGGAGGGTGCCTGGGGCTGCCTTTAAAGGCTTCACTGGTCTATGAAAACTGTTGCAACTTGAGCACCTGACACCAAACCCAACTGGCAGTGATCCTGTTACTAATTTGTTACTTTGTTACACATGGATACTCGTTTAAAAAAAAAAAAAAGGTGCGGCTTATATTCAGGTGCAGCTTATTATTGTGAAACTACTGTATTATGCAAACCATAAGCAAATGAAAAAGGAGTCAATTTACTATGGCAAATTAAAATGAGATCAAAGAAATTTCATCTCCACACAAAAAAATATTTAGATGTCTTCTAACTGACTTACAAAAGTTAGCAACAATTTGATTTATAATTCTGTTCTGAAACTACATAAACAAAAGATTAAATTAAACATCTTTTTTAGAAGTGTCTGAAAAAGTACATTATGTTTCTGTTTCCTGTTTAAAAATTCTCATTGAAGACCCCTTCATAACCTCATGTACACTGCACTTTACTACCCTCAAAAACCCCATTAGACCTAAATAATATTTAGATTAATTTGTGTCCGTATATTTTTAATTTGTGTCCACTACAGCAAAGTCCATCTTAGGAACATTAATGCAAATTGCAAATCACAGACAATGGGAGAACTGAAAGCCAACACTCTTGGCTCACTTTGCCATGCTTAATCTCATTGCTAGGCAAAATTGAGAAATCCAAAATACATCTGTAAACAGAGGCTGAAAAACTGACATGATGATTCTGTTAATTCAGATAATAATAGTGCTGGAAAAAATATCAGGACATAACAGTTCCTCACCTGTTTCTTTCTTCTCTTCCCCTCATCCTAGCTAGAATATAAATTACCACCAGAAGGTCACATGTTTAAGCATGGACACAATGGGCAAACTTTGGGAGTCATGGAAAAAGGTGTCTTTTTGCTGAAAAAGAAATGACAGGCTCAGATGGGAAGTGCCAGTGGAGTCTGTGTCTGGAGGGGCAGAAGAGCATCAAACCATGACCCATCAGCAGCCCTCACAGCATTAGTGCACCATTCCGTCAGGGTAGCAGGCACGATCACAGCAGAACAACTTGGTTTTTATTTAAGGCTATTCTCACTCCTGAAATAGCTTGGCTGTAATTCAAAAATGCTCTGATTGCAATTTGGTATAGATTACCCCATGACCAAGAAGGTAAAACTCACAGAGCTCTCTGTTCATGTCTATGCCACAATTTATACTCACATCCCTGACATCAGACTTGCTCTGAAAGTCCTGGAGAACTGACAGCAATTAGCACTTTGCTAAAGGGAAAGGAAAACCATCCTGATTTTAACTACATTTATTCTTAAAGCTATGCAGCACCTGAGTTGTAAGAGCATTAACACTTAATATGCGTCATATTGCTCTAATTGACTTGACTTGCAGCTGTGACTGCTGGACACTTCTGCAGCCATAATGCTGACATTTCCTAACATTTGAGCATGTGGCTTTCCAGACCCTGTTTACAGGAGTCTAATGCTCTTTTAAAAGTCACTTTTTTGCTG
This sequence comes from Sialia sialis, assembly GCA_009812075.1. Classification (NCBI taxonomy): domain Eukaryota; kingdom Metazoa; phylum Chordata; class Aves; order Passeriformes; family Turdidae; genus Sialia; species Sialia sialis. The sequence goes on along the minus strand of VRYO01002772.1, from coordinate 50,288,630 downwards.
TATACAAACAAAGGAAAGTAAATGTCACATATGCTTTTTGAAACCATAATGAGCTCAGCACTAAATGTTAGATGCACTGGACATTCCTGCTAATTATCTGTTGATTTTGTAGGGTTCTTATACATTAACAAGTAAATTGGAGCAACAGAAGAGGATCAAAACAGATTGTACTGTGGCACCTGTAATGATATATCTGGTACAGGAATTTTACCTCAGATGAGATGAATTGAGTTCCCTGGACTGAGTGCTTGCACCAAGGACATGGGAACTGACTGATCCGAAAGACTGGTCATTGGTAACAACCCTTACTCTCCAAAAAGGTGTGGACTCTATTTGGCTTGCACCTGAGTCAGACTTTTATGGAGGGAGCATATTTTTTTATTGGCTTTCCTCTGAAAATACAAACAGCTCTGTGACTCAGCTCTCTGATATGCAACACATGTGAGCTCTGCCCACAATTTCAGCTCTGCCTCAAAGCAAGCAGTGAACATAGCCACAGCCTAACAGAACCAATTGTGCAAGCAGAATGCTATTTTGTAACTCTGTTTGACAGCTATTTTGCAGACAATTTTTTTTTCTTCCACATTTTAAAGAAAATATGTGACTTTCAACCTCCCTGCTCTCTCCTTTCCATTTCCCTTACCTTAAATATACTTGAATTTCCCCTTGTCATTTTTGCTATTTCTTTAGTCCTGCAAATTGCCAGTGACCTGATGCCTCATTCCACTTCTCCTCCTCTTTGTCCTAGTATTTAAATAAGACTTCTCCAGGTACCAAGCTAAGGAACAAGAACACGATAAACCTTCATTTCCATGGTCCCATAAGTGAGCCAGAGCAAATCTCTTGTTCAACCCTGCTGCAGCACAGTCAGAGAGGTCTTGTAGTGGACAAGGATTTGCCTTTTGCAGTTCAGTTCCCAAGGAGACAATAAACTTAAGAAGGCAACAAAAATGTTAAAAGGAATGGAGTATTTTCATACAAGCAGGAAATAGATATACTAGGGCTCTTCACATAGGAAAAGAGATTACTGAGGAAATTATGAGGCAAATCTTGAAGATGACAAATAGCAGAAAGAAGAGTAGAGAACTCTTAATAGCAATGTGAAACCACATTAGTGTTTTGTTTTGATCTGGAGAGCACTTGAACCAAATATCCTCTTTGGTTCACACTACAGTGGAGCTTCAATGCACATTAAATAGATTCCTTTAAAAGAAAAATAAACTGAAAGATGCACTCCATATACTCACCCAAAATGAGTCTGCCACTAACAGGTGTGCATGTAACTAGACTACTGTTAGCTTGATGTAAAATCCCTTCAAATGCATATTGCAGGCTATCAGGTCATCAGCATGAATCATTTCATTCTACATCTTCACTTTCATTCCACTCCACTACTTGCTAGGGAAGGCATATCCTATGTTGCAAAAACCAGAAAGCATCAAATCAAGCAGTGGCTTTAAAAAGCAGATATTCTGTGTTTGGCTCATCGGTACATTTTATTTGGGTGGCAACATTCTATAAGGGTTCAGGAGTTATTGAACAAATAAGATGTCTGCAGAACATATTGACACAGATGCAATTTCCTGCTCAGATTGCAGATTATCAGCAAATCAAACCAGTGGACAGGTCATTCCATGCTTGTCACATTACTGTACCATTTTTGTCAAGCACATCACAAAGTCCTTTTCTCTTTCAAGCTGAGTACCCTGAATTCAGTTTCAGTAGATCTGGAAGATTCAAAGTTCCCTAGCTACTTGATTTGCTTAATAACCATAACTTGCAAGATGGCTTTCCAGTGGTGCCTAGCAAACATTTCCTAGCATCCTCAAATCAGAGCAAAACACCATCCACCAAGTACAGAGTTAAACAAGTTTTTCAGTGACGTTGGATGACTCTACACGCAGCTGAACAGTACCTTGAACACAGGCTGACATTTTGGAGTTGCTCTGCTTTTATCAGCAATCATGGGACCCTTTTTCTTCTTAAAAAAAAGAACATTTTTCCCTGGGTATTTTTGCCTTGTTTAAGTCCTATACATGTTTTATCCTTGGGTGTGCTACTTCAGCATTTTGGTTTGGACCAGAACCAATATTTTTGAAGAGAATATTGCAGTCTCGGCAGCTATGATGATTGGTTCATGTCATGTGTCAGGCAGCAGGCACAACTTGCATTTCCTCCCAGTTAAACTGCAGCAAGTGAAAAGTTGCATTCCAAGACTTTACCTTAAGTATCTAAGACAAATACAGTCCACAGAACCATTACAGTCCAAGTGAAATAAACACCCTGAAAATGCACATAATGTAGACATCAGGACCTCAGCAGCAGCTATTGCACTCTACAGATCCACTCTTACTGGACTGCACTTCTTGCTAACCAGTAATGAGCTGTTTCGTTTCATTTTGACTTTGATAAAATTAAACTAAAGAAAAAAAGAAAAAATAACAGAAAGTTCAAAATGAAAGCAGTGATAGGAAAGGTAATGATGAATGTTCTCTGGGCAATGCTATAAGTCACAAATTTAAAGGGCACCACTGAGAAGCAGGGCCAGCAATTACAAATTACAGACAAGATCCCAAGGGAGCAATTAAGGCATGTGTGAACAAGCTGGTTGCAATAACAAAATATTTCCTAAACTTGAATCAAAATTTGGTATACAACTTAAGAAAGAATATATTTTTTCTATACAAATTCAATTTAATTCAATTTAATATATGTTAAGGTTTGGCCTAATCTTTTCATGTTTTTGTACCAGGAATTGAGAAATCAAAATCTACTACACATTCAGGATTTTACACTTTTCAAATCAAAAGGAGCTCAGATTATTACTTCTCTATAAGTGTTCCACAGTCAAACATGCTCTTAATAAAGGAGTGGCAAAACTACTTGTCTGCCAATGCACTCAATAAGCTGAAATTTGTTCCACATTTTAGTTTCCTTGGTCAATTACACACAGATTTCATGAAAGAAATCTGTTGAAATTTGAGGAAAGGAGATTGGTCACTATTCCTTCATGAGAAAGGAGAAATTTTATATCATCTATATGCATCAGTAGGAATGCTAAAGATTGTTCCTCTTAAAGAAATTTCACAGTCTTGTAATTTACACAGAAAATTTGAGAGATTTTTAAAGCCAGTTCAGTCTGAAAGATGCAGATTTATAGTGATTAGGTGCTGCTATACGAACTCTAAGACTAGAAATACAGCCTTGTGTTGTGGCCAGCAACTGGGGAGGGAGTCTAGCACAGCTTAAACTGCTATGATTTTCGGAAGTTTGTCTTTAATGCCTGGTCCAGAATACAAATTTGCACAGATGAAACACAGATGATTCATAACAGCCGCTTTCTCCCACATTTTTTAGATACTGTCTCTTTCCAGCCTCCACATTTCACTTTATCTTCATATTCTAGGATCCCTCATTCTTTGTGAAAAACATTTCCTACAGCTGGAGCTGAAGCTGTACTGACATAGAAGCAGGAGACTAACAGAGGTACAGAGTAGCAAAGATACTGACAACCCAAAGGAACAAAGAAACAGGAGCAAGTTAAACCTGACTGCAATGTAAATTCCTCCATGCTGGGAAGAGGTTCCTCTACTATTCACTGGAGTGCTGAATACAGTTCTTTCTCAAACAGCAAATGTAATATTCCTTTACAGTTGGAGGATGCGGTGGATTTAAAGCTGGATTCCACCCATGACACGAGATATATTAATGACGCTTGATCAGCCAGTTCATTTTAGTGTTAAAGACTGTTTCTGAAAGCTTTAATTCTCTAACCTTCTTTTGCTAAACTCACCTGATCAAACAATACCTCAGACTTCATCTCCTCTTGACTTACCCATTTAGCCAAGGTAATGCATAGAACATCAACTTGATTTATTCTTTAAGTACAAATAATTAATATACACTTGGGAGTCTGGATCTCAGGCTTCACATTTGTTGTGTGCACCTACTGCAGAGAAATTGTAAGCCATGCTTTCAAGAATCTGATTGCTAGTTCTAATTCAGTAGCTTCATCTATTTCTCTTACTGCTTCAGCTCAACTGCTGCTTTACCATGCATCAGAATCATTAGTGGTCACACTGAGATACTTGTCTGTGGGTTAAAATGTCTGCGACCTGTCAAAGTGTTTTAGTGTAAACCTCTGTGACTGAAAGTTCGGTGGTGCTCTCAGCATACAAGAGATAGGCTTGCCAATATTGTTTACATACAATGATTAATGAGCAACATTACTCATCTTAACCTAAAGTAAGAAGTGTTTTTGGGATGCTAATTCAGAATTTTTTTTTCCCTATTGCAGTTTTCTATGAGTGTTCTAGTTTTACTTAGTTTCTTTTTTATTTTTTCTTTAATCATATCAATTTTAGGCTTATCACACATGAAGAAAACCATATGCTTTCGCAAAAAAGGAAAAGTCACTAACCTGAAAAAAGGGATTAAGAGAAAAATACTTTTGGATGTTTTAATCTGCAGCGAGAGAAATAATTCATGCCAGCAGCAACCATAGCTGAGGGATTTTTTTTTTCCTACCACTTCAGAATATATATTAGAAACACTTTTGTTCATTGTATTACAGATATTCTCTGTATTGTTTCTTTTTATATTATTAAAGATACTTACATAAAATTATGGGGGAAAAAAGAGTTTGATGATGGCTGAAAAAAAGAGTCCCACATCTTGGAGAAACTTGGAAAAATACATCCTTTTTAGAAACAATTATGCTTTAATACTGTACTCCTTACCAGGGATATTAATGGCAAGGTAGAATATTTATTTCCAAGAATTTGTTTGTTTCTCCAGCTGCTTCTGTACCTGAACTCTTAATCATGTTTGTAACAGTGTAATTATTTCCACAGCAACCAGTTTAGGTGTCACAAATGGAGGATTATGACTTCAGTATGCAAAAGAGCAGCAAGAAGATTAAGTTTTAGAAATACTTTGGGGGACGGGTGATCTTATTTAATTTCCCTAATATTAAAGAATACAGGAAAATAATCAAATGCATACAGTCATAATACAGTTTCTAGAAAAAAGGGATGCAAGCACTTTTCATGAGAAGTAGGATTATTTCCAACCAGTAATAATTTTATTATTATGAAATCTAGACTGGAATTTAAGTTATACATCAGACACTGAATTTACAGGCTATATGTGTGTATGTCTGTATGGGGGGAAATCAGCTGCCTAAATGTAGGTGCCAGGCTGCATCTGAGACATCTTGCAGCGCCTGGGATAGCTGCATGAGCTATCAAATAACAGAGAAGACATAAGGGAGATGTGTGACCTTCTGAATTTGCAGCTGAAGTCAAGCAGGATGGTGTAGGACATTTCAGCTGGTATCAGATAACTGAACTGGACAGACATTCAAAGACCAAAGTCCTGTGTTAAAGGGGCATTCTGGATTTTGTAGTGTGTATCAGAAAAGCCTGAGCATTTATGTTAGGCAGATGGATTGAGTCCCTACAAGGAGGTGCTTGAATCACAGTCTTGCTCCTACCTTCAAAGACAATTTAGAAATTTAGAGACATGCTTCATTTCAGTGACTGAACGTCAGTAAAAAAACCCAACCAAATAAAAATCCCCCCCAAACCCAATAACAACAACAACAACAACAACAACAACAACAACAACAACAAAATGAAATCAACAATGTATTATCAAGGACCTTGAGGAAGTTTCTGCCTCCTTTTAGAAAAAAAAATTGATGGCTCTCTGGAGAGAGATTAGTCCTATCTGAGCATGAAAAGCACCTGTAAACAGGGGTTCAGATTTGGATTAAGGAGGTACAAGAACATTGAAGATCAGTCTGTATTGATTTCCTAAGTGCCAGCCTATCTCATCAGTTCTGGAGGCTTCAGAAGGGGTTACTGCATTTACCAGGTATGTATCAGGCAGCCAACATTTTTCACAGAGGGACAAGTAAAACGTAAAAAGAACTGAGGAGGGAATATCTGGCTTAATTAGATGTTGCCAAATCAACCGAATCTCAGGAAACTTGCCTCAGACAACATGAAACACTGACTAAAACAAAGTGAGAAGCATTTGTAATTATCTTTCAGAATTTTGAGAGGACGATGACATTTCAGAAGATTTTAAAAGGTCAAGCACAACCTTTATCTGTAGAAAGTGGCAAAAGGAAGAGACAAGGATTTATAAACTAACTGCTCAACTTATGTTCAGTATCTGAAACAATACTGGAAGAAATCAAGAATTTTAGAGACTAGAAAAATAACACAAAGATGAACAGCAGTCAAAATGTATTTATCAAGAAAAAATCAAATTCAATTTTCCTTCTAAGAATAAGGCCTCATAAAAAACAAAATAGCAGAACATACACTAACTTAAAATTACTTTTGGCATTGCTTCAAGAGACATTTTGGTAGGCAAAGAATGTTACAGACAAATCTATTCTAAGAGCCGTGCAATATCAGTTTCAGAACTGCACTCAGGGAGCAGTTATCAATAGCTCACTGTAGGACTGGAAGGCATATGACTATCAACAGATACAGCACTACATCTATAGTCTTCATACTTCATTGACAACACAGAGCAGAGGATATATCTATTGAATTCACAGGCATCAAAATGAAAAAAATGGTTTAGAAAAAAACCCCAAAGAATTGATAAAGTGGTCTAAATGAAACAGGATAGGATTCATTATGAAAAACAAACAAACCAACCAACCAAACCCCTATGCAATGATCTTCAGTGGGGCAGAATAAACAGTTGCAAAAATACTAGGTGGGAAACAAGTGGCAGGGTGGCAGCTGTAAAAGGAAAAATCTAAGACATATAATGAATTCTCAGGTGACAGTAAGATGTCATTGCCAGCTGACTGGTAAAAGGCTCTCATACTGAGACATATAAAGAGAAATATTTTTGCAAGACACTTGAAATAATTCTTTTGGATTGTCAAAGCTTGTTCTCTCTACTGAGTCTAGTTTTGGGCCTTGCATTTGAAAAAAAAATGGCCACTTAAATCCAGATGTCTAATAATCATAAACTATGGAAACAACCAGATTTATTGCTCCTAGAAGAAAAATTAAGGAAATTGGAATGCAAGAATGATCTCCAATATTAATAAGCAGTTGTAAAGAGAAAGGAAATAAGATTCTTTCCGTGTTCTCTATATATAAGAAAAGAAAAAATGGTATTACACTCCAGCAAGAAAAAATTAGTTAAGAAATATGAACATTTTCTAAGAGTAAACACATTTGAATACAGGAATACTTTGTCTGTGTAAGCCGTGGAATCTTAAAAGGTTGGATGTGCAGTTTTACAAGTATAGGACTCTGTTGGATCAAATGGGGAACGTGAACCTTTGAAGTTCCTTCTAGGAGGCTGGGGTTTCTGGATGGGGGGGACTGATATTTATCTCTTCAGCTCAACAGCTCTAAAGCAAGGAACTGCACTTCTATCATCTGAGTTTGTTATTTTGAATTTGGGGAGGAATTTTGTCTATTCCAAATTGTATGTAGTACATCAGTTTATTATTATTTAATTTCTTGGTTATATCATCATTTTGGTACATCCATAAATCCTTAGAAGACTGTTTACTGCATCAGCTCTAAGCTGCATTAGGCTAAAAGACCTTTTAGAGACAAACCAGCTCATAATTTCCAAAACATCTTATGGGACAGAGAAAAGATATGATGAGCAGAATTTGATGGAGTTGTACTCATTCACTGAAAATGGGAAGGACACATGAGAATGGGAAGGACACAAACATTGCAGTCCCACTGACAGTTTGAGAAATTTAGATGACAACACCATCTTTATATGTCACGAATCCTATAATTTTTTCACTGCACAAACTTATATTCTAAAACATTGCTGCATACCTAAAATGCACTCCAGCAGTGGTTTTAAATCCAGCTCCAGAATGTACTGACATTTTACTGAAATTCATGGCATAATTGTTCTTTCCAGGCACTTCCTCCTTCTGGAAGATACAGGCTCCTAAATATATATCTTACTGCATATCTCAGGTCTCTTATGAGCGCCTATATTAAAGTAAGTTTTTGCTTCATTGGATCAGTTTTACAGACTGAGTTTCCATTAGTTATGGTACTATTGCAGTTAATAGGCACAGCATTACCTTTCTTATTACTTTGTTACCATTTTAGTGTTTTCACGTTTCCCAGTTTAATGTTATAACTCACATGATTTATTCGAAATTTATTAGTTGCTTTTTATATACTGTGTCCTCCAGAAGATGGAAAAAACACTGCCTTTCATACAAATGTCTGTACATTTGTAAAGCTTTGAGTAGAGTGACTCTGCCTATAAATATCCACAAAGTTTTAAAATTGTTGGTCACTTAATAACTATTCATTAAATTGTAAAGGAAGTTTTCCTTGGGGCAGGAAGGAACTCCACCCAATGCGTCTGCAAATGGTCTAGGGAGGGAAACATAATAGTTACAGAGAAAATACTGTCAAAGCAGTTCTTTCCTCCATTTCAGTTTCATCAGCTGTTTAATGATCTGAGAGAGAAGATAATGGCATCAAACATTGACATCTGCACTGCTCCACTAGATATTAATTTTCTGTATGCTATTTTATTCTTTATCATTCATCTTGCCATACTCATTTTTTTATTGTCATTGGTTACTAGGTTCTAGGATTAAAGAAAATGTAGCCAAGGAAAATAATCCTTGGCTTGGCAACAGAGACCAAAATTAATGTCAGAGATCAGGATTAGAATTGCTATTCTGAACACTCAGTATGAAATTATTTGAGAGAAGAAAAAGTATGGATCATTAATGAGGCTGTTACAATATTCTGCAAAAGTCAAGACAGGGGACCTGTGTTAAGTGACGGTTCCCAGCCTCCCAATACCCTTCTCCAAAACATCACTGAGGTCTGAAGAGTAAGAGATGCAATTGGAAGCATTGAGCTGATATGTTCCTAGTTTTGAGTGACTAATTCAAGTGCACCATCCAAAACTAGTCCATTAGGTTTCCTGAGCTCAGAGCATAAAGGTAACTGCATAAAGTACACAGAGATCAACAATACAGGAAGTATATTAACACAATTTCAATGACTAAACCACAATTGTTTATTTTAGTGGCCAAAGCAAAGAGCTGTCCCGTTATGTATTTCTTTATTAAAGACATATTCAAACGTACTCAGTCTCTGGACACAATTCCTTAACAAAAATACCCACAAAATGAACCAAGCGTTTGGGTGCCATTTTCTGAAATGCCTAAATTGAAAACTAAGCTACTCCAAACCCAGAGAGCAGTGTTTCCTAACACCAACAGTACATGACTTCCCAAGGGCTCTGAAGTACCAGAAGTGTTTTCCCAGCTGCACAGCCTCCCATTCTGAGCACACTCAGACTGCAGGTTCTGAGCAAAGCAAGTAAGCAGGTTTCTGCACAGGGATAATCACTGCTGGGCTCACAAACTCAATATTCCTTCCCTTACGTTCCTTAAATTACTAATGTGAACATGTGCTTCGAGAGATGCTTCTTTGTCAGTATTTATCTGGATAAGAACTCCAGATGAAAGAGAAGTTCAGTTCTCTACTTCTGCCTGAGGGAACCTGATCCAAATTTTTCTGGTACTCATATTATCCATTCTGGATGCATCTCTCTATATTCAGCTGCACAAACGTTGTTAATTGTCAGTGTCAACACCAGCAATCTATTCTTGATAACCACTTTAGGATGGAGTCCTTTAACTTTTGCTATTTCTATTTCTTTGCCATCAGCTAACTCTTTCTATTAACTCAATTACTGCTGAAATCTTTAATGGCTGTTTATTGCCTAAAGTTTTGTGAGTTGAATTCCAGGCAGGATATTTAATGCCAAAGGCTGTTTCTCTGTCAATCTCTCTTTCTAAACCTATTTTCCGTGGAATAGCTTGACATATGTAAGACATGTAAGATATACAAAATATCTTATGTAAGAAGATAATGACAGCATTCAAGCATTTGTTCTGCACCACAGTTTATAATACACAGGAAATCCTATGGAGAAAAGGCTACTGATTTGAAAATATTTAGACAACTTCAGGAAATGCAAGCTTTTGTTTAAATAAATGTTTATGGGCAACACTTGTAATTTTCTCTCATGCTGAAATCATTATTTTATTTCTCCTACAGGTGAACACAAAAGACTGCTTTGAAACTAATTTCTGCTGTTTACACATGACTGTTTTTGCATGCTATTTCTGTGCCTACTGAATATCCTTTAAAATGACTGTAAAGCAAAAGAAACATTAACAATAAAGCCACATAACTCATTTTGATATTGCTTCTGAAAAAAATGGGTCAGAAGGGTTGTTAAACCCTGTTGTTTTTCACAATTGTTCTAGCAGCACAATACATACAGCTCATCTGAAGTGGTACCAAAAATGTTCAAAATTTAACTGTGTATATAATGTCTCATAATCAATTGCTCCATTAATGGTTTACTTAAGAAGATACTGAAAGACGGACCTGTAAAGCAGCTGATCTCAGCAGAAAGGTTACAGCATACTTAATGATACAAATCAGGAAAGATAATACATATATCCCTTAAGACCTCTAATAAGGATTAGTGGCTTTTGATACTTTTCCCAAAATGAAGAACAGTTCAAGTCTTGTTAGTCTTTATTAGCCATGAGACACATAAAAGTGAATATGAGGATAACATGCTTAAAAATCATGTCAATCCTTCAGAATATTTCTCCAGAAAATGCAGAGTATTTTTTTAGTGAGGGCAGAGGGACAAAAATCGCAGGATAATTATCTACTTTAACATTAGAGTCAGTACTTGACTTGAAAATTTCTAGATGATTGCTCAGCTTTTTTATTTGGTTACTTGTAGAAAAAAACAGAGCACAATGCCTGCACCATTCCTAAAAGGAAACCATAAGAAATTTAATGGTTCCCCCATTGTCTAATACATGTATTTTATACAGCTGTGTGTTGGCTTCTGCCTGTGCTTGTGCAGATTTACATAAACGAGTGAAATCAAAGGACTGGCGTTTAGATTTCAGCAAGGTGGATACTAAGTTGCCAAAAAAATTAAAGTAGATTATAATTTAGTATGAAAATTACTGTCATAAGAAAATTAAATGAACCCACAATCAGTTTTTAATAAAGAAATGTCTTCCTTTATTTTTTATTTTTGGATATGAATTGAAATAAAGAGAGGGCAAGTTCTAAAATCAGAACTCAATAAAATTTAAACATCATTAGTAATTTAGAGTATTGTGAGTCTTTCAACTCTAAAGACCAACTGATGACTGATATGTCTATTTATTTCTATTTTTTTGTCACACCTATGGTGATATGATCATTTTCAGTGACAAGGAAAACCACACCTTTGTGCAGAAGAAAAATTCTAGATGCTATGAAATTTTCAATGTTGGCAGCTGCTTTTTCTTTTCTTCTCTTCCTAACGAGAAATTACATCATAGTCTTTGTAATCCAAATACTGTTCTCTCAGGGAGAGTGTGCGTAAGATACAATGCAGTATGAGATATTAAGGATGTAACATGGTGCTTTGGAGAGTATGTAGCATTCAAGATTTTTCTGAGTCTCTCTCTGAAAACAGAGCTATTGGTAGCAGACTGAAGGACCATTCTAACTTTTCTGTAGAAGAAAATAACATGGTTTTAAGATAAATTAATACAAACTGAATGCCTAAAAAGTCTTAAAAATGCGTAGTTTTTCAATGGTGGGGTAAATATTTTGCATCAAAACAGCAAAAATATGTACTTCTATAATCACATTAGACTCTCTTTCTAAAAAGAAATGAGCAATGGATTAGGGGAACTAGTTAATTGACAGAAAGGTATGAAAGTTGAAATGCTTTCGAACATGCAAGGCATCCAAGGAGGAATTTAGTCTGAAAATGCTTGGATTTCTTGCGTACGCTGCTTATAGGCCTACGAACAAAGACAAACCAAACATAATCTATTTTAAAAGACTAACATGCAAGAACCAAAATTAGTCTTGATGCCAAAATTTATGCACACCTGACTCTACTGGGGAACAAAGAGCAGTGGTAAATATTTCTTATAAGGAAATAAATATTCTAATATTATCTTGCTCCTCAATTAACACACTTTCTAATACCAGTAATTTTCAGGTGTTACCTTTGCTATTTATGTATCATAAGAGCACTTAATGCTACTACAGTAAGATTTTCATCATCATGAACACAGATTTCTGTTCCAACAGCCCTTCATATGTGTTTGAACTTGGAAATTAGGTTACTTTAGAGAGAAAAAAATCCCTAAAATGCCTAAAGACTTATGTTTGCTGCTTGTTATGAAAACACTTATAATCTTGGATTAAAGTTGAAAACAACTTGAGGACAAAAATGACATAGGGGTATTAATCTGCATTTGCACTTTGTCTATTTTAATGGATTGCTCTTTATAATAAATTTTAAATAAGAAACTACACAATGAAATGAAGCAGGAACTCACTGACAAATTAGATTTTCTGAACTGTGCATGCATCGTACAGGGGTGGACGCTTCTAAGAAGCAACATATCTTCCTGTTACATCTCACAAAGCCTGTGCAGATCTAACTAAATATAAAAGTATTTTTATAAAAAACTCTTCTATTTAACCAGTAGATTACCTACATAAATTCAATTTTGCACGGTAGAGTAAGTGAATCTCTAAAATTCAAGTTCAGTACTAGTTTCACTAGATTCACCAGTAATCTGATAAATACACTTCTGATTTCTAGTTTCAGCCACAAGGACTTGGAAGTCTCATTCATGCTCAATTTAAAATCCTGGATTTAGGTGCTTTAGGGCGTCTTGCCATGATTACCCATCCTACTGACTACTGGTCTGTCTTTTTCTTTCTGAAATGCATTTTCCTCTTGGCTCACTGCCCAAATACTTTTAAGAAGCATTAGCTACCAAGGCAGGCCTCATCCTTTTCCAGTTATACAGAGTAGGAAGTGCTGATTCTACTATTTTACTGAAATCCTCACTATATTGCTCTTTATTTTATGGCTTGTCTCTGAATGCTCCCTGACCTAAGAACTTGCTGTTCATAAAGTGACGTGATTTCTCCTTTCACACAATTATAAAAGAACCCAACAACCCTGATACTTTTACTTCCACTTCACTGATGTGAACACTGCTTGAATGTAAATGTGATAAGCTAGTATTTTGTCAGAAAAGCTAGCAAGATCATATTGTTTTAGCCACAAAGAAATGATTTGATTTTTTTCAGGATTTCTTTATATTTGAAAACGACATCTGGGAAGTGTAGTCAAAGTAAGTCTCTAACATATTTTCTGTTTATTATCATTTATATGCCATTCTTGACTAATAATTCCAGAAAACAAAAGTGTAAATATTTGAATGCCAGGTAAGGTCTTCAAAAATCATGATGTGTATTAGCTTCTGAATTAAATAGTGAAACTCATCCTGAATTAATTAAGGACAAAATGCTGTTGCTGCTACACCTGCACCATTGTTTTTTGCTACTATTGCCACAGTAGCCATGGCATGCCAAGTAATATAGAAGTTTGGTAAATGTGAAACAAAGTCCTGTTAAGTTTAAGGTGTTGATCTTCAGTGAGATATCCCAGGCATCCCTACAGACCTGGAATCTGTGACATAGCACTTCTTTTCACCCCTGTGATCCTACCTGCCCTGTGAGGGCTGTAATGCCAGTCCTGTCTTGGGCAGAGTCACAGTTTGTACCCAGCATCCATGTCACTACAATCACAACACACCACTGTGCTGCATTTGTAGGCATCCTTAAGAAAAGCTTGGCACACACACTCTCTCCATCCCCTAAATCTCCTCTGGGGTCTGACAAACAGGTGCATCCATCATGCAGCTTCAAAGAAGTTAGAGTAGTTCTCAGTCTTTCAAGGTAAGTGATAACAAGCCATGCTCCTCAACAGATCTGACTTGTCTGTTGACTGTGAGCAGATTTGACTCTGGCTGATGCCCACTGGGACAAGCTGCCCCACAGATTTCTTCTATCTTATCCCAGTTTTTTCAGAAAGAAACTTTATAATTCTCGATCTTGGTTTTTTGTGATGGTCTCACTTGTCTAGCAAGAAATACCAGTATCTTTCACAGTGTCTCATATGACTAGATATTATAAAATCTACCAGAAAGAGAAAAATGTGTATGCCTTGAGGATGAATGTTAAAAAAAAAAAAGTATTTTTAGAGCAATTTTTGAAAGAAATAATATTTTAAAAGAATGCTTCCAAGAAAAAATGTTATACTATGTATGGGCTAAGAGTAGATGCCAGAATGATTTTATACCTAGAAAATAAATTATTTAGAAAATATAATGTATTCTGGGAAATATGGATGTATTTTCTCAGACTTCCTGAAGCATTAGATATGATAACACTTTAAAAATTGTTAGTTTTTTAAAATATGTTTAATATTTATTACTACAATAATTTAGATGGAGACAAAACTAGTTCAAGGGAGGAAAGCAACATATTTTGCTGGAAGGCAGTTACTCGTAAGTTCCTTAAGAATATTTTAAATAGTGATTTTGGAAAAAACGAGCAAAAATACGCCGTAGAATGTTTTCAAGAAACAAAACAGGAAGATATAACTACCGCAGAGTGAGACTTAAATCTTGAGGAATAATAGAATTAGGAAAAAAGGCAACACAATTAGGAAATAATGTTATTGAGAGGAATAGCAAAAGATAGACTGAAATAGGTTTACTCATGGAAGAGAGGATAACTGAAAAAAGCAAGCATAATGAAGGCTACAACATGCATATATAATGTGTCACACCATGTGTTTGCAGAATTGAAGGAAAGTATTACTGAAACTTTGTAAAGAAAAATATTTAACCTTATCAAGAATACTCTATGCATAATTCATCATTTACAAAATGAAAAAGATGAATGCAAACTAGAGTAAGTCTGAAGCAGTGTTACCTGCGTGAAGGAAGAATTTTTAGAAGATAATTTTTACTTTGGTTTACATTTAATCTGAAAATATGATAGCCTTTTGAAGTTTATGGAACAAGTCCCCACGGATCCATTTCCAAGCACATTAAGGACAACAAATGATTGTGAACAGCCACCACAGATCTACAAAGAGAAAACTGCACTTGAGCAACCTGATTGTTTTCTGTGAGGACTTAACAGCCTCTGTGGATCATGGAGCCAGTGGGAAGCAAGCACTGGAAGACTTTTTTTTTTTTTTTTT
>VRYO01002772.1:50241938-50272474 GCA_009812075.1 Sialia sialis | reverse complement strand
TATTCTCCACAGTATACCTGAAAAGCCTGTTCTGGCAGGTTGCAACACAGTTTTCGTGTTATTTCAGACGCTCTTAGTAAAAAAACACAGACATGCACATAGACACAAAATAAAAATTGTGTGCTAGGGCACAGGAGCACTACACAGAGCTGAGAAGAGACTTAGCTAATCTGCTCTAGAAGGGCTAGTGCAAAAATGGACAGGAGCTATGAGCTACTTAATCTTCAGAGCCTTGGGCCATTAGAGTAAGTAGCAGATACCTAGAGATGTATGAAAGCAGGAGAAATGTACAGCAATACTTTTCTTCAACACTTTTCCAGCTGTGAGAAATGTACTGTTTTTCTCTTCAACTTTATGCCCAACAACTTAATTGAAAGTCAATAACTTTTCCTTGTACAATAAAACATGCTGACCCACAATGACCTGACTGTTCCCACCATGTATTACTGAGATCTCCAGCATGTCCTTTGACCTCAATCAATCATTTCCTTTCAATGCTGAATACTCTTACTCTACTTAATAATTCTGGTTGCATGGAAATCTGTATTTCCAATGACCTTTTTCCAAGCACCTTTGCAAACTTACAAGGTCTTTAAGAGGTTTTTTTTGGTGGTCTGTTTTCTGTTTTTTTGTTTTGTTTTGTTTTGTTTCTGGTGTGTTGGGGTGTGATTTTGTTTGTTTGTTTCTTTCTCTTTGGTTTTTCTGGGGGTTTTGTGTTTGGGGTTTTTTTGTTGCTTTTTAAAAATTTATTTAGATATGAGCAGAATTGAATGGAATGTTCAAGATGAAGGCAAAACATTTGTTTGGATACTAGTATAGTGAAAGAAATGATAGCATCTTTTGGCCATTCTTAAAAATCCCATAGGCTTTGTCTTTTTAACAGCTGTTGAGAAGTGAGATTTAATAATTGTCCTCTAATAAACTCTTGCCTGGAAAGCAATATCTAATCTATAGACCATCACTGTGCACCAACATTCTTATTGCTGCATAATTCTGTAAGTAAAATATAGATTAATTAGGTTTATTTTAATTCTATCAATTCCATCACCCTTCATTTGAAAGGATAGACAACTTCATCACTTCAGTTTTTTCTGCCTTTTGCTACCTTTTTTTTTCTTTTTTTTTCTTTTTTTTTTTCTATCATAGAGAGGTTAAAGAGAACAAGTTCCCTACGTTTCATCTCCTTTGGCCATTTATTCCCAACTTTAGTTTCCTATCCTTGAAACATTTATTACTCACCTAGAAAATCTGAACAGGACTGAGAGAAGTTTTCTTATTGAAAACCAAGTACATTTGACACCTTTATAAATACAAATCGCTTTCTGTAATCTTCTGTAAACAAAATATGAATAATACTCTATGATAATTATACAGATTTTTATAACTTCTCTTCCAGTTGTGAAGTCAAACTAACAGGTGTACAGCCATCTCAGCCTTTTAAGGTCACCTCTAAATAACCATTTTCCATTTGTCATCTCCCATTACTCTGGAACTGGGGAAATGTAAGCAGGAGAGTCTTCAATTCCTATTGGTCTTTAACAGTACTTTTTGCTAGCATTAAGGCATAAAATTAAGGCAGTTCCTTTTAACTCCACCCAAAAAAAATAAAAACAATAAAATTAAATAAAAAGGAAAGTCATTTAGCCATGAACTGGTGTTCTGGCACCACTCAACTGCAATTCAAATTTTCTCACTTTTGGTTGTACTTTACTATGGCATGTTTTTCAAAAGTGTGTAGAGAAATATTCCAAAGCAGAACCTAACCAGGAAGTAATAAAACCATAATATACCTAATTCTAAACAAAAACTTTCCTTCATGGAATCACAGAGTGGTTTGGGTTGGGAGAGACCTTAAAGATCATCTAGTTCCAACCTCGCAGCCATAGGCAGGGACACCTTCCTCTAGACCAGGTTTCTCAAAGACCCATCTGATCTGGTCTTGAGCACTGCCAGGGATGGGGCACCCAAAATCGTTCTTTGCTCTTTTTCATCACTTGGGCCTCCTAAAGCTGGTACTCCCTGTTTATCAGTCAGTAGAGATAAGTGAGATTACTGCTCATCAGAGAATTTGACCATACCCACAGATGAGGCAGGAGCATTATGTTCTTGCACTGACAGAGTGTGTGTAAAATTATTTTCTTAGCCTGGAAGACTCATTTATTTGCAAAGGAAATTTCTTGAGCCAGCTGCATCTCATCTTACTGATGATGGCCATGTCATCTCTCCTTGATCCTAGCAGAGTACTCTGTTCCACTACATCAATTTCCAGGGACACAGGAAAATAAAGCTCAGTATCTGTTTACCTACCAGACTCCTCATTTTTTCCAAAAAACTACTAATAGTCACAGTTCAGACTTCCTAACACCCTGCTGAATACAGCCTCCCAATCTCAAAGTGATGTTGCTGCATTAACTATATTCAGCTGTTTTCTTGTGATACTGATTTCATCCATCTTCATCTCTGCTTGTGTAAATATTGTCCATGAGATGCTTTCACTTATTTAAACAAAATTCAAACTAAACCAAAAAATAATCTTGTAACTGAGAAAGATAAACATTTCAAAGCACAAATTTTCTTTTTGATAATGTATTTTTACTGCTGAAAACCTGAACATTGTCAGTATATGTAGCTTTTAAAGCAAATCTCTGCTTCAACACAGAGCGACATTTGAATGAATTTCTTTCAATGAAATAAAACAAACATAAAGCAAAGTAAAGTAAATCAGCCTTCTATAGGAACACATGCAGAAATTACCATTTTCAAATGGCTAAACATAGGAATTACTAACTTTGACATATTAAATTATGGAATATTAATAACATTCCCCCTCAAATACATAAATACTCAATTCTTCTGTGTCTCCTTACTCTTTGGAAAGAGAAGTTTGCAGTTGATACCTTATCCAAGTAACTTATTTTCTGAATTAAAAGTGTACTTGATTTGATTGCTATAAAACTGTGGTCATTGGAAAAATATTTTTCAAACTTCCCTCAGTCTAAAGGGATGGAATTCCTTGAGAAGCATCTTTTCAGTGCTGAGATTGGTTGGCTTGAGGTTGACAAGTTTGTTTGATGTTTACTTCCCATTTTAAATCTTGAACCATAATCATATCTTGTATAATAACTAAATTATATGTCCAGCTGGCATTGATTCTGCCAGACATGGGGGAAGCTTCTGGCATCTTCTCACAGAAGCCATCCCTGTAGCTCCCCACTACCAAAAATTTGCCATACAAATCCAGTAGAACATCTTTTGGTTCTCTTCTACCAGATTTATCTATCCATGTGCATCCATCACTGTCATTTCTCTGTAGTTAATAGAGATAACTTAGCTGCTTTTAGAAGTTCCAGACTGTCTCTCCTACTTACAAAAACACAGCTGACAATTTAGACAAAATGAGTAATTTAAATGGATTAGAGATTAGATGAACAGAAGCACAGCGCTCACTTCTAGGTAAGATGAGAACAATATGTCTTTTGGATGATATGTCAGTGTGCACTTGAATCATTCCTAACTGCTTCAGGCCCAAAGTCAATATTTCCACAGACAGTAAGGACCTCTGCTGATCCCAGCCATATTTGAACCAGTGATTTTTACTATGTAAAACAACATCATAATTTTCAATTCAATTGTTGTGTAGAAGTTGTTCCCATGTTTATCACTGCTACAACATTACTCTGAATTTTCACCAACCTTTCTTGTAGTGACAGATTGGGAAGAACCTAGTTTAAAGGACGCAAAAACCTATTTCTAAGTAAAAGCTACCAGGATCAAGGTCTTAAATTGTTTTTTTCATTGACTTTCCTAATGATGATTCAATTAATTAAGAATATCAAATTCGAATATTAATGCACTGAATTTAGTTTGGCCTGAAGAATAAAAAGAGTTATTCTCCATGATGTCACTACAGATTAACAACAAGCTTTAAAGAACATTTTATTCGATTATTTTCTTCCTTTTCCCTGGTCATGAAGGCTTCATACTTTTCTCAAAGTCTGAGCTACAACAATCAAGTCTGAGCTACACAAAGTTCATAATACATTTTTGTTGTGTTCTGAAAGATTTATTACTAATTTAATATTTTAATATTTCTATCTTGAAAAAATTTTGATGAGAAATTTACATTATATTTTATGATTGAAGGAAATAGCTTATGAAAAATTACAATTACAGTATTTCTTTTTCTGGAAATAATGCGCATTTGTGCACAATTCACAAATTGCATTACACTTCTTTGCAGTTCAGTTGCAGCAATAGTTCAAAAAGAGAAATATCTAATTAGAAAAATTGTTTCTGGCTTTGTCTTTTTTAAAGAAACTGAATTATTACTACAAATATCATTATGTTTCCAATTATTAACAATATGAAATAAAAGTGATAAAAGCAAGCAATTACCTTGTTCCTATAACATAAAATGACCTGTTTCCTTTCATTCTTCCAAAGAATACAGAGACTTTTGTTTTTCAGATTAATCAGAAAAAGTACCACAAAGACACGGAAATTCACTCTGGAAGTGTAGCAATAAATTGCATTTAAAAATGAACAGTATACAATGGCAATATCAAAAAGAACGCTTATTCTACCCTATGCCATTGTACAGAGAACATACAACTAAATTTCATGTAGACTATTCACAGGTTTCTTTGTTTTGAGAGCTTTGAGAGCTCAACTGCAAAAAAAGCCAGCACAATCAATATTAATATCCAGCAAGCGCTGATTCTCAGTAAGAATGTACTGAAAAATTTCTGGACACTTAAATAAAATCACAGAGTCTTCATAAAAGAAGTCAGTCAGAAGATGCCATGATCACAATGTGCAGGACTTTCTAGAAACAAATAAATCTAAAAAAACATAAACAAATAAATGTGTATGACAGCTTTCAAAAAAAATTATGGGACATCATAAAATGGTAAATATTTTGATAATGTTTTAATAAAGTGCTTTACTTTATGAATAAACATATTCAGATTTTCTCACTTTTCTCAAAACAAAACAATGGCAAACTGAAAATATTTAATACATCTGAAAATGCACAAGAAAAAGAAAATTTTCTCAATTCTCTGCACTATTTACTTTTGCTATTTTATAATTAGTGGAATATATAGTAGTAACACTCTAATACACTCTAGAGTACAAAAATCACACAAACTCTCTGTTTTGTGTGTTCCATGAATATAGTGCCTAACATATAAGGCGTTGACTAATTAGTTGTTGGATTGCTGTTTCCACATTACAAATTGAATTTCACCTGTCTAAATTTCAGATGAATTCTATGGATAAATCCCTCCATGATACCTATTTTTCTAGAGCAGGAAAGTCACATTTTGAGGACACGGAGTAGGTACTTCTTCCTACACCAGAAATCTTGGTGGCCAGTCAAAATTCAGTTCTTTATCTGCACTAATTTTTAGGGTTTCTTTTAGGCTCCTGAAATCTGTGATATATATGAAACCAGACAAAATTTATTTCAATATTGGAACAGTCACTAGAATTTACCGATAGAAAAATATACAGTCTCATATCCATACACTAATACACGTAAATATACACCCATGTATACACTTAGATATTTTGCATAATTTTTTCTTCTAAAGATTTGCTGTTTTCAAGCAAAGACATGTTTTCCTGGGAAAGTCAAGACCCCATCTGATGCTGAATCGGAAAAGATGCAGGAAAGGCCACAAGGACTTCTAGAGGTCTATCAACAGCAAACAAAAAAGTGTGGGCCCATTGCCAGGTGGGAATTAGAACCTTGTGACACAGGACATGGCAAAGGCTGAGGTGTTCAACTCCTTCCTAACTCTGACAAAGTGATCTTGGCAAGACCAGACTTCATGAATGCCTGCCCTGAGACATATTGAAATATGCAAAATTAAAGGTTTGTGGAGGAGGATCAAGCCAGGGAACATTTAAACGGAATGGACAGTGATAATCTCTGTCTGGATGGGATGCAGCCATAAGTGCAGAGGGAGATGGCTGCCACCATTCAGAACCTCTCTCAAGTACCTTTTTAAGGTTAGGGCAATGCAGGGAAAAGGTGGGGGGGAGGGCATTGAGGTGTGGAAGAAAGCAAATATTATTTCTATCTTCTAGAAGTAGAAGAAGGAGAACCCAGGGAACTGCCAGTCTCACCTCACTACCTGGGCAGGTGATAAAATAATCTTGAAAGCCATTTCTAAACATAGGAAGAACAGAAGAACAAAAAGGTGACTGGGTGTAGTCAGCATAGATCTATGGAGGAGAAAGCATGTTTGATCAAACCAATAAATTTCTAGAATGAAAGGACTAGAACTCTGGATGAAGGAAGAACAGTGATGTATTTTATCTTGACTTCAGCAATGAACTGGATAATGGAGAGTGCACCCTTAGGAAATTTGCAGATTATACAAAGCAAACAGGAATATCTCATACACTAGATGGTTGTGCTGCCATCCAGAGGGACTTCAACAGGATGAAGAAATGAGCTAACAGGAGCCTCATGAAGCTCACCAAAGGGAAATAAACTCCTGTATATGGGAATAACCTCAGTATAGATTGGGGATGACTAGCCAGAAGCTTTTCAGACATGCAGAAGTTGAATAAGAACCAGCAGTGTGCCATTGCAGCAAAAAAGCCCCAACAGCTTCCTGGACATTATCATGAGTGTTGCCATCAAGTGGAGGGAAAGCGACCTTGCCCTCTGCTCAGCCCTGCTAAGTCCACACCTGTGCTGAGTTCTGATTACCCAGTACACGAGGAACATGGAAACACAAGAGGGAGTCCAGTAAATGCTCACAAAGACAATTAAGGGATTGGAGGATCTGTTATATGAGGAGAGGCTGAGAGATCCACAACTATTTAATGGGAGAAGGAAGATTGAGGGTGATCTCAGTGTGGACTTGATGGAGTGAAGAAGGCTAAGCCAAACACTTCTCAGTGGTGCCCAATTGTAGAAAAGAGACAAAGAGCACAAACTGATACATTTTATTTAAATAGTAGAAAAAAATTCTACCCAAAGGGTGATTGGATGAAGTTGCCCAGAGAGGCTGTGGAGACTCCAACCTTGACATTATGCAAAGCCCAGCTGGACTCCATCCTTGGCAACTTGCTCTTCTTGACTCTGTTCTGAAGCAGAGGCGTTGGACTAGTTGGTCTTTAGAGATTCTGTCCAACCTCAGCCATTCTGCAATTCTGTAATAAATTGAAACCATCAGTAATTTAATATAGGGAATTGCTGCTGCCACCAGAGGTATAGTTTCTCTGGCTTGACTTTTTTGCCAGCAAGAAAAGAACCTTACATCTTGAAAGAGAGTCCCTAGCACATGCATATATGCACAGTAATGTGCATTTTTTTTCTGTGTGTCAACAGGACTAATAATCTGAATAAAATTTAATAGTATGATTTTTAAAAGTTATTATATTTCATGACCCAGGACTATCAGGACTTTTTAAAGTGGTAAAGAAAATCACGGCAAAAAAAAATCACGGCAATTTACAACATAAATCATTCAAAATTTCATTTTGAAAGGACTTTAAAATATCTTCTGCATCTCTGAACTGGTGCAATTTTCTCAAAGATGCAAAATAATCATTTCTTATTTCATTACAACTCAAGGTTATTTTTTATCCTTGTTAATCAAATATCCCCTGATCTAAAGCAGCAATCCTAACTAGCATTTTTTAAACTGATTATATTATTTTTATGGGCTTCGATATATAGATGCTTCAGTAATTTAGTGTAATTCGCTCAGCTTGGTTAGGAAAAAAGAAAACAAAGCTTACTTTTCAATTTCATTATGCTGCCTTGAAAAGAAAAAAATAAGGAACTATCAAATTTATGTACAGTCTTGTTACAACTGAATATGTTAATTACTTTTTATCAAAACAACTTGTTGTTACTAGGAAACAGAGTGACAAAGGCCACAGGTGGTAATGAAAGAAGGATGCTTTATCAGAAGTGACTAATACTGCTTGAGTTGCCAAAGTAACCAGATTGTCTCCTAAAAATGTATATTTTGACATTCGCTTATCAATGCTGCTGAAATGCAGGTCTTATCATGACTGCATAGCAAATTTCATTTCCATGTAAGTGATGAATATGCAGATTCTTCCATTATTTGAACTTCCTATTTATTTCTTTTTCATGCACAGAAGAAAAGAAATGTTTCTTTTGGGTAGATTTCATCCCTTGAAGGGGATAGGCAGTGGCTTCCCCGATTTCTCTTTTGAACCGTTTTGCTTTTGGATCTCGGGTGATTATGCAGTAGTTCTGTTTTGTATTGAGGGGCTTCTCTCAGTTTCTCTTTCCTTTAGCAATTTCTTTTTGCTGTATTTCCATGCATCTCATTGCTCTTTTAGCCTTATACTGCTACCTAGATATGACAAAACATCTGAATGTGCTGTTTCACAGAGAATCAAAGACTTGTTTCACATTTGCTTTATATCTGTATTGCCATAAAATCTCAGAAAATTGTTTGGATCTGAGTCACTACAGTCTTTGTTATACCTTTAGTTGCCATTTTCACCTCTGCAGTAAAGACAAATATACACTTTTCTTAGCATTCTCCTGCAATATTATAGCAAATTATTCATGTTCTATATGTTATCACAACATCTACACGACCACACACAGGGCTCTAAATAGGGAAAATGCCTTTTTGTAGGTCCCTTGAAGCAAAACCAGGCTACAAGAAATGCCCTGGCAGCAGTGTGGTACTTTGTAATAATTTATTTCTTTTTTGACTCATGTTGTATATGTAGCTGGTCAGTAGATCCCCAGCCAGAAAGTGCAGCATTTGTGCAGGGGTTCATGGAGGAGGAGAGAGAGCATGGCATCACATGGCAAAAGCAGTGTAGTGAAAAAGAGGTGTAGTGGTAAAGAAACACAAGAAAATAATCAAAACAGAAGGGCAGGACTCTCATGCTCAGCATGTGAGATTTGACAGATTTGAGCAGCATAAAGCCAACTATTTTGACTTGCTAAAGTTGTTCTTGGCACACATGTAAATGACTACCCATTGAAAGAGCCGAAAATCAAATCCTACTTCCTCTGTTGATACAAAACAAAAATATGACTTTCTCGTCTTTGGCAATTGGCCATGAAAAATGTGTGTATAATTTTCAGCAACACAGGCATACAATATCATCTTGGGAATAAGTGACTTTAGAGCAGAAAATCAGAATGTTTCTCAGCTGTTGAATACTGCAGGCTGTTCTCAATACAAGGTATGATCTCATCAGAAATTCAAGAAAAACAGTTGACATTCCAGGTAAGGCTTTTTTATTAAATAAATAAATAAATAAATATTTTTCTCTGTGCAGTATAGATAGCCTAAAGGGGTAAGTTTATCTTGTCCAGTTTCAGACATCTAAAAATTAAATGTCCACATTTGAGTGTTTGGATACATAAGTAATGAAGAAAACTAGACTTTGTCTGTAGGAAATATGTTTGACTCCCACAGATACCTATTTCAGATTGAGATTAATTACTCTCCGGAAATGCCGCTTCCTTGACTTTAAAGGGAAACTGGAGTTCAAGCCTGCAGACTAAAATTATAGTTACTGAAATTATGGTGCAAAGTCATTAATGGTGACTGCAAGATACAAGACTATTTATTCAAAAAACTGGCACCTGATGAGCTGAAACAGTCAATATATAGTATGTAGCTATCACAAAAATAAACATTAATCTTGAGTAAAATTTTATTATCTATTAAAAAGTTTGAGAGCAATTTGAATTATAAATGGCTGAAATAGTGAGCCTGTTGTACAAAAATCTCGTACCAGTATCATCCAAAATTTAAAAGCAGTATCAAAATGTTAATAAAGAGGTATATTTTCCCTGAAGAAATTTGTCAATTTTTGAAGACTTTAACCTGAGTATGATCTGAAAGCCTTATTGCTTCATTACCTCTTTGATATAGTCCTATTGAATGCAGTGTCAATGGACCTACTTAGAGAACACACGACTCCTCAGTATCTCAGTGTGATCAAGTTCAGTTTTCCTCAGTCATTGTTTTTTCGTTCAATTCAGAAAGGTTAGTTGAAGGCTGAAATTGAACGTGCAGGTCAGCCCCTATCTTCTTCATGAAAAATCATGAGCAGACATAAGGTATAGCAGAAAACTGGACTAGCTAGCATATTAGAGCTCCCTGTGCTGACATACAAACAGTAGTAAATATTCAATCAAGGGCTAGCAAAGATCTCAGGCTTTTCATTCCTCCCCATACCATGTGTCAATATTACTAATTTTTGGAAAGAAACAAATGAAAACAGACTGAGTGATTGCAATTAATATTCTTCTAGAATTCCTTCTTTCCTGTCCAAATGCTATGTGCTATATAAAAGTAAAAATATTTATTTAATTATTTTTATAATAATTCAGATCCAATTAGAATTCTTTTCACACAAGGTTAATACCATCTTATAAGCTTTAATATTCTCTTGAATAGTTAATTCTAATGCTTTACACTTAAGGTTTTGGTCAAGAATGCACCAGAATCCAGAATATTTTTGATACCTAGACTGTCTTACATGTTATCCTATCTGAAAATCCTGACTGTGACTTGCAATACGCTCCCAAGTGAGCAAAACTGGTTAGGTTGGAAGAATTAGTCTACTGACATAATTCAGAAAAATTTTTCTTCCTGAATTTTCTACTGAGGGAATTTTGTTACCCAAAATTGTCTCAAAGGATTTAATCACTGTCATGTGCAGACATCCCTTACAATGCTTGCAAATAAAGGATCACTCAAAACTTTACATTTCCTATGAATTACGAACATTAAAACCAACATTTTAAAAACCTACCACATCAGTATGTCTGATATGTCAGAACACAAATGCATACAAAATGTAAATGTAAACCTGTATACATAAAATGGTCTGGGGATAATAGGTCTGCCCAATGCTAACTGTTATACCATTAAGTTTGCAGGTCAATTGAAGTACATATTGAAAAGGAGGTACAGTAATTTAGCAATTATAAGCCACACTTGATTATAAGCTGCACATCCGGTTAGCCGGGGACACCACGGAAATTGTCCATATATTACCTGCACCTGAATATAAGCCGCATTTTTATTTTTTTTTTTAAAGCAAGGATCCCTATGCAACAAAGCAACTAGTTAGTAACAGAATCAAGGGATCGAGGGGTTTGCTATCAAATTGCTCAATTTGAAAACAGTTTTCACAGACTGGCGAAGCCTTTAAACGCAGCCCCAGGTGCCCCCACCCATGCCGTGGGCCCGGCACTCCTGCCCCCGGCGCTGGCTGCCGCGGCCCCCGCCTGCTCAGCAGCGGCGGCGGCTCCCCTCGCCGCCCGAAGCTGGCAGCTCACCCCCTTGCTGCGTGCTCGAAGCCGGCGGCCCGCCACATCCTCGCCGTACGAAATCGGCTCCAGCTCCCCTCCTGCTCGGCTGCAGCGGCTGCGGGGGCCAGGCAGCCGCGGGGGCCGCGCAGCCACGGGGGCTGCAGAGGCCAGGCAGCCGCAGGGGCCGCGGGCCGGCCTCGAGTTGCGGCGCCGTGCTGCAGCGCTCCCACGCGGCCTCGCCGCCCCCTGAAGCCCGCTCCCCACCTGCCCCCACACGCCTGACCGCGGCTCCATGGCGGCTCCCTGGCTGGCCGCGGCTGCGCGGCAGCTCTCTTCCTGGCCAGCTCACACTTCTGGTCTGGCCTTTCGCTGGAAATTGTCCATAAATAATCTGCACCTGATGATTAGCAGCACCACTGGTGTAGACTGCATTCTTCAATGAAAAAGGTGCGGCTTATAATTGTGAAACTACTGTATATAATGCTAGCAGAGATGAGAGACAATAGGACTTGGATTACACAAGAAATACATGCAAAGTACTTGAGACAGTGTTAAAAAAATTTTAATAAATTCATTTTTATTGTTGTTGCTGTGCATAACTCAGCAAGTGAATATTAATATTTTAAAGGAAATAAACAAAAAACAGGTTCTGGCTGAATAATACTAATCTTTCCCTGCAAGACCTCATGTTTAACATATGCGCTGTGTGTAGAGACCTTGAAACTTTTCCTTTTCTTCCTTATATTGTTTTTGTTATTAAATAATAATAGATCCCTTAAGTACCCAGGGGTACTAGAGTGGTCATGTTGAACATGCAGGGAGATGCACTCATTGCACTATTTTCTAAAGAATCAGCCTAGGCAACAAATTTTGCTCGACGTCAGTGACAAGTCAAGGGCCAAAGAAAAAAAAAAATCCAGATCCTTTCGATCGGATGTCCTTCCTCCCAAGTCATTTAGTTCCATGTTATAATATGGCCAATTTGAAGCCTCACAGTTTTCCCAAATAGTGATCCTTTATAGGTTAATGTGGAGTGAAAATGTTACTGTACTTGTTCTCAAGCCATTTCACTGTGCTGTCACTAAGACAAACCAAACCACACAAATACAAAAAAATATTTTTCACATGGACTTTCACTGTAACAAATGCATTATTCCCATCTGCTTCACAAGCCTTATTATTAAAGTTTTCAAAAGCCTTGAGAATGTGCTTAAAGGAATACATAAATAGATAAAAAGTGTGTTAATCTCTCCATTGGAATACATAGCCCACATAGCTACACTACTTAGTTCTTACTAAAACATACTTTTACCATGAAACAATCACAGTAAAGTTTAAATATCCCTGATTCATGAGGTAAAAGTTTTGGGCACTCTAATCAATTCCTACGCCATCCTGAAGTCAGACTGCGGCTTACTGTCTTTTGCAAGAAGAAGAATTGTATTGGGGTGGACAAGAAGTGCTCTTTGTGACAATGAATTATCTCTCAGAACCAAACACACCAGTGTCATCCATCTCCCATTTCTCAGTGTCTGTGCCTTCATTGAAAGATTTTTGTCTAATCTGCTCATGAATTCTTACTCCAATCCTTCAATTGCCCTAGTATTATAAAATTTGTGATTATGAATGCCAATTTAATTTTACTTTCATAAATTTTGAGAATTTATTTGAATTTATTAGATAATTTTTTTTTCTAATATTCCAAGACATTCTCTTAACTGAGAAACTTAAGTTTCCCTCACCTTTTCTCAAAGATGTCGTAATTCTTATTGCTCTGCTTGGACTATCTGCAATTGCTCTTTTTTGGTTAAGCTGAATCTCAACAAAATGCCCCTGCCCCACAGCACAAAGGATATATATATATATTTATATGCATGTATCTTTCCCAAAGTGCTTTTGTCCATTCATCTCACTATATACTTTGGGAGTTTTTGGCTATATCATGACATGTTTTTACTTTTTCTGATTTTTTTATTAAAAAAAAAATGTCTTTGAAATGTTACATAATCAACATTTCCCTAGTCCATACTTACACTGCTCTTACTTCTAGATTACTCTTTTTCATTTATATTCCCCATATTTTCTTCCTAATTTTTTCCAAAACCATTTCAGAATCTTTTCCTTTGATGTTGAAAGTTCGACTGTGTGCAGGTTAGTTTCACTGGAAAATTGAGTAAGTATTGCTCCTATTGTCTCATCCAAATCAATACCATGAATATTAAATAACACCAGACATAGCACAGATGCTGCAGAGCCCTTACAACACATTCATACAAACCACCACTGAAGTGCTGATAACGGCTCATTGAGAATGACTTTCCAATCAAGGTTATGTATAGCCGGATAACAGAGCTGATAACCAGTAGATAAGCAAAAATGGGATAAAAGCCCAGAATGGACCTCATGTGACTCAGACTCTGTTGTAAATTTATAATTGCATGCAGCTTGAAAGCACTGCTATATATATATATGTTAAGAGAACATGAACAGAGAAAGAATCTTTCTTATTCAGAACACTAGTCACTCTTACAGCATGAAAAATTATTTTCCAAGACTCTCTTATTAGCAACATCATGCATTATACAACAGCAGCGCTTGTTCAAACTGTTTTTCTGATAAAAAACACTGCATTTTAAAAAGCAACCTCTGTTTTAATATTTAATACCTAAGCATATCTAGATCTCCAAAAGTAGCAAGCTATTTAGGCAAGTAGTGCACTTCGTGTAATGTTAAAAGCATTTCTGGCATTTTATGTTATCTACTTTTTAATGACAGTATTTTCCTAACATTAAAAATGAATTAATATCTTTCCTTAAGTAGTCTGCTGAATGCTGAAAGAGTAAATCTGACAAGGTTATTCATACCTTGCCTGCACTGTAGAGGCCTACACATCAGTTTGTTTTTCATACTGTTGAAAGAAAATGGGTTTGTTTCAAAACTCTGTATCTCCAAAGCTCATCACAGTTATGCCTGGGCAACAAGGAGCAAAACATAAATTTATTACCTTTAAATTTCCTTAAACTAAATTGTCAAATGCCAAGTCACCACTGCTCTTACTGGCATTCAAATCCAGCGAAGGGTGAGATGTATCAATTCTTCAAAATTGCATGTGGTCTAAACTTTGCAGCAAAGAAACCCTCAGAGTTGTCCAATGAAGTCCTAGGAAGACTATTAAAAACCTCAAAACAAAGATCATGTTTCTCTTTATTTTATCCCTGTGTCTAACATAAGTGACTTCAGTTTCTGTGTTTCCACTTTCCTTTTCCTGATTTTTTTTTCTGTCTCTTACAAGCGTATATTTCATTGATTACAAAACAGAAGCAAAAAGGTCAATTCATAAAATTCCTAAGGTAAATCAGGACTTCTGGGAGTGTAATCAAATATTTTGTACTCTATTTATGAGGTTTCCTACTTTTATATTTCTTTTTCTCATATTCACTTCAGGTTACGTATTGAGATCTGAAAGCAGCCCTTCATTCCAAGCTGCTAATGGCCCTGTATTTTATCAACCTTTTTCTCTTTACATCCTCCAGTAAGAGGTAAAAGAAACTGAAGCCCGTACAACTCAAAGGTCCAATTTTGCAATATTTTGTTAGCCAAAAGTCAACATTACTCCAATATTCTCTAAAAATTGGAAGGATTTAGTCATACAAGTTATCTAAAACCTATTCTAAGAAAGAGTTCTCAATGACAAGAGATGTGAGAAAAAATATGAGAGATGTTATTAGAGCCAAAATAATAGTAAGAAAGAAATTCCCTGACACATTTTGGGAAGATCATGTTTTCTCATAATTTCTGACTGACTTCCTAATTTTCTTAAGAAACCTATAATCAACTACAGCTGGTGCTAGAAAACTACATATCAGTATTTTTTTCATCATCTTTAAATTCTGTAGTGCAAATTATGTCACTGTTTAATGGGAAATAAATTATCTACTGATAGCACTATATTAAGCTATTCCCTAAACTAAAACTTAAACAGAATAGATGCAGTGGCAACAAAAACTATGCAAAATATTGCAGAACCCTGCCTAAAATCAATACCTAAGGATTCAAACACAGATCTGCTTGCCTGAGACCACGTCTTCACACCAGAGAAAGAAGAGGAAATCTTCCCTGACCTTGGTTTGCAACATGCTAATAGCTGTGCAGCAGTTAAGGCCTAAGTTAAAAGCCTGATTGTCCTAACGTTCTATTAACCACATAATTTAGCTTTCTTCAAAATGCCTAATGCCACAGATTCAGAATATAACTTTTATTCTGCTAATTTCTTAAAATGTATGCACAACTATAGAAGTACAGCTACAAAGAAGTTTCCATTTTTGTTTGTATTTACAGACCTGCAGCTCAACTGTGTAAACCCAAAATGTAAGAGACAAAAGGGTTTTATGGTGCATGAATGGCAAGATCAGTTATAGCACCTATTCTTGGAGTGAATGCTCTTTGTAGGCATATTAAAGGCTCTTTGAAGATGTTGTCCTCCATTATACTGAAATGAGGCTTTATTTTAATGGCTACATATTGATTTTCTTTTAGAAGCAATAAGTCCCTTCACCCACATGATCTGTTATTCTCATGCTGACATTTCTAAAAAAGTATGGTAGCCTATTCATCCTACTCACTGGAATTATATTCTGGAAGCAATGACAAGTATTTCACAGTATTTCACAAACTTCCTCAAAACCATCTACATCAGCTTCTAAGAAAAGCAGCTATTACTTGCAGTTTTCCAGACTTACAAACAGTGCTTCATTATCTTGACCTAGCAGTCTACAGAAACTTTCCCATAAGGGAAAGCAACTATTTCTCATACTAGAAGCATCACTATAATTAGACCCCTACTGAGCTGTCCTTAGCCCAAGGCTCAGTCAAGAAATTATATCTGGAAAACAGCATTTGATTAGGATAAACTTATAAATTCATTATGCAGGTCTCCTAGCTATCATTTAATGTGGATAATTCACACTTCTTTCATAAGTTATTTAATGAGACAATAAGTATCCATGGGACAGGTTATTAGAAATTCCCAGTAATAGATTTGAGCTGGTATATGTCATATATATGCCTTAGCTCTGTGCTCGAAAACAGGTGTTTGAAGATAGGCTATGAATTAAAAGCCATCAGAGAGCACAAATATCTATGCAACTGTAGCAACAAGATTAATTTAAATCATGGAGTGGTACCTGAGTGATTCATGTAAAAATCAAGCGCTAAGGACTAAGATTTCCTTCCAAGTATAATCTTTCCATCCTTAAAAATAAAAAGGATGACTTTCTGCCTGTGACAGACTCGCTTCCAATGTTCTCGAGAAAATTTAAATTAGCATTAATAAGGAACAAATCCCAAGTGATTCAGAAAACTGTTAGGGCTTAATTCTGCATCTCAGAAACCGTGAGGCATATCTTGTTGGAGCAATTTCTGAGGCACCATACATGGGCCTGCATTGATTCAGCTTTCTGATGTCAAAGAAAAACAGTAGCCCAGGCTGCTTCACTGCCACCTTGGATAGCTCATCCTAGTTATTCAAGATGTAGATGTGGAAAGGATTTACTTTGCTCCTTATCAAGGCTGGTTCCGCTCCCACTCTGCAGCAAACATCTCTGTTACTGTGCACTCCTTCCTGATTTCTGTCAAATAGCTCTGGCACGGAGATGGGCGCTAGGAAGACAGCCCTCTCCAGGAGTGCAGCAGTGGTCTTGCCAATCCTATTTGGCAGAGCTATGCCTCTGTGACAGCAGGGAACTCCCTACCAGCACATTCAGGATCACCACCACAGTCTCTGAGGACCTATACTGCTTGACTTCTCAATGGTGACATTTCCACCGCATTCGTGCTCCTCTAGTAACACATTTGTCAGTCTGAACCCTTGGATGGACTGGAAGGGGGATTTTTTCACAGTGGTGAGTGGCATTCACACCTGGAATTCAGGTTTCAGCTTGCTGCATTGCAGCAGACCCTGTATGAGAGAGTAGAGCATCTCAGGCAGGTCTGGCAGCTCTGTTTTGAACATTTGTGTTATTCCTACCACTCAGTGATAATAGTGCAAGCAGATGGGAAGCCCTATACTTGTGGGTTTCTGCAAATTTATGCAAATCAAGGCGAAAAAAATACAGAATAAGGGTTAGGAAGGTCTTGCTTCCAGGAAAATACAGCTCCTGCTAGAAAGAACGAAGCTCTGTAGAAAGTTTGGGGCACTTGAAGAAAGAATAAAACAGGTAAAAACATGGAAGATCCCCAAAGCAGGACAATTATGGGCCATTTTCCTTTCTGCAGTGCCATGTATGGAAAAAAAAGAATTAGGAGTGGCACAAGGCAGTCACTGCACCCAGGGGCATGTTGCATGAAGCAACACCTTGAGATAGAGAACTGAATATAGAGGTGCAATGGCCCCCCTTCCAGACTTGACCTGTCATCACTTGTGTAGCCAGAACCTAACAGATTAGATGAAAAAAGGTTTGTGCAGATTTTTTTTTCTTTTGTCTTGGATGGTAAATGGATGTTGGAATGAGTGATTTTATTTTCATGTAATTCTGACTGAGATTTCAATCCACCTGGAAACACAGCGAACAGCATGACAAGAAGTTAGTCAGACACCTTCCCTCCTACCAAAAGGATGAAAAAACTTCAGTGATAACAGCAACACAATGAAAGGAGTTATAAAACTCCAAGAGTCAGATCAAGTCTATCTTCCCCTTACTGATCTTCATTCTTCCAAATGCTGCAAGAAGCCCTGGTGAAAATGAATTTACTTTGCTTCTCTGCCTGTCACTACAACCAGATCACTTTCCTCATGCTCCTCACACAGTTGTCATGTAAGTATGAAAGGCTTGCACAGTGCCTTTCACCTCCTCCTACCATGGGCAGTAACGTGGCAGCACTCTGGATTCAGGAGACAGTGAGAAGTTTTACATATGTGAACAGTCACTTCCCACTTATGTGATATATTATTGTTATTCAGAAAACAGCCAAGGACTGAATCTGAAAGTAACTATAATTCTACCATGCAAGCTCCATAACTTTATACTGCGAAGTTACTGTTAAAAATATGATTGGAGTATTATGTTTCCATGTTATTCTCTTGCTGGAAAACAATAAATTCTTGTCAAGCCTGCTAAGATTGGAGGATTTTATTCAGCTAAAGCTTAAATCAGTCTGACTTATGCAAAATTTGAGAGGGATGAGAAAGGTGCCCTTTGCCATATCTCACTAGTACCTCATATACCTCGGGATCAATGTGCCTTTCAATATTCATTGTGTCAGGTTTTATTCTAAATCCCCACAGGTGCAGCAGGCAGTGGGAGTGAGAGCAGGCACAGTACTGTTCCACATACCTTCAGCCTGGAAAATTAAGTTAGAGATTATTTGTCCATTACCATTTTCAGACCCGCAATTTGGGCTATTTTTGGTTCTAAGTATTTCTGTGCTCAGGCAATTGTCTTCCCTTTGCTATTAGCCTTTACTCTGCTTGATCATTTGGTATCTTCCTGTTGCTCTCTTGGTCTCACAAGTTTTGATGGGCTTTTGCGAGCAGAAAGGTCTCATCATGCCTTCAAAATGTGAAATCCACGTCTGCTAACTATTGGGGGATGGAGGTCCAGACAAAATGGATAGCTGTAATTGCATGGAGAAGCTTTAGGCCTTCAAATCACATTTGGATGGTTTTGTGACATGTAGCGTGCAGGGTTTGCACCTGAAATCATAATTAACTGTGTAAGGAACAATCTGTCATTAATGCATGCAATGAAGTGGTATCACATTAAAAAAAAATGGATTGCAAGTGAAAAATAAGGTTCACTTTTACCATGAATAATTCCTTTCTTTTATCTGG
Source organism: Sialia sialis (assembly GCA_009812075.1). Taxonomy (NCBI): domain Eukaryota; kingdom Metazoa; phylum Chordata; class Aves; order Passeriformes; family Turdidae; genus Sialia; species Sialia sialis. Next base: position 50,253,356 of record VRYO01002772.1, on the reverse strand, counting down.
AAACCCTGCTTAATGCCTTTTTTGGAAAAAAAAAAAAAAAAAGAAAAAAAATCAATAAAAACTCTGATGGTCTGTCTACTTTCTGTATGCTTTACAATTTCTGAAGGATTTTTCCAAGGATGACGAGGGACAAGATCCTTGTTAAAGAACGCTTTGAATCTCATCCAACAAAGATGACAATAAATCTTCAAACCATTTCTGACCATATGTCACAACTCCTGAAGGCAAATGAAGGCTTTTACAGCTTTTAAATAATCTTTGGCAATGACAGCTGCTAAGACTCTTCTCTCCTCCCCTCTCTTTCGTTTCTCACAAAAGGGAAGGAAAAGTTGTGCTTTCATTCACTCTGCTTCCAGAGCCACACATCATGACCTGGGTTACTGTAAACTAAACATTAAAAATAACATGAAAGATCTACTTAATGTGTGCAAATTGAGAAACCTGTTATCCACAGAGATCACAAAGCTTTCAAATTAAAGATATTGCCTTACATTCCTAAACCATAGTGCATTTCAAGGGCAAACTGTATTTACTTTGGTGTTTCTGGGACTAAATCTGCCCCAGACACAGAGAAATAAGTTATTTTGTAACCTCTGTATGGGAAACTTGCAAGGGCTGAATCCTATAAATTACGATATTTACCATACTTAATCGTATGATTTTTGCATCCATTTTCTCCTGTTGAAAGGCTCAGATTAGTAAATCAGAGTGCAAAACAGGACCTGAATTTTAAGGAGACAGTAGTCCCTGTGACCTCAATAGAACATTTGTCTCCTTACAGAGCATCTTGTGTGTCATGCAGATCAGTCTAGCAAGCCTGTGAGAGGGATGCTCTGAAACAGAATGCATTTATCCACGGGCACATTTTATTACATCACGGGTTTCTAGACAAAAGAAAACAGCTTGCGCTGCATTTTAAAATATTTGTAGTGGCAAAGAGCTTACACAAGTGTCCCCAGCTGCACTGGTTGGTCTTCAGTTACTGGAGATGGGTGATTTCTAGAAACTGAAGGCTTCATCAGTACTGGAATGCTATATTTATTGCATTTTACTTATCTTAAAACTACACACGGAATCCAAATGCAGAGTGCATGTTCAACCATATAACTTGTTTTTTTCCATTTCTTGGAGTACTCTTAGTTTACATATCAGTGAATTAATTTCATAAACAAACACACACACACACACACACTTTTCCTCAGTGTGTGTAATAATATATGTAACACCATGACTAATCTAGTAACAATGTTCTAAATATTCTTTATCACATTAATCACTTTCCAACATCGGCTTTAAAAAAAACCCAACAAAACTCACAGACCAAAAAACCAAACCAAAACACCGAACCAAAGCAAACAAAAAAGCAAACAAAAAACCCAAAGCTCGTAAGCATGTGCTATATTTTTAAAATCTCACTTGACACCAGGCTTATTTTTATTATAATAAATATCTACAATTTACTGCTGTGAATAGATGCACAAGTCAATGTCTTTCAAAGTCCCCTGCGTCTTTAGGAGCCAAGGTTCTACAGGTATCGAACAGCAATATCCTCAGCTGATATTTGTGATATTTGTATCCTCACTGTACAAAGCCTGATATTTAAAATAATCTTTGGCACATACAAGCTTTCAGAAGTCTAGCCACTGAATTTTGAGAGTTTTAATTTCATAAGTCTGGTGCCAAGTTGGTTCAGAGCTTGTGAGTTTGTAGCTACCTATTCCCATCTGGGCTTTCCCATTGGTGAGGAAAACAGAGTGTCTATGAAAAAGGCACGCATTGCTTGTCGATTATGCTAAAAAAGATTGAAAAGTAGAAGAGAGATGGGATCTAGAATCTATTTGGGGATTTATGAAGTGGAGGGATGAACAACTTGGAATTTCTGCAATGACACACAATGATTTTACACATCTTATTTGAGGCAATCAGTTGATTTCTTAATTTTTTTCAAGAAAGAGAAGCAAAGAAGCACTTGATGAATGCACCTTAACTGTATCCCTTAAATGGAAGATCTGGATTCAACACTCTCTTCTGCCAGAAGAAAATATCTAAAACTTTCACTTTCCAAGAACATATCATCATCCATTCTGTATTTTGAAGTGAAGATTTCTGCTCCTTTTGCAAAACATTGCCTATGGTGACTAAACTGATAGGAATATGACTCCTTCTGAGGTCTATCTCAGTACGACTAAGTTTAAATAATGCTTTAGGCCTAAAAAAATATGCAATAAATACACCCAGTTGCACATTTATATATATAATTTGCACATCTCTGCAGACACATTCCTGAAAATTGCACTTTCGACTAATATGTTTGGTGAAAGAGGTGTCTTCACTTTCAGGACACAGTGAAACACATGGCATACATGAAGTATTTGCTGACCCAAAGAGCAGAATCTGGTGTGCATACACCTATGTACTTTCGATGGTGAATAAAAAGTACTTGTGCTTTCAAATCCAGCCAAGTTTCTCTGAGCTGTATTTTATACTCCCATTAATTATATAATAGAAATGGGAAGATCTGGAACTGGAGCACTTTTTAAGGACAGAAGCAAATAAATAATTGAATACTGCATTGCTTTGGATAGCTTCCACGTTCTTTTGCCCTAAGATATCTCTTTCAAGCTTCAGGGAATTAATAAGTGAGACCACTGAGCCATCTATTACACCTGATTTGGGGGAGCACCAAAAAAAGGAAAAAAAAAACCCCACAGGGTGGAAACATCTTGTAATTTTTTCCCTTCTACTACTGCTTGACATCTTCCCGACTGAGCAAGACAGTGAAAAGTCTGTTTAAAGCCATGACTTTAGAAATGGGTTTATTTATTTCTTTTACTGGATTATATGAAAATAATAAAAGCATAACACCGAACATCCTCAGAAAACAGTTTATATCAATAGGCAAATTGTCTTAGATACATATATATATGTTTTAGGTAATACTCAGTTTTTATCTAAGATAAACAACTTTTGAGGAGCTATGCAAAATCATAAAAGTTGCAGGAAGGAACAGTTTTAAAAATAATGAGTCTATATTCTTGAAATTATGAGAAAGAGCAGGTCAATCTAAATTTAGCAAAAAATCATGAACTGTCTTTTTTCTAACCCGAACATGCTCTCAGACTGCGACCTGAGGACATGTACACGCTTCTATCCAGTCCTTCGCAGTCTGCAACCCCCTTTCACATGCTGGGAGATTAAAGTTAAATTTCCTTCTCTTTTAAGGAGAGGCAGGTGAAGGAAGAACTTACAGAACTGTTTTGTAATGTTGGCAATAATTTATTTCTGATGAACAAACACCTTAATTTAGTAAAATAGAGTTCCTAGATGAGGAAGCAGAATCTCAAAACTGCCCCTCCTCCCCTTTACAATCTTCACAGCTAATAAGCTTTCTTCCTGAGCACTTTCTTCAAACACATGATGAAAATTAATGCAATAGCTTCACCCAAACTTTGAAATATGCATTTCTGCTAAGATGTTTAGGCAGTTCTTGCACTGCCCCATTATTTTTAATCCCTAGTCAAGGAAACAGAGAGTATCCAAGAAAATACTGTGATGGAGCTGTCCCTCCCTCAATATAAAATCCACCAAGAAATGCCCTTAAATACTACTGTGCAATATGGAGGAAGATTTGAACATTATTATTAAGCTTTCAAACTGTCTAATTCCAGATTTTGCCCGTTTCTTTCCACTGTTGTCATTTAATTATAAATGCTGAAGTTTTTAGCAGCACAGAACCTGTTATATTTGGTTATGAATGATTAAGTGTGCATGAAGTTTTTACCAGCACATTAATCATCAGGTACAGAAAGAAGCATGACACTGGTTAAAAATTCACTTTTTTACTGCCCATGGGAAGTGTAAAATCTCCACATAGAGTCAGAAATTGCTTACCTTTATGACAGACCAAGTGCTGAGTAAGATGCATTGAATTTGCATCCTCCTAAAAAGTACTTTCATTCAGACAATGAGAATAATTGTCCTTCGACAGTATGAATGGCAGCAGCAGAAACAACAGCAGTGGCAAAATCAGGCTAGGAGTTCTAATTATGCGTTATCTGATGCCTGGTGCTGGGATCTAAACCACACACTGAAAAACAAACTAGTTCAGGGAAATATGGGTATCTCCAAACATCCTTGTATTTAACTTCTTAGCTCTGCCCAAACTGCCCACTGCCACTCTCATGTGGTTCAGTCTAAATGGTTTGCATAGCAGACCAGCAGCACATAGGGACCAGGAGTGCTGTATTTATATTTTCAAATACAAACAACTCTAAGGATATTTCCTGTTTGAGACATTCATGTGAACTTTCTATTACTTTCACATTAAAGAACCTTCCCAAATTTCGCCTATCTCTGAATGAGAAAGTCCCTTTCCTGGCTTCTGAGATGCTAATTTTCAGACTGAGACAAGTAATGCCTATGTTTCAAGCCTGAAAATAACTTGTTGCTAAGGTAGTTTATCATAAAAAGTGTCTCCAGCAGTCCAGGTTTTGTGTTCAAGCCTTCCTTCTCTCCAAAATGAGTGAGCATTTTGACACACCTCAACACTTTCTTTAACTCAGAATAGAATTTAAAAAAAACAAAAAAATAAAACTTTAAAGCAAATGTAAAATAGAAAACATTTAAACATATTTACAGTAGTCTGTATTAAGCTATATGAGCTATATCTAACAGCTTTCTCTGTATATCCAGCTCCCAGATACAGGAATCCTGCTGTCCTCCATTCCCACTGTATGTCCTTCATGAGCATCTGTTTCTTCTTAAACATACTGGGTTTATGGACTATTTCCCTGTGTGCTCTCTTGGAGTTACATACACATTCACTTCTTCCCAATTCCCACATTTATTTACCTCTTTGACTTATTAAAGAGATGCTTAAGACAGCCCTCGCATCCAAAGGAAGTTTGTCCCGCTGCTGCAGAGATGGAAATACTGGCGAGGCAGAGCACTGTCACTTCCTGCACTTTGTGACCCACTACAAGCCTCTTGACTTATGAATAATTCCTTTTCCAGCCTGTGTAAAAATGCCAGAGCAGAAATTTCACTGACTCTGTTTACATTTATAAAATCAGATGCATTTTTTCTGGTAAATTGGAGATGATCAAATATACTTGATACTAATATGAAAACAAGACAAATGTGTTTATTTCACTACATGACCTCACAGATAAATATCAAACTCTTGAATTAACTCTGCTGAGATGGCTGTTGTTTTGGAGTGACTGTCCCTTACATCTACCTTTGGCAGTTAGTAACCTGTACAGTGGAAAATTTAGCAATGCCACCAGCTAGTTAGGCAAGATGCACTGGAATAACCCAAATGCAGCAGTACTAATTTGAAAACTGCAGAAATCCAGACCTGCATTTTGCAAGGTGCAAGCCTCCAATGCAATGGGAAGCACTCTGAAAATTCTGAAAAAGAAGAATATGTGCATATGAATCCCTGTAAATTTTCAGTCATTTGTCTGCACCTTTTGTTTGTAACTTGGATATAGAAACAGTTTGTCAAAGATTTTTCATTTTCGTGTGGAAAGTCTAAGTAAGGGAATACAAAAATATCCATGGCTATGACCTGCATCAGCTTTTTTTGATAGGCTTACTATTAGATAATCATGTTTGAGTTTCTTTCTAAAACAGCAGATGCAACCTTCACAGTAGAGCTCCAGAAAAAATATTAACAGAAAACAGGGACACTTCAGTAAGCAGCAATAATCTTAGGCATCTTTACACAAAGTGACTGAACACTCATAAGAAATTATTCACATAAGGCATTAAATGGACCCTTAATAGAAATCCTTATGATTATTCTTCCATGGACAGGTGATGGTGTTTGAAGGATCTTCATTGGATGAAAACATCTGGTTTTGCATGCAAAAATGCTAAAGTGTGACTATTAAGCAATTTCAGTAAAAGCAACTTTAGTGTTCCAGCAAAGTAACCATCTAAAGAATAACACAATTTAAGAAAGTTTACAGCAGCACAAAATAAATATGGAATGTATAATGATGATGCAAATTTAGTCTATCCAGCAGAAACTGGTTACTTTCGCATAAAATTAAAACCTAACTGTGTTTTCTTTCAGCCTCTCCCTGCGGGACCAGCAATATCTCCTTTAAAGTGAACTTTCAGGATAATAAAGTAATGGCATGATGAATATTCTAAAAGGTCAGTACTAATTAACTACCTTAATGTATTTTACATAGAAACAGCTGTTTGAGGAAACGCTGTTTTTTTTCAGGTGTGCCAGTAAAAGTTCCTGCAGCAAGATTTCTGTGACAAAACACTTGAAGAAAGGCAGAGTAAACGGGCTTTATGAACACTACCGCATGTTTAGTGTGCACTTGTCTATTGTATGTGTGTGTGCATATTTACTCACACACATAAATATGTTAAGTTTGCTCAGATCAGTTAACAGTGTCAACATTTGCAAGAAAAACAAACCATATCCCCAAATGTACACACCAGTATTGAAGGAAATCAACCAGTGGCGCAGATGCACTGACTGAATTGTAGCCTGCAAGCTTCATCTGAACACTTTGTGCAGTTTGAGCTACAAAGCAGCTGCTTCAACAAATGATCCTTCACCTGGCCACTTTCTCTCCAGAAGAGATGGGGCTTTCCACTTTCAAGTGGTCTGTCCCTGAATGACAAAGAAAATTCATTTATGGGCATGTGTGAATGCATTGCGGGTTGTCTTTTGCATCAGCAATTCAGTGCAGTGCAACATGTTTTTCTGAAGAGCAAAGCAATTTCTGTGGAGTTTTTGGAAGCTTTTACTACACATTCATTCTTGTAGCACACATAGGATTTGCTAAAAATCGTCTGGTCAAGCTTCATCCAAAAATCCTTCACTTTCTACAACCCAGCACTGTTTTCCATGATCCATGCAAGGGTCCAAGAGGCAGTAGGTGTGTTTTGCTTTTCTCTCTTTCTCTATTTCTATCCTGGATGGGTTAGAGTTTGCTAAATCAATGCTTTGTGAAATGTTTTGTTTTGATTAAATGTTTGCTTTAAATTTTGCCAACTTCCCGACCTTCTAAAGCTTGCTAGTAAAGTTTCTTTTTTAACCTTCTGAGAACATTGTTGTTTCTCCTGCATGCTAACCTCAGGAAAAAGAAGTACCTTGAGCCCCCTTTAAATAAACACTCTGAGCAAGAACTAGAGCTTTACAAAGCCCTTTAATAAAGCTATGAGCATTTCTCTTGATATGAGTCTTACACATTTCCATACATGAATCCTTCACAGCTCATTCCAAAACCCAGTGTTGCTTGAAAAGGAATTCAGAAATAGTTTGAAAGAGTTTCAAAGGTGCTAAGTCTGGGCCCTGCTTTCTCTATGAAGTAATAATTTTTCCTTTCCTTCCCTTCCTCCTAGACATAAAATATTCTCTCATCAATTTCAGCCTGCAATTCTTTTGGCTTTCCAAGTGACAAAAGACTGGTTAACAGCACCCAAAGTATATTGGTACATTACAACTTAATGAAAATATAGTTTGATTCTTGAAAAAGCAAGCGTTTGTAATTTGCCTTACTCCTCTTACAACTTTGACTATTATCTGCCCATACATCCTTGAGAAAAACCAAGCAGTTTGAAAACTGTGAGGTCCAAAAATGGCCACAAAAATGACCAAGTTTTTGGAGGCTGTGAGAGATGGGGCTGTTGAAGAAGAGAAGGTATGGGAGGATCTCATCAATGTATGGAAATACTTGAAGGGAGTGTGTAAAGAGGACAGAGCCAGGCTCTGCTCAGTGGTGCTCAATGATGAGAGCAGAGGCAATGGGCAAAACCTGAAACTTAGGAGGTTCTCTCCGAAAATTAGGAGTGACTTTGTCACTGTGAGGGTGACAAAGCACTGGCACATGTTGCCCAGTGAGTTTGTGGATTCCCCATTTTCAGACATCCCCAGAACTCAACATCAGCTATGTGCTGTAGCTGAGCTTGGTTTGAGAAGTGAAGTTGGTGTAGCTGATCTCCAGTGGCACCTTTGAACCTCAAATATTCTGTGATTTCCTAAAGAGCCTTCTAGGATTCATGTAAACTTTTTTTTTCTCTTTTCCTACACTCCTGTTTTCATGCAAAAGGGTGTAATTTTTCCTTCTTCAGCAGAATAAGGCATGTTCTGGCTCAGGAAATTGTTGTGATTGATAATTCCTTTTTTCAGTTGATGTAACTCACAGTCTCTGCTACAAGGCAGCCATTCCTGTGGTTTATCAGGATTTTATAGTATTTCATGTTTTCCTTAGAGCCACTGGCATCTGCAGTCACACAATTACATAATCCCTGCAGTTAATCTTTCAACAAAAGATTTATCAATGTAGTTGTATACAAAACTTGATACTGTACATCTTAATTCCCTAAAAAGGAAACATTTCTCTTAGTGATCCAACTTTTTAAAAATTGTTCTAGTTGACTGGTAGTCTGATTCTGGAGACAGAAACTAAATGCCCAGCCTCATCAGCACTAAAACCCTGCAGCTTTTAACTCTTCCACTGAGACATTAAAAAACTTTTCTGCACACAAGGAACACCAAAGTTCCATCTGCAAATAAGTTCATTTAGAGGAGTAGCCTTTAATGAGTTTCCTCTCCTTAGCTGGGAAATCTTTCCCTTGCTTTGCTGTCATAAGGACTACTGCAGGTGTTACTTTAAAAATATGGTGGCTCAAGAGTTAGAATTAGTTTAGCAAGTTCTGTGTCTGGAGACTTCTGTTATTTCCTTCCTATTTGCAAGGAACTAGCAAGTTTAAAGGGTGGTTTTGGAAAACAAGAACAGCAGGCTAACAGCCTGCTGTATTATGAGCATAAATATGAAGGAAGATTGGATTTTGCCTCTACAACCCACTGTTTATTTCAGAGGAGGAAGGTCCATCTGAAATAAATGCCCAAAATTGAAGGAATGAACTATTATTTCAATTAAAGGAATAATTAATTTTCCTAAAATATTGGTTTATCTCCCCTAATTCTTTTGTACTTCTTCAGTTCACTTCTGCCAGTAAATGCAAAGTAATCCAAAACATAGCATTGCTATAGATAGTTCAGAGACTAAATGAGTTTTCTCCTTAGATGCTCACAATGGGGAGTTCCATATTTTTCAAACATCTAGTTGGCAAAATAACAATCAACTTAAAGCTTATTTAGATCATGTAGCACTGTATCTTAGTCAATAAAGCCTTCATTTCCCAAAAACTGAAGGAACCATTAAAGTGATATAAAGAGGAGTGACATGACATAAAAAAAGCCTAAAAATCCTTCTTTTTTTCACTTTGAGGGGAGTATATGCCACTGCATTCTTTAAACAGACAGAACATGAATCACCTTCCAGAAAGCTTCTCTTTATTGGATAAAAGCATAAATAATGCCAGTGCCAAATCTTAAGGCAAAAGGAAGGTAAGAGTCACATTCTTCTTCAGAAATAGTACCCTCCTCCTAATGAAAGCTATTGAATTTAGCAGCTAAATGTCAAAAAACAGCAGAAGAAGGGAAAGAAGATTTACTTTTAAAATCTCCAGACAAAAAGGACATTTTCATCATTCATTTGAACAAGGGCTTTACTGTTTTCTTAAATTCTGGCTTTTCTAGAGGAGAGTATTTTTATTTATATATCATTATAGTGGTCAATATAGTAGAAAAAGGAACAAAAATCAACTGTTCAGTGTCATGAAAATAACTATTCCATAGTTGTTTTCTGTTCTCAGTAGAGAATAAAAAAAGGAAGGCAGGCAGATTGAATGGCAACCAACCCACAATATTGTTGAGTAATTCACTTCAAGAGAAGGGTTGGAAGCTACTGAATAAAAATCTTACATTTGATTTCAGAATGTAAATAGCCTTGTCTTGCTCACTTTCATGTGCTGATGGTGTCCTGAATAATTTTCCTCTTGTATATAATGCTGTCTTTTTTGACATGTTCTCATCTATATACAACTGTAAGGGATTTACAGTGAGTTCCCCCCACACATGCACAATAAAATTATAACTCTAAGAATCTTTTGATATCTGTAACTGTCACAAGAACACTTATATGCACAGCATAAATGTGTAAGAGATCTTGGAACTCTTTCTACCCATCCTAACCTGAAAAAAACCTCAGTTTGGCCATTTATTTCTGTGGGTGAGTGAAAACCAATATAAAGCTTTAACTTCCATAGAAGGACCCAGATATTAGAAAATGGAGTCTCCACCACTAAATGGCCTAGTGACATTATAACTGAGACTTGCAGAGTGACAATACCACTTCTACTTCTGGATGTGAAGTTTAAGCCCTACAGGAAAAGGTAAAGGTGAATTTGATGTTGCTTTGGTTGCTTCAAGTAGCACAGACCACAAACTAGCGCTTTAATAACCAATCTTTGCCCAAAGCAGCTCAGATCTGTAGCAGTGGGAACACTTCTAAAGCGGGTGGGTAGATCTGAAAAGATCACCTCAAGACTGCGTCATTTATTAATCTATCAAATTCAGAAGTCTTAAACCAACTACAGTTCTAAACATAAAACCAGAAAAGCCAAAAGCTTTGTGGTGTTCAACCTCATTATTGGGAGGAAAGGGTTAAAATTGGAAGATTTGGTGAGGAGAAGTTAATAGTTTCACTCAAACTGACCTTGCAGCTGGGAATGCTAAAAAATGCTATAAATAAAAATGTCAGTCTGGGAAAACTCGATTTTTTAAGCTTAATGTGGTTTATCCTCTGCCTGTTTCGAGAAGCAGAATTCTTGTAGAGAGATAATACATTCTCACACACTTGGAAGCTTTTTGTTATCTTGGGGCAGGCAGCAAGGCCTCCCTCTCCCCACTGCTTCCTGCCAGGATGAACTAAGCCTAACAGAGCCTGCTCCCCACGTGTCCCCAATGCTGCCCAATGTTGTTGGCAAGGCAATGAAATAAATCTACTCCTCACATTTTAGCTCTGGCTTGGTAGTTGCCTTGGCTACCTGTATGTACTGATTCACACACTCACACACTTCCCCCATATTACGAAGCCAAAATTGTAAAACTCTGAACTGCTCTGTAATTCTCCTGGTCATCTTTTCAGGTATATTTCTGCAGAAAACCAAGTTAAGGTTTTTTAATGAATCCTGAAAGTGCAAAATAAATTCTAGAACTCATTTTTTTCCCCCTACAGAATTAAAGTACAGTAATTTCACAATTATAAGCCACACCTTTTTCACTGAAGAATCCAGCCTATCCCAGTAGTGCGGCTTATATTCAGGTGCGGCTTATCTATGGACAAATCCCAGCAAAATGCCAACCCAGAAGTGAGAGCCAGCTGGGGAGGGTGCCTGGGGCTGCCTTTAAAGACTTCGCTGGTTTATGAAAACTGTTGCAACTTGAGCACCTGACACCAAACCCACCTGGCAGCAATTCAGTTACTAATTTGTTACTTTGTTACACATGGATCCTCACTTTAAAAAAAAAAAAAAAAA